>CM072559.1:32263324-33463324 GCA_036898215.1 Platycarya strobilacea
TTGATATAAGTGCATGCAAACTAGATGTGCATATTGTTAAAAAGTACAATATATATTAAATTGTCAAACCGGACCTGCATCTAGCTGTGTTTGATTGGTTAACTATTACGTCAATGTTTTATAGTATAAGACATCCATTTGGTTTTGAACACAATGGATTTGATAGACTAGAACATCTACAAAACGTTGGTTGTTTCACACGAATTTTTCTTAAGTAAATCATATATTCAATATCCTGAAAGGTAGCAGGACAATTGTTTAATTTGGTAAATTTTGATTTGCCTCAATAATGATAAATGTTTACTAATTTTTCTCGTTCAGAAATTTCCTGTTAGTTGTAAATTAAATAATGATGATTTATTTAACAAGTTTAATGATTAAAAATAAGAGATATGCCAGTGAACATGGAGCTTTGATTGTGCATAGGTTTTTATTGCACTTTAAGACTTGAAGTCTTTTTGAATAAAAACCAGAGAGAATGTCAATTAGCTTGCACTCTTAAGTGTTACCCTATTTTCTATTGCATCTATAAGTTTTAACAAATGCACTGGGTTTATATGATTGATCAAACAAATTAGTCTAACTTTTGTCTTGGGAAGAGGGGTGTTCTAACACGGACTTATTAATAGGCTGACTTTGTCTTGGATTGGGACAAGAAAAACCATCATTGGACTGTCACAAGTTAACAATCTCGAGCGTACAATGCGTTTCATTAAATTGCTGTTATAACTTTACATCTATGCATGATTCATTAGTTCAACTTTATTTCCATTAAAGTGGCACATGATTATTGGGAGTTTTGGTTGTTTGATAGAATATTAAACTGGGTACTTTAATATGGGCTGCAATATATAAATTGGTATAGAATTACTTTGGGTGGTACGTTGGGAATCTGAAGTTAAATTGTGTTGATTTACCTACTCAATGTTACCAAATAAATGACAGTTTATATTGCAACACAGTAACGGGCACTACAACACTTATAGGTATCTACCGCGTTTTATTTTATGGCGAGCGTAGTTGGCAGCTCTTTGGCGTTTTATTCTTTGGGTTCTCACATTTCACTGCGGGCAAGTCCATCGCAGATATTTTAGCACTTTATGCCACGTTTCCAGCTCGCACGAAATGGTATGCGTCACTATTTTACACTTTTTAGAAATTGTTTACACCTCGTCGGCGTTGGTTTATTGTTTGCTAAGATCACTTCTCGTCGTTGGTTGCAAATTGCGGCAGTAATCGCAGTGAAAGGTATATATCTACGACGTCCATCTCGGCATCCCAAGCTCGTCGTATGGGTTTGGCAACTAATTAGTGCCATTTTGTTTGTGATTTGCTGCTGGCGAATCGACGCTCGCAATAGTTACCTTAAGGGGAGACGCGGCAATTTCCGTATGGCGTCGATGTTGATGTCGCCGTAATGTTAGGAGAATATAAATGCTGTGCTTCTGGGTTTCCTTTTGCTCGCGTTTTGGCAGCAGTTGCCTCGATCGGGATCAGCTGATTTCTGCTCCCTTTCCACGCATTTTGGTCATGACGCCCCGATCGGAATCCCGATCTTGCTGGACCCTATTTTCCGATCGGTAAGAAACAATTTACCGATCTACAAATTGGAGTTGCAACTGTACTCGTCGTTTACCAGGTGAATCACAAATCCTCAATTTTTGTTTTTCTATTCTCCGTACGATCTGTTCACCCCCCTTCGAGTTGGTTAATTTTGCTCATTCGGGGATCATGTTTTGATTTTTTACGGAGTGTTAATTTCAAATTGTGGAAAAAACTATCAGGGTACTGAATGAATAAAGGCTGGTCTATATAATTGCTTCATTCGGGCGTCATTTTTGGTCAAAATAAATGGGCCAAAGAGTTGAATTTTTGCCAACTAAATCTCTCTGGGGTTCCTAATGCACTTAGTTTTGGCAAAGAGAAATCATGTTTTTTTTCGTAGTAGTCATATATAAAGTTTTCCAATTACGTTTTAGAGAGAAAATGTTTGTTTATATTCTTTATAGATTGTTATTAATTTCACAATCACTAGTCTATGAATACACTTTGAAATTCTTTCAATTTATGATTAGGGTACTGCAGGCGGTAACATATGATTAATTTGTGTTTAAGAAAAAGAAAATTATGCAAATTATATATTTTCCTGCACATAGAGATCATGCTTGCTAGCTGCATGGTTTGAGATGAAACCTCCGAACCCTTTGTCTCACATTTTATATATATATATATATAATATTGATATGAACCTAGTCTATTTTCGGTCATTCATCATGTGTTTAATATATATGATGGCTAAATTATATTTCTCTGCATCATGAGCTGGATGCTATTTGACTTAAAAGTTATAAAGAGCAACTGGCATAACAACAAATCTCATTGAAAAGTACTCTTATTTTCATGGCTTTGTCCTGTTCATCACTGATCATGATATGCGTTGTAGGCTGGTAGGGTTTAACAATCATATTTGTCAAGAATACTTGTATATATTCTATACTACTACTGATGATCGACACCATGATATAGTTGAATTGAACTGTTTGTATGCAAGATTTTTTATATACAAGTGTTTCATATATTTTTTGAGTTTGATGAAAGTGGTTTAAAAGAGGAATTTTAGTGAGGATTTGGCTACCAGATTTTAGTAAATCAAAAACTCTCCCAGCTTTGGCATGATTTATATGTATATATATATATATATGACCTCATGACTATACAAGAACTTTATGCTTAGAATTCCTAGCTAGGAAGTTCCTCTAGGATATATATAAAACAAATTGCCTGAAATTTGTGGATGACATCAACTGAAGACCTTTGCACAATACAAATTTCCTCTGTTCTGACCTGATAGGGGAAGATCAGCAGGATAGAATTATTGGCTGTGATTTTCATGGATTTGATTGAACAGCCAGTTGCTCTGTTTTACTATGTATATTATTCATTATAATAAGATGTCAATTTCTCATCTAATTTGAAGGTTTAACCTTCTTGATGAGATAGCAATTTGTGTATTTTAAAGCCGCGTTGGACCTATTGTTTATTGCACATTAATTGTCAAGTCATCAATAGTTTTAAATCAAGGAAATTTTTAAAATGACAAACCTTTTCGAAGCGACGCTTTTTTCTTTCAAATCATCATACATATATTGCATGATCTTTTCCAAATTATATATTAGATCAATCTCCCTTTAGATCATCATGTACAATATTATAGTATTATTTATACTCTACATTACGTACTATAACACTTTCTGAAGCTAGTTGTTTTACATCTTTAATTTAAGGGGCCGGTTAATTAAATATCCAAGTCTATATATGTGTGTCATGGACAACATTAATATTCTACGGTAATCTGAATTTTCTGTTTTCACTAGAAATTAAATCATATCTGCTTAGATGTATATAATTAAAGTGTTTAAAGTGAGATAGACAACGTCTTTTGTTTTCCTCTCCCCTTCAAAAAAAATAATTACAATTAGTGTGCCTGAATACATGTCATTTGTATTCCTGCACTAAGATTTGAAAAAGTTATTCGTGTAGCACTTTTTAGATGCCTTTTGCTACAACCAAGCCTCTTACTATTAATTCTTGAGTAGGAAGGGTTTTATAAAGTTTTTGATGTACACATCTATGGCCTGGAATACCTCCATTTCACTTCCAGGAAGCTAAATTGTTTTTTTTTTTTTTTGTTAAGATCATATGACATGTACATATGTATTAACTGAGTTTTTTCTTAAAAAACGCCACTATTTTTTTCTTTAAAGCACCCATGTATATATGGATCATGTTAATATTCATACTGAAGCTTGGTTTCCTAACTTTTTAGCTTCTTATAAAACCTTGTTCGAATGATGGTTATAATGGTTTAGGTCTACTGATGCGAGTTGCATTAATGCAATGTTGGGGACACTATTGCACTCTTTAGTTTGTGAGAGTGCATAGAAATTTTGTTCCTCAACGTAAACTATTATTGCCACTTTCGTAAGGGTAATTGCAAGATTTTGATACATACTGATTAGGTGGTTTTGCTGCTAAGTTTAATACCTTGTATTAATTTTGCTTTTCAAGGTTTTATTGGCTACCCATTACCCTGGTCAAAGGTTCAAATGGAAAGAAACTGGATGCACGTGGCAAATAGGTTTACCTCACCTGAATATAATGAAGGGATTAATAGACTCCTCGCTATGGCAAAAGCGCATGCACCTGGTAGTACTACCTTTAAGTGTCCATGTCAGAGATGTCGTAATAACCTCTTCCTACCAATCAATGAAGTCGAGGAACATCTCTTCATGAATGGGATTGATCCAACTTATACACGTTGGATATTTCATGGGGAGGGTGAAAGCCAAATTCTGAATTCATCAGATAGTGATGAGGTTGCATATGATGCGGGTCATGACTTTGTTGATGATATGGAAGAGATGATAGAGGACACACGGGCTGCAACATACATGGAACATGCATGTGGTGATGACGAACATGCTACTACTACCCCGCCAACTGTTAGTGAAGGGCAATCAAAGACATTTGATCAACTGTTTGAGGATGCAAGACGTCCACTTTATCCAAGTTGCCAGAAGTACTCCAAACTATCATTTATAGTCAAGCTACTTCACATAAAAACTCTTGGTGGATGGACTATAAAGTCATTTAATATGGTTTTAGATTTGTTAAAGACAGCGTTTCCAGAAATAGAGATACCTTCAACCTATCACGAGGCCCGACGATTAGAGCGTGGCTTGGGTTTTAGTTATGTGAAGATACATGCCTGCCCAAATGATTGCATGCTATTTTGGAAACATGATGCAAATAAAGAAGCTTGCCCTAAATGCAACCAGTCAAGGTGGGAGTCAACAAGTGGAAAAAGGGGAAAGATTCCAAAAAAGGTTCTCCGATATTTTCCCCTGATCCCAAGGTTACAACGACTATTTATGTCGAAGAACATCGCAAAATCAATGAAATGGCATAGCGAGAATCGAGTCGATGATCATAGTACTTTAAGACATCCAGCTGATTCTAAATTGTGGAGACAGTTCAATAAAGACCACAGTTGGTTTGCGCAAGATGCCTGCAATATCAGACTTGGTCTAGCAAGTGATGGATTCAATCCGTATAATAATTTGGCTAAACCCTATAGCATTTGGCCAGTGATCCTTGTGCCATACAACTTGCCCCCATGGTTAAGCATGAAAGATCCATATTTAATGCTATCATTGCTCATCCCAGGACCTAAAGCACCGGGCAATGATATCGATGTTTATTTACAGCCTTTGGTCAATGAGCTAAAACAATTATGGGAGGAAGGTGTCGAAACCTATGATGCATCAACATCTGGACGGTTTCGTTTACATGCTGCGCTTTTGTGGACCATCAACGATTTCCCTGCATATGCCAATCTTTCAGGGTGGAGTACAAAGGGCAAGTTAGCTTGCCTAGTATGCAACGAGAATATAGATTCTACATGGCTTAAACATGGCAAAAAACACTGTTACATGGGTCATCGCCGCTTCTTGCCATTGGGCCACACTTGGAGAAAGAAAAAAGCTTCATTTAATGGAAATGCGGATCATCGGTTGCCTCCACCAGAACTCACAGAGGGTGATGTACTCCAGCAACTAGTTCAAGTTGGGCATGTAGAATTTGGCAAAGGGTCAAGGAAAAGGAAACGCACCCCAGAAGATTTGAACTGGACTAAACACAGTATACTATTCCAACTACCTTACTGGTCGACATTGCCTTTACGACATAATCTTGATGTCATGCACATCGAAAAAAACATCTGCGAGAGTGTCTTAGGGACGTTGATGGATATTGAAGGGAAAACCAAAGACACTATTAACGCACGCAAGGACTTGATGGAGCTTGGTTTAAGGAAGGATTTACATCTGCAAGCTACACCTAGTGGATTCTCTATGTCGCTTGGGTTGTACACGCTCGACAAACACCAGAGAAAACTTTTTTGTGAATGGCTTGCAGCTGTTAAATTTCCTGATGGATTTGCCTCAAACATTTCAAGATGTGTTTCAGTTGCTGATGGCAAAATATCAGGAATGAAAAGCCATGATTGTCACGTGTTCATGCAGAGACTACTCCCAGTTGCAATTAGTGGGTTTTTCCGACCAGATATACGGCTTGCATTGACTGAGCTTAGCTCCTTCTTTAAGGCTTTGTGCGCACGGACTTTGACTTTGGAAGTACTAAAGCAACTACAGTCAGACATTGCAATCATCCTCTGCAAGTTCGAGATGATTTTTCCACCTGCCTTCTTTGATATCATGGTACATCTTGCCATTCATTTACCCCGTGAGGCTTTCCTTGCCGGGCCAGTTCAATATAGATGGATGTACCCATTTGAAAGATATCTGGGAAAATTCAAGCGATATGTTAGGAACAAAGCTCGTCCCGAAGGCTCAATTGCTGAAGCCTATATTCATGTTGAATGCTTGACTTTTTGTTCTTTGTATATCCATGATATCGAGACTGCACATCATCGGGCGGAACGAAATAAAGATATAGAAAGCAACACAGATTCTGAGAGCTTCTCTGTTTTCTCTCAGAAGATACGTCCCTGTGGCTCCTCTACCCCCATCCGGTTAGAGCAAAATTTAATCGCAAAGGCAAAGTGGTACGTGCTTAATAATTGTGCAGAGATCAGTCAGTACATAAAGTAAGTATTTGGCTATTACCTTATGCGCAAGCCTTTGTTCTGAAATGTACTCTTATATCTACACAATGTAATGCCATTATTTCAGTAACACTGATTTTTTAAATTGTAGTGAGCACTATACGCTGATGAAAGAAACTTGTCCAGAAAGTATAGATTTTAGCCATCAAAGCGAGTTCCCCCAATGGTTTCACAGACGAGTATGTTCCCTCTATTTTCATAGGCAAGATGTCTGCTTACATGTGTTTTTGGTTCTTACTTTAGTAATTCCAACCCCTGCACCTTAATGTGAACAGATCCAAGACTTGCGCTCAACAAATCCTAGGGACGTCTCCGATGACTTATATTCACTTGCTTGTGGACCAGACCCATGGGTTGCTTCATTCTCAGCATGCATCATGAATGGGACCAGATTTCACACCATTGATCGTTGTCAACATCGTCGAACCCAAAACTGTGGGGTGGTTGTTAAAGGGGAACACCGATCAAAAGATATCGATTTCTACGGAGTGTTAATTGACATCTTGCAATTACGATACATGGGTTGGCGCCATGTGTATTTGTTCAAATGTGACTGGTTTGATGTAGGTGATGCAAAGAGAGGGATACATGTTGGGGATCATATGACTAGTATCAACACTTCTCGAAAATGGTATAAGGATGATCCATTCGTTCTTGCCTGTCAGGCGGCCCAAGTGTTTTACCTTGTAGACAATAGCAAACGTGGCAATTGGGCCGTGGTGCAAAGGGTGGCTAGTAGAAACATGTACGATATTCCAGTTATATCTATGGAGCAGGTCGATGAGGATGATGAGCGTGATCTGAGTTTTGTTGCATTTCAAGAGAACGACCCATCGTACGTGGTGGTAGGACCTAGTGACGCAGATATTGGCATTAGTTCTCCCTTGCATAGGACTGATGTAGAACCAATTGATGTTGTTATGGACACTGGTTTCCATGCCACTACATCCGACAGCGATGATGAAGACTTCAATGATGACGAACAAGATGATAACGATGATGGAGTTTGTGGAAGTAGTGAAGAGTCTTTGACAGATAGTTGTACTTCATCTAGTAATGGTAAGTTCTTGTGGTCCTAATGCTAGTTTCCTGTGTCCCTATCTACAAGTAGAAACATACATACAGCTTAGCTCATTTGTTGTATGAAAATGTTAATTTAGATTTCACAATGCCTTAATTAACCATATTTTCTCATATCTGTCTCCAGGTGACTAAGTCTGATGAATTGTGTATCTGTACATAAGGTTCAGCGTATGAAGTTCTTAACGTAGGCAGCTTGGTTTGGAAGGTAAAAGCATGCTTGTCTTAACATGCTTCATAGCCATGTACACAATTTTAATCATTTTTCATGGGACATCTCTAATAAAACTTTGTCATGTTAAGAATATTCATTCAAGGACCAGCTTGGTGGCCTGCCAGTTCCCATGAAATTGAACCCACCGATAAAGCTAATTTAGAACCCACCGACCAAATTCTAAGCAATTGAACCCACCGATAAAGCTAATTTAGAATTAGCACAGTGCTTGGCAACATTCTAATACCTATTATTCTTATTTTTATTTACTTAGGCTTGTGCATATGGTTGGTTTGAATGTATTGTATCTAGCTAATATTTTCAAATGAGACATCTTATGATGTGCATATTATATTTCTTTCTTTCTTTGTTTGCTACTGTCTTTTATTTCGTTGTGCTGCATTCTTTCCTGCATTTTCATGGTACCTTTATATACTGTTTCAAAAATTATAGCACCGAAGTTACACCCTTGCAAAATGCTGGAATAGTTGAAATGCTGGAATAATTTATCTGCTGGAATAGTTGATATGCTCTCGTGTTCCATTTCTCTATAGCTTTTCGACCTTGCTACTTCATGTAGGATTGTGCTATGCTGTCGTGTTACACCCTTACAAAATGCTGGAATAGTTGATATGATAAAGACTCGCACTTATGATATGACACTGGGACATCCTTGGTACGTGGTTAGTTTTCAATGACAATAATTTATCTTCCATTGGTTTTCAATTGAGTAATTAATTGAAACTGCATGTTCTCATCAACAAGTTCTTGTGGCTGCTATGTATTGGATGTAAAGTCAATTTATTTTGGATCTCTAGCCCCCCTCCCTAGACATAACATTGAATGCAAAATAGAGAAATAAAATATCTATTACTTTTTGAGACGAACAGCCAAGTTATCTGGCAAGAAATGCTAGAAAAAACCATCTTTCCATTCCCCACTATAATTTAGAAAAATATGGCATGTTAAAAAAAATGATTGCATGCATTTCGATGAGGGCTTTGGTTCCTTTGCTACTGAAAGCCTTTGATTATAATAAAGGATAGATCTAGATTTCTGTGACTTCATGCTTTGGAAAGCATGGAACATAGAAAAGCATTTCTGTAGATTTTAAAAACCATAGCAACTTATTTATCACTTTGTTGTTGAACAAAAATCAAAGATAAAAGCTGGTTGTTAAGGAAGGGTTTTGTAAATATTCAGAATTGGATGATATGGGGATTCATCTATTGTTGCCCAATTTGGAACTGAAGGAAAGGTTTATTAATCTGAAATAGCTAATTCAGTCATCCAATTGCTTTCATTAGTTATACTCTTTAAGGTTCCATGTTATATAATGTTGGTGATTGTAGGGGTAGACAAGCTATTTTGCCAAATGATTATATTCCGCTTCTCTTGAAATTAATATGATTTTCTTTTGCATTTGTAGGTATATACTGAGTATAGCTTGTGAAAACAACTTCTGCATGTACAAATTTAGGCATGAATTGTATTCGGTTTTTCCCTCTATTTTCCAGTTAGTTGTTGGCATCCCAAATGAATCCAGTTTGTAGCATGCAGAGACGGGAGTCAATTTGTAGCATGCAGTTTCGTCCAATGTGGCTCCTTAAGGGATCAGACCTTGGCTGATTAAGGAGGGCTTCCAGAGACACGGTGTTCCATCAAATGTAATTATCAAAAAACTGGGTTGGCACAATTTAACGTTATCTTTTCTGATCGGGCGATGAGTTCATAGCTTTAGGATTGTAACACCGCGTATGAACCATTTGATCACTGGGGCTTATGGTTGTAAAATCCCAACTGAACCAATTGATAAATAATCTCAATTGTAAAATCCCAATTGATGTCTGTACATTTAATCATTCTGTCATACATAGCATACGACTGGGAATGCATTTAATCATTCTGTACATTTAATCCCAATAATCAAACGCTAATACCTTGTTCTATAAACATTCTTATACAAATCAAATACTTGGGTAAAAAAAAAAAAAAACAACTTAGTAGTCAAACCTGCTGATTCTCTATCGCTTAAACAATTCGAATTAATAGAAAATATCATGATATTCCATTCAGGAGGCACATTAGCTTTTATTTACCATCAAAAATTATAAGCGTTGTAATAAATAGGCTGATAGGCTGATCGGCAATTAATAAATGGCCATTTTCAACACATATTACAAGTGTCCATGTAAATTGGTGGGTCCTAAGCACACAGTGGGATACACGTGCATGTACAAATCTGTGCTTAGTCATTGTTACATGCAAAATGACTACCCACTAGCTAATATTAAGTAAATCATTTATGCATATACAACCATGACTTTCTGTACTTTGGCCATGCTGCTAGGTACACAACTTCTGAGAGATTTTACCCTTATTACACGGAAGTAGGTAGGCAGGCATCATCAACAGCATGCTGCAAAAGAAATCCAGCCTGTACCTGCAATGGGATGCAATCAAAATAGGCGGGAAAAATGATTATACAGCTATCTATCTCAAATAGAAGCGTTTAACATCCTCAAATTTTTTGCATTGGTTCAATCTTTTAGACATTGGCTTTCTTGCAACACAAAGGTTCTGCTCATCCATCATCTAGTTGTTCTACCAAGGCATTTAAGAACACAAGTTCAAGTTGAGTACTTGGGTTAAATTCTAAGCAGGTTGCATGCAAGGAATTTCCAACAAGTTTCAACCTAAAACTTTTTATTTTTTAGTTGTTATTCTTTTCCAAATTTTTCTCTTCATACTATATACTTTTTTTCTGATGTACATTTCCAGCATAAAAATAGGCTTTAAAGGGGAATTTTTTTTTAGTTGATATTCTACCAACGTGAAAATTTTCTCTTCCAGTTATGTACCTTTTTTTTTAGCACATTTCAAGCATAAATATAGGCAACCCTACTATGAACTCTGTTTAGTTTTAGTACATTTTCCATTTATGCAAATTTTCTATTCCTACTAGAGGGAACCTCGCAGCAAAATGATAAGTTCAGTGCATTTCTTCGTTAAGGATATTGTAATTAAACTATGCTACCCATACAGTCCATACATACTGCTGTTTCTAGCAGCGATGAAAGCTTCAACAAAATGCTTGTCATACTTTAGTACTGAATGAACTTCTTAGGGATATGTTAGTAGATATGTCTAGAACATGTTTTGCTGAACCGGGTACCAGTATTTAAGTTCAATATTTGCAAAATAAAGTCTGGGATATCCCAAACTTTATTTTGCAAATATAGTATTACGATATCTATAGTCTAACGATTATCTCATACTCATGTGCAAAGGTTGTTTCCATATCTTGTTAAACATGTTCAACCATTTTGCTACCTTATATTGCATATGCTCTCTATATAATTTTATACAGATGCATCACTCAAAGACGGGGAGAGGAAGAGGAATACATACTTCCACAGGGAGGCGGGTCTTGCCTCCAACCTTGGGACATCCTCTTTTTGAACCACCGGCATGGACATCACGATATGAAGCTGGAGTAAATTCTGATGACTCCACTGAAGGTCCAGATGATATTCCTTCATCAATTATTCCTCTTTGTCCTCCTGCATATGAGACCATAAGAGCTGAGGGTAAGCGTAAGCTTTTATAATGTGGTTGTCCATATAATTGATGCAAAAGCTATTCAGTTGCTATTTTCTGATAATGAACCAACAGCCAATACAAGTGCTTATGCAAAATAAAATAACCAGTGTTTCTAGTTCGAAGGCTTCAAATGATACGTACACAATTTCCATGCACTGGTGTTTAAAAATATCGTGCTTAAACTAGCAATATTTTTTCTGGCCAACCTACTGCTGGTCAAGTTTTATACCTGATATCATGTCGTGCTTAAACTAGCAATATTTTTTCTGGCCAAAACACCGCTGGTCAAGTTTTATTTTTACATTGTTGATGAAAATGGAATAAATATGCTTCATACATCAACTATTCAATAGTAATGTTGCTGTTCAACATTATGAGCTCCTCTAGTGTTTTTCTTTCATGTATATATTAGCTACATACTACAACGTATAAAATTAAGGTAGATAGTTCTATACACATTAGCTGGAAATTTCCTACATGTTCCAGCAATAGCATGCAGCATTCAGCCTTTAGAAGGCAAGTGGATTTCTAAAAAGGGAGAAACCCCTGCACACTACTTTCCTATGTAGTATTGTGATGAAAATGACGCTATTCAACCAGAAAAATGTGGGACTGCTATTTTAGGAGGGGAAATCTGGGTCAAATATGACCTACTGCTTTCGAGCTTGAAGGTCCAATTTTTTTTTTAATAAGCTTGAAACACGAACACAATATTTCTCAGGAATCAACAACTAGTTAATCTGTAATGGATTGCAACGAGAATTAGCAGTGTATTGTATGATAGTGAGTTGTAAATTTCTTTCAACAATAAGTTAAGATACAATAGTGTTACAATTATTGTTCCATAGCAACGTTGATTTTTTAAATAAAACTGAGTAAATATGACATTCCAAAAGGTCACTGCAATTGTTTAACAAAAATAACAATGTGACTACTTATGGACTCAAAGCTGGTATGTAAAGATTTTTGGCATATTGTGCAAACAATCAATTATGTGTGTGCTATAGAGCTGCATCAATCAAATAGAGGGAGTGGTAAAGGAATACCAACTGGGACAGCAAGGCGGGTCTTGCCTCCAACCTTAGGAAAGCCTCTTTTTGGTCCACCGACATGGACAGCGAGATATGAAACTGGAGTGGGTTCTGCTGACTCCACTCAAGGTCCAGACGACATTCCTTTAGCACTGCTTCCACCCTGTCCTCCTGCATATGAGTCCATACATCCTGATGGTAAGCATTTACAGTATTCTAAAAGCTGGTTGTTGAGTTCACATTTCCAGCAATTCATTGCATGCAATTTTCTAATTATAGGTCTAAAAATTGGTTAAATGCTAATTAGAAAAAAAAAATCTGGACTATATTATAGCTAATCAGGGGAAGCATGTTAAATATTAGCCACCTTATTATTTAAAATGACCAATTATGTATAATGATAGAGACACTATTGTCAAAGCGAGGGAGAGGTGGAGGAATGCCTACTGGACCAAGGAAAAGCGTGATGCCTCCAACATTAGGACAACCTCTTTTTGAACCACCAATATGTACAGCAAGGGATGAAGCTAGAGTAGATTCTGATGACTCAACTCAAGGTCCAGACAACATCCCTTCATCATTTCTAAGGCCTCTCTTTCCTACTGGATATGAGATGTCAAGAGTTGAGGGTAAGTATTAATTGTTATATGTACATTATCGACAAGGCAGGGGGCATGTTAATACAGCGATAATTATTGGGGAGAGGTGTATTTTTATATAAGTACACTTAGAGAAATATTTCCATGCAATCTTGGGGCATGTTTACATGCTTAATATACCTGAGTTTTGTTTGTCAAAACGTTTTCCCTACCAATAGCCGGGCTTTGTAGATTCAATTTTTTTGTTTATTCAGGAGGAATGATAATTAAACACAGTAGTGGGCTGCTGTACAACCTCAGTTCATATATCAACTTCTTGCATGTGTACATTTGGTAAAAACCTTTTTTAAAGAGTTGTTAGATAGTTGTATACACCAGCACTGAAAATACCTACACAAGCTAGTGTGACTGGATTTGCTAAACTATTGAGCTATGTCCATGGCAAACCCAATATTCTGCATAAATTGCAATCATCCATAAGAATGAGAGTACTGTTGTCCTAATACCTTGTCAACTGTTGTCCTAATACCTTGTCAAGCATGTAATAGATTATTTGCCCACCATATTGTTCAAACTCAAGATTTACTTCGATTTATAGAGATGCATCCCTCAAATAAAGGGAGAGGCAGAGGAATACCTATTGGGGTCGATGGAAGGCAGGCTTTGCATACAGCTTTAGGACAGCACTTGTTTGAACCATCAGCATGGACATTGAGAGATGAAGCTGATGCGGATTATGTTACCACACATCAAGATCAAAATGCTGGTCCATCACTTCAGCCTCCATATCCTTCTGCAAATGAGACAATGAGAGTTGAGGGTAAGTACATGTCTTTTCCCTTGCCTATTTTGTATTGAATAACCTCTTAGGGTGAGGTGCATAAATATTTCCCAACGTGCTATGACTGATTGTGTATATAACACTTAGCTGCTCCCACAAGTGCACGTCGTAGGGGTGTGGCTAAGGGAACAGAGTTTGACAGGATCCGTAAGTATGGCAAAATACCACTTGAGATAAAGGAGGGGAAGATAGGACCATCGTGCAACAATAGAACAGTGTACACGACGAGAGTCACATGGATGGTGAAGCACTATGCAGAGATGAGGCATGTTGGTTGGAATGCTGTGGACGAAAAAGAGAAAGAGGAGCTTATGTTCCATATTCGAGTATGGCCTTCCAACTTGACTTGTAGATATAAAATCAGTAGAGACAATGTATAAGGTGTCCTGAAGTACTCCAGCAATTTTTTTTAGCAAACACCAATAGTATGGATAGACTTGGGCTAGCACCTTAATATTAACATCGTGGGATTTAATACGGTGGGTTGTAGCTGCGGGGTATGGCTTAGATTTTTTAACACTAAGCTGGTTGTCCAGACACATATATGAATAACAGTGCCCAATAACGTTTTTGATATAGGATCTCAGGGATAGGCTTCATGGTACAGTAAGCATAAAAAAAATCTGCAACATATCTCCAAAAGTCATTAATGTAAGTTTAGGTTCCTACTAGGGATATTTCTAAGGGGTAATAGGCTTACAAACAAAGCTGGTGGATTATTGTTCCATAGTAAGCTTACATAGATTAAATTGTGTAATTTTGTTTTTAGTTCATCAAATGTTCCAGTAACCATGTACTGCACTGAAATATATATATATATATGTAAATACATCTTGAGATGCACTTTGCTTTTAAAATAATTTAGCAAACTGACCATACGGGTTGCTTCACATTATTTGGAAGTTTTAAATGGGGGGAATTGTAATCTTGTACAGAATGCTGAATTTCCAGAAAAGTTTAAACATAGGTTATTCTAAATAATGCAAATCTATAGTAATCAATTGTTTTAACACAATGACATATACAGGCAGATTTTGAGCTGGATTGGACCAAGCAAAACCATCCCCGGACTGTCACAAGTCAGCTATCTAGGGCGTACAATGCTTTTCATTACAAGTTACACAAGAGGTACTTGAGTTACACATCACATGAGGAGGCTGTAGCTAGTAATCAATGTGCATTGGTAGGGAAGGAAACTTGGGAGTGGTTATGCAATAGATGGGCCAGTGATGAGTTCAAGGTAAGACAATGATGTAGCTAATAGCGTTATATGAATGGTAAAATATGTGGCAGGAAAAGTAAGAAAGAACCTGATCAACATGACTTCTTTCTATATTATATGATATCTCCATGTCATGTGTACGTAGTATTCTAAAAGGACCTTCAATTTGGGATAAATAGAAAGCAACTGTTTTTTACGCATTTAGGAAGCTAGACCAGACCCAAAATAAAGGTGATCCAGCTGACACTTTTTTATTACAGAAAATGTCCAGCCAAAACAGGGAAAATAGGCGTAAACAAACAGTAAACCACACAAGCGGAAGAACCCCGTTTGTTGTATTAATGGAAAGAAAGGTACCAGAAGCTAGATTGTTTTACATCCTGTGATTCATGCTGCTGCCTATTTACTAGTTATTAAACTATGCTAATGTAATTGGTATGCTTGTATGATATAGAAGGACAAAAATAGGATTGATTTTTACAAGGACACGCATTGGTCGACTAAAAAGGGGAGATTTATAACACCACAGACGGAAGCAAATTATGTGAGCAAATATTCCTTGTTTCATTTACGTATATATATATATATATATAAAGTGGGTATTTATGAATACATGTACATGGCAAAACATTTTCATCCGGTTACTTCACTATTAGTTAGAAGATGCTCAATGTGGAGACTTAATGATTACCTGATGTTTCATGAATTTTGGTTTGACATTTTTAATTGATGTTTCCTAGTTTACCCTATTTTTGGCCACAGAATCAAATGGTTCAACTGTATAATGCCTTAGAGCCTGAAGCTCGAACATATGATGCAGCAGCAAGCATATTCAGGGAGGTGTTGGGCCATAGGTCGGGGTACTCCAGGGGACTGGGACACTCTGTCTTGCCTGAACCATCTAAAGTGGTTGGCCATGGTGTATCAAATGAAGAGTATGAACGGCTTGCAGCGGAGAATGAAGTAAATAGGACTAATGCAGAAAACTATCGCAAACGGATAATGGAGATAGAGGGTGCTTTCTTGACAGTGGGGGAGCATATGCGGCAATATGAGGAGAGGGTCAATTTCAGAATGTCTGAAATGGAGACGAGGTTGGAGTCTCAGATGGAGACTCCAAATGTAGTTCCATAGCCACTTGTGCACGCTAGCAGGTCTGAATTTTGTTATTATATTTCAGATACGTATGAAGTACAATTTTGAGGAAGGAGTGTTGGGGACACTTCTTACAAGTAATAGATTTGAAGAGGACCTAAGCAAATATTCTGATTTTGCCAAACTGCTTGAAAATTTCATCGGTAAGTAGATATTCTTTAAATCAATATTTGAGTACATGTAGGAAACCTGTGTAAATTATTTGCTGTTTGGAAAGATCCATATAATAAATATTTTCAAGTTTATTTTCTCTCTGAATATAATGACAATTTTAGAATTGTGGTTGGTTGCTATATGAAGGCTGCATTACTGGGGGGTTTAATATCTCCAGGATGAAGGAATAATGCATGGAAGAATAATTAACGAACCTAAAAGTGTTGTGAATTTTTGGCATGTTACATCTCTTTGGTATTCAATTCCATTTATGAAAAAATGGATACAATTCATGACTCGCATTTTAGTATACAGTATCTTCTGCAAATATTAATTCTGAAATAGAGTTAAAATCAGAAAAATATTGTAATTTGAGGACTGATTTGATGTGAATACAAGGAACATAAAAGTGGTCACTGTGATCTAGGCCATATTTAATGATCGAGTCATGAATTATAGCTACAGCCATGTCAGGAAAAAAGAGAGTTTATAGATTGATTATAATAGATATTTTCGTAGAAATCCCGCAGGAAAGACAGTTTATAGGAATTTAAATATATTTGTGGCTCATTTGTTAAAACTGTGATAGGGATACTTGGGGTGATTGTATAACATTTTAGGAAAATCCTTTGCAATTAAGTTACTTCTAAGCTTGCTGGAATAATAAAATTGCCAGAAGATCATCTCCATAGAATTTGGCCATGGTAATCTGATCATGGAGTACTCCATGTCAATGGAAATTGGATTCAAGATGTTTATCATAAACAGTACTTGACTTAATTGAAGCTTTGTGGGCTTTAGGCATACTCAAGTATTGGTCACTAACATTATCTATGGTGCTCTGTTAACTCAGTGAATTATAGCTACAACTGAATACATGTCATGGTACAACGCTTTTATATAGTGTTTTAGGCTGATGGATTTGAGATGAAAATTTATGATAGTTGTTTTATTAATTTTGTTTGTCTCACAGTTTTGGCAAGTACTAAAGTAAGAAGCAACTATAATTATTTGATTGCCTAACCATGATCAATGAATTTCTGAACTGGTTTTATGCCATTACATGAAGGTCACTACAGAATTAAGCTTGGATGTGTTACCAAGACCCCAAATGACTAATAGACTGCTGGCACACAAGGAAATAGCAAGTATGGATATATAGTTTTGTGGAATAGTGTACGTTAAATCTAAGTCATGGACGAAGTTGAATGACCATGTGTACACATGGGCACTCAACTTTGTAATATGAACCTGCAATTTTTGAGATGCTGCTTTAAAGCAAGAATGTATTAGAACATGTTATTTTGCTCCCTGTGCCTAGTTCACAAACTTTATATATAATATGCCCTGCATATATATAGTATTATATATATTTAATTTTTTCTCTATGCCTGGTTTTAAAACCAGATGCAATATTCTGGGTTATCCTCCATCAACGAAATTGTTCTATGTGCCAAGGTCAATGATTTAAACAAATCATGAAAGAAATAACAGACTAAATTTAAAATTAGATAAGATATAATCAGGGGTCAATATTATATAATGTATGACTGCAATCATGTATTAATTCACATTAAATCATATGATTAATCAATATGGTTCATGTGGTGATTGAACAAAAAATTAGGGTTCAGGTTTCAATTTGGGGAAAAATCGCATTATCGAAAATTTTGAGGAAAAATTATGGAAAAAAAAACCATTTTACCTAAATCAAACAAAATGCGAATTCCACCACGATTTTCTACACCAACATTAGCATACGCGATGATGTGAGAATAGTCCATGGCCATGCCCGCGAGCTTACCAATACGCGACGAGCACAAACCTGCAGCAAGATATCGTTGGGCCCAGTTAGAGAGAATAGCCAGGAGTTGGCACAACGCCGAAAAAACAATTCCCACAAAAATATTACCAGAAAATCTCGCCGGCGAGACAGGAAGTGCAGCGAAGGAAGCTAACGGCAGCTTGAAACTCGCCGATGTTGAACCCGAGTGTCGACGGCTCAACATTCGCAGACTCTGATCCCCCTTCATTATCGGCGCTGAGATCGACTTCACACGCAAACATTTGAGGCGGTTACCCATAGGGCTTTAACGGTGTCAAATTCGCAGAGTAAAAGCTCAAAACACCGGCTGGGAGATTGCGGGGAAAAATAAGATATAAGTCACCCGCAAAACGCGGCGTTTCGTCTGCGTGCTAATAAACGCAGCTTCAGACTTTTTACCGCAATTTTCCCTATTTTTGTGGCAAACAAACCTCGCGGCAATAAACCATTAATGTTGTAGTGGGGTCACTCCTTTACAAAGGCCATTTTAAATTTCAATTAGACACATGGTACACAGGGAATAGGTTTGTAAGCACACTCAAAATTTCTTTGATGTGGAACAAAGTAATGTTATTGGTCATGCACAATTGTTATCCAGTTCTGTCAATATGATGAATTTTAGCTATTGATTGATATTGTAACAAGGTTATTGCACTGGAGTGTTTTAGACTACCGTTGACACTATGTAATGGTGTATTTGTAATTACTCATATTTGGTTGTTTAAAGTAGTAATAATGAAGATGTATATTCTAATTCAACAAATTGGTTAACCATGAATGCATTGTATGACCTGATTTTAATGTCATTGTATCATGTTGGAATAGGTCGATCAATGTCTTGAATTTGAAGGACTGGTGTTTTGGATGTGGTACCCGAGACTCCAAAAAACTAAAAGGAGTGCTGGCAAAGAAGGAAATAACGAGTATGGAAAAATATTTTGACATGTATAGTTAAACTCTGTTTAATGGGACAAAGTTGAGATACTGCTTTCAGACTAGATGTAAAAAACTAAAGTGGGAAATTGGCAAAACCCTTTAAGAACAATTTTATGAGTAGTACGATATATATGTGATTGTCTGTGTAATTTATTAACTCTAGAGTTGTGCAAGCTCAATGTGATCAGAAACTAGCTTTGTGACGCACCCAAATTTCCCTCAAAATAACATGGGAATCGAGGCATCAGGATGATGACAACACGGGTCACACATCCCAACGACAAGTGTCAAACGTGTGTGCACACATGACATACATAAAATATAGGTCGCAGCGGATAATAAATTATTATCTAAGTACCAGAATTTTTAGAAATATTTTACAAACCAATTTAATATAAACTCTCCAATAGAAGATTTAATACAGTCGTCCGAAAATTTAATTAAACAAATACATATTTATAAAAAGGGGAAAATAAATTTCCTGAAATAACAATTAATATTAAAATCACCTTAACGGCGGAGCCGTCTCCTCAGGCTCAACCTCTTCATAATTTTCATCCAAAAACTACGACGCCAAGATGACATCGCAGGTAAGTACAACCCAACCGAACTGAAAGACAGAAATACATTAATGCCATAACAACAACCATGAACAATTACCATATGCATGAGGCTTAAAATCATATTCCTCAAAGTCGATGAAATAACGACACACGCCAAAATCTCAATTTAATCTACAATAAAATCACAATAAAATCACCCATCATTTTCCATAAAATAATATCCTCAAAACCAATCATACCGGGCATTACGTATCACTGTCTCCGATATGATATACACACACACCCGAAATCATAATGGGCGTTACGTATCGCCGTCCCCATTATGATCTACACACACTCATTTCATACCGGGCGTTACGTATCGCCGTCCCCGATATGAAATGCACACCCAATGACCATAATGGGCGTTACGTATCGCCGTCCCCATTATGTCATCTACACACTCACACGCTGATCACAACGGACATTACGTATCGCCGTCTCCGCTATGACTCAGCCTAAAACCATTAAAATCCATTAAACTCAATTTAAATCTCAGTTTCCAATTCCAACACATGAATATCCGAAATCAAGCAAAAATTCACTTTCCAAATATTTTCATGAACATGCGCGTAAATACACAATGCAGACAACCATGCAGCAATTATCCAACATTTAATTAATCCAATCAACCAATAAATACCAATATCAACCAACACATAGCAACAATAATCAAACACAATAACTGTTGATGTCAAAAATATATTTAAATCTTAAAGTTTGTTTGGAAAGTACTTATAGTGGTAAAAACGTAAATCCTTGAACAACGTCAATTTGCAGTGTTTGCAGCGGCCACATGCACGTTAGGCTAAAATGCTCGATTTGACACCAAAATTTAGGTAGATACTCATTGAAGGGTGGGGAATCTCATGGAGGTGGTGGTGTGGTGGCACAACCACCGGAAGGTGGCGGATCGGGGCCGAAATGGGTGAAAACTCATTTTCGGGTTTGGAGTTGTACTGGGAAGGTGAGGCCGCGGTTGGGGAAACTGAGCTAGGGGGATAATCGGCTGGGCGAGGGGAGTCTTTTGGTGGCATTGGTGAGGCCTACGGTGGCTGGACGGCAGCGCAGTGAAGAACGACCCGTTTAAGACCCATTTCGGGTAGAGGGGGTAATCGGCGGCGATGGGTGGCTACCGACGGTGGGTTATGCTCGCCGGAGGGTGGGGAGTCTAATGGTGGTGGTCGGAGGTCAAGGGGTGGCCGGCGGTGGCCGGAAAATGCAAGAGAAGCAAAAATACTCATTTCGGGTTTAAGCCTCATGCGCCTACTAGAGGGTTGCCGGAGGTGCACCACCGGTGCAGGGGAGGTCGCTGGCGTGTGGGGAAGGCAGTGGGTTAGGCGGTGTCACCGGTGGGTAGCCGGCGGCGGCCCTGGGTTGAGGGAGAGGAACGGCGAGAGGGAGAGGAGGCAGGGGAGGGGTACGTGGGCTGGGATGCAGGGGAAAAATGGAGGAAAAAGAAAGAAAAAGAAAAGTAAAAGAAAAGAGAAAGGAAAAAGGAAAAAGGAAGGGAAAGAAATACAGTCCGATTCCTATCACTTGGATCACAAAAGCACTTAAAATCACAATATAAATATAAGCACATAAAAATCCATTCCACAACACATTTAATTAAATAAATAAAACACATCAAATAAAATCACATAATACAATAAAGAATTAAATTCCAAATCATTAAAATAATTAACCCATTAAAATAAATAAGAAAGCAACGTAACTCAATATTAACTAATTAATAACTCAAATAAATATCTTAAACAAATAAAATATGACTAATAATATTACTTAAATAAATTAAAATAATTAACACCGAAAATAAAATAACATGTAAAAATACACGTAAATCTGGGATCTCACAAGCTCTGCACTTGATGAAATAGAATTGTGCATACTCTTAATTATGCAAGCTCGAGTGTCATGTGGGAGGAACATCTCAACTGGAACCAGAAATTTAACTATAATTAAATTTGGTCAAATAATCTGAGGGTTTTGTAAATAATATACGATTAGTCGGTCGAAACAAGGGGAAAATAATCTGCCAACAAAATTTGATTCCAATGAAATATGCAAATTAAAGAGTAATTTTGGGGAAAAGGATTTGTCAAAAATTACTTACCTAGCGTCGATATACTGGGGCACCCCATTTATTGTACACATTATCGCCGGTGAAGACCCTAAGCATGTCGTAAGTTGCTGGGTGAACTTAGAAACTATGGCGGTATGGACCAACGCCGTAAACCCCTAAATCTAGACTCATCCCATCAAAATCAAATGTATTTCACCGGCGAGAATGGAAGTGCCGATAGGGAGTTGGTGCGTTTTTGAAGTCGTCGAACTTGAACCCATTCTCGATGCACGCACGCTCGTAGAGTTGGTTCTCACATTATCGGCGCCTAAACTGACTTCTTTCACCTTAATTGTGGCAGTTGCCGTGGATGGCTTTGTCGGCGAGACCGTGAAATGGCCATCATTTTTGGCATAGGCCCTTGCGGCGAGAAGCATAGCAGATGTCATGCTCAGGTTCTGGCGTTGGGTCTGCGATGAGAAAAATGTGGCTGATGCACTTTTACCACGGTTTCTCCCATTATTGGTACGCATTTTGCGCACAGCAAAAACTAAGTAATGTTGTAGTGTTTGGATGACAAATTCATTGACGTCGGCGAGAATCCCAGAAGGCGGTGAGAGGACGAAGGCACTGGCAATGATAAGGAATCCTCGTCCAGAACCAGAGAGGGGGGGGAGAAGATCGAGGGAAAGAGGCAAAGAAAAATAAGGCGCGGATGGAAAATAAGAGTTATTTGTGCCCAGAAAAGGATAATTATTCTAGCGATCTCGACAAATTGACATAAATAATTCAACAAATGTGTACAGCAGCTTATTTCCAGCGATAATTACGTCGCCGAAAATAAAAATAGTCATATTTGCTCCTTTTCTTCGCAGTGAATATCCAAACAACATTTAACCAAAATTATGTTTTAATCTCAAATTTTTAAATTTTCAACTTTTTTATCTAATCATTATTATAACTTTCCAAAATGTTCAAAGAAAACACAAAAAGTAGTTTAACTTTTTTCCAAATGATCCCAAAACAAAATTTAATATATTAAAAAAATTATATTCTAACTCTCTTTTAACTTTATAATTTTTTTATTCAACTTATTTTTCTCTTATTTCTCAAAACTCCATACTATAAGAAAACTTCTAATGTATGTTCAGTTATTTCTAATGAAAATGATTAATATTTTCTGTTGAAATAAGTGTGTTTGTGACAAATAGTCATTATTATCCTAAATAATCCATGACACTCCATGTCCATTTAATCTTAACTTAAACCATATTGCATAACCATATATTCAGAAATTATTTAACTTTTATTTATAGTTCTCATATTATCTTATCTCCTCTCACCTGTGTAACTAGAAATGAGGCCAACTATATATATGAAGTACTTTAACTGATATTTCATTTTAAGTAATTGACTTAGAAACCACTTAAATATGCCACACGATAAGTATCGTTGCTCAATTTTGCATGAAGTCTTTTTAAGCTGCATTGACCTCGTGTTTGATTTGAAAAGTGTACTATGCATAACGTCTTATGTCCATCTCAAAGAAGTTGCTATATATTATCTCATTAATTAATGATCTTGCCAATTGCATGTTTGTGATTGCAGCTGCCAATATTTGAAAACTTAAAAAATGAACGGTTGAAGGAAATCACCTATAAGTATCTGGAGCAAGTGCGATACAATGAGAACAACTTCATTGTTCTAAAGGAGAACCACTAAAGGAGATTATTTTCGTAGTGAAAGGACGTGTGTACGTGTACAAGTAATGATCATGGCGATATAAATGAGTGTCCTCAGAAATGTGAACTCATTGGAGAACATGATCTTGTAAATTGGGTGCTGGACGAATCTCCTAGAAAATCCAACCGGCCACCCGTATCAACAAGGAATCTCAAATGTCATACCAAAGTTGAAGCTTTTTGTCTTAAAGTTGGAGATCTCAATGATATCACGCCTCAAAACTGGTGGAAATTTAGCAAAATCAGAAACATTGTCCAATCTGACTCGAAACAGCTGAAACATGTTGCAGCTTCATTCATCCAAGCAGCGTGGCACCGCATGCACGCCATCCATTCAAAACAAGAACGTATTTGATAAGGATACCTTCATGTCTACTATTCTGTTGGTTAAGGCCACTGCTGGCGGCGGCTCCCCAAATAATTTAGATAATAGTATCGTTCAACAAATAATCTAGTTTTATCAGATGCTCTTGTTATTTATCGAAAGACAACAAATAATAGTTTGTTTAAGAGGGCTTGTTTTCTGTTGTGGATTAATTGATTTTAATATTGAGTGGTTACAAAATTACAATGGTAGGACACCTTAAATTATGAATAATGTTTGTCTAATAATAAATGAAAGCACGCTAACGTACGTACATTGCGCAAATTATCATGAATTTGAGAAAGGACAAAAAAGTACTCGCACCCTCAAGTTATTGGATGTTGTATTTTTATACTTAGAACCATTATCCAATTATGATATAATTGTTTTGCTTTAAAAATACAATGCAGAACTAGGGAAGATGCTTCCTACATAATTCTCCACCCAAGCTTTATTAAGAGGGCCACATTGAAATTTTTTATATCTTTAAATCCCATACCTCCTTCACCCTTTGCTCTGCACAATTTTTCCAACTTATAAGCCAATAATTCTTATTCTCATCTTCTTTTTATTTTACCCCACCAAAATCTAGTCATAATCAACCTTTTCAGCTCCTTACAAAGATTTTCAGCAAACTTAAACAGCTAGGTGGGAAAGACTAAAGCCACAGCTTTGACTAACTTCCCTTCCTTCCTGTGATAGTAATTTTTTCTTCCAATCTTGTAACTTGTGCCAGGATTTATCCTTAATTTCTGAAAAGGCTTTGTTAACATAGATAAAAAAGAGTCATAGAGCACATGAATGTCGATGGTCAGATTCTGATCATGGGGTGATATGTTAGTTTTGGAAGTTTTTAATTTCTGGTTCAAAGTATGTACGAAATCTATTGGGAATAGACTAGTCTAACATACAGCAAATAGGAAGTAACGCAACGGATAATAATAACGTAGGAGAAATAAAACAAAAGACAAACAAACAACACACAGATTTTAGTAGTTTGGCTCAGAATAAGCCTACGTCCACTGTGGGGTCGGTCTCAAAACTCCACTATAATCAAATATGGAGTACAGAGATTGAATCTAAAAATTCTACAAAGTAATCTCTCAGTCTCAAGTGTATTCTCTCAGTCTTGTAAGTGTTTACTCTTAAGACCACCCAAGAACAATCAAGAAAAACTTGAAGCTCACAAATACAGAGGAAAAATGAAAATGGCGGAGGCAGCAACATCGTACGTTCAAATAAACATGTTTCTCTTATATAAGTAACACTCGCTCGAGCGAGAATGCTCTCGCTAGAGCGAGACACTGTTCTAAACGGCACAAACCTTACAGAGAGAACATTAGCTCAAAGCGAGGATCAAGCAAACTGTTGAGCGAACGGACATGTTGCAACTCACTCGAGCTAGATGTCGAGCGAACTCTAGGACTGCAATCTTACTCGAGTTGGATGTTGAGCAAGGATCACATGAAATCTCTACCTGGACCTCGCTTGAGTTGGAAGTTGAGCGAGGGTCTCGCCAACTCTCTGTATGGAATCTCGCTTGAACTGGAAGTCGAACGAGAAATAGAGGAGGCGCTTTATTCAAGCCACCTCTTAACAAAATTCCTGATGGTCCAAGGGTGCAAGTAACATTTACCATTTGGAGAAATGGCATGCTATTATTATACCATTTATACGATGTTCTAGGTTCTTTGCAACCTAATTAGAATAAAGTATAGCTTCACTAAACAGAACCAAATAAAGCAGTTGCATCTCAAATATACAATTAATGATCAGGGCCATAGCAACCAATGTAATCTAGAAGGCTCAACAATTAATGAATTTTATTTTTGTAATTAGCTCCTTAATTATAAACTAGAAGAAAAAATAAATGAATAAAATGTAGACAACTCCGCCACGTTGGTCCCACTCATCTCCACTACCAACCCTGCTATTTGCAAGCGAGTGGTCCCACTCATTTGGACAAGCGGGCGGATTAGCCTATAAGGATGTACAGGAACAAACGGAATCTGCCACTGGAGTCAGAAATTGGCTAGAACTGGAAGACAACTGGCCAGCAGTTGGCAGTGAGAAATACAAGAAACAAACCTCGATCGGTTCAATCCTTGTCCGAATCTAGTTTAAACTACCCAATCGGCCGATAATTAATTTATATATATATCTTAGATAAAATGATCTTGTTTCACTTAAGTGATTTAAAAGGTATCGTTTTACACCTAACATATAGAAAAAATATATATATATATGTGAAATGACACCTCACCTCACCTCCCTCTTCATCCTAAACCTCTTCTTTTCTTCTCTCTTCTCTCTCACCTTTCAGCACTCCCCTCCTCCTTCAAGCTTTCTAACACTTGGCTTGTGTGACACCCCCTAATTATTCTTAAAATAAATACAAAAATCAAGGCGTCGGGATGCTGAAAACACGGGTCACGTACCCCCAACGTCAAGTGCTACGTGTGTGAACACGTGACATGCATAAATAAAGGCAGCGAATATTTGAGGTCAATATCTAAGTACCAGAATTTTTAAAGTTATTTTACAAACTAATTTAACACACATTCTCCAACAGGAGATTTAATACAGTCATCCGAAATACAAATTATACAAATACATATTTATAAAAAAGGGGAAAATAATTTTCCAAGATAACAATTTATAATAAGAATGCTTCAACAGCAGAGTCACTTCCTCAGGCTTAACCTCCACAAAGCTCTGCATCAAAAAACTACGACTCCAAAAATGGCATCGCAGGTAAGTACAACTCAAACAAACTACAAGATATAAAATATACTCATGCAACAACAAATAACATCACTCATGAACATGATACCATATGCATGAAACTTAAAATCATCTTCCTCAAAATAAATAAAATAACACACGCCAAAATCCCATTCTGCTCCACGATAAAATTCCAATAAAATCATCCATCATTTCCCAGAAAAAGATATAAGTAAATCCAATCATAGCGAGGTTACGTATCGTCGTCCTCGATATGATATACACACAACACCAATCATAATGTGCATTACGTATCACCATCCCTATTATGACTCATACACACTTATTTCATAGCGAGCGTTACGTATCGCCATCCCCGATATGAAATACACACCCAATGACCATAACGGACGTTACGTATCGCCATCCCCGTTATGTCATCTACACACTATCAATCATAATGAGCGTTACGTATCGCCGTCCCCATTATGACTTACTTACATTTCATAGCGGGCGTTATGTATCGCGTCCCCATTATAAAATGCACACACAATGACCATAACGGGCGTTACGTATCGCTATCCCTATTATGTCATTCACACCCACTGATCATAACGGGCGTTACATATCGCCGTCCCCGTTATGACTTAGTAAAAATCAATTAAAATCTATAAACCCAATAATATCATTTCACTTATAAAACGCTTCAAACAAATCATTTTAATATACAATAACTCAAGTTTCACGTAAAAATTTCAAATATCATATATACACATGAACAACCATGCAATTCACAATGCATATTACCATGTACAAAATATCCAATATTCAATAAACTTAATCATCAACCAAACACTTAGTTGTTATGTAAAAATATATTCAAATCTTAAAATTCATTTGGAAAATACTTACAGCGGGTAAAAACTAGATCATTGAACAAATGCCAGCCCACAGCGTTCACAGCGAATCACTTTGTATGTTGGGCTAGAGTGCTCGGTTTGACACCAAAATTTAGGAAAATACTCATTGGAGGGTGGGAAATCTCATGAAGGTGGTGGTGTGGTGGTGTAACCACCGGAAGGTGGCGGATCGGCTCAAAATGGGTGTAAACCCATTTTCGGGTTTGGGCTTGCACAAGGAAGGTAGGGCCACGAATGGAGGAGCTGAACTAGTGGGGTGGTCGATTGAGGTAGGGGAGTGTATTGGTGGTAGTGGTGAGACCTATGATGGCCAGACGGCAGTGCTAGGGTAGCAAACCCGTGTATGGGTATTTGAAATACCCACCTCGGGTTGGGGCATTTGGGCTGCTGTGGGTGGTGCCAACGGTTGGGGGTGATGCCAAAGGTCACTGGGAGGTGGTGGAAGTTGGCAGTGCAACTGGGTGGCCGGCGCTGGTCGAAAAGCAAGTGAATGGGTATCACAACACCCATTCTAGTTTTAGGCCGCGTAGGGGAGGTGAGAAGCCGGCCGGAGCTTGGGTTGCTGATGGTAGGTCGCTGGTGGACGGTGGTTCAGATGGAGGGGGTGGTGTCGCCGGTGGTGGCTAGCGGTGACTAAGTTGGGCTGGAGAGCTGAACGGGAACAAGGGAGGGGAGGGCTGGTCGTGCAAGCTGGGGTGGGGAAAAACAGGGAAGAAAGAAGAAAGAGAAAATAAAGAGAAAAGAAAAAGAGGGAAAAAGAAAAAATGAAAAAGAAAAAGGAAGAGAAAGAAAAGAAGTCCAATTTTTACAACTAGGGTCACAAAATTACTTAAAATCACGTCAAAAACATATATATATATATATATATATATATATATAAACCCATTCCGAAACATTTGCAATTAAAACAACATCAAATAAACTCATAATAAAATCAAGAAATTTAATTCCAATTATTAAAATAGTTACCTCACATTAAAATTAATAAGGAAAAAAACGTAAAACTAATATTAACTAATTAATAGCTCAAACAATCATTTTAAACAAGTAAAACACAACCGATAATATTATTAAAATAAATTAACATAATCAACAATAAGAATAAAATAATATGTAAAAGTACATGTAAATCTGGGATCTCACATTCTCCCACCCTTAAAAAAAATTTCGTCCTTGAATTTGCTCGACTGCAACTAATAGAAACTCCAATAACTCACCTACCACATAGCTTAATACTTACTCCATGTATTTACACAATCACCTATTTTCTTCAAACACAAATGAATGTTATTCCATCACAAACGTATAGTCTCCAAATTATATTTCATCTCTTAGACTCCTAAGGTAGCAAAATAATCTAAAATCTCCATAGGTACAAGGACTTTAATACAATCTCCCAAAATCCTAATGTTCACTAATTCCATACATTAACTTGTGTCACTCTCAAATAATTTTCAAGTTTATCTTCCCAACTTAACCATTAATAAACATAATTTACCCAACCAAAAGATAAATCTCCACTCACAAGTATCATCCCAAATTTCAAGTCACCACTAATTTCTCAAAATCAACACAGGACTTGAACCTCCAACTACATTGCAATACATCACGCTTCCGCGCGCAATCTAAAAACTCACAAAATGCATAAAATTAAGTCCTCATAAATTATCACCATTGAGTAAAAGCCGGCTCAACACCTATTACAAGAAATCTTATACCACACTTCCAAATCCTAAAATCTTAATATCTTATAATTCTGATTATACCACCATGGTTGATACCTAAGCTCCAATGTACATCACATAAAAGTCTTGTCAACTCTACTAAAATTAGTTAGCATGATAACCATGATACACATAATTCTCTCACTCATCTGGACCTTCAATACCTAAGAGAAAGAATAGCCTCCAATATTCAAATTCCCAGGTAACTTCAAGTCACATTAATTCCCTAAGATACCTCGACAAGGCAACCACTAAATGCTCCAAATATCATACTTAAGTTATCCACCCCAACAACTTGCCCAAATTAATTTTTCTAAAAGCCTAAAGTTTAGATCTCTTGAATTTAATACCATCACATCAAATCAACTCTATCACTTAACAAAACTTCTCCCAAAATCAAACACGAATCAAAGACAAGTACTCTCCAAAATTTACATACACACCACTGTTATACATAAATCTCTAAGCATCCATAACAATCAAAACTTTACCAAAGAAACAAATAATCACCTACTATCATAAGTATTCCTAAAACAGATTCTATAATAATATATCAATGGCAAGGATTTCACACTCACAAGAAGAGTACACCTAGAATACAATTCTAACAATCTTCGAAAAATAAAATTAAAACTTAGAAACTCAAGAACTGAATGAAACCGAGGTAATACACATAATTAGTATATAAAATATCAATAAAGAAATACAATAATGTAAATACCAACGATTTATCAAAACAAATCCATCTTGCAAAGATATAGTAATATACCCAATCACTAAATAAAACTTGAGTAATTCACATAAATATTATATATAAATAAAACTAGTGAAAAGATCTAATAAACAAATAAGTAAAAGCCAGCCGTTCAAGAAAACAATATTTATCTCCATTGGTAACCACAAAATCATCAAAAGCTTTTATTAAATAAAACAAGGAGATTGAATTAAAAGAAAAACGGAGAAATAAAATTAAAATTAAAATTTTGAAATTCTCCTCAAAATCGAACTCTAAAAAGATTTATTGTAGAAATCTCTAAGATTTAATACCTTTAAAAGAATTGAACCAAAATAAATAAATAAATAAATAATTTAATGAATAAATACTAACAAGTCGCCAAAACAAACTCACTCGTCAAAATAAATAAATAAACTCTTAAAATAATTCAAGCAGCAAGGTGAAAAGATAATAAATTTAAAAACTTACTTCAAGGCATATTTCTAAAAGGATTACAAAATAGCGATTTCCTTTAAATTTTTGTCACAAAGAATCTCAAAGTTTCAAAAATATTTAAATGACAAAAGCCACAATTGAAATAAAAAAATAATAAACAAAATTCAAAACCAACTTGTAGAAACTTATGAACTAAAATTACATAAAACCAGATCTATATGATAAATGCATAAAAGCTTAATAAAACAAAATAACCCACAACAAACTAATAACTTTAAAATAAGGAATTTCATAATATAATTATTTAAAGAAAGATTCCCTTAAAATAAAAGAAATAAAATAATAATTTAATCCGAAAGATCCAAATTCCAGTTTAAACAAAACAAAGACATATATAAATATAAATGCTCAACAACTTAACTAAATCAAATCAATTAATTAAAATTTTAACTACTACCCAAAATCACATTAATAAACAAATATTATAATGAAATAAAGCAAAACAAATCAACCATCCAGAACTAAGATAAATCTGAAAATAATAAACAAAAGGCACATTAAAATAAAAAAGCACAATACACTGAAACAATTATTTAAAATCTTACAATACAACATAGTATGAATAATTTAGAAAACGATTAGTATAATAAAATAAAATAAAATATCCAAACAATAAAACAAACAAATTTAAAACAAAAACTTTTCTAGTACAATTCTTAGGTAATCTGTAGATTTATCCAGAGCTGAACTGCTCTGATACCACCTATGACACCCCCAAATTCCCTTTAAATAAACACCAAAATTGAGGCGTTGGGATGCTGATAATACGGGTCACGCACCACAGCGTTCACAGCGAATCACTTTGTACGTTGGGTTAGAGTGCTCGGTTTGACACCAAAATTTAGGGAAATACCCATTGGAGGGTGGGGAATCTCATGAAGGTGGTGGTGTGGCGGTGTAACCACCGAAAGGTGGTGGATCGGCTCAAAATAGGTGTAAACCCATTTTTGGGTTTAGGCTTGCACAAGGAAGGTGGGGCCACGAATGGAGGAGCTGAGTTAGGGGGTGGTCGGCTGAGGTAGGGGAGTGTTTTGGTGGTGGTGGTGAGGCCGACGGTGGCTGGACGATTGCGCTAGGGTGGCAAACCCATGTATGGGTATTTGAAATACCCACTTCGGGTTGGGGCATTTGGGCTTCCGTGGGTGGTGCCGGTGGTTGGGGGTGATGCCAAAGGTCATTAGTAGGTGGTGGAAGTTGGCGGTGCAGTTGGGTAGCCGACGGTGGTCGAAAAGCAAGTGAATGGGTATCACAACACCCATTCGGGTTTTAGGCCGCGTAGGGGAGGTGAGAAGCTGACCAGAGCTTGGATTGCTGGTGGTAGGTCATCGGTGGACGACGGTTTAGATGGAGGGTGTAATAGCCCAAATTTTCTAAGGTAAATTATTTTATGGATATTATTTTAAAGAAATTTATTTGATGCATTTATTTAGTAGGAAATTAGAGTGGGAGATTTAATTGAGGAATGTGAGATAACACTTGGTATTGGGAATTATGTATTTTCGGATTAATCTGTCTAGTTTTAGTGAAATGGGCATAAGTTATTTATATGAGGTCCAAATGAGGTGATTTCAATTGGTATAGAACCTTAAGAGATAGATCTAAAACTGTTAGTTTGAAGTTTCCTGAGATTTGGAAGGAATCAATAACTTATTTGGGAATCAAGTAGGCAGCTTTGGAATGGGCTTAAATGGAACCCGAGTTGGATAAATTGAACTAAATTGGGGCATGTAACTAATTAGGCAATTGGTTTTAAGATTTTATGCGATTATAACATGTGTAGGGATAGTTAGAAATGGATGGAAAGTTGATTTGGAAGCCAATTGAATAGTTAGTGTGATGGAAACTCAAGGGGAGCCAAAATCTAGTTGATAGGTGACTAAGTGGATCAAATTTGGCTCTACCTTAACTAAACTAAGAAGTGGCCTTATAGAACTTGTTAAAGGGAGACTTAAGGGAGTTAGGAAGGAACCAAATGGGTAGGAAAATCTGGAAGGGGGCATGTGACACAAGGAGAGGGCTGGAGATGAGAAATGCATGCATGGTTAGGTGAAATGCCACCTCACCTCTTATCTCTTTATCTCACTTCTCAGCCATGGATCAAAATGGGCAGCCAAAACATTGCAAATGTGAGCCCTTGGATGAATAATCCAGCTACAAAGCCTAGGATTTGGGAGGCTTAATCCTCATCATGAGATTTGCTTAGATGGACACCTCATCACCCATGCAAATCTGGCAATTAGTACACCTTAGGTGCTTTTCCTTTTCTCTCCCTCACGTTGGTCGACCACCACCCTATAAATAGAGCCTTGAGAGCTTTCTAAGCTCCTTTAGAAGGAGAGAACACTTTCCTTTGGAAGCCATACCAGAAAAATCTTTCCAAACCCTTAAAGAGTTCATTTGTGAGCTAAGTGAGTGAGTTGGAAGAAAACTTGCAAGAAGTTGGTTGGATCAATTCTCTTGAGCTTTGAAGAATTTGTAAGTCCATATTCTAGCTTAATTTAAGCATGGAAATGGTTTATTGAGATGATTGAACTATGTTTACTAGTAGTGAACACTTAAGAACATGATTAAGTGACAATGTGACATATGAGTAGGGTTGATTTTAATTTGTCTTATAAATGTGTTCAATATAATTTGTAAGAACTTAGATTTAAGTTTTTAAGAAACTAAATAGGGTATATTAAAAAGATTGGCATGTTTTGAATAGAAAAACTCTTAGAGTTGTGATCTCGCTCGACCCTCGCTCGACATGTGAGTCGAGCAAAGGCAAAATATGAACCATCGCTAGAGTTTCACTCGATACTCTATTCGAGCGAGTTCCAACCCGAGACTTCGCTCGATACTCGCTCGACAAACCGCTCGAGCGAGATGCCCTGTTTTGCTTAGACTCAGGGTTTTCGTAGAATAGAATTGGTATTTCAAATGGAAAGGGTTATAAATGAAAATAACTCGTATGAATAAGAGAGAAATAAAAAGAAAGAAAACAATATATTTAAGATTAAGTTAGTCACGTCTTGACAGGGACGGCGAGACGTATCGCCCGGATGACTGACGTGCCGACAGGGACGGCGATACGTAACGCCTGTCGCATTATAAGAATGACTGATCTTCACGGGGACGGCTAGACATAACGCCCATGAGATTGACCTGAATAGCGGGGACGACGATACATAACGCCCGCAGTAATATGTGTATATGTTTCGTGTCAAGACGGGGACGGCGATACGTAACACCCGTGAGATTGACACCAGACTCATCACAATGGGGACGGCGAGACGTAACGCCCGGATGATTGATGAGTGTATGTGATGGGGACGGCGAGACGTAACACCCGGATGATTGATGAGTGTATGTGATAGGGACGGCGATACGTAACGCTCATCAGTGATAAGAAAGAATAAGAATCTTAAAGAAAACAGTGTAATTTAGTATAAGATTATGGTTGAGTTAAGAAAAGTATCAGTTAGACAGTGGTCTTATGAGGGGTATATTAGGGTAAATTTTCCTAGTCATCAGTGGTGATAATATTATTGTTGTTTTTCCCTGTTCTTTTAAGCTGTTTATGTACTTACTGAGATTTCATTTGAAATCTCACTCCTTTTTGGCTCCATATATTTTGTACATATCAATTTATACAGGATTCGATGACCAGCAAGGGGACAGCCCCGATGAGGCAGGAGACTTCGGGGAGTCCTGAGGGACTTTCCGACTATAGTCCTTATATGGACATTTCTTTTATTTCCTTCGGACCTCCTATCAGTAATCAACCCACCGGAGTTTGGAGTCTTGACGCATCCACTTTTGCTAAGGAGAGGCGACGTACAAGATGCTATTTAACCTTAGGAGTAGATGGCTCATTGTCTATGTGTGGAGTTTGTTTGACTCCACAGGGACAACAGCTCCAGCAAGACTTTAGTGTTAGTATGGATAGGTTTCGCTATAGGAGAGAATACCCCGAGGTTAAGAGAGAAAAAGAGTGAGGTGAAGGAAAGTTATTTTGGATGAATGTAAAATATTTTACTATAGTTTGGGTCTTGTATATGTAAAAAGTACAATGTTAAGTTTTAATGAATGTTGTAAATATATTTCCCATGTGATCTTTAGAAAGTTTTATATCTAAAACCTGATCCGCTGCGAATTAAGTGAGATATGCTTTTTATTCTTGTTAAGTACGAGGGTGAGTAGCCAAGTGTTGCTCATCCAGACACCTTAATTTATGTTAAATCCTAGACGTAAGTTGGGGGCGGCACAGAGGGGATAGTGTCGTACGTGGTGGCCGGCGGTGACTGAGCTGAGCTGGAGAGCTGAACGGGAATAGGGGAGGGGAGGGCTGGTCGCACGAGCTAGGCTGGGGAAAAATAGGGAAGAAGGAAGAAAAAGAAAAGAAAAAGAGGGAAAAAGAAAAAGGAAGAGAAAGAAAAGAAGTCCTATTTTTACAACTAGGGTCACAAAATCACTTAAAATCGCATAAAAAACATATATATATATATATATATATAAACCCATTTCGAAACATATTCAATTACAACAAATAAAACATATCGAATAAACTCATATTGAAATCAAGAAATTTAATTTCAATCATTAAAATAATTATCTCACATTAAAATTAATAAGGAAAAAAACGTAAAACTAATATTAACTAATTAATAACTCAAACAATCATTTAAAAAAAATAAAACACAACCGATAATATTATGAAAATAAATTAACATAATTAACAACAAGAATAAAATAATATGTAAAAATAGATGTAAATCTGGAATCTCACAACTAGGGGTGTAAATGGTCCGGTCCGGTCCGAAAAATTTGTGGACTGGTTCCATTTAGTAAATAGTGATAAATTAATAATAATATATTAAATAATAATAATACACATATTACTTATAAGTTATTACTAATATTCTATATAGATATATTATAATTTATATTTTTATATTATAACTAGTCAACCAATAAATTATAATATGTTAATATTATAAGAGTATATATATTATATATTATATATTAATATATATTATGTATTAATATATTAATATATTAATTTATATTAATATTAATATTATAATTATATACTATTTTTATATATACATATATAAATATATATATGTGGGGTTCGGTCCGGTCCGGTCCGGAGGAGAAATCCTCTGGATTGGGACCGGACCAAAATTAATCGGTCCATGTAAAATTTAGACCAGACCAGACCGAATGGAATTCGGTCCGGTCTGGTCCCGGTCTAGTCCAGTCCACCGGTCTGGTTCAGTCTTTTTATAGCGCTACTCACAGCTTGTCCCTCATCTATTTAAGATCTATTATCCTTGGCCTGTCCATCACCCGTTCGAGCTAACTAATCTCTCATCTCTGAAACTTCTTTCCAAGTTGTCTATCGTTAAAAGTTCACCTCTCTCATTCTCCTCTTGTCTCTCTCATTTACCTCTCTTCTTGACCATTTGTTATGAATTTTTTATTTTATGGTGAATTTCGAGTTAATTTGTCGTGAATTTCGATTTTTTTTTTTGGTTTTGAATTTTTGAATTTATAATTTGAATGTGGAGAAGGGCTAGCAACCAACATACTAACCATTGAATAGATCTGTATCGACCGTAAGATTCTGGACGATTCACTTTCTCCTTGTCAGCCAGTTTCACTCTACACCAGCACCACCCTCTTAAAAAACTATCATTTTTCAGCCCTATTAGCCCATAGTCGTTTGGTCACCAATTAATGGGTCATTACTGAGCCCTTTTTTTTAAGCCCATAATCTAATTTAGGTGCTGTTTTACAACACTATGGGCCCATAATCACTTTCATCCCTTAGAAAAAAAGACATACTTTCAAACTAAAAATGAATTAAAATCAAAATTATTACAGCTATGATCACAATCCCTGAATAAATTTTATAAATAAAAATCCAAAAATATCATAAATTTATATAAAAGTACTATTGAAACTCACTTGAGTACTCTAGGAATGAAAATTCAATTACAAACACTCCTAGGTACAAAGTGTCCAAGATGCATTGCACAATATGTTAATAACCATGTTACCATATAGAACATGAAATAAATAAACATAAAAAAAAATGAGAATATGATTTCTCAAGAATAAAAGGTACTTAAATTCCAAATTATAAGCAAATATAAATACAAGCCTAAAAGAAAGGAATTAACAATATATATATATAACAACTCTCGCCTGAGTAGATTGAGATTGAGCTTTTGTTTTTTAACATGAACCTTTATCAATTGAAATCAAAATTAATTTCTAATATGAAACATAGAACAACATATAACAAAAAATTAATTAAGAGTAATGACCACTTCGATCTTACTCGTCATCTTCCTTGCAGCAGTCCACATAATCAAGTACCTCGTAAACGTTAATCCACTTTTTTTTTTGAGTGCAAATCAAAACATATATAATGTAGGAATCAATGAACTTCTAAAGGGATCGAATACGTGTCCTTGATGCTAAATTTGGAGTCAGAGGCTATTCTAGAAATATAGATGACAAAAATACTATGATCTATCTCCCCAAGGACAATATATTTGACAACATTTATCATCCACCAAACTAAGAATATTGAACTATTCCATATATATAGGACCAAAATTGTATTTCCAAGTCTACTATCACCAAACTGTGAAGCTCATTTATGCTTTCTTGTCTTCCTGGCATCATTAGGAGGCGAAGCAGTGGTAGATGATGGAATTTCTATACTAACCCCCTTGAATGAGGCAAACTCATCATATAACCTATTGAGTATGTCCTTAACACTCAACACAAGTTATTTCCCCCATCATTTCCGATTATGACTTTTCACTCCATGCACCATTCCATCAATCTTGTAGTGCAGTATAAGGACAATTGCACTTGCTTGTGTATGAAGTCAAATCATACAGAAAAGGAACTTCTGTGGACCATACATGTGGCTAGCTATCAAACAGTACACATAATTCCTTCACTAGGCAATTTCGACCCTAAACAAATAAATCCTGGGGATAGTGAGAATCTTATCAAATTATCCAAAATTTTTCCTCCCTATCATTTTTCATTGTTGGTTGTGAGTACATTTTTGTTATATGCTTGCGTAACTTTAAAAGAGACTATGTATTCAATATACACATTTTATTTTTAATATTAAGCTTTTAGATCTAGTTCTGACTCATTTATTGCATACATTGCAATGTGGTTAGAAATGTTACAAACATATCTGAATTCTCTGCTTGCAAATAAAATAGAATGACATTGTCTTGTCTATTGATAAATGTTTTCATGGACAAAATTATTGTGCAACAATTGGTTCATTTTCAATTTTCTTGCCTATCAAGTCCCACTGTGTTGTTGTCGTATTTCACTGCCAGAGCTCCAAGGCAAAATCAGAACAATTTTGACTCCTAGAAGGGATAGATGACCTCTGTGACAAAGGCTACAAGTGCCTATCCCTTGACTGCTATTCTCGAGACGTTCCTTAGGTTGAATTCACTAAGCTCAATCGCCCACTTGGCCAGTCTTTCTAAAGTGTCTGATTTTTTATATACTGAAAGTAGGGCCTGAGTCGCTTCATCGCGATGAGTAGGGCGAAGACCAACATTTCACCCGCGAATGGCTCGGCTGACGTAGTACACAGGTTTATGGCCCTCGGTAGCATCTCGGACTAAGATAGCCAAGACAACGCTTGGGGAGGTCACCAAGTACGCCATTAGTACATCGCTTGGCTTCATGGAGGGGGATGTGTCAGGTACCTCTTTAGCTCGTCGAATGCCTCGTCGCAGGTTGAATCCCACTTTTGCACTTTTCTCAGCACTTTGAAGAAGGGCAGGCAGACAACAGTCAGTGGATCGGGCGATGAAATGGTTTAATACGGCTACCTTGCCTGCCAGTTGTTATACCTCGTGGTGGCTGCGCGGCGCAACCATTTGGGTAATGGCCTTTTTTTTTCTAATTTTGTCTTGATCCCCTTTTTCAAGACCATATATCCCAAGAACTTGCCTGACTTTATGCCGAAATCACACTTGGCAAGGTTGAGCTTCATCTTGTATTGGCAGAGGAATACGAAGACCTCCCACAAGTCGTCAAGGTGTTGGTCAGGGGAGCCACTCTTGACCAAATGCTCATCAACGTAAACTTTCATGTTATGTCCTGATTACGCCCAAAGAATAATGCGGTCGTTTGCAGTATAGCTTTGGGGTGTCGATTCCACAGGGAGATGGATTGAGAAATTGAAGAACAGTAACGAAATTAACAAAAAGATTTAGATGAGTGCGAAAAGTAAAGCATCGGGAATCCTTTGTATATAATTGGTATTTTAATTATTTTCGATTCATTAATAACTCAATTGAAAATTCTATGTCCAAATTTTCAATCGGAAAATAAAACATTAATAACCAGATTTAAATTAAATGTAATCTTTCGAAAAATCATTCGTCACAATATAAGAACAGGAATTGTTATCGATATTAAAGAAATTCAACGTCGACAATATACTCGTAGAGCAATATTGCAGCAGAGAATTAAATTAAAATAGATAACCAATTGAACCAAACATAATCAAAGGATTATTGCATTTAATAGAAAAAGCATGACTAAATCTATAAATGAAATAAACTCTAAGATTATTTGGTGACGAAAACATTTATAATAAATTTCGAATGACTAAACAAAAGAGTTTAATATTTGAAGAACACATATATGAATCAAAAACAATTACAAATACCATCATATATACAAATTCATCCCTAGCTCTACTAGAAAATTAGTTACACATATTGAAAATATGCAACAAAAATTCTTTAAGGGATAATATGGAAGAGCCAACCATTATTTTATTCTCTCTTCTTTGTTTTTTCTTTTCTTTTCTCAAGCTCTCAAAAACAATGTATCTTCCAAGGCATCCAAGCACACTAAGTATGGTCTTAGAACACACACCCCTCCCTTCTATTTATAAGCATCTTTCATGCAAGTTGTCATGACAAAATCATCACAATTTCAACTTGTTTTGCCATGTGCCATTCTTGAATCCAAGTGATTTGTGAGTTGTCATTTTGATCATTTGTTTTCCCACCATGCATGAGCTGGATTTTGCTTGTAGGTTGAGTGTTTCAATTTTGCTTCTCTATCTATTAGTTGTCTTGTATGACTTAATATCTTGTGGTCAAATAATTTGTCTTGAAGAAACTTGAGTGCACTTCATCTTGTATCTGAATTGATCATTGAATTTCCAAGTTGGTGTAGGAGTGCTTGCTAGAAAATATTATGATGACATTTGGATTTGATGCAAGTGGCTGAAAAATATCCAGGAACGTCAAGTGCAGGTGCGTCCACTTGATGGTCGATTTTGTCTTAGATTGAGTGGATATCTCTTCAAACACAAAACATCAAAGTTATAGATATTTCTCTTGCGGTTCTAGATCATCTTGAATCAGATCAATCAGAGATGGGATGAGAGAGTTATGCCCATTTTACGAAAAGATGTCAGAACTGTCTAAAATTCCGCAATTATCTTCATTTGCTCCTAATGTCTCCATTTGTGTCCTAAATCAAAATATAAGAATAATGAGTATATTTAGGCATCAAATAAGAATAAAGTTTTAAACATTAAGAGAGGAAAATATGGCATTTTATATTCTCATCAATATATTAAATCATGCTTATATCTATCTCAAGATAAATGATCATTAATTTTATTAACATGAGTTATATCCATTGTTTTCTCATTTCTTTTAGTATTTAAATAGAGTATTTAGAGTGCATTTTTGTGCACTCATCATGTCCGATTTTTTTTCGAACATGCGGTTCACCAATCGCTGGTATGTGGTGCTTGCATTTTTGAGTCCAAAGGGTATCACTTTGTCGGTGATGAAGGCTGTTTTTTCCTCGTCATTCGGATTCATCTTAATCTAGTTATAGTCTGAGTGGGCGTATATGAAACCGAGGAGAAGGTGGCCTACAGTTGAATCGACAATTAGGTTGATTCGAGGTAGGGGAAATATGTCTTTTGGGCACGTCTTATTGAGATCTATGAAGTCGACGCACATCCACCACTTGCTATTTGCCCTTTTTATGAGTACCACATTAGAGAGCCACTCTGCTTAGTGGAATTCCTTAGCAATGGCCGCACCCTTTTCCACGCAGAAATTTTGCCTCTTCTGCTTCACTCTTCAGGCACCAGGATCGATGCTCAGTTTGTGCTCTACTACAGAGTTGTCTATCTTGGGCATGTCCTCATGTCTTGCAATCCCGCCTTCAAACTCAGGTTCAATTTGGTACCCAATTGAACTCTTTGTTCTGGTTTGGCCGGGTCAAGGGCGACCAGCTCCAGTGGCTTGTTGGGTTCACCCTGCCTGAGGGACTGCACTTCTCATATTTCGTCATCCCATAATGTCAGAGGCGGGGGAGCGGGTAGACTGCTCGCTTTCTTTCCTATTGCAATGACAGCTATCATTCGGCATTCGTGCCTTAGCTCATGGGCGTAGCACTCCCATGCGAGGACTTGCTTGCCCCGAATTTCTCCCGTTCCTTCACTAGTTGGGAACTTCATTTTTAAGTGTAATGTCGAGGTGACTGCTTTCATTCGGTTTAGTGTAGGGTGTCCTAGGATTGCGTTGTATATTGATGGGTTCTTGACCACCAGGAAGTTTGTCATGACCATGGCTGTCTTCGGGGCTGTCCCGACTTGTAGCGGGATGGTGATCATCCTAACTAGTTGGATTACATTGTTGGTGAAGGCCTTGAGGGAGGTTGGGGCAGGTCATAATCAGTCATGCCTAATTCCCATTTTGGTGAAGTATTTCCAGTACAAGATGTCCACGGAGCTCCCATTATTGACTGGGATCATTCTGGTAGTGAAGTTGGCGACTTGTAGGGTCACTACCAGCACGTCATCATGAGGATGGAGGACCCCCACTTCATCCTGCTAGTCAAAGGTGATTGGCGACTTCAGGCCCCACCTTTTAGGATTCCCCCGGTGATTGTTTTGATCTTGCCCAGGGGTTCCGCTCCCTTAGGATGGTTTTGGCACTCATATTGCCTCTATTGTTGCTCATGCGGGGTCATTCTACGCCTGTCGAGCAAGTGGCCGTTCCCATACCTAGTGCCCTCTCGGTCATCTTCCCACCTCATTCTTTTGATTTTCTTGCAGTCTCGGGTGTTGTGGTCTCCAGAATAATGGTATTCATAGAATATCTTTGTGGTCAGTTGCCACGTGTAATCTTTGCTGGGGTTGGGCCCTCAATCGCCCTCGACTGCCAGGCTAGTATGGAGGCACTGTTGGGGCTATTGGTTGGGCATATCTCGTTGTCCTCTAGGCTCGGGTCTCCCTCGCCTCATGCTGTCCTTTGAGATGCCTTCTTGTTGGTTGGCAGCCCTCATTTTTGCTCTCTCCATTTCCTCATGCTAGGGTACGGTAAGGGCCTGGAGGGCGTCCTCTGCGTTTATGTACCCGTCGGCCTAGTCCATAAACTCCGCCAAGGTTGCTGGGGTCTTTTACGCGATCTCTGCCATGAAGGGGTTTTAGGCCATATTTCGCCCAAGAGGGTAGCCAAGGTGATTTTGTCATCTTAGTTGTCCGTGGTCATTCATTCTTTGTTAAATCAGGAGAGGTAGTTCTTCAGACTTTTACAGTCATGCTGCCTGACCATGGCAAGATAGGCAGCCAGGTGTTTCTTTTTGTGGCTGCCCAGAAATTAGGTGAGGAAAAAACAGGCTAAACAATTGAAGTCGTTGATCGTCCCCGGGGAAATTGTCCCAAACCATCCTCTTGCTACCGCTTTTAAAGTGAGGAGGAAGGCTTTGCACACTACTTCGCCTGAGTAATCGTGCAAGCTCATGTACATCCTATACGCTTCTAGGTCCTCGAATGGGTCTTTTCCTCTATCATATAGCTCCATTTAGGGCACCTTGAACTTTGACGGGAGGGGCACCACCATCATGTTAACGCTGTATGGCGTTTTGGAAGTGTTGCAAAGTTGGATGGTTATGGACGGTGCCTCAATTAGTTTAGCCATCTCCTTGAGCTCTCGGTGCAGCTTGCGCCTCTTTACTTTCGCCTAGTCGGAAGCTTTTTCTTCCCGCCGAGAGCTTGCATGCTTACGGGCAGCTAGTTCGTGGTGGGTAGTGTGTTCCTCGCAGTTCTTTCGCAAGTTCTCATTTTCTTCCATCAGCTTTATGATGGTTTCTTCTAGGGGTGTAAAAAGACCGAATCGGACCGGCGGACCGGACCGGACCGGTTGTCCCGGACCGGGACCGGACCGGACCGGTTGGAGTTCGGTCCGGTCCGGTCCAAAAAATATATGGACCGGAAAATTCCGGTCCGGTCCCGGTCCGGACCGGACCGGTTGGAGTTCGGTCCGGTCCGGTCCAAAAAATATATGGACCGGAAAATTCCGGTCCGGTCCCGGTCCAGGGAGTTCATCCCCCTGGACCGGACTGGACCGGACCGAATCCCTATTTTTTTTTTTTTTTTTTTAAAAATATATGTATATATAAATAAAAATATAGAAATTTTAATATTAATATTAATATATAATATATACTCTTATAATATTAACATATAAATAATAAGTGTATTATTATTATTTAATATATTATTACTAATTTATTACTATTTACTAACATATAAATATATAATATACTAATGTAAATTGTAATAATGTTATAACTTATTAGTTATAGTTTATTAACATATACTAATATGAAAGTGTTATTAGACTATTAGACTATTAGTTATGATTTACTAACATACTTAATATATAATATATACTAACATATTAATATATAATATATACTTTTATAATATTAACATATTATAATTTATAGTAATTAAATTTGGACCAAAAAAATATTTGATTATTGTAGAATTATATATTAAATCATATGGGGCATCCCTGGACCGGACCGGACCGCCCCTGGACCGAATTGGACCGGACGTTCGGTTCGGTCCAGGGTGAGAGAATTCTTGGACCGAATTAAATCGGTCCACAAATTTCCCGGACCGGACCGGACCATTTACACCCCTAGTTTCTTCCATCATCACAACTCTAGTATCCATTCCATTGTTCTTGAATTCTTCTATACTGGTTTTTTGGGACTGCGTCTTTGCCGGCATACAGAGTACACGTTACGTTTGTGAAGATTCCACACACAGTGCCACTATTGTTGTCATGTTCCATGGCCTAAGCTTTAAGGTGAGACCCGAACAATTATGGCTCCTGGAAAGGATAGATGAGTGGGGGCAATGGCACCCTAAGACAGCTCCAATGCTTAAGTTAGTTAGTGTATAAAGGGTAATAAGGATGTAAAAGTACAGGAGAATGATCACCTTTGTATGGTGGGATCTCTAGCTATTTATAAGACTTGGCCAGCCCTGATCAAGCCGTCTATTTGTTTGTGGCAGTTGTTCCTCAAAGTCATTGTTCCTTTTGCTGACTTCGAGTAGATCTTTCAGCCTTCCGGATTACGTCCCGCGTGTTGTCACTTCTTCCAAGATGCATCAGCCCATCCCTCTGCCGCACCTGATCTGCATTTAATGCGGTGAGGAAGTGCTTGCTCAGAATCGGCATACCATGGACTTCATGCACCCCCGATGAGTGTCACATTTAATGCATCATGGCTATGGCAGAGTTCAGCAGCATTTAATGCAGCATGGGGACATCTCCACTTCCAGACCATTTTGGATTCTGTCCTGATTTCTTGTAAGCCTCCTTTCACCTTCCACACTAGCCATCCTTTCTGCCCGCTCGTGGTTGCCACCCTCTAGCCTCCTATGCCTCTCGCTAGCTTTCTCATTGGTTACTTCTCATGTGCTCGGGTTCTTCTTCTCCTGTCCCTTGCAAATTAGGAATGGACCCAAGGCCCATTTCTTAGTAGGAAGGCCTCCCCTCACACTACTATTGTTGTCGTGTTCTACAGCCTGAGCTCCAAGGCGAGACCCTAACAATTCTGACTCTTGGAAGGGATAGATGAGTTGGGGCAGTGGCACTCTGAGACAGCTTTGATGCTTAAGTTAATTTGTGTATAAGGGGTAATAAGGATGTAAGAGTACAAGAGAATGATCACATAACCTTTGTATGATGGAATCCCTGGCTATTTATAAGACTTGGCTAGCCCTAATCGAGTCGTTCATGTGTTTATGGCAGTTGTTCCTCGAATTCATTGTTCCTTTTGCTGACTTTGAGTAGATCTTCCAGCCCTTTAGATTCTATCCTGCTTGCTGTTCCTTCTTTCAAGATGCATCAGCCCATCCCTCTGCCACAAGGGCATGTTCGGGCTCCTGACTTGCATTTAATTTGGTGAGGGAGTGCTTACCTAGAATCGGCATACCATGGACTTCATGCACCCCCGATGAGTGTCGCATTTAATGCGCCGTAGCTATGGCAGAGTTCAGCATTTAGCACGGCATAGGGGTGTTTACACTTCCTGACCGTTTTGGATTGTGGCCTGATTTCTCATAAGCCTCTTCTCACCTTCCATACTAGCCATCCCGTCTATCGGCTCGTGGTTGCCACCCCCGCGTCTCCTATGCCTCTCGCCTGCCTTCTCGTTGGTTACTTCTCATGGGCTCGAGTTCTTCTTTCCCTAGCCCTTGCTAATTAGGAATGGGCCTAAGGCCCATTTCTCTGTAGGAGGGCCTCCCTTCACACTGCTGTGGTTGTCATGTTCTGCTGCCTGAGCTCTAAGGTGAGACCCGAACAATTCTAGCTTCTGGAAAGGATAGATCAGTAAGGACAGCGGCACCCTGAGACAGCTTCGATGCTTAAGTTAGTTTGTGTATAAGGGGTAATAAGGATGTAAGAAAACAGGAGAATGATCACATCATTTTTGTATGGTGAGATCCATGGCTATTTATAGGACTTGGCCAACCCTGATTGAGCCGGCCGTTTATTTGTGGTAGTTGTTCCTCAAAGTCATTGTTCCTTTTGCTAACTTCGAGTATATCTTCGAGTCCTATAGATTTTGCCTCGCGTGTTGTCCTTTCTTCCAGGATATATAAGTCTATCCCTTTGCCTCAGGGGCATGTCTGAGCTCCTGACCTGTATTTAATGCGGTGAGTGAGTGCTTGCCTAGAATCTGTGTACCATGGACTTCACACACCCCCAATGAGTGTCGCATATAATGCACCATGGCTGTAGTAGAGTTTAGCATTTAATATGGCATGGGGGCATCTGCACCTCCATATCGTTTTGGAATGTGGCCTGAATTCCCATAAGCCTCCTCTCACCTTCCACACTGGACATCTGTCTACCCGCTCGTGGTGGCCACCCCCTCGCCTCCTATGCCTCTTGCCAGCCTTCTTGTTGGTTACTTCTTATGTGCTTGGGTTCTTCTTCCCCTGGCCCTTGCTAATCAAGAATGGGCTAGAGGCCCATTCCTTAGTAGGAGGGGCTCCCCTCACAAGTTGAATCAAAACCAAAGGTATTAAAGCATATGTCATCTGTCATTTGCACGCATACACTTCTAAAGGAAATGACTAGGTATGGGACATGATTTTGGCTTCATGAGTAAGGTAGGTAAAAGGTTGTGGATCTCATGAGAAGCAACCGCAAAAGTTTCCATAAATAGAACTATATCAGGTTGTAACTTTACTTGAATGAGATCTTTTGTGTAAAAAGAAAAGTGCTATCTATGTTCACAAAAATATATTACAAAGATAATGTTCATAAAATTTAATTATTTAATTCATATTTTAAATAAGGGGATTTTATAAATGGTGATAATTGGTGATAATTGGAGACCAAACCTAGAATATTACAAATGGTGATAATTGGTTTTCTGGTTACTTAAGGGGATTTTGAATTTTAAGCTGCATGGTGTCATATTTTAGGTACCTAAAATATGGCAGTGCCTTATCATAGATTTGGAGGAGTATAAGGGCATAGATTTGGAGGAGTATAAGGAGATCTAGAAATTTGGTCAAAGCACGAATGAAATGGAGTGATAGATGGTTACCAGGCCCTTCTACTCAATGATCTAGTCACCAATCAAAATTCTACCATGAAAGCTTTTGTTAAGGAAGTTATTGATGCTAAGGGATGATGGAAAGTATGTCTTATAAATCAAGTGCTCATTGAAGATGAGGCATACATAGTTATGTGTTTGACAGTAAGCAGAAGAGGCTCTAAAGACAAACTTATATGGGGACCTTCTAAAAATAGTATTTTGTATAGTTAAGTCATGAGATTACTTTATAGATTGTCAAATGAAGAGGTCCGTTATGGTGAGTGACTTCAACAATTAAACTTGGCTTAGTTGCATGGAAGAAGATGTGTCATTTACAAGTTCCAAATGTGGGAAATCTTATAACATATGGGAAGATGTTGTCCCAAGTTTACAAAAATTTGATATTGAAGAAATATCTTGTGTAATTAGAAGAATGTAGCTACGGAGGAATATGGTTGTTTTTCAAGTAAGTTTAAGAGCCATTTGAATTTGCCACAGGGAGAGAGGGTGGAAGTAGAAAATTATCAACAAGCTCCATTGAGTACTAAAAATTAAACAGTAGTAACATTAGAGGAACACTAGAGTTAGATGAAGCAAGCTTGAAGTTAATTGGTATAAGGTAAATAGAGATGCTACACTAGATCATGTGAAGAAGCCTACTATAAGAGGTGGTATAGTGGTAATGAACTGGGAATGTGAGTTGGTGGCTTCTGCGGGTATGCCAAGGGGATTCATATGCAATCCATTATAGGCTGAACCTTTGGCACTAGAGAGAGCTATAGAATTTACCTGCACTGAGTTAGGTCTTCAGGAGATGATATTTGAAGGAAATGCCCTTGAAGTAGTTAAAAGTTGCAGTCAATCCAAAGTTGAAGTCAAGTAATAATTTTTAACATAGATCTCCTTGAGGAAAGTAGCCATTAGTCCTTGAATTTGCTTTCAGGTAACTGATAGGGTGTCTGGTCAAATCAATGTTCATGATCACTTCTTACCGATGTACATACTTTATAGCATGTTAAACTTTGTTGCACTAGTGTTGATAATCTATTGATAGTTAACACTCAGGCAAACAAGCTAGCCATATGAAAATAATTTTGCTTATTGATCTCATTTCTTATACAAAATGCAAAATTGCCATGTCTTTGTTCGAGTGCTAAATGATTCACTTGAGAATCTTAGTTAACCAGGAAAAAACTATCTGTTTTACCCTTTTTCAGGGAGAATAAACTAATGGAATGTAAAGTTCTTAAAGTAAATGCTGGAACGAAGCCTGAATTAGATCTTGGTCCTATAATTAGCAAACATGTTAGGACTATTTCCAATGTTTTTGCCCACTATAGACTAACAATCTTTGCAACAAACTAAGTTTTTAACTATTCTTATTTTCAACGATCTGTTTTTACAGCTTAGCTGTATGACTTGATAATTACTAGCACTTTTCATTCATAATTGAATTCAGTTCTCAGAAGTGTTTTTGGTTATTTTTCTTCGAAAGGTAGAATGACGGAGGCCAAGGATTGAAGTGGATTTGCAGTAAAGATCATATGCCTAAAGGGAAAAGATTAGATGATTTGACATAGGCAAAGTGATTTTTACTTAAGGAGAATATCGCAATTTATGTTTTCACAACTCAAATAGTTTTTGTCATTTGTAAGAAACTTTAGTTGCTCTTCTCTGTAGTACTTATAAATTGCCTTCCATTAATGCACCCATATCATTCGTGTATAAAGTACGAAAATGAATCTAAAACAAGATGTTCTATTGGATGAATTTTGGTTTATATATGCCATTTTACATTTCAATTTTGGTTTGATCTTCTATTTTTGGTTTAGCATAACAAATATTTAGTGTTTGTTAATGTTATAAGTGAGTTGGGTATATAAAGAGCCACTAGAAACATTAAAAAAAAAAGCAAAAGGTAGTACTAGCACATTAAAAAAAAAATATTTGTAGCCATTTTACAATCATTGAAATTTTCTATTGAATGTTTTTATTTCTTGTGGCGAAAATTATTTGCCGCAATAAATAGAAACATGCAGCTGGCTTCATTCAGTGGAATGGAATTCACTGAAACAACTCTAATTGTGGCGATTTTAAGCATCTTCAAGATTGAAGATTGATGCAGAAGCTAGCAAGTGATGAACATTTGGCGCCATTAGTCTGGCGTAGGCCCATGTCTACGGACTTAAGTGATCAAATTCCATGTGACACAGTGACATACATGATTAGAAAAGAAAATTTAAACTGTGAAAGAATTGGAGAAGTCTCACCGCATCTTGAACGATTGTGAGGATGTGTATATATATTCAACTATATCTTTTTACAAAGGAAAGTCTACAATGTAAATTGCTCTAAACTTGCCTACTATTACGCTAGACTTAATTACAAAAGATCTTGCCATAATAATGGCTGTTATCATGCTAGGATTGATGACAGGAAGGGCAACTACGGTGTTGTTATCATGCCAACTCGTTGTTGGTCTATTATCCTGATTTCACGAGTGACTTCATGCATGATTTTGTGTTGCTGATTTGTTTCCCTGATTTCATGCATAATTGGACGAGGCTTTACAGTGTGCTATTGATCCTTTGTTCTATCATCCCCCCTCAAATTGAGCATGGTTGACATGCACAATTTGTCACGCAAGACTTCAAGAGCAGGTCTTAATTGCGGCTTGGTAAAATTATCTGCCACATGTAGCTGAGCTGGGATATGCGTTGTAACAAGTAAACCAAGAGAGACTCATTCTCGAATATAGTAATAGCCTACTTTAATGTGTTTACTGCATGCATGAAAAAACTAGGTTAACTATCATAAAAAGGGAGCTCATATTATCACCAAATAATGTTGGGGCTCGAGACAAGTGAATATGTAGGTCTCGAAGGATGAAGGTCAGCCAAGTTATCTCAGTAGTAGTTTGAGCAAGAGCTCTATACTCAACTTCAGAACTTGATCTTGAAACTGTAGGTTGTTTTTTTTTACACACCAGGATATTAGATTGCTTCCTAAGTAGGTGCAATACCCTGTTGTGGAGCGTCTTGTTTGTTGACAACCAGCATAGTCTGAGTCCGAGAAGCCATAAAGAGCTAATGAACTTGAAGCTTGAATGTGGAGACCGAAATTGATAGTCCCTTTAATGTAGCATAGGATTCTTCTTACAAATCCAAAATGTGACTCTGTTGGAGCGTGCATAAATTGTGAGACATAGTTGACACTATAAGCAAGATCAGGCCTTGTCAAAGTTAAATATTGTATAGCCCCAACCAGTGATCTATAGGCGTGTGGATCAGGATGCAGAGATGGGCTTGAATCTGGTTGAGCTTTGGTACACATTGGTGTCGTGATAGGCTTGGATTCATGCATGCCACTACATTCTAAAATCTCCACTGCATATTTAGTTTGTCGAAGAAACAACCCAGCTTGGATGGAAGAAACTTGTATTCCCAAAAAATAATGCAATGGGCCAAGATCTTTCATTGCAAACTCAGCATGAAGTTGACTGATAAAATCTTGAATAAGAATTGATGAAGAACCTGTTAAGATAATATCATCAACATATAGTAAGAGAGCTAGTGTCCCTTGACCCGAGCGTTGAATAAACAAACTAGGATCTACAGAGTTGCAAACAAAGCTAGATTCCAACAAGTGAGAGCTAAATCTATCAAACCAAGTTCTGGGTGCTTGCTTTAACCCATAGATAGCCTTGTTTAACTGACACAGAAAATTAGGTGAGACTTGATCTTTAAAACTTGGAGGTTGCTCCATGAAAACCTCTTCAGTAAGACAACCATGCAAGAATGCGTTTTTTATATCAAGTTGCCTTATTGACCATCCTTTGATTGTTGCAATTGATAATATGAGGCGAATTGTACCTGGTTTGACAACAAGTGAATACGTCTCTGTGAAGTCGACTCCTTGTAATTGATGCCAACCTTTAGCTACCAGTCTCACTTTGAGACATTCTAAGCTACCATTAGCCTTACGTTTGACTTTGTATACCCATTTAGAGCCAACTACATTCATTGAAGGTTTTTGAGGAACCAAACTCCAAGTTTGTTGCTAATGTAATGCTTCTAATTCATCAATCATGGCTTGTTTCCATCCAGGATGAGAAAAAGCAGTTTGGAGAGACCTTGGCTCCTTTGGTACAGACTCATATTCATGTAAAAATGCATACTTAGGATTTGGTTTACGAATTTCTACCTTGCTTCTTGTAACCATTGAATGAGTTGCCGTTTGAGCTTGTCCTCCTGTGTCAGTTGCAGATAAATTCTCTGGTTGAGAATCATGTTCCACAAGAGGTTGTGTGCTAGTTAACTGAAATGCAGGAGATGAAACCCGTGACATGGAATTAGCATGATTATCATGACATGTAAGCTCAGCAAGTGTGATGTTTTTCTTCAGAGGAGAATTTGGTGTTGGATGATGATCAGCTTGTTCTGTTTGCGGACATGGAACAGGACTGTCATGATCATGAGTGCAGGTGTCAAATTCTTTGAAGATTGTTGTTTGTATGTCATAGATTGCATTGGAGGACAGAGTGTTGTTTTTGTAAGGCAAGAATGACTCATCAAATGCTACATGACGCATGATATAGAATCTATTGTTTGATGTTGAATGACATCGATATCCTTTGTGTCTATCACTGTAGCCCATAAAAATACACAGCAAAGATTTGTTATCAAAAACTCTTTGAGTCCCATATAGAAGGAAAGCATCTGGAACCAAAAACTCTTAAGGAGTGGTAATCAGGTTGTTTTCCATATAATCTATAAAAAGGTGTTTCCCATTGAAGAGCGGCTGTTGGAGTCCGATTGAGAAGGAACATAGCTGGTGTGAAGGTTTCAACCCAGAAATTCTTTGGAACATTAGCATGAATCAACATTGTAATGCCTAGTTCTCTTATGACCCGATGCCTTCTTTCACCTTTCCATTTTGCTCAGGTGTGTAAGGGCATGAAATTTGATGGATCATTCCTGAGTATTTAAGATGATTTTTAAATTGATGGTTTTTGAGTTCCCCTCCCCCATCAGTTTGAACGACTTTGATCTGTTTATCAAACTACCTTTTAACATATTTTTCAAAAAGCAAGAATTGAGCCACAAAGTCTAATTTATGTTTTAGTGGTATCAACCATACAAAATTAGTAAAATCATCTACTATTGCAGCATAGAATCGAAATTGATGCAAGGAAACAATTGGAGCTGGTCTCCATAAATCAATATAGATTTTTTCAAAAGGAAGAATAGTTTTTGCTTTTTGATAACATAAAAGGTAACTTTTATAGTTTTCCTAACTGACAACTTTGACATAATGAGTTGTCTTTATTGGTAGCAAACTTTATTAGCTCTTTCCGTTGAAGATGTGCAACTACTGCAGCCTATGGATGACCAAGCCTCTGGTGCCAGATTTGTTCTGGGACTGTTCTGAATCTAGTTGAGATGAAGGCTACTGGAGGTGCACGAACAGAGTAGAGATTACCCATTTTTGTTCCCCTCAGTACTTCCTACTATGTCAGTTTGTCCTTAATCACAAATCCACTATCAGAAAGTTCACAAGTGATAGAATAATCTAAAGTAAGTTGTCCTATGGAAAGCAAACTTCTTTCTAACTTAGGAACAAGTAGAACATCTCTTAAAATAATAGAGGAGGAACCAGAACCTATAATTTCATCGCCTATGTGAGTAACTTCCAAAAATCGTCCATTACCTAACATAACATGATCATTACCATCATAAGATCGAATATTATGCAGGTTACCTTCATTAGAAGTCATATGTGCTAATGCACCAGTGTGTGTCAGAGGTCCGTTCTTCATGCTGTGTTTCAGGATCAAGTTGCAATGTAGTGAAGGCTTGAGGCAGGTTATCAAGTTGCACTGAATGATTGAACTTGTACCAACATCTTCTAGTAGGGTGACCCTTTTTACCACAAATTTGACAATTGATGTCATGGGTGTTTTCACGAGGAGAAGATGCAGAGAAGGTACCTTGCTTATAAGGTTTATTTTGCTAGTTTGCAGGAGCAAAACCCCTCCCTTGGATGAAAACTGGTTTGATGGTTTTGTATTTTTGGGAGAATTTTTTTGATCATTCTTATCTGTATAAAATGCAGTATAAGGGGAAGTTTCAGGAGTATGAAGATTGAGGCGTGTGTAACGCCTCGGTTCCGCAAGGGTCAGAGAGTTACTTCCTATTACAAAATTCACATTTTAAAAAAATAATTAAGGACTCAAAATTATCCAATATTATATAAACTTGGTTCCAAAATCACTTTCCTCAATATCATCAATTCCAGAAATACTACATCACAAGAATACAATAACGTTGCTTTACTAATACTTGTCAATACTCATATAAACTCCCTATGTTTAATCTATCATTCTTAAGTTATCTCACCCAATACTTCATAATCCGATCATTGGCTGAAATATCCAAAGTCATCTGAAAAATATTCAGAGATAAGGGGTGAGTTTCACCACAACTCAGTAAGCGGGAGGCATATACAAGAGTGCAAATATGAGCATTTTCGAAAGAGACTTCATATGCATGAATCAGAAATCTTTTATTTATATATACAGATTTCCAAAATATATTATCAATAAAATAGAGCGACTTTTCAATTCTTTTATATTTAGAAAAAAAACTATTTATTATCAAAAACGCTTTGGCACAAATAACTGTACAATCTCATCTTATCCTCATATCCGAACATGTATCATGTTTAACCCCCGTAGTAGGATCGTGCTATCCCAGGTGGCCAAACCAGGCAGTATCATACTGTGAGACTTTCCCTTATTCATTCTCGGAGGCTCGAGTGTGCACACAGGAAAGAAACATATATAGGACCACTTTGCTTCGAAAGTGGTTGCACTCCTATCATATCATATCATGGTGATACCAACCATATCACGTGAATCCATATCATTATATCAGAACCATATTTCAAAGCAGATCAAACAGATAAGAATGCCAAATATTTTCATATCCATATCATATCATGTCATGTCATATCAAATCATGTACAAAACTTGTTCATATCATTTTTAAATAATTAAAAACAACTCTAAACATTTCACATCACATAAATAAAACATCATTTTTCATAATCAGTCTTTTATGTATATTAGAAACATGTCAATATTGCTCATGTCTACACTATGCATGAAATAAACATTTTTCTCTTTTTCATATAGATTTCATGAGTAATTCAAATAATTGACTGAGGTTGTTTTTCCCAAGTTCTCACTTATAACAAAAACATGCAAAGTTTTCAGAAAGTCAACCTCGGTTTCAGAGTTGGTGTAAAGCCAAGTATAGGAACCCCGCTTACCTGGGTTTCTTAGTTTTTTAGAAATATCCTCAATAAAGCTGAACATATATCAATCGTTACCTATAAAAATAATTACGTACTTTCGTAAATTTTCCAATTGATCACAAATCTCAAAAATGTAACCTAAGATATAAAATCCAATATCTTATCTTAACATTAAAACATCCTCGAATCTTGAATATCAACTCTTAATAATCTGAATTTACCAAAATCCTCCAAAACCCTAAAATTCTCTAATACCTCAATTTTCGCTACAAAAATACTTAACCCAAATTCCTGCTCAAACCAAGTATCTTAAGAAAATCGAAATTCAATCCATTTAATAAAAAGCAACGCCACTTATCCATTTGAAAATCATTTAAAACACGAGTCCATAAATAATTTAGAAACCAAACCAAACTCAAAATATTTTATCTTTAAAATAACCGAACATAGTCTCAATAATTTAAGACTCGTATCCAAAATAATTTAAAAACACGAATCCAAAATAGTTTTGGACCCAACATAACCCAATACATTTTACCAAAAGCAATCATAAAACCAAGTAGTTAGCCAGCTCAAAAGCAAACAAGACACTAGCCAAAAAAAAACGTTATGCATACCTCAAGCCCAACACCAAAACCTTTAACTTTCATACAAAAAAAAATATCATAACAAAACTCAAAATAACAGGAACTCAGGAGAAAGAAAACTTTAAAACTTCTTGTTTGCTTTCAGGGGCCAAGGGGACCAAATTGTAAAATCCAATAAAATAAACACACCTATGTGAAGCTTACGCAAGAACCAAAGAGTGTTTTTGTATCTTTGAAAACAAGATAGACACGGAGGGGTGTTTTGCGAGGCTGAAACTTACCGAGAGGAAAGAAAACCAACTAGGGGATACGAGATGCTCGGCGGCACCATCTGAGCAGTGGAGACGACGTGGAGGCAGCAGACAGGATTAGTTAGGGGCAAAGGATGCTCTGTTTTCGATGGAGAAAAACAGGGCACTAAACGGGATGAGTTTCCGATCAAGAGGGGTGGACAGTGACTATTATGTGGTGGTGCAGGGCAAGGTTGTGTTTTCAAGTGAAGGGCACGACTTTGGCGGTGGTATGGGCAACAGCGAGGTGGATTTCTTTTCTCTTGACAGTCTTGGTGTGGCTGGTTTATAGTGAGTGAAGCAGGATCTTGTAAATCATGGTGACGGATAGGTGGTTTGCAATGAATGAGAGAGACTCTGAGGAAGATAAAACCGAGAGCATGAGAGATATCGATAGAGAGATTCTAATGGAAGACTTTAAGAAGGAAAACCAGTTTGAAGGGGCGATGTGGGGGAAGTTAGGAATATGCTAGAGTGATATTCAGAGATAGATAAAACTGAAATGGGAACTGCCTGGGAAGGAAAATCACGTGTAGGAGAAGGATACTCAAGCAAAATGGCAATGTTTTGGCATCTTGGTTGGCTAAAATCGGGAACTGGGCCAGTGTTGCCTAATGGGTCTTGGGTTTGGGTATTACATTCTTCCCCTCTTATAAAAAATTCCGTCCTCGGAATTTGCTAGTACCTCAAGTGAGACGTACAAATTTAATCGCCATCTCTAAAGCAAGCATATTTAATCCTCTATCATTCTTGTCGAAACTAGTTTTTCTAAGAATTTGACCTTTATATTAATACTTTTTGCCTCCTAATTCTCTTAGTATTCTTATCATAGAATGTCGATCTTCATACCTGTCGTGATCCAAGCCTAAGATATAAACCTCAACAATGGAATTACAAGCCTAATAATAATTCTCCCTAAACTTACACGTCCAGCTATAACACTCACATGCATTGTATCGGTCACCATACACCTCAGTGTGAAATCCCAATTCAAAGTATAAACTTCCATGATGGTTCGATCAAAAGCCTACTAAGATGTTTCACTCAAATCCTTATCCTAACTTCATCTGAAATGGCACATAGGACTATTAATGTCATATGGATTGTAGAATTAAACTTTCCTGGTCTGGGATTCTTAATCCCACACTCAATTCATAAAGAAAACCAACTTAGCTCGTGATCCCTAAAATCTCTCATTCTTATAATTCCTCCAACTTGAAACCTACATGGTCAAGTATCGCAACTCATTTTTCAATCATTCTCAAAAGTACTCTCAAACTAGTCTTATAAAAGTTACACTTTCGTTGCACACTTTAATAACTCGTCAAAACTAAAATCTATAAATGTCATAATGCATATTCTAATCCATTTCAGCCCCTACCAAGAAATTTTTTTTTACCACACTTTGATGCGTAAAAGTTTTATTGTTTACCAAAACCATGAACAATCACTTAAATTTTTGAGACACCCTATTCCATTTCAACAGCAATCAATAGCCATAAAAAAAAAAGACATACGTCCGATGACCATGCACCACAATTCACAACTTACCTGCCATCCTTTTGTAACATGGAGTGACCCGAGAACTCAAAAGCCCACATACTAAGATGAAAAGTCACAATGGAAAAGATCAAAAGCTAGAGATGAAGCAATGTAGCTCAAAATTTAAGTATTTGGTTGGTGATGGAAACTGTTATAAAGTTCGCATTTCCGCTGCGCACTCTAATAAACTTGTAGCCTCAAATAAACATGATCTCAATCTATTACTCCTGAAAGGAACCAACTTCGACATTGGATTTACAAGCTTTATGGTTCCTCTAAAACATCAATGTCTTAAGTCTAAAACTCCAATTCCAAAGCAAAAACTCGTTCCACAAAATCAATTTGAAATTTAAACCTCCAGATATCATCTTTCATCAATATACAAAATTCTCATGCCATACAAAATTTCCAATTATATGCTTTCAAATTCTAAACCTCAAATCATATCCAAGTCATGCCAACAAATAAACCAAGTGAATCTAAAACCTTAAATTCTCAAAATATCAATCCTTAAAATTTGCAGAATCTCAAACTTGCCTTTCGATCAAACTTTTGACAACTTTTAAATTCTACACCTTAAATCATGTCCAACTCATTCCAACAAAATATACCACTTGAATCTAAAACCTTAAGTTCCTAAGACCTTACTGTATAAAGTCTGCAGAAGTTTAAACCTTTGCTTTGATACCATCTGTAACGCCCCAGTCCCGCAAGGGTCGGAGAGTTACTTCCTATTACAAAATTCACAATTTAACAAAATAATTAAAGACTCAAAATAACAGGAACTCAGGACAAAGAAAGCTTTAAAACTCATTGTTTGCTTTTAGGGGCCAAGGTGACCAAATTGTAAAATCTAATAAAATAAACACACCTATGTGAAGCTTATGCAAGAACCAAAGAGTGCTTCTCTATCTTTGAAAACAAGATAGACACGGAGGGGTGTTTTGTGCAACTGAAACTTACCGAGAGGAAAGAAAACCAACTAGGGGATACGAGATGCTCGGCGACACCATCTGAGCAATGGAGACGACGTGGAGGCAGCCGACGGGATGGGTTAGGGACAAAGGATGCTCTGTTTTTTATGGAAAACAACAGGGCACTAAATGGGATGAGTTTCCCTAAAATTGGGGAAGGTCGTTTTCGATCAAGGGGGTGGATAGTGACTATTATGTGGTGGTGCAGTGCAAGGTTGTGTTTTCATGTGAAGGCCACAACTTTGGTGGTGGTATGGGCAACAACGAGGTGGATTTCTTTTCTCTTGATAGTCTCAGTGTGGCTGGTTTATAGTGAGTGAAGCAAGTTCTTGTAAATCATGGTGACGGATAGGTGGTTTGCAATGAACGAGAGAGACTCTGAGGAAGATAAAACCGAGAGCATGAGAGATATCGATAGAGAGATTCTAATGGAAGACTTTAAGAAGGAAAACCAGTTTGAAGAGGCAACGTGGGAGAAGTTAGAAATATGCTAGAGTGAGATTTGGAGATGGATAAAATTGAAATGGAAACTGACTGGGAAGGAAAATCACGTGTAGGAGAAGGATACTCAAGCAAAACGACAACGTTTTGGCATCTTGGTTGGCTAAAACCGGGAACTGGGCTAGTGTTGCCTAATGGATCTTGGGTTCGGGTATTACACGTGTCTCATAGCTTTGAAGTAGTGGAACTATCTCATTATAGGAGGGCTTTGGTAGTTTAACATAGAGGTGATAAAAGGTTCATATTTCGCCCCAAGCCCCGTAACACTCTAGTTTGATCACTAACAACATGACCAATAGCAGCAAGACTATCACATACCTCTTTAAATTTTCGGAGATAATCATTATGTGAAATCTCACGAGTTTTCTTCATGTAGGTTAGTTGCTGGTTAAGCTAGAATTATCGTTCTTGGGATGATTGCGCATAAGCATCTTTGAGTGCCGCCCACACCCGTGCTGAAGTGTCCAGGCCAATAACATGGTTGAGAGCTTCTTCTACTAGTGTTCCAATGATCCAACCTCGAAGCAATCGATCAGCTATTTTCCATTTTTTGTACTCTGGATTAACAGCCCCTTCTATCTCATTGGTTGCTAGAAATACACCAATGGGACATTGACTTTCCTTAGTGAGGAAGTTTGTAAGTTCTTGGCTCTCAGCATGTGCGAGAACCTGCTTTCTCCAAAGTGGGTAATTCTCTGGTTTGAGTCTAAGAGTAACGAAATTGCTAATATTGAGTGATGCGGAAGACATTGTAAATCTCTGATACCAAAAAATAAAATTCAAACTATGACAGAATTGGAGAAATCTCACCACACCTTGAACGATTGTGAGGATGTGAATATATATTCAACTATATCTTTTTACAAAGGAAAGTTTACAATGTAAATTGCTCTAAACTTGCCTACTGTTACGCTAGACTTAATTACAAAAGATCTTGCCATAATAATGTCTGTTATCACGCTAGGATTGATGACAGGAATGGCAACTACGGTGCTGTTATCTTGCCGGCTAGTTGTTGGTCTGTTACCCTAATTTCAGGAGTGACTTCATGCATGATTTTGTGTTGCTGATCTGTTTCCTTGATTTCATGCATGATTGGATGAGGCTTTGCAGTGTGTTGTTGATCCTTTGTTCTACCAACTAGCACAATCAATATTGATTTTCTTTTATTATTTAATAAGATTATACTAATATGTATTGTGACGCCACCAAATTCTTCTTACAATAAATACGAAAATTGAGGCATCGGGATGCTGACAACACGGGTCACGCACCCCCAATATCAAGTACTAAGTGTGTGAACACGTGACATACATAAATAAAAGCAGCGGATAAATTAAGTCGATAACAAAGTACCAGAATTTTTTAGAGTTATTTTACAAACTAATTTAACATAAATTTTCCAACAGAAGATTTAATACAGTCATCCGAAAGATAAATCAAACAAATACATATTTATAAAAAGGAGAAAACAATTTCTCAAGATAATAATTTATAACAGGAATACTTCAACAGCGGAGTCGCCTCTTCAGGCTCAACCTCGACAAAACTCTGGATCCAAAAACTATGTTGCCAGAAATAGCATCACAGGTAAGTACAATCCAAACAAACCCCAAGATACAAAATATACTCATGCATAACAACAACCTCACACATGAATATGACACCGTATGCATGAATCTTAAAATTATTTTTCTCAAAACAAATAAAATAACCACACACACCCAAATCCCAATTTGACCCAAATTAAAACTCCAATAAAATCATCCATCATTTTCCCAGAAAATGATGTCCATAAATCCATTAAAACTATAACCATTTTCCAAAATGGTCCACGTAATACCAATAAATAAAACCCACCACTTTTTCAGAAAATGGCCTAAACATCCATTTTATTAACCGTATGCACCATGATCTCTCCTAGGGACCATCCGCACACCCTAGCTTTCATCATCACATTGAAGGTAACAACCACGCATGTGACTTCGGAACGAGCGATGCCTAGTTAACCGCGCCCAGCACGTACCATGCTGTTCGATCCAGTCATCGCCCGGCGACGACCCAGGGGACGTCACTCAGTATATTCTGCTCCCGAGTGACCAGAGGAGCTCCACCGAAATAATACCCCATCTCGGTTTGGGGTCGTGATACACACGCACCCGTAAACTATAAACACAATGAAAACCCAGTTTCCATTTCCAACACATGAATATGAGTGTAAATACACAATGCAGACAACCATGCACCAAATAGCCAACAAGTAATAAATTTCAACAATAACCAAATACAATATTTGTTGATGCCAAAAATATATTTAAATCTTAAAGTTTAGTTAGATAATACTTACAGCGGGTAAAAACGTGGATTTCTGAGCAAACGCCAATCCACAACGGTCGTAGCGATCACTTGTACGTTAGGCTAGAGTACTCAGCTTGACACCAAAATTTAGGGAGATACTATTTTGAAAGTGGGGAATCCCATGGAGATGGTGGTGTGGCGGAACAAACAATGGAAGGTGGCAGATTGGGCTCCAAAAGGGTGGAAACCCATTTTCCAGTTTGCGGTTGTACCGGGAAGGTGGGGCCGTGTATGGGGAAACTGAGCTAGGGGGATGATCGGCTGGGGTAGGGGAGTGGTTTGGTGGCGGAGGTGAGATGCACAGTGACCGGACGACGGCACAGCTAAGGGAAACTCATTTAAGGACACTTTCAGGTGGAGGAGGAAGGGAGGAGCTGGGGTGGCTACCGGTGGTGGGTTATGCTCACTGGAGGGTGGGGAGTCTAGTGGTGGTGGTGGTAAGCCAAGGTGGCCGTTGGTGGTGTTGGAAAAATGGAAGAAAGCAAACCCACCCATTTCGGGTTTGATACACATGCGCCAGCTAGAGGGTTGCTGGAGGTGTACTACCGATGCAGGGGAGGTCACCGAAGGGTAAAGGTGCCGGCGGCATGGGCGGTGAGAGACGGTGGGCGGTGGTGGAGTTTGGCCAGGACTAAGGCCGAACGGCCAAAACAGAGGGGGGGGGGGAAGCATGTTGTACGTGGGTCTGGGTGGAAAAGGTAGGGTAAGAAAAAGGAAAGAAAAGAAAGGAAAAGAAGAAAAAGAAAAAAAAAAAAGGAAAAGAGAAAAAAGAGAAAAAAGAAAAAGAGGACTACTAGAAAAAGTATAATAAATTAAATAAAAGTCGATTGAAAATACTACCATTCAATGTCAATAAAATAAGATATTTAAAATCCAACAATAAACTAATTTAATTTAAAGAACAATTTAAATATAAAACACTAATTAATATTAAGAAACCACATCAAATAATATCACATAATAAAATAAAAGAATTTAATTCTAACTATTAAAATAATTACCTCACATTAAAATTAATAAGAAAAGCAACGTAACTCAATATTTAATTATAAAAACAATATAAAACTAATATTAACTAATCAATATATCAAATAAATATCTTAAGCAAATAAAACACGACTAATAATATTATTAAAATAATCAACAACGAGAATAAAATAATATGTAAAAATATACGTAAATCTGGGATCTCACATTCTCCCCCCCTTAAAAAGAATTTCGTCCTCAAAATTCGCTTAACTGCAATTAATAAAACTCCAATGCTCACTTACCACACAGCTCAACACTCACTCCAAGTATTACACAATCATCTATTTTTCTCAAATACAAAAGAATGTTATTCCATCATAAACGTATAGTCTCCAAATATCATTCTATCTCTAGGACTCTTAAGGTAACAATATAATCCAAAATCTTCATAGGTACACAGACTTTAGAACAATCTCGCAAAATTTTAATGTTTAATAACTCCATACAACAAATCATGCCACCCTCAAAAACACTCTCAAGTTTAACTTCCCATCTTAATCATCAATAAACCTAATTTACCCAACAAATGATAAATCTCCCCTTACATGTACCGTTACAAATTTCAAGTCACCACTAATTCCTCACAACCAACGTAAAACTTGAACCTCTAACTACATCGCAAATCATCACGTTTTCGCCCGCACTCTGATAACTCGCTAAATGCATAAAAATTTAAGTCCTCATAAATTATCACCATAAGTAAAAATTGGCTCAACACCTGATTACGCCCAAAGAATAACGCGGTCATTTGCAGTATAGCTTTGGGGTGTCGATTTCACAGGGAGATGGATTGAGAAATTGAAGAACAGTGACGAAATTAACAAAAAGATTAAATGAGTGTGATAAGTAAATTTTAGAGTGTGATGTAAATTAAAACTAAATGAGTAATTTGAAAAGTATAAAAATGAGACGAAAAGTAGAGCGTAGGGAATTCCTTGTGTATTTGTGATATTCAAATTTATTCTTAATTCATTGATAACTCAATTAAGAATTCTATATCCAAATTATTAATTGGAATATATAACATTAATACCAAAATTTAAATCAAATATAACTCTTTGAAAAATCATTCTTCGCGCTTAACTCTCATAAATTGTTATCGATATTGAGAAAATCCAACGACGACAATATACCCAAGAGGCGATATTGCAGCAGAGAATTAAATCAATATAGATAATCAATTGCTTCAAACATAATTATAGAACTATTCACTCAATAGAAAAAGCATGACTGAATTTATAAACGAAATAGATTCTATATTTATTTGAAGACGAAAAACATCACAAATAAATTGAGAATAATAGAACAAAAGAGTTTTAATATTTAAAGACCAAATACATGAATCAAAAATAAATTACAAACACCATCATACACACAAGTTCATCCCTAGCTCTCCTTGAGAATTTAGTTACACATATTGAAAATATGCAACAAAATTCTCCAAGGGATAATATGGAAGAGCCAACCATTATTTTCTTTTCTCTTCTTTGGTTTTTCTTTTCTTTTCTCAAGCTTTCAAAGTAATGGCTCTTCCAAAGCATCCTCCCACACTAAGCATTGTCTTAGAACACACATCCCTCCCTTCTATTTATAAGCATCATTCATGCAAGTTGTCATGACAAAATCATCACAATTTTAACTTATTTTGCCATGTGCCATTCTTGAATCCAAGTGATTTGTGAGTTTTCATTTTGATCATTTGTTTTCCCACTATGCATGAGCTGGATTTTGCTTGTAGGTTGAGTGTTTCAATTTTGCTTCTCTATCCATTAGTTGTCTTGTATGACTTAATATCTTGTGGTCAAATAATTTGTCTTGAAGAAACTTGAGTGCACTTCATCTTGCATATGAATTGATCATTGAATTTCCAAGTTGGTGTAGGAGTGCTTGCTGGAAAATATTATGATGACATTTGGATTTGATGCAAGTGGCTGAAAAATATCCAGGAACGTCAAGTGCAGGTGCGTTTACTTGATGGTCGATTTTGTCTTAGATTGAGTGGATATCTCTTCAAACATAAAACATAAAAGTTATAGATATTTCTCTTGCGGTTCTAGATCATCTTCAATCAGCTCAATCGAAGATTGGATGAGAGAGTTATGCCCATATTACGAAACGATGTCAGAACTGTCTAAAATTTCGCAATTATCTTCATTTGCTCCTAATGCCTCTATTTGTGATCTAAATCAAAATATAAGAATAATGAATATATTTAGGTATCAAATAAGAATAAAGTATTAAACATTAAGAGAGGAAAATATGGCATTTTATATTCTCATCAATATATTAAATCATGCTTATATCTATCTCAAGATAAATGACCATTAATTTTAATAACATGTGTTATATCTATTATTTTCTCATTTCTTTTAGTATTTAAATAGAGTATTTAGAGTGCATTTTTGTGCACTCATCACACCCCCCAACTTACTCATTGCTAGTCCCTAACAATTTTCATGCAAAATGATGAAAAAGACCAAAGAAAATCACACATAGGGGCCATCAAGATACATTTTTCAAATTTACATATCAAAACAATCTTAGAAATTCAATAACCCTTTCACAAGTAATTTAAATATAGCAATCCACAGAGTGTGTATGTGTTCCAAACTATTTTTATCAAATCAGAGGTTTCGACACATGCAACATTAGAATATCTTAAGTAAAAAGGTTCAACTCCATAACTCACGGGTATAAAAGTGTTTCATGTATGGATTCTCTTTATGGAGTTGACAAAGGTGTACATTTACTCTAATGGAAATTTAGCCAATTATATATAAGTAACAAGTAAACATTGATCTTATGATAGGAATATTAACAAATGAGATTTCCACCATTCTTTCCACAAGCATACTTAGGATCGGAAAAACCAACACAAAGGGTTGTAATGTGACTTGGGATTGGGGTTCATAAGAAGAAAAGGTGAAGAGGTTTCAAAAACTTCCAAGTATACACAAAAGGGAATCTATTAAATTTTTCAGTAGACTATACTTTCCTTTTGATGTACTTTTCAATTTTTTAGATTTTTGACTAAGTACACTTTTACATCTTCTTTTGCCACTGGTGTCTTCGCAATTTGATGAACTCTTTCATGAATAATTTGATGGACACATTTAGCACCATGCCATTTTTGTCATGGTTTTCTTTTTTTCTTTTTTCCTTTTTCTTTTTTCTTTTTTCTTTTTTTTTAAATGATACTTTCACACCTAGTACACACTTGGAAGTAAAATGGTAGGAAAATATCGTGTATAAGCTATACTCCAATGTGGAGAGCTATGGATGATGTAGATATGAAAAGAAAAGGCCATATGTGTATATTGGCTCAAAATTGGCTGCTAGGGATCTATGATGAAAAGGCTCAACTTGAAAGACTCAAACGTTAATCTTAAGTTGACTTTCGTCATATCCCAAGTATATCCACCATCTTACCACAAACCATGTAATGATATTCTCAAAAGAAGTGTCAAATTCAACAGATCAATGGATACTTATCACAATTTCGGTATTTGTAAGCTCTCAATTCTGACAAAATTCATATGAATACTTGAGTAAAATAATTATTTAGTTACATGTGTCAAATCACCATATTACCACAAAATTTGGAGAAGTGGATAAATGGTTCTGTGGATGCTTTAGCAAAATGATTTAAGATGGGTTTGTTGAATTCACCAAGATGGTTATGAATGAGCATAAGTATCATGTGTGAAAAGATGCTTGTGTGAAAAAAATTTGACAATTTTTTATATTTTGATTGAAATATGCCACAGAGTTTAAATAACAGATTTGTATTTCCACCCCCAACTTAAATGAAACATTGTCCTCAATGTTTAATAATCAAAATGGATGGGGAGTAACTAAAAAGGGTAGGATACACCTGATGTGTGATGTAGATAGCTCGCTAAGCGTCAAAAGTACTGATCTGAAATGACAAAATGATACTATCCTGCAAACAAAAATAAAGAAAACAGTAGTAAATAAAAACAAAACAAAACAAATAAGATGATAATAATAATAATAATAATGATGATAATAATTATAATAATAATAATAATTATTGTTGCATGTTGTGGTCAAAGTTGGTAAACCAAGTTTACAACCGTACTATCTTCCACTCATAGAACTGTTCCTCCTGAGTCAAAAATGAAACGCTTATTTTTCCAATAAGCTCGGTGCTCGAACTTCATAGGTAGGTGGCAAGGTTTAAGATTAACTTTGGTTACTTTCCCACTTGAAGGAATTTGTTTTTCATTTTTCTCAAGAAACTCCTCAAACTTCAGTTGTCAAGCCCGTGTGCTATAATCTTGAGTATTGTCAAAAATTGCACAAAAATTAGCTACATCAGATGAATCGCTGATAGGATTATACTCAAAATCAACAATAAAATTCTCAAGGGGATCAGAATCATGAGTTGTGAAAACTTCCCTGTCTATGAGTGAGTCAATCATATATATCTGTTGGCACTCGTGATTCTTCACAGTTTCTGGTGCCATATGTTGACCATGAGGTACAGACTGAGCTTGAGAAGGGAGCTTACCTTTCTCATTCATAGTTAATGAATTCATTATTTTAGACACCTAGCTCTTGATTTCCTTATTTTCTTCGACAACCTACATAATCAAAGATTCAAATTTCTGATTAGTCTTACCCTGTATTTCAATAAAAGTATGCAAAGTATCTTCTAAAGAATTTCTAGAAGATTGAAGTGCATGGTATGGTGCAGGATATGATCTAGAGGGTTGTGCAGGCTGCTGGTTTTCAGACTTCCAGCTGAAGTTGGGATGATTACGCCATCCTGGGTTGTAGGTTTTAGAGTAAGGTGTGAAGGGCTTTTTGTACATACCCAGAGAATTACTTTGTTCCTCATACATACCATTCATGTTAGTATGTGTAGGACACTCTTGGGAATGATGATCTATCCCACCACAGACAACACATGACCCAAAAGATTCTGTATGATTAGCCATGCGTGTTGGTTTTGAGTTTTTGGTTTTCAATAACTCTAATTCTCTGGTGAGCATTTCAACCTTAGCCTTAAGGTTATCCTCCTCCCTTAGATGGTAAATACCACCACTCAAGTTTTCTATAGGTCGTGACCTGTTTGTGCTATCAGTAGTGCTAGGTCCAGTCCAAGTATGAGCTTTTTCAGCAAGCTCATTGAGGTACTCTATGGCCTCATCGGGATTTTTCTGTAAAAATTCCCCATTGCACATCATTTCCACGAATTGACGTTCCCTGGGCGTAAGCCCTTCATAGAAATAACTCACTAAGTGCCAATTCTCATATCCATGGTGGGGACACATACTCAGTACTTTTTTAAATTTTTCCCAAGACTGGTACAAAGTCTCACTATCCTTTTGTGCAAATGTAGAGATTTGTCATTTTAAAGCATTGGTCTTATGTTGGGAAAAGTATTTATTGAAAAACACTTGAGTCATCTCACTCCATGTTCCAATAGACCGTGGTCTTAGTGAATACAACCAACTCTTAGCTTTATCTTTCAAAGAAAAAGGAAAGAACTTTAGCCTTACCGTTTTGTCAGTGGTATTTTGACTGTGGAATGTTGCAACTACTTCCTCAAATTCCCTAATATGAACATAGGGGTTTTCATTTTCTAGACTATGGAAAGTCGGAAGTAATTGTATCATTCCTGTTTTAAAATCTACATGACGAACATTAGGTGAGAACATAATACAGGATGGTGTGGCTGTTCATGCGGGATGAAGATAATCTTGGAGGATTCTAACAGGTTGGTCCACGTGTTCACTCATCGTGTCAGAATTGGAAGAATTATCAAACAAGCGATTAGAAAAATTAGATTCTGAATCTGATTCTAGCACGGGTCTACTAGCAAACCGTCCAAAAGCGTCTCTGTACCTGCGCATGCAAAGTAAAGAAAAGCGTAATACTGAAAAAAATAATTACGAAAAGAAAAGTAAAATAAATTAAAGATGCAGAAAGCTAAAAAGAAAATAAACGAAGTTACCGCTCTTTTTTTTTTTTTTACAAACTACTAAAAAAAAAACTACAAATTCTTCTACTGTCTCCCCGGCAACGGTGCCAAAATTTGATTATGCCCAAAGAATAACGCGGTCGTTTGCAGTATAGCTTTGGGGTGTCGATTCCACAGGGAGATGGATTGAGAATTTGAAGAACAGTGACGAAATCAACAAAAAGATTAAATGAGTGTGATAAGTAAATTTTAGAGTATGATGTAAATTAAAACTAAATGAGTAATTTGAAAAGTATAAAAATGAGACGAAAAGTAGAGCGTAGGGAATTCCTTGTGTATTTGTGGTATTCAAATTTATTCTTAATTCATTGATAACTCAATTAAGAATTCTATATCCAAATTCTTAATTGGAATATATAACATTAATAACCAAAATTTAAATCAAATATAACTCTTTGAAAAATCATTCTTCGCGCTTAACTCTCATAAATTGTTATCGATATTGAGAAAATCCAACGACGACAATATACCCAAGAGGCGATATTGCAGCAGAGAATTAAATCAATATAGATAATCAATTGCTTCAAACATAATTATAGAACTATTCACTCAATAGAAAAAGCATGACTGAATGTATAAACGAAATAGATTCTATATTTATTTGAAGACGAAAAACAACACAAATAAATTGAGAATAATAGAACAAAAGAGTTTTAATATTTAAAGACCAAATACATGAATCAAAAATAAATTACAAATACCATCACACACACAAGTTCATCCCTAGCCCTCCTTGAGAATTTAGTTACACAAATTGAAAATATGCAACAAAAATTCTCCAAGGGATAATGTGGAAGAGCCAACCATTATTTTCTTCTCTCTTCTTTGGTTTTTCTTTTCTTTTCTCAAGCTTTCAAAATAATGGCTCTTCCAAAGCATCCTCCCACACTAAGTACTGTCTTAGAACACACACCCCTCCCTTCTATTTATAAGCATCCTTCATGCAAGTTGTCATGACAAAATCATCACAATTTCAACTTGTTTTGCCATGTGCCATTCTTGAATCCAAGTGATTTGTGAGTTTTCATTTTGATCATTTGTTTTCCCACTATGCATGAGCTGGATTTTGCTTGTAGGTTGAGTGTTTCAATTTTGCTTCTCTATCCATTAGTTGTCTTGTATGACTTAATATCTTGTGGTCAAATAATTTGTCTTGAAGAAACTTGAGTGCACTTCATCTTGCATATGAATTGATCATTGAATTTCCAAGTTGGTGTAGGAGTGCTTGCTGGAAAATATTATGATGATATTTGGATTTGATGCAAGTGGTTGAAAAATATCCAGGAACGTCAAGTGCAGGTGCGTTCACTTGATGATCGATTTTGTCTTAAATTGAGTGGATATCTCTTCAAACATAAAACATAAAAGTTATAGATATTTCGCTTGCAGTTCTAGATCATCTTGAATCAGCTCAATCTGAGATTGGATGAGAGAGTTATGCCCATATTACGAAAAGATGTCAGAACTGTCTAAAATTCCGCAATTATCTTCATTTGCTCCCAATGCCTCTATTTGTGACCTAAATCAAAATATGAGAATAATGAGTATATTTAGGTATCAAATAAGAATAAAGTATTAAACATTAAGAGAGGAAAATATGGCATTTTATATTCTCATCAATATATTAAATCATACTTATATCTATCTCAAGATAAATGACCATTAATTTTAATAACATGAGTTATATCTATTATTTTCTCATTTTTTTTAGTATTTAAATAGAGTATTTAGAGTGCATTTTTGTGCACTCATCACACCCCCCAACTTACTCATTGCTAGTCCCTAGCAATTTTCATGCAAAATGATGAAAAAGACCAAAGAAAATCACACATAGGGGCCATCAAGACACATTTTTCAAATTTACATATCAAAACAATCTTAGAAATTCAATAACCCTTTCACAAGTAATTTAAATATAGCAATCCACAGAGTGTGTATGTGTTCCAAACTATTTTTATTAAATCAGAGGTTTCGACACATGCAACATTAGAATATCTTAAGTAAAAAGGTTCAACTCCATAACTCACGGGTATAGAAGTGTTTCATGTATGGGTTCTCTTTATGGAGTTGACAAAGGTGTACATTTACTCTCATGGAAATTTAGCCAATTATATATAAGTAACAAGTAAACATTCATCTTATGATAGGAATACTAACAAATGAGATTTCCACCATTCTTTTCACAAGCATACTTAGGATCGAAAAAATCAACACAAAGGGTTGTAATGTGGCTTAGGGTTGGGGTTCATAAGAAGAAAAGGTGAAGAGGTTTCAAAAACTTCCAAGTATAGACAAAAGGAATCTATTAAATTTTTCAGTAGACTATACTTTCCTTTTGATGTACTTTTCCATTTTTTAGATTTTTGTGCACTCATCAACACCTATTAACAACAAATCCTATACCACTCTTCCAAATCCTAAAATTTCATTATCTCATAATTTTGACTATACCACTATGGTTGATACCTAAACTCCAACGTATATCAAAAAAAAAAAATCCTATCACTCTACTCAACTTAATTAGTATGATAACCACAATACATATAGCTTTCCCAATCGGACCTTCAATACTCATGAGATGAAATAATCTCAAATATTTTAATTCCTATATGACCTTAAGTCACAACTAATTCCTTAAGATATCTCGACAAATATTGCTAACTATTAAATTCTCCAAATATCATACTTAAATTATCCACTCTAAACAATTAGCCCATAAGCCTAAAATTTAGATCTCTTAAATTTATTTCTATCACATCAATTCAACCATATCACTTCACAAAACAACTTCCATCAAGTCAAACACAAATCAAAGACAAGTACTCTCCAAAAATTTACACACATAATTATTATACATCAATTTCTAAGTATCCACAAACAACATCAAAACTTCATCAAGAAAATAATTGATCGTCTACTATCATAAGCATTACTAAAATAGATTACATAACAATGTATCTATGACCAACAATTTCACACTCACAAGAAGAGTTTATCTAAAATACAATTCCAACAATCTCACACTCTAGCAGTGAGTGAGACCTAGCTAATACATATAAACAGCATGGGAAATATCAACAACGAAACACAATTACATAAATACCAATAATTTATCAAAACAAATCCATCTCGCAAATATATAATAATATACACACTAAATAAAACTTAAGTAATTCACATAAATATTATATAATGATACAACGGGGAAAAGATCTAATAAACAAATAAGTAAAAACCATTCATTTAAGAAAACAAGATCGCCTACTTTGGTAAACACAAATCACTAAAAGCTTTTATTAAATAAAACAAGGAGATTGAATTTAAATAAGAACAACAAATAAAATAACAAATAAACCTTTGAAATTCTCCACAAAACCCAACTCTTAAAAAGATTTATTGTAGAAATATTCAGGACTTGAAACCTTTAAAAGAAACGAACCATAATAAAATAAATAAATTCATTAATTAATAAATAAATACTAACAAGTCACGGAAATAAACCCACTTGTCAAAATAAATAGATAAAATTTTAAAATAAAACAAACGGAAAGGTGAAGAGATAGTAAATTTAAACTTACCTCAAAGCATATGCCTAATAGAAAGCATAACAGCCATTCATTTTAAATCTTTGTCTAAATAAATTTTCAAACTTTCAGAAATATTTAAAAGATAAAAGCAACAATTTAAAATAAAAAGATAATAAACAAATCCAAAACCATCTTGTAGAAAACTCATGATATAAAATTAAAACACACCAAATACAAATGATCAATGCGTAAAAGCTTAATAAAATAAAATAACCCTCAACAAAATAATAACTTTAAAACAAGAGAGTCTATAACACAATTATTTAAAATAAATGATTCAATAAAATGAATAATATAAAATAATAATCTAATTCGAAATATCCAAATTCTAATTTAAACAAAACAAAAGCATGCATATAAAATAAATAATTAAATAAATGCTCAACAACTTAACTAAATAAAATCAACTAACTAAAATCTTAACTACTACCCAATTACAATATAGAACAAATATTAAAATAAAACAAAGCAAACAAACCATTCAGAACTAAATTAATTACGAAAATAAATAAACAATATGCACATTAAAATAACAAGTACAACACAACGAAATAAATATCAATAATCTTACCATATGAATTAATAGGAAAAACTTATAGAACAAATAGAACAATAAAGTAAAATAAAATAACCAAATAATAAAACAAATAAATTTTTAAAACCACAAACTTTTCTGGTACAATTCCTAGGTAACTTGCAGATTTACCCAGAGCCGAACTGCTCTGATACTACCTGTGACGCCCCCAAATTTCCCTTAAAATAAATACGAGAATCGAGGCATCGGGATGCTGACAACACGGGTCACGCACCCCCAATGTCAAGTGCTAAGTGTGTGAACACGTGACATACATAAACAAAAGTAGGGGATAAATTAAGTCGATAACTAAATACCAGAATTTTTTAGAATTATTTTACAAACTAATTTAACATAAATTCTTTAACAGGAGATTTAATACAGTCATCCGAAAGATAAATCAAATAAATACATATTTATAAAAAGGGGAAAACAATTTCCCAAGATAATAATTTATTACAGGAATACTTCAATAGCGGAGTCGCCTCCTCAGGCTCAGCCTCTATGAAACTCTGCATCGAAAAACTACGACGCCATAAATGGTATCGTAGGTAAGTACGACCCAAACAAACCCCATGATCTCCCCTAGGGACCATCCACACATCCTGGCTTTCATCATCACACCAAAGGTAACGACTACGCATGTGACTTCGGAACGGGCGATGCCTAGTTAACCGCGCCCAGCACATACCATGACCAGACATCCCCTAGTTACCGCCAGTAGAGGAGCAACGGAGTCGGTACGAGAGCGTTACCATCCCGTCCGATCCCGTCGTCACCCGGTGACGACCTAGGGGATGTCACTCAGTATAGTCTGCTCCCGAGTGACCAGAGGAGCTTCACCGAGATAATGCCCCATCTTGGCTTAGGGTCGTGATACACATGCACTCAAAAACCATTAACACATGAAAACCCAGTTTTTATTTCCAACACATGACTATGCGTGTAAATACACAATGTGAGATCCCAGATTTACGTGTATTTTTACACGTTATTTTATGCTCGGTGTTAATTATTTTAATTTATTTAAATAATATTATTGGTCATATTTTATTTATTTAAGATATTTAATTGAGCTATTAATTAGTTGATATCGAGTTACGTTGCTTTTCTTATTTATTTTAATAAGTTAATTATTTTAATGAGTGGAATTAAATTCCTTTATTTTATTATGTGAAATTATTTTATCTGCTTTCGTTATATTATTTATTGTTTTATAAATAATATTGTGCTTGAGTTTAATTTATTTATATTGTTGGGGCTTTAAATATTTTATTTTAATGATATTAGATTATAGTATTTAAAGCCTGCTTTTATTTAATTTGTTGTGTTTTTTTTTTCAGTTGGATTTCTTTTTTTCTCTTTTTTCTTTTCCTTTTCTTTTCTTTTTCTTCTTTTTCTTCCTTTTCTTTCCTTTTCTTTTTCCTTCCCAGACCCCCCCCAGCCCGCGTCCCCTGCCTCCCTCTCCCCTTCGCCCGTCTCTTCTCCTCAGCCCCAGGATTGCCGCCGGCCACCCACCGGCGACACCGCCCAGCCCAACCTCACCCCCACACGCCGGCGAGCTCAACGGCACCGGTGGTGTCCCCTCCGGCCACCCCACCGCCCCTCCACGGCCACAAACCCGAAATACCCATTTTTGCTTCCCTTGCATTTTCCGGCCACCTCCGGCCACCCCTTGGCCTCCGACCACCACCACTAGACTCCCCAACCTCCGGCGACCATAACCCACCGCCCAAAGCCACCCATCGCCGCCGGTTACCCCCTCCACCCGAAATGGGCCTTAAACGGGTCGTTCTTCGCCACGCCGCCGTCCGGCCACCGTAGGTCCCACCTCCGCCACCATTCGACTCCCCTCACCCAGCCGGTCAACCCCCTAGCTCAGTTTCCCCAACCGCGGCCTCACCTTCCCGGTACGACCCCAAACCCGAAAATGGGTTTTCACCCCTTTTGGCCCCGATCCGCCACCTTCCGGTGGTTGTGCCGCCACACCACCACCTCCATGAGATTCCCCACCCTTTAATGAGTACCTCCCTAAATTTTGGTGTCAAACCGAGTGTTTTTGCCTAACGTACATGTGACCGCTACAAACGCTGCGGATTGGCGTTTTTCAAGGAAATGCATTTTTACCGCTGTAAGTACTTTCCAAACAAGCTTTAAGATTTAAATATATTTTTGGCATCAACAGTTGTTGTATTTGATTATTGCTGATATGTGATGGTTGATGTTGGTATTTGTTGGTTGATTGGATTATTTAATTGTTGGATAATTGCTGCATGGTTGTCTGCATTGTGTATTTACGCGCATGCTCATGAAAATATTTGGAAAGTAGATTTTGGCATGATTTTGGATATTCATGTGTTGAGAATGGAATCTGGGATTTAAAGTGAGTTTAGTGGATTTTATTGGTTTTGGGCTGAGTCATAATGGGGACGGCGATACGTAACGCCCGTTGTGATCAGCGTGTGAGTGTGTGGGTGACATAATGGGGACGGCGATACGTAACGCCCATTATGGTCATCGGGTGTGCATTTCATATCGGGGACGGCGATACGTAACGCCCGGTATGAAATGAGTGTGTGTGGATCGTAATGGGGACGGCGATACGTAACGCCCATTATGGTTTCGGGTGTGTGTGTAATCATATCGGGGACGGTGATACGTAACGCCCGGTATGATCGATTTTGAGGATATTATTTTTATGGAAAATGATGGGTGATTTTATTGTGGATTAAATTGGGATTTTGACGAGTGTGGTTATTTCATCGATTTTGAGGAAGATGATTTTGAGCCTCATGCATATGGTAATTGTTCTTGGTTGTTGTTGCGGCATTAATGTATTTTTGTCTTTTGGTTTGGTTAGGTTGTACTTACCTGCGATGCCATCTTGGCGTCGTAGTTTTGTTTGGATGCAGACTTTGGAGAGGCCGAGCCTGAGGAGATGGCTCCGCTATTGAGGTGATGTTATTAATTGATATCTCGGGAAATTTATTTTCCCCTTGTTATAATTATGTATTTGTTTAAATTGTATTTTTGGATAACTGTATTAAATCTCCTGTTGGAGAGTTTTTATTATATTGGTTTGTAAAATATTTCCAAAAAATTCTGGTATTTAGATATTAATTTATTCTCCGCTGCAACCTATATTTTTATGTATGTCACGTGTGCACACACGTTCGACACTGGTTGATGGGATGTGTGACCCGTGTTGTCATCATCCCGACGCCTCGATTCCCGTGTTATTTTATGGGGAATTTGGGGGCGTCACAGGTGGTATCAGAGCAGTTCGGCTCTGGGCAAATCCGCAAGTCACCTAGGGACAGTACCAGAAAAGTTTGTGGTTTTAAAAAAAATTTATTTGTTTGATGATTGGGTTATTTTATTTTATTATTTTATTGTTTTATTATTTTATTTGTTGTCTTAGTCTTTCGACTAATTTATATGGTAACATTATCGATATTTATTTTGTTGTGTCGTACTTTTTATTTTAATGTTTATATTGTTTATTTATTTTCATAATTAACTTAGTTCTGATTGATTGGTTTGTTAGCTTTGTTTTATTTTATTTTAATTTTTGTTAAATATTGTACGTGAGTAGTAATTCAGATTTTTGTTAGTTGATTTTATTTGGTTAGGTTGTCGAGTATTTATTTAATTATTTATTTATTTTATATATGCCTTTGTTTTTGTTTAAATTAGAATTTGGATATTTTGGATTAAATTATTATTTTAAATCAATCTATTTATTGAATCTGTTATTTTAAACAGTTGTGTTATAGAATTCCTTATTTTAAAGTTTATTTATTTTGTTATGGGTTATTTTATCGTCTTAAGCTTTTACTCAATTATCATCAGGATTTAATTTTAATTTCAGTTCATAGGTTTCCTATGAGATAGTTTTGGATTTGGTTTATTATTTGTTTATTTAATTATGGCTCTTGTATTTTAAGTATTTCTGAACGTTTGAAATTTATTTAGACAAAATTTAAAAGCATCACTGCTGTGTTTCTTTTTAAGTTTATGCTTTGAGATAAATTTAAATTGTTTATCTTTTTACATTTCTGTTGTTTTATTTTAGGGACATGCTTTGAAGTAAGTTTTAAAAATTTATTATCTTTCCGCATTTTCGTGTGTTTTATTTTAAAAATTTATCTATTTACTTTAACGAGTGGATTTGTTTTGGCGATTTGTTTGTATTTATTTATTAATTAATTTCTCGATTTAATTATTTTATTGTGGTTCGTTTCTTTTAACAGATTTTAAATTTTAGAGATTTCTACAGTGATCTTTTTAAGAGTTTAGTTTTGTAGAGAATTTTAAAATTTTATTTGTAATTTTGTTTGTTGTTCTTATTTTAATTTAATCTCCTTCTTTTATTTAATAAAAGTTTTTGGTGAATTTGTGTTTATTAAAGGAGGTGGGTTTGTTTTCTTGAATGAGTGGTTTTTACTTATTTGTTTATTAAATCTTTTCCCCTTTTGTGTTTTTATATAATAATTATGTGAATTACTTGAATTTTTGTTTAGTATTTAGGTATTCTATTATTTATAATTGCGATATGGATTGGTTTGATAGTTTGTTGGTATTTATGCAATTGCATTTCTGTGTCGGTATTGTATATGCTATTTTTGTATATTTATTACCTGGGTCTCACTGAGTGTTTAAGTTCTAATTTTATTTCTGGGAGATTATTGGAATTGTATTTAGATGGACTCTTCATGTGAGTGTAAAATTCTTAGCCATTGGTATAGTGTTATAGAAATGGTTTTAGTAATGCTTATGATGGTGGGCGATCAATTATTTTCTTGGTGAAATGTTGATGTTATTTGTGGATAATTAGAGATTGATGTATAATAAATGTGCGTGCAAATTTTGGAGAGTATTAGTTTTTGGCTAGTGTGTAACTTGGGAAAAATTTATTTGTTAAGTGATAAGGTTGAGTTGATGCGATGGAAATAAATTTAAAAGATAAATTTTAGGCTTTTGGGCGAATTGTTAGGAGTAGATAATTTAAGTATAATATTTCGGAGAATTTAATGGTTAGCAACAATTGTCGAGGTATTTTAAAGAATTTAGTTTGGCTTGAGGTCATATAAGAATTAAAATATTTCAGGTTATTCCATCTCATAGGTAATGAAGGTTCGATTGAGAGAATACGGATTTAGATAATTAATCTATGATGAGAGTGAGGAGTTATAATGATGGAGAAGTTTATTGGTGGTTTGGGAGTTAGAAAATTTTTTTTTTTTTTTAGGCTGTAATATTGGGTGGCATAACTTGAATTGTGAGATGATAAAGTATTAAGATTTGAAAGAGTGGTATAGGATTTCTTGCTAATAGATGTTAAGCCAATTTTTACTATGGTGATAATTTATGAGGACTTAAATTTTTATGAATTTAGCGAGTTATCAAAGTGCGCGCGGAAGCGTGATGAATTGCAATATGGTTGAAGGTTCAATTCTTATGTAAATTTTGAGGAATTAGTGGTGAGTTGAAATTTGAGATGATACTTGTAAGTGAGGATTTATCTTTTAGTTGAGTAAATTATGTTTATTGGTGATTAAGTTAGAAAGTTAAACTTGGGAGTTATTTTAGGGTAACACAAATTGTTGTAAGGAGTTAGTGAATATTAAATTTTTGGGAGATTGTACTGAGGTTTTTGTGCATGTGGGGTTCAGATTAATTGGCTACCTCAGGAGTTTTAGAGATGAAATATTATTTGGAGACTATATGTTTATGATGAAATATAATTCGTTTATATCTGAGGAAAATAGATGATTGTACTAAGGCTTGGAGTGAGTATTAAGTGATGTAGTAGGTGAGTTATTGGAGTTTTATTAGCTGCAGCCGAGCGAATTTCGAGGACAAAATTCTTTTTAAGGGGGGGAGGATGTGAGATCCCAGATTTACGTGTATTTTTACACGTTATTTTATGCTCGGTGTTAATTATTTTAATTTATTTAAATAATATTATTGGTCATATTTTATTTATTTAAGATATTTAATTGAGCTATTAATTAGTTGATATCGAGTTACGTTGCTTTTCTTATTTATTTTAATAAGTTAATTATTTTAATGAGTGGAATTAAATTCCTTTATTTTATTATGTGAAATTATTTTATCTGCTTTCGTTATATTATTTATTGTTTTATAAATAATATTGTGCTTGAGTTTAATTTATTTATATTGTTGGGGCTTTAAATATTTTATTTTAATGATATTAGATTATAGTATTTAAAGCCTGCTTTTATTTAATTTGTTGTGTTTTTTTTTCAGTTGGATTTCTTTTTTTCTCTTTTTTCTTTTCCTTTTCTTTTCTTTTTCTTCTTTTTCTTCCTTTTCTTTCCTTTTCTTTTTCCTTCCCAGACCCCCCCCAGCCCGCGTCCCCTGCCTCCCTCTCCCCTTCGCCCGTCTCTTCTCCTCAGCCCCAGGATTGCCGCCGGCCACCCACCGGCGACACCGCCCAGCCCAACCTCACCCCCACACGCCGGCGAGCTCAACGGCACCGGTGGTGTCCCCTCCGGCCACCCCACCGCCCCTCCACGGCCACAAACCCGAAATACCCATTTTTGCTTCCCTTGCATTTTCCGGCCACCTCCGGCCACCCCTTGGCCTCCGACCACCACCACTAGACTCCCCAACCTCGGGCGACCATAACCCACCGCCCAAAGCCACCCATCGCCGCCGGTTACCCCCTCCACCCGAAATGGGCCTTAAACGGGTCGTTCTTCGCCACGCCGCCGTCCGGCCACCGTAGATCTCACCTCCGCCACCATTCGACTCCCCTCACCCAGCCGGTCAACCCCCTAGCTCAGTTTCCCCAACCGCGGCCTCACCTTCCCGGTACGATCCCAAACCCGAAAATGGGTTTTCACCCCTTTTGGCCCCGATCCGCCACCTTCCGGTGGTTGTGCCGCCACACCACCACCTCCATGAGATTCCCCACCCTTTAATGAGTACCTCCCTAAATTTTGGTGTCAAACCGAGTGTTTTTGCCTAACGTACATGTGACCGCTACAAACGCTGCGGATTGGCGTTATTCAAGGAAATGCATTTTTACCGCTGTAAGTACTTTCCAAACAAGCTTTAAGATTTAAATATATTTTTGGCATCAACAGTTGTTGTATTTGATTATTGCTGATATGTGATGGTTGATGTTGGTATTTGTTGGTTGATTGGATTATTTAATTGTTGGATAATTGCTGCATGGTTGTCTGCATTGTGTATTTACGCGCATGCTCATGAAAATATTTGGAAAGTAGATTTTGGCATGATTTTGGATATTCATGTGTTGAGAATGGAATCTGGGATTTAAAGTGAGTTTAGTGGATTTTATTGGTTTTGGGCTGAGTCATAATGGGGACGGCGATACGTAACGCCCGTTGTGATCAGCGTGTGAGTGTGTGGGTGACATAATGGGGACGGCGATACGTAACGCCCATTATGGTCATCGGGTGTGCATTTCATATCGGGGACGGCGATACGTAACGCCCGGTATGAAATGAGTGTGTGTGGATCGTAATGGGGACGGCGATACGTAACGCCCATTATGGTTTCGGGTGTGTGTGTAATCATATCGGGGACGGCGATACGTAACGCCCGGTATGATCGATTTTGAGGATATTATTTTTATGGAAAATGATGGGTGATTTTATTGTGGATTAAATTGGGATTTTGACGAGTGTGGTTATTTCATCGATTTTGAGGAAGATGATTTTGAGCCTCATGCATATGGTAATTGTTCTTGGTTGTTGTTGCGGCATTAATGTATTTTTGTCTTTTGGTTTGGTTGGGTTGTACTTACCTGCGATGCCATCTTGGCGTCGTAGTTTTGTTTGGATGCAGACTTTGGAGAGGCCGAGCCTGAGGAGATGGCTCCGCTATTGAGGTGATGTTATTAATTGATATCTCGGGAAATTTATTTTCCCCTTGTTATAATTATGTATTTGTTTAAATTGTATTTTTGGATAACTGTATTAAATCTCCTGTTGGAGAGTTTTTATTATATTGGTTTGTAAAATATTTCCAAAAAATTCTGGTATTTAGATATTAATTTATTCTCTGCTGCAACCTATATTTTTATGTATGTCACGTGTGCACACACGTTCGACACTGGTTGATGGGATGTGTGACCCGTGTTGTCATCATCCCGACGCCTCGATTCCCGTGTTATTTTATGGGGAATTTGGGGGCGTCACACACAATGCAGACGACCATCCACCAAATTACCAACTAATAAGTTCCAACAATAACCAAATAGCATAAATACACAATGCAGACGACCATGCACCAAATAGCCAACAACTAATAAATTTCAACAATAACCAAATACAATATTTGTTGATGCCAAAAATATATTTAAATCTTAAAGTTTATTTGGAAAATACTTACAGCGGATAAAAACGTGGATTTCTGAGCAAAAATCAGCAGCGTTCACTTGTACATTAGGCTAGAGTACTCGGTTTGAAACCAAAATTTAGGGAGAGACTCTTTGGAAAGTGGGGAATCTCATGGAGATGGTGGTGTGGCGGCACAACCACCGGAAGGTGGCGGATCGGGATCCAAAAGGGTGGAAACCCATTTTCGGGTTTGGGATTGTACCGGGAAGGTGGGGCCATGTATGGGGAAACTGAGTTAGGGGGATGACCGACTGGGGTAGGGGAGTGGTTTGGTGGTGGAGGTGAGATGCATGGTGGACGGATGGCGGCGCGGCGAAGGGAAACTCATTTAAGGACACATTTCGGGTCGAGGAGAAAGGGAGGAGTTGAGGTGGCTACCGATGGTGGGTTATTCTCGCCGGAGCCTGGGGAGTCTAGTGGTAGTGGTGGTGAGCCAAGGCGGCTGGTGGTAGAGCCGAAAAAATGGAAGAAAGCAAACCTATCCATTTCGGGTTTGATACACACACATCGGCTAAGGGGTTGCCAGAAGAGCACCATCGGTGCAGGGGAGATCGCCGGAGGGTAAGGTGCCAACAGCATGGACGGTGGTGGAGGTTGGCCAGGCCTAAGGTCATACGGACAAAAATAAGGTCTTTTGCGGCGACGAAAAATCGCCACAAAAAAAAAAGAAATCGCCGCAACAAATAATTCCCGGGTTCAACAGACTGCCCACGTATCGCCCCAATCACTGAGCCACGAAAGCAAATTTCCGGCGATTACTGCAACGGACAGAAATATTTTTATTTGCGGCGACGAAGTTTCGCCGCAAATGATGTTAGATTTCGCCACAAAAAAGGTTTCCATACATTCAATTTTTTTTTTTCATTTTTAATTTTTAATTTTTTGCATAATTTAAGACTGAAATTGGTACAAAATAAAAATTTAAGACTGCAAGCACTCATAAATTGGTTAAAAAATAAATAATAATTATTAAGTTTTCATAATTATAATATGAGAAAAAAAAATGTTGAACTGAGCTTGTTTAAATATCTTGTTTGGGTCAAAATATGGTATGTATGTCAAGCAATAGCGGTGAGATATTATAAGTTTGGCCGGGCATCAGCCTAGTGGAACCAACGTAACGACTTCAAAGGCTCAAATTATTTATTTAATGCTTTCAAGATGCAAAACAAAATGCATGGTATATATAAAAGCTAAAATGACAATAAATTGTATCGACTAAGTAAAGTGTCAAACCAAGTTCTAGTGTTTGCAAAGAATAAAAAATCTCAACCTAAAACTAATAACAAACTTAAAGATGTAAAACTTTACTCATATCTACTATGAAAAAATAACAAGTGTATTGACTGCTCTATCGCATCCTTTCTGCGTGCCTGTAGTCCCAAATAACCTATAGATTTAACATTTTCTAAGAAAAATATTCAAAAAAAGGGAATCAAACTTGGATACCATGAAACAACTCATCCCTTGATTCTTATCCCTCAAATCATGCAGGTAGATGATCATGACGATGATTAAATGGAGTCCAAGTTGGATCACCAAGAAATAGCCGCATTGCCCAAATAAATAAATTTCGATAAACATTTTTAGAAGTTAAGAGTGAGATGGAGAAACTCTATTTTACACCTCGAAAATTCTGGAGAACATCACAATAATTATGTTAGTTACCTCTCAAACTTTCAAAAAATTGTTACTCAAATTCATCTGCCTAATTTGAATAGTGAACTTGTACCATTGCCCCAATGTGCATCTCAATGGCTGCTAGTATTGTATGAATAGGAGTGAGTAAATTTCCATCTACTATGGGGTTATCCAGATACAAATTAGTGGAAGCATATATACCAAAGACTAATTCAGATTTTTAAGTTGATTCAGTAAGATAGAGAGCTTACTTGTATAAATAGGCAGCAATTCCTAAAATTATGCACAAGAGAATAATATCAACGCAAAAGTTGTGACTGGACTTCAGCTGAATAAAACAAAAATGCGCACAAAAAAGGACGTGAGGTAGGGGAAAGAGAAAAGACGGATGCGCACAACAACATTACTCAACTTAGTCAAGATCCTGAACTCTTTTTAATAAAATTCTGGCATGATGGAGAAACAGTATTAATAAAATTATTTATATTAGTTATCTCGAGTTGAAGAGTAATGAATCAATAAATTCGACTCACCCAAAATTGTAGGAGAAGAAACCAACAGCTTGGCATGACTCTCTATAAAATAAAAAATAACATGGTTAGTCCTTAACCATCTCAAAGCTGGGAATAAATCAAAGTGATCAAAATGTTCACCTCATCAAAGAAGAGAATAGGCCGTTTTAATGCTAATGAAATTACATCAATTTTTTCCTCAGTCCTCCCAATCCAAACTGCATTTTCGCTAAGCGGTTTCCTCTCTTCCACATTGACCATACAGAGCAACACAAATCACAAATAGTAACTATTATTTCAAAGACAATAGTCACAGCATGAGAGTCGTTAGAATTATTCTGCAAGAAAAAAAAAACAGAAACGTCAATCCAAAGAGAGAGAGAGAGAGAGAGAGAGAGGGGATAGTAGGTAGATACCCAAGACATGGCGACCTCCATCATGGACAGCTTGGGAGGTTAGACCCATCAAGCCAATGCTCCCTCCTCCATAGACCAAGTCAATGTTCCTTTCTACCTGCAATGCTTTCTTTGTGTTAAAAGCCGTTTCTTTCTTTTTACATTAGCATTCATCTATTGTAATTTATCAAACAAACCCAAGCAATAGAAAACAGAACACTGTGATTTGCAACTCTTCTCTGCTTATGAGTACTATTCATGTCAGCTAAAACTTAGACCTAGTTAAGTCATTTTTGAAGGTTTTAGCCAAATCACTTAATCAACTGTAAGATAAATGATTAAGTCCAGTAATTCTAGCTTCATTTGAACTTGACTTTCAATTCATAAAGGTGTTCTAATCTGTTTTGAAATGTTTATAAAGTCTAATTGAATCGGGATGAGTTTAAATATTAACTGATCTTCTAATTAATTCATTCTATTCGGAAGAGAGAATCCAAAAGTCAGTTTCAATATTTCATGTAATAGTTGACATTTCAGGATTAGTCTAGACTGAAAATGAACTAAATATTACACTCAATGACTTCTATGAAGTTTGTATGTTGACATGATAGCATTGTAGGGGAACCACATAGATAATAAATTAAGGAATTTGGCTAAACTTTGTCCAATTGTGATCACAATATCATGTAGCTTTTGAATTCCATCCAGGACTATAAGATCACATCCTCAAAGGAGCTGCATCTCACGTTTTTCTTTGCACATTAATATAGCTGACATGAATATAGCAACATAGAATATGAAAATACATAAAATTGGAACCATGAATTAAAAATAGAACTTGCCGCGTGTAGAATCAACAGAAATAAGCCAAAGCTTTATACCTTTATAACAGGAATTGAAAATAGGGCTAAAACAAGAATTGCACCACCTTTATACCTTTCTAAGATGTTGTTGCAACTATGAGCCAAAGCTTCGAGTATTGCAGGATAGCACTGCAAGTTTAACAGAGGAAAGTCTTTGCTTGGAATGGAGCACTATTGTCCTGCAAAGGATTGACTTAAAACAAGCATAAAAAAGGAAAATAAGTGTGTTTAGTGATAATAGCAGTAAGAAAACTATAAACCAATTTACTTTAGAGATTGAGAAGTGTTACTTATGCTACCTACTTATATAGCTTTAAAGCCATTCACCAATACTTATCAGCCTAGACTACCTTGAATATGCCAGGCAACAGTACAGAACATTTCTAAAGCCAATGATTGCAAAGATCTTAGTTGAAAAGTTAAAATGATGGGATCATTTATGCTTCATATATATATATATATAGTATGTTAGGAATTCTAAAAATTATGAAGCATTGATAAAAAAAAAAATCTGTGAATCGTAAAAATAATATTGTAAAGAAGTTACTACGTACCTGAAGCCAATCATTCAATTGCTTGTGCTTGTCTCTGTGTTCCACCAAATGCTTCAAGTTCTGGGGAATTTAAATCCTTGTCCAATGTGTTCCACAAAGGACAGGACTCTTCTTAAGAGAAAAGTCCCATGGCGATAAAAAATTTGATTCGAAGCACATGACGCCAGTTATTGCCAATGGAAGTATTGTAAAATGTTCACGCCTAACTACTACAAAAAATTCAGAAGTATTAGCCATGGTTATCAGAAACCCCCATGCAGAACCAGAGAGAGAGGGAAAATGAGAAAGAACTTCATCAACTTTCCAATGTAGACAGATAGAAAAGAGAAAAAAAATCAATAGAAAGAAAACTATTGGTGACAAGAGAAGAGAAACAACTCTGTAAATTGGGTTCCACGGACGGATGGACGGATGTTTTCTTCCAGAATCGTGCGAATTTTTGAAAGCCAAACAACAAGTTGCCTTAGCCAACTATGAGAAAACCTTAGCTGGCTATAAAACATGTAAATCATTACAAGTTGCTGATCATATTTTGGATGATCAGAAACGAACAACATCCATGGATGAATGCGAACAACGAAAGAGAATAAGAAAGAGAGGAATCAGAAAGAGAAGAATAGCTAACCTCTGTGTCTCCAATTAGCCCGAAGAGAAAGTCCCCCAAAGCTTCATAAATTCCACTTTAACTTGATTTGGGGATGGCCATGGATTATTGTCTCTGTTTTTCTTATTCTCTCTTTTGGCTTGAGCGTTTCCTCAAATCGCCTTTGGATTTGGAAAAATCCTAAACGCTGGCAATTTTTGGAAACCAGAGAGAGAGAGAGAGGGAAAATAAAAGAAAGAAACAGAGAAATAATCGAAACGAAAGAGGGAAAATTAGGCGACGGAAAAAAGAAAGCTGCACGTCGCTGTGCACCAAAATTGCCAGGGAAAAGTAAATTATTCCGGCTACTTTTCCAATTTGACGAAACAAACCATCCAAAAATTTAAAACAGCTTATTTTCGGCAATAATTACGTCACCGTAAATAAAAGTAGTCCTATTTATTGCTTTTTCTTGTAGTGACGGCGGAGGAAAGCATGTAGCGCACGGGTCTGGGGGGAAAAAAACAGGGGAAGAAAAAGGAAAGAAAAGAAAGGAAAAGAAGAAAAAGAAAAAGAAAAGGAAAAGAGAAAAAAGAAAAAAAAAGAAAAAAATGACTACTAGAAAAAGCACAATAAATTAAATAAAAGTCGATTGAAAATACTACCATTCAATAACAATAAACTAATTTAATTTAAAGAACAATTTAAATATAAAACACTGATTAATATTAAGAAACCACATCAAATAATATCATATAATAAAATAAAAGAATTTAATTCTAATTATTAAATTAATTACCTCACATTTAAATTAATAAGAAAAATAACGTAACTCAATATTTAATTATAAAAACAACATAAAACTAATATTAACTAATCAATAAATCAAATAAATATCTTAAGCAAATAAAATACGATTAATAATATTATTAAATTAAATTAAAATAATCAATAACAAGAATAAAATAATATGTAAAAATATACATAAATTTGGAATCTCACGTATATATTCAGTGTTAATGAAATCCTGAACTAGCTAGGAGTACCCGAGATTGTAGCAGTTAATATCTTTGAACTTTCTTTACAAGCAAATAAAAATTTGAAGCTATACATAGGGGCGAAGATGTACATTGGGGTACATTTACGGGGTTACGAGGGTCTTTAAATTCCTATGTAGAAGCATGGAAAACGTCCCAGTAATGCATGGAGATCACGATCACGATGAGATACTTCCTATCCACGGAGATAATGTGAATCCTATTCACCGAATCAGGTGCATTTAATAATAATATTCTGACCGACAAGACTAGGATTACGAGAAATGTGTACGTTCTGAACTGAGTTCCATTCATGTGATGAGATGAGCAAGTCGTTCAGTACATCATGAAAAACATGAGACAGTCTCTCGGGTTGTTTTTTTTTTTTTTTGTAAGAACAAAACAGTTAATTGATAACCTCCATTAAAGAAGAGAAAGAATACAAAAAGGACTATGTCATTGGTACTCACCTGAAATTTCTAAAGCTTTATTTGCAAACATATGAGCCATAGCATTTGCCTCCCAGCTTCTAATTAATATGTTGGCCTGTCGACCAACAATCAAAATATAATTATTATGCGTAATATGCAGTTTTTTGTTTAATATAAGTTTAATTTGTTTAATATAAGTAGTGATGATCAATATTCCTAGGCTATTCTAGAGTATTTGTATTAATGCTTTGAACAACTTGACAAAGAGCATCAACTTCTAAGATAATTTTTCCTTAAAGTTTTCTCAAACATTTTTAAATATTTATTATTATTATTTAATATTTTATTACTACTTTTTACTTATTTTTATTATTATTTAATATTTTATTATTATTATTTAATATTTTTTTTTATTTTTTATTTACTTTTTTTACTATTTACAATTACTCTCAAACATTCTTAACGTCTAAACGTTACATAAATCGATTTCAGCTGCCAAGATTGATGCTTGAAAGGCATCAAAAGATTCGGTGATCAAGACTAGATCAGGAAACAAATCTTTTCGTATTCTCTTTCAGGCCGGTCAAAACTCTTCCCTCACAATCTCTTGCAATTTTTGGCCCAATTTTGCATCGTACGAACAACAGTTTGGGGTTTTTCCCGGGACACAGTCTGTCCCAAATATACCACTTTGCTGCCGCATATGTGTTATTCCGGCAATTAGGCTTCGCGGGAAACTCGCCAGAAATAACTGGCCCAATATACCACTATTTCTCAAGACATCATGAAGTATCCGAAATAGTGTGTATTTCTGACATGCATGAGTGGTGAGAAATAATTGTGGTGCTGCCAGAATTGGTTGGTTTAATTACATAATGTTGATGTCAGAAATAGTAAATCTGGTAGATGAAATATGCCACAAGTATTCTTATAAGTTGCGCCTTGATCAACTTATATCTGGCAGCACAAATATATCCGTAATAATATTTTTGCCAAATCAAGAATCATCTATCCAAACTAATTATTTTCTATGTAAAACTTTGTGCAAGAATTGCTATTTCGGACACAACACCTTCAACTGTCCATAAACACATTTTCCTGTATATTTAATGGTCCCAAAAAAATCCAACCTGTCAATTACACGTTTGCCATCCCACACAATAATAGTGCCAGAAATTCATCTTTTCGGACATATGTATTGTCTGAAATACAGTATTTCATACATTAACTAATCTTTGTCCATTTCAACATTATTACCAACTGTAAACCAATAAACATTTTGCTCATGGCTAGATTGTTTTTATCCTGATAAGCAAGGCTCCAACTCATAATTTCCTGATCTATTGATTATAAGCTTCTAACTTGCCAACAGCCCAAAACAACAAACAAATCAACACATTAATTAATTAAGACCCAACATTAACAATGCCAAGGTCCATTTTTAATTGCATGACATCAACCACATGCTTCTATTCAAATTAAACTGCCTTCAAACAACCATAAAACACAGAAATTCCAAAAGGATCAAGTATTCTTACAACAGACATTACTATGAAAATGTAGCATAAAGTTATATATATTTATAGGAAAAACATGGTCTATCTTTGTTGGAGCATAAAACTTCAAAAAGCTGCATGCATGGATTTTGTTCCTCTAATACTTGGGAGCTTCTGTCTTTTTGGATTAAATCTGCAAAATTAACATACATATGGAAAAGTATGTTACTCGTTTTAATAGAATGTTGGTAAGATGCAAATCCACAACCAAGTGCGTAATAACTAGTCCTTGAATTAAATTTTAATGTTAATTGGCAGTTTTGGTCTTAAAGAGAAGTTAGGGTTACAATTAATATTCATGAACTGTGAAGTCAATACACAACCAATAGGCTCAAACCTTATGTTATAGCATAAGCTGCTATAACATAAACACGTACCCATATATTTTACAAAATATATCGATTGAAAAGAAAAGTGTCTATAATCTTTGTAGCAAGCAAATTCAAGCATAGTACCAATGACTTTATTCATATGTCTAGCTTTTTGGTGCTATCTTAATCTTGTTAACATAGACATATTTATGCTACTTAGTGTTTAGGGTGTTTGTGCAGTGACATACTCCATCCATGAACTGCTGAGATGATCATCCAGTGAATGTATTAATTAACCTCCTCCAACTTATTTTCTTGAGTACAACTCAATTTAGAAGTGTGTTAACATTATGGATGACACTTACAATATTTTTTGAGAACTTCAATTAATATACAACTAAGTGGGCAAAGCCTTTTTTTTTTTTATATATAAGTAACTAAGTGGGCAATGCTAACCACAAGTCAAATCAAAATATTACTATTATAATTTCTGCACTTAAATTAAAATGGTATACCTGTGTGCAGTCAATACACAGCCATCCTCTGGCATCTTTCTTCCCACAGCTAGCAATCCCATGGTCCTCATTTGTTTCCTTCCAACATGCAGGCCAAAAAGGTTGCATTATGAAATTTGTGCTTTACTCCAGCATTAAGATAGTCCCTCAAAAAGCCCCAAAATGTAGGTTCCCATGGAGGGATGCTACGCATCCCTCGGAACCTCTTGTTGAGACTCCATCTGAGACTCTAACTGTGTCACACGTTCATTCAGCCTGTCACACTCCTCAAATTTTTCATTCAGCCTTACCAAATCTCCCATAAAATTATCATATTTCTTCTTGAATTCCTCAACCATAGCCTTGTTCCTCTCATTCTCCTCCCTAAGTCGTTCAAACTCCCTATTGGACGGCAAAGATCGGTGTGATTCAGGTATAACACCATGTCCCAAGCCTCTAGTATAGCCCGATTGAGTTCCCAAGACTTCCTTGAACACTGCATTGGCATTATCATCATTGTTATCTTCTGAATTCACCTCATGCATCCGCTCAAGCATCCTATTCTGCATACTCAGTAAATTAAGCATGTAAAATGTATTAGAAGCTTATGTCTACCAGAAAATCTAAGTTATAGAGTATACACAAGTGCTGTATATATAAATTACAGCTCACGTAATTTTGCTCAGCAGCTTCAGAAATAAATTTGCCTTGCTTTGTTGACCAATGCATCACTTTATAGAAGGCAACATTATTTGGCGCTTGTTCACGCTTTGATTTGTCAAAAACAATGGTAGTCAGTAAACCAAATATGCAGAAACTGTATCGATTAAAATGGAAAATTTTGTGATTTGTTTATTTACCTTTTCCACCATTAGCCTAATAAACGACTTCCTGCCACCCGTGTGATTTATTTTCTGATTTTGCCTATTAGTTTTGTTCCTATTTGAAAGGGTCTATCATTGACAAAGGTAAATGTCATTTATTGATGCCACAAATTTTATAAAACTAACATGCTTTATTTTTTATAATGCTAACTTGAATGTTTATCACAATGTACGAGGACAATGAGTTGGAAAGAGGTTACCTTAAACTCTTCACTCCCCCACCACTCACATAAAACTTCCCACACAGATTTGTCTACCAATTTGGTTCCTCCAGAAATAGCAGCTTGGTGTGTTGCATACTCCCGATACTTGCAGTGTAATAGTAGTGAAAGTCATTGTATTTCTGAGCAAGTGCAAGTGCCACTGTCTCACGATGGTTGCTTTTAGCCCACTCTAACTCAAAATCAAACTAGATATGAGGCAAACAGTTAGTAAAATATCAAAACTAAATAAATATAAACAGGAATACCAATATGAATACCCGAACACGATCTGTCAACTCCTCCTTATTCAGTTTATCAACAAGGCTCCAGCTTGCTGGCCGCATATCCGCATATTGTTTGACAATCCATATCACGCGTGTAGAAAACATCGTCGCATTTTGACACGACACGCCTCTTTGCCCATCCTTAATCTCCACTGCAACTTTTCCAAACTTGCGGATACAATCAAATTCTGTGCACCTAGCCGGTCCCCTTCCTCGCTTTCGAGTGGGGGCAGCTTGTCAAAATGAGGCAGTAATAACTTGTCAGATTATATAATGGAGTTATTATATAAATCCTTAAATGTCAATTTTGTGTTGTGTTGTTGTTTATTAAATATTACTACCTACAAAATGTTGTGTACAGAAAAATTCTGAGAATTACCTACAACCTCTTGGTTAGATATTTCAGCCTCATTAAAGGGAATGGAATCCTCCTCTGGCCGTTCACTTGGTCCTTGTGTTGATGCATCTGAAAATGAAACATATTGGTCATCCCGTAGAGTCCGTCCTTGATTCCCTATATCTTGGCCTCTACCCTGTGAAGATGCCCGATTCACAGCACGTCCACTCCGTGAATTCCTGCTTCCTCTCATCCTAGCTACGCAGTAATGTAAAAATTACAATTTCATTGCCTCCATTGATCTACAAATAGATGACCAGCTAATATTTTTGGGTTAAATACGCTGTTAAGGTCAATATGTTGATACACGAAATGTCTAAAGTTTTTTGGTTGAAAATCATGCATTTCAAACATTTGTATTAATTGCAGTTCATAACTGGGCTACTATGGCCAGAATCAATTATTTTCTGCTTATAAAGGGACCATATAAACAATCGGAGCTGGGACTTTCCCCCACAAATCCAAATTAATGTACCTTATAAGGTTGCCTTATACAAGTGATAGGACTACAAATGATTAATAGAGATTAAGAGGAGTCCTAATTATCATAAAAGTTAGGCCATGATTGCAGGACAAAAAATAAAATGTATTCCAAAAAAAAACAAGTGCAGGAAATATGTTACAAAATGAACAAAACCAAGTACACCCTTCTACATGCATTGGTTGAAAATCATGCACAAATGTACAAATTGTTGCTTCTCCGTCATTTAACAAGGAGTAAGAGAATAGAAAACTCAAACCAAGTAGGAATGGTGTTCTCCTCTAATCTGAGCACCCAGAAAGACGTACCTCAACACCAAGTTGCTTACTCGTACAGTGGCCGATGGTAACCCCAGTAGAAAATCAGCAAAGAGCTTGACTGTTTTGAGGAGCAAAAACAATCGCCAGAATGCACTAGATATTCTGAAGCTCTCTCTAGTCTCAGCCCAGGAAGTGCACTATGTATTATGCTTATGGCTAGTCAAGTCACATCAATATTATATCTGCACCAGCTATCTACAATACAGCAGCATGGGAAAGGGAAATACTTTTCCAGTTTCCCACTAAACACTTTTTAGTTTACCGCGCAACATTGGGTCATCTGCAGGCTTTATTATTACTTTTATTAATTTATTTAATTATTTAATTATTTAATTATTTAATTATAATCATAATATTAATGGGTACATTCACATTCAGTATTATTATTATTTTTAATATTTCTATTCATCCAGCTAAATCTGGAAAATTTATAAATTAATGCAGTTGGTCATCATATTGGCCACGTCTCTTGTTCTTTTTCCCAGCTCTCCTTTTTGTAATTCCTTAACATAAGCCTGCAGAATAAAACGCAACAGTTAGTTAAATGAATAAAAAAGTATGAGTATAAGAAAAGAATTTAATACCTTCAGATGCTAACATGTTCATACCCTGAAGATGCTAACATTAAAATACCTTGATATAGAGAATCCAGCCCTTAATTCTTCCTTCTGTGTTATTTGCTTGCAATATAAATGAATAAATAAAACAATCAAAGCAAATGTTCCTTCCCCTGTATAAACTGCCTGCAATAAATTGAAATCATGGATGTAAACCCCAATGCTTCAATTCTTGCTTACAGATAATAAGAATAGACAAAGTGACATCTGTCAATTGTGTAACTATAGTTTACAGCTCATTAGAGAAACTAAAACAGAGATTTCTAACTTTGGGACCAGCTATAAATGAGAGAATAAAACATTTAATACCTGCAGCACTAGGTTTAGTCCACCATTCTCTTCCATGTTTTGGGTTCAACATGTGGAACAAAAAATTTTCCTTATATATTAGCAACAAAAATAATGGTTTTTCAAAAATAGAAAATACCATTAATCACCTAAGCACAAAAACAGCAACTTAAGGTATTACCAAAATATTTTGACAGCCTAAAAATTCTGTTTGTCTATTGCTCACAAAAAATATCTAAACATGTAAAATAAACTATATATTCAGTTAGTTAACACCAGTCATGGAACTATCTTTTTCACAAGTAAAAACAAATTGATCACAGAAGTATGAATCAAAGTCTAATTCTGCTTTATGGGAATAAGTAAAGCTCACCTTCTTAGATATAGATTGGCCCAATGGAAGTGGATGAATGGACTGACCATACCATTAAGTGCCACCTCTAGGACTGTTCTCGATTGGCATACCTAGTTTACTGCCATGTAGAAAATAGTGAAAGTTTAACTTGAGATTGATGAGTAAAAATAGTGACGATCAAACTTAATGCATAGAACTCATGAAAATAACTGAGAACTTTTAATTTTCAAAAATAAAATTTAAAGGCAAAAGAAAACAGAAACATACCTGGAAAGTGCAGCAAATATGGTGTTCACAGCTCCCAAATGTCTATGAGATCTAGCTCCAAGTCTTGACCATGACACTTTACAACTTGCATATATTATTAGACATGGAATGCATTACAAAATATGGTTAAATAATAGATATCCACCAGTACCAACACTAAATCAGATACCGGTGGTCCCCCCAACCTAGCCCCAATCCTTTAAATGTCATTGATAGAATTAATGTGGACAGTCAAAATATAACGACATGCATTACGGATCATCATCTTTTCAGTTAATTATTAAAACATCCCAAAAACAGCAATGTAATGTAATGTAAATTCAACTAGGCAAACACCAGGAAAATATAAACAAATTCAGCTATTCTTCAACCATCTACAAACAAGATCGTCCAAGAATATAAACAGTCTCTTAAATGCATTTCTCATAACGTAATATCAACTTCAAGTTGCAAAACAGTAATGTAAAACACCAAAATGCTTCAATATGCAAAACAGGTCCCCTCTAAAATGACCTCTAGTCAGATTCTGATTCTGAAGCCAACTAGAAGTCTTCCTCATTGTCAGATGCGCTCGAGTCAGTATTGGGACTATCTCTAAAATCAATGTCATCAACTTCATCGTCAACAAAAGTATCTTCAATATCTGCATGGGAAGCACGATGTTTTGTAGTTACATGATTAACCGGAACTGGATCTTCATCATCCCGATGCAATTGATTCACCAACCCACTTTCATTCTCATTGACTGGAACATCTTCGCTACTAGCATCGTCATCTTGATATGCATCACCATCAGAGGAGTCTTCAGGATCATCTAATGCTGTTGGGATCGGTGGAAGATCATATACATTTCGATTGGTGACCTTTTGTACCACTTGCCAATTCCCTACCCTACTCAAATCTTTCAGGTAAAACACTTGTGAGCATTGGGATGCAAGGGCAAAAGGCTCATCCTGATACCACTTTCTAGATGCATTCACACTTGTGAGATGCTCGCCTACATGTATCCCGCGTCTATCATCACCAATGTCATACCAATCACACCTAAACAAATATACAAGATGCCAGCCCATGTAGCGTAATTCCAAAATATCAATCAACAAACCATAGAAGTCAACAGGCATCGACTGATGCATGCCTGCAACTACGACCCCACTATTTTGGTTGCACCGATGTTGTTCGCGAGCCTTTGTGTGAAAACGTATCCCATTCATGATGCATCCACTATATGACCCAATTACTGAATCTGGTCTGCACGTAAGAGCGTAAAGTTCATCTGTAACTTCCCCCGGATTCAAGCTACGAAGTTCTTGAATCTATATACAAACGTAGATATGATTGTTAACCAGGTTTATTGACATTACAAAATGTATTGGTGAACCCGAGTTTCACATGTTATAGAGTAAGTAGTTTCACAACTTATATGGTTCTTGAACCACTTCGGAAATTCGTTTTGGTGCCTACGATCGATATTGTTGGGCCCCTCCGCCTGAACCTTGTTAAGGTGCTGACTGCGTCCATCAAAAAAATAAAATCTAGTCAAACCAGCATAGGCTTTAAGATTGAAAGTAGTTAGTATATATAGATATTTAAGTATGCTAAAATTACTTACTCTAGATAGTGTTCAATCTCAGGACAATTGTTAAGCACATACCACTCTACTTTTTGAAATAACATATCATCCAATCTTTCGGGAGAGGCCGAACCCATTGGGCGAACCTTTTGGGTGAAGACACTAAAACTTCCCGGCAGATGGTATTTACCGCCATCCACATTTCGCTCTTCTCGGGTAAAATTGGTCTCAATATCATGAAGGTACATTGAACAAAATGTAAGACACTCAACGTGAACATAGGCCTCGGCAATTGACCCTTCCAGATGAGCTTTGTTTTTTACATAACGCTTGAACTTCCCTAGATACCATTCAAACAGATACATCCACCTATACTGCACAGGTCCCCCCAATAGTGCCTCTCGTGGCAAGTGAATTACGAGATGCATCATTATATCAAAGAATGCTGGTGGGAAGATCATTTCCAACATGCATAGAATAAGAGCAATATCAGTTGTAGCCTCTGTAGGACATCAATGTTCATTGTCCGTGCACATAGTCTCTTAAAGAACGTACTTAACTCAGTCAAAGCTTGCCTTACATCATTGTTAAAGTATCCACCAATCACAACTGGCAGTAACCTTTGCATGAAAATATGAAAGTCATGGCTTTTCATGCCTATGATCTTTGATTCGGATACATTAACACATCGGGCAATGTTAGAAGCGAAGCCATCAGGAAACTTAACATTTGCCAACCACTCACAAAAGGATCTTTTCTCATGTTTGTTTAGCATGTAACAAGCTAGTCTCATGGAATAACGGTCACCATCTTGCACCAAGTGTAATTCTTTTCGTATTCCTAAGTTGGCCAAATCCCGGCGTGAATTGGCTGTGTCCTTGCTTTTTCCCTCGATATCCATCAATGTTCCTAGTACGCTATCGCAAATGTTCTTCTCGATATGCATAATGTCTAGGTTATGTCTCAATTCCAAGCATTTCCAATAAGGCAATTCAAAGAATACACTTTTTTTGGTCCAATTCAACTCATTTGGTGTGCGTTTCCTCTTCTTTCGTACTTTACCAAACTATACAGCTGGTAGTGCGTTTAATTGATCCAGGATATCCTCTCCTGACAAATATGCAGGACTTTACCGTCTGTCGGTGCTACCATTAAATTCACCTTTTTTACTCCTCCATCTGTGACCTGGAGACAACCACCTTCGATGACCCATATAAAAGTGCTTCCGCCCATGGACCAACCACATTGAATCTGTTGCGCTATTACATGTAGGACATGCCAGTTTTCCCTTTGTACTCCAGCCAGAAAGATTAGCATATGCTGGGAAGTCATTTATGGTCCACAGTAATGCAGTTTGTAATCGAAACGTCACAGAGGCATAAGCATCATATGTATTTACACCAACCTCCCAAAGAAACTTCAATTCTTCAATTAGAGGACGGAGATACACGTCGATATCATTGCCTGGTGCTTTTGGGCCTGGAATTAGCAAGGAAAGCATGAGATATGGATCCTTCATGCATAGCCAAGGTGGCAAATTATAAGCTACGAGTATAACTGGCCATATACTGTAGGGCTTAGCTATATTGTTGAATGGATTAAAACCATCGCTTGCTAAACCAATTCTCACATTACGAGGATCTGAGGCAAAACGAGGAAACTGAACGTCAAAGTCTTTCCACACCTTTGAATCTGCAGGTTGCCTCATTACATTAGCATCGTTGACACGTCCAGTCGCATGCCATCTCATTGCCTCAGTAGTCTTATTTGAGACAAAAAGTTGTTGCAATCGTGGAATCAAAGGGAAATGTCTAACAACTTTGTGTGGAATTTTTTTTTGCTTAGAACTGCTTAATACCCATCTTGGACTTCCACATTTAGGGCACTTCTCTTTATTAGCATGTTCCTTCCAAAATAAAACGCAATCATTTGAGCAAGCATCAATCTTAGTATAATTAAACCCAAGGCCACGCTCCAAGCGACATGCATCATTGTAGGAGTCTGGGAGAAGAGCATCAGGAAATGCAGATTGCAGGAGCTTGATGACCATATTAAAAGACTTAACACTCCAACCACCAATCGTCTTGATATGAAGTAACTTTACGATAAAAGAAAGCTTCGAGAACTTCTTGCACGATGGATATAGTGGACGTCGTGCATCTTCCAACAACTCAGAAAATCTTGCAAAAGGACCACTAGCTGTCACCCTTTCGATCCCAGGAATTTGAAAGCCTCCTGATTGGTCCATATAGGCTCCAGCTTGAATGTCATCAAGCATCTCGTCCATATCATCAATGTAGGCATCACTTCCGCTTGCCTCATCCCCTTCTTCTGAGGAACTAACATGATACAAGTCCGGTTCACCATGGAAGATCCATTCCTTATAAGATGGATCGATTCCTGTAATAAATAAATGATCCTTGACCACATTTATTGGTTGGAAGAGCATATTACGACATCTACGGCATGGACACCTAATGTCAATGCCCCTGGTGCATGGGCCCGGGCCATATCCATGAACTGACCAACCCCCAATGCATACTCGTTAGACATAAATCTATCTTCAATATGCATCCACGCCTTATCCATCTAAACACGGTGCTAGAAAGCAAGAGTGAAAAATAAAAACAAAATTCTAGCTCAAGCAACAATTTGTCATCAATTTAATGTGAACCCAATGATACTATTATAGAGAACATGATGAACAATGCATGGACTGTGCACTGTAAGCATAAATACAGAGAGGCTTAGATAGAGTGTGTTTGCAAAGTTAGGGAAATTTCCAAGAAAACCAGAGTTTAATTTCATTCAGAATCAAGTCACTGTATTAATTTGTAGCAAATTTTTCCCAATCCAATGCTGGAAAGGTTGAGAAGCAATATTCGTCACTCCCATCAAGATTGGAGTAAGATTTTGGTTGCTGTCCAGTCGAGCCCCTTCATATATTTATGTCATATCAGTTGCCTAATGCAAACCCAAGTAGATATACAATTGGGCTTATCATAATTACAAATTATGCCCAATCGTAATAAAGCCATTTGGGAACTAATCTACATACTCAGTTGCCAAATGTATCTATCTATCCATCAACTGAAAATGCTTATTCAGTAATGTTTGAGACTACAACATGGGTGAATGAGAAACGATGTATGTAGAATTCTAAATATATTGGCAATAAAACATCCTATAAGTTTTCAATGCAAACACTTAGAACATTCCAGAATTCTCTTTTAAAATAAGCTTGCTTTCTAATTCTTCATGGACATTCGTCTGGACATTTATAAAAAGGGCTATAATTTCAAGTGAGATTGGCAAATAATATGTCACATACCATTGATCTCTACAAACAAGCAGGGTGCAAAATGATTGACAAAAATTGTTTTGCTTACGATAATACTGGTTCAAAATACAATGCAGCCCTAGAAAGCTATATCTGATGTTGCCCCTTCGTTCATTAAAAAAAAAATCAAAACTTATTCAAAAATAATAGTGCAAAATAGAGCTTCTATAACCTTCCAATGAAATGTAACTCACATACTTTGATAATCTAAAAAATACTAGTATCAAATGTGATGGGAAAATGATCCAATTTCTAATGTATTTGAACTTTTTCAGTGAACTTATGGTGCCACATGTTGTTACACATGTTGAACTTTTTTCAGTGAACTTATGGTGCCACATGCTATTACACATGGAGCACCATTTTCAGAAAATAATAAGCAAAATGCAGAGGAGGGTATGCCCCTGTGGAGGGATAGGACATAGGGAGAGAAAACCAGTCAAATCAGGAGGATAAGGATTTAATAATTTTATTATAGTATTCTTCATGCGAACTATTGGCTAAGATGAGTGTGTAACTACCAAATAAAATTTGGACATATATTTTCTTGTTTTCTTGGTTTCTGTTAGTATTACAAATGATTAAAATCTGTCTTCTTGAGTTTTGAATCTGTATCGATTAAAGTAGGTTCACCAAGGTCACGGACTTATATTTTGAGAATGATCAAAACCCTTACATCCATATCTGAATATTCATTATATTCTTAAATTTTGATATGTTATTATTGATTGGCAATAATTTTGTAGGTGCTCTAATCTTGTTAAATTTCCAGGTATGCAGAATTCTTAAACGATGTATGTAGAATTCTAAATATATTGCCAATTCAACATCCATTAAGTTTTCAATGCAAACACTCAGAACATTCGAAAATTCTGACTTGGTAAAATTCACATTCTACTAAAACATCAGGATTACACATTGGCCAGCTTAAGTAATAGGCCACAACACTGCATGTTTCAAGAACTGAAGCAGCAGTCAATTTTAATTAAAAGCAACATGTTGGTAGACATAGTTTCCTATTAGTGACCAAAAGTGTAAGTAATCTTTTGAGTCTTCATTGAGGAGCTTATTAAAATCAGGATTTACATAGCAGCCTGGACGATTGAACAATCCCAACAATTAAAAGCAGGAAAAACTTATGTATACATACATCAGTCCTCACTACACAAGTAAAATATATTTTCAACATTTATAAATGAGTTTGTTAATGAGAGAGGGAATAGGGATATCATATAAATCATACTTGGAAACACAAGGTACTTGCCAACAGGTTAATCAATTCAGAGGTATGCTTGAAAATGCGTTGAAGATAAAATATCATATGTCAATTGTCAATTAATTGCTTCCAATAAAACCCCATTTGCATCTGTGTGAATTTAGGGAGAGCAGAAATCAAATGCATTTCAACAAAAAATTGATTTTGGGACGGCAATATTCAAACAAAAAATCATCTTTAGTCACTCCAAATCGATTAATAACCGGAATTTAACTTTGAATTAAAAATCATCATTTAACTAGGGGAAAGAAACTACCGTACCTTTTTCTAATGCTATTGGGGAATCTGAGATTTTGCAATTCAAATATGTCTTGTAGAAGTGATTATTTGCCCCAGAAATTAAGCATTTGATGAACCCTAAAAATGGGTCTCAGCTAGGTTCTGCTTGAAGCCCTCCACCACGGCGTCACAAGGATATCACAAGCGGGGATTTCGGGGATTTCTGCAGTAGTTATAGCCTCAACTACTGGTTCTCGATCGAGTGATTCTCAGGTGGGGGATACGAATTATGGTCCATACAGGGGGTCGAGTGGGGTGGTGGGATTTCCATGTGAGTTTTTGGCAAAATCGAGTTAGCAAATGGAGAACTCGGTGGCCGGATGGATGCAGGAAGAAGAGAGCTTAACTCAGGAGAGTAGCTAACGGTGGAAGATGGCAGATTCGAGCTAGGCATGGGGGCACATGGGCATGAGATTTCGGCATCGCGGGAGATCGAATTCTTCCGCGGGAGAGAAAAAGACAGAGCAGAGAGAATTAGGTTTATCGGAGTTATTAGGCACGTGTAAAATAACTTGTTATATCTTTTCGACTACATATCTTTGTTGCCGCAACAAATTATTTCTTGCTTTAACAAGATATATTAGACGAATTCGTTTCTTAAGAGTTTCGTATTGCCGCAAAAGAGTCTTAAATCTGGCATTTTGTTGAGGCTCCGGAAGTGTGTTGCCTGAACAAGTAAACATCAATATTTTCTGGCAAATATTTTGTCCCCGGAAAAAAATTTTGCCGCAAAAACCATAAATTGTTGTAGTGCGTGTTTTATCCACTGTTGCATTTCAACTGATCGTACAATTAAAACTTCTTTGAAGGGGGCTAACTAGATTTCTTGAAACCCCTACATTACTGTCATTTCCGTTGTACACTTCTGATGAGTACACAAAAATACACTCTAAATACTCTATTTAAATACTAAAAGAAATGAGAAAACAATGGATATAACTCATGTTATTAAAATTAATGGTCATTTATCTTGAGATAGATATAAGCATGATTTAATATATTGATTAGAATATAAAATGCCATATTTTCCTCTTTTAATGTTTAATACTTTATTCTTATTTGATGCCTAAATATACTCATTATTCTTATATTTTGATTTAGGACACAAATAGAGGCATTAGGAGCAAATGAAGATAATTGCGGAATTTTAGACAGTTCTGATATCTTTTCGTAATATGGGCATAACTCTCTCATCTAATCTCTGATTGAGCTGATTCAAGATGATCTAGAACCACAAGAGAAATATATATAACTTTTATGTTTGAAGAGATATCCACTCAATCTAAGACAAAATTGACCATCAAGTGGACGCACCTGCACTTGACGTTCCTGGATATTTTTCAGCCACTTGCATCAAATCCAAATGTCATCATAATATTTTCCAGCAAGCACTCCTACACCAACTTGGAAATTCAATGATCAATTCAGATACAAGATGAAGTGCACTCAAGTTTCTTCAAGACAAATTATTTGACCACAAGATATTAAGTCATACAAGACAACTAATAGATAGAGAAGCAAAATTGAAACACTCAACCTATAAGCAAAATCCAGCTCATGCATAGTGGAAAAACAAATGATCAAAATGACAACTCACAAATCACTTGGATTCAAGAATGGCACATGGCAAAACAAGTTGAAATTGTGATGATTTTGTCATGACAACTTGCATGAAGGATGCTTATAAATAGAAGGGAGGGGTGTGTGTTCTAAAACCATCCTTAGTGTGCTTGGATGCCTTGGAAGATACATTGTTTTTGAGAGCTTGAGAAAAGAAAAGAAAAACCAAAGAAGAGAGAAGAAAATAATGGTTGGCTCTTCCATATTATCCCTTAGAGAATTTTTGTTGCATATTTTCAATATGTGTAACTAATTTTCTAGTAGAGCTAGGGATGACTTTGTATATATGATGGTATTTGTAATTGTTTTTGATTCATATATGTGTTCTTCAAATATTAAACTCTTTTGTTTAGTCATTCGAAATTTATTATAAATATTTTCGTCACCAAATAATCTTAGAATTTATTTCATTTATAGATTCAGTCATGCTTTTTCTATTAAATGCAATAATCCTTTGATTATGTTTGGTTCAATTGGTTATCTATTTTAATTTAATTCTCTGCTGCAATATTGCTCTACGAGTATATTGTCGACGTTGAATTTCTTTAATATCGATAACATTTCCTGTTCTTATATTGTGACGAATGATTTTTCGAAAGATTACATTTGATTTAAATCTGGTTATTAATGTTTTATTTTCCGATTGAAAATTTGGACATAGAATTTTCAATTGAGTTATTAATGAATCGAAAATAATTAAAATACCAATTATATACAAAAGATTCCCGATGCTTTACTTTTCGCACTCATCTAAATCTTTTTGTTAATTTCGTTACTGTTCTTCAATTTCTCAATCCATCTCCCTGTGGAATCGACACCCCAAAGCTAAACTGCAAACGACCGCGTTATTCTTTGGGCGTAATCAAATTTTGGCGCCGTTGCCGGGGAGACGGTAGAAGAATTTGTAGTTTTTTTTAGTAGTTTGTAAAAAAAAAAAAAAAGAGCGGTAGCTTCGTTCATTTTCTTTTTAGCTTTCTGCATCTTTATTTTATTTTAGTTTTCTATTCGTAATTATTATTTTTTTCAGTATTACGCTTTTCTTTACTTTGCATGCGTAGGTACAGAGACGCTTTTGGACGGTTTCCTAGTAGACCCGTGCTAGAATCAGATTCAGAATCTAATTTTTCTAATCGCTTGTTTGATAATTCTTCCAATTCTGACGCGATGAGTGAACACGTGGACGAACCTGTTAGAACCCTCTAAGATTATCTTCATCCCGCACGAACAGCCACACCATCCTATATTATGTTCTCACCTAATGTTCGTCATGTAGATTTTAAAACGGGAATGATACAATTACTTTCGACTTTCCATGGTCTAGAAAATGAAAACTCCTATGTTCATATTAGGGAATTTGAAGAAGTAGTTGCAACATTTCACAGTCAAAATACCACTGATGAAACGGTAAGGCTAAAGTTCTTTCCTTTTTTTTTGAAAGATAAAGCTAAGAGTTGGTTGTACTCACTAAGACCACGGTCTATTGGAACATGGAGTGAGATGACTCAAGTGTTTTTCAATAAATACTTTCCCCAACATAAGACTAATGCTTTAAAAAGACAAATCTCTACCTTTGCACAAAAGGATAATGAGACTTTGTACCAGTCTTGGGAAAGATTTAAAGAATTACTGAGTATGTGTCCCCACCATGGATATGAGAATTGGCGCTTAGTGAGTTATTTCTATGAAGGCCTTACACCCAGGGAACGTCAATTTGTGGAAATGATGTGCAATGGAGAATTTTTACAGAAAAATCCCGATGAGGCCATAGAGTACCTCAATGAGCTTGCTGAAAAAGCTCATACTTGGACTGGACCTAGTGCTACTGATAGCACAAACAGGTCACGACCTACAGGAAACTTGAGTGGTGGTATTTACCATCTAAGGGAGGAGGATAACCTTAAGGCTAAGGTTGAAATGCTCACCAGAGAATTAGAGTTATTGAAAACTAAAAACTCAAAACCAACACACACGGCTAATCATGCAGAATCTTTTGGGCCATGTGTTGTCTGTGGTGGGATAGATCATCATTCCCAAGAGTGTCCTACACATACTAACATGAATGGTATGTATGAGGAACAAAGTAATGCTCTAAGTATGTACAAACAGCCCTTCACACCTTACTCTGAAACCTACAACCCAGGATGGCGTAATCATCCCAACTTCAGCTGGAAGTCTGAAAACCAGCAGCCTGCACAACTCTCTAGATCATATCCTGCACCATACCATGCACCTCAATCTTCTAGAAATTCTTTAGAAGATACTTTGCATACTTTTATTGAAATACAGGGTAAGATTAATCAAAAATTTGAATTTTTGATTATGCAGGTTGTCGAAGAAAATAAGGAAATCAAGAGCCAGGTGTCTAAAATAATGAGTTCATTGACTATGAATGAGAAATGTAAGTTTCCTTCCCAAACTCAATCTATACCTCATGGTCAACATATGGCACAAGGAGATCTGAAGGGCGTAAACGCCATTGTGACACGAAGTGGTAAGTCTCTACGTGATCCAATAATAGACAAAAAAAAGGATGTAGAGAAAGATCAAGATAGCAGCAGTCCTGAGCTTCCCAAAGAACTTGAGGTAACAAAACCTGAGGAACCTGCGGTAACAAAAAATCCTAGTAAGGTACCTTTTCCTCAAGCATTAAAGTCAAGCAAACAAACTCTAGATCATAACAATGATATTTTGGAAAATCTTAGACAGGTAAAAATTAATCTTCCTCTTTTGCATGTAATTAAACAAGTTCCTACTTACGCAAAAATTCTCAAAGATTTGTGTACAGTTAAGAGGAAGCATTATGTGAAGAAGACTGCATTCTTGACAGAGCAAGTTAGTGCTCTAATTGAACAGCGGATTCCCCCTAAGTACAAGGATCCTGGATGTCCAACCATCACATGCAACATTGGCAATCATGAGCTTGGACAGGCCTTGCTAGATTTAGGGGCTAGTGTAAATTTGATGCCATATTCTATTTATTGGCAATTAGGATTGGGAGAAATCAAACCAACTTCTGTGGTATTGCAATTGACTGATCGTTCAGTCAGAGCACCACGGGGTGTGGTAGAGGATGTTTTAATTCAAGTTGACAAATTTTACTATCCTGTTGATTTCTTAATTCTAGACATTAGTTCTGCTGTAGAAACCACCTCTAAAATTCCATTAATTTTAGGTAGACCTTTTCTTGCTACTTCTAATGCTCTTATCAATTGCAAGAATGGATTGATGAAACTCTCTTTTGGCAATATGACTCTTGAGGTAAATATTTTTCATATTGCAAAACAGCCAGAAGAGAATGTCGAGTGTCATCAGACATACATGATTGACTCACTTATAGAAAGGGATGTTCTTACAACTCATTACTCAGATCCCCTTGAATACTTTATTGTTAATTCTGAATTTAATCCTATAAGTGATTCATCTGATGTATTTGACATTTGTGCTATTTTTGACAGAACTCATGATTATAGCACACAGGCATGGCAACTAAAGTTTGAGAAGTTGCCTGAAAAAAGAGAAAGACAGATTCCTTCAAGTAGGGAAGCCCCTAAAGTTGAATTAAAATCCCTACCTAAGGGTTTAAAGCATGTTTTCCTTGGTCCAGGTGATACTTTTCCTGTTATTATTTCATCTGAATTATCTGAGTCCCAAGGTGAGAAATTAATTCAGATTTTATGCAAACATAAATCAACCCTAGGATGGAGTATTTCTGATATAAAAGGCATTAGTCCCCTAATCTGTACTCATAAAATAAATTTAGAGGAAGGAACTAATCCTCGAAGAGACCCCCAGCGTAGACTTAATCCCACAATGAAAGAAGTTGTGAAAAATGAAGTATTGAAACTATTAGATGCAGGAATGATATATCCTATTGCTGATAGTAAATGGGTAAGTCCTACGCAGGTTGTTCCTAAAAAATCAGGAGTAACTGTGATAAAAAATGACCTTGGAGAGTTAGTCCCTAAAAAACTGGTGACTGGTTGGCGGATGTGCATTGATTACAGAAAATTAAATGCCGCCACACGAAAAGACCATTTTCCGCTTCCTTTTATTGACCAAATTCTTGAGCGGGTGGCTGGTCATCCTTTTTATTGCTTTCTGGATGGTTATTCTGGTTATTATCAAATTGAAATTGCATTAGAAGATCAGGATAAAACTACTTTTACTTGTCCTTTCGGTACTTATGCTTTCCACAGAATGCCATTTGGATTGTGTAATGCTCCAGCTACTTTTCAACGTTGCATGATGAGTATTTTTAGTGATATAGTTGAAAAGTGCATGGAAGTTTTTATGGATGACTTGACTGTTTTTGGATCTTCTTTTGATACTTGTTTAATGAGTTTAGAAAGAGTACTGACTCGTTGTGAAGAAAAAGAATTAGTTTTAAATTGGGAAAAATGTCACTTTATGGTACCTTCAGGTATTGTTTTAGGGCATATTATTTCTTCCAAAGGAATGGAGGTTGATCAATCAAAAGTTGAATTAATCTCTAAATTGCCTACACCTAGAACAATCAAGGATATAAGATCATTTCTTGGTCATGCGGGTTTTTATAGGAGATTCATACAGAATTTTTCTGCCATAGCTAGACCACTATGTAACCTCCTAGCTAAGGATGCCCCATTTGAATGGACACAAGCCTGTCAAGAGGCTTTCAAAACATTAATTGGCAAGCTTACTTCAGCACCCATAATGCAACCACCTGATTGGAATTTACCTTTTGAAATTATGTGTGATGCTAGTGATTTTGCTGTAGGTGCTGTTCTTGGACAACGAAGAGAAGGGAAACCTTTTGGCATTTACTATGCTAGTCGAACTCTAAATAATGCACAAATGAATTACTCCACCACTGAAAAAGAGTTGTTAGCTGTAGTATTTGCTTTGGATAAATTCCGCGCTTATTTGATTGGTTCTCCTATCATTATCTTTACAGATCATGCAGCCCTTAAGTACCTTTTTACAAAGAAGGATGCTAAGGCACGATTAATACGATGGATTTTGCTTTTGCAGGAATTTGATATCACCATCAAAGACAAGAAAGGAGTGGAGAACGTAGTGGCAGACCATCTTTCTAGACTCACATTCGAGGACACTTCTGACCACATACCAATCAAAGATGATTTTCCCGATGAGCATTTACTTTCTATTACTTCTCTACCATGGTTTGCTCATATTGTGAACTATTTAGCTGCAGGTGAAATACCAAAAGATTTTAGCACCCAAGACAAAAGGAAATTCATGATTGAGGTACGAAAATTCTACTGGGATGACCCTTACCTTTTCAAATACTGCCCTGATCAAATTTTAAGGCGTTGCATGCCTGATGTAGAGATTGCAGGCGTTTTGGAATTTTGTCATTCCCAAGCTTGTGGTGGCCACTTTTCAATGAAGAAAACCGCTGCAAAAATCCTGCAGTGTGGATTTTATTGGCCCACCTTCTTTAAAGATACAAATATCTATTGTCGCTCATGCGAAAGATGTCAAAAGTTAGGAGCTATGACTCGTCGTAATATGATGCCCTTAAACCCAATTTTGGTAATTGAAATTTTTGACTGTTGGGGCATTGATTTTATGGGACCATTTCCTCATTCTTTTGGATATTTATATATTATTGTGGCAGTAGATTATGTGTCAAAATGGGTAGAGGCAGCACCTTGCAGGACCAATGATAACAGGACGGTAATTAAGTTTCTCAAAGAAAATGTATTATCTCGATTTGGTACCCCACGTGCTATCATTAGTGACCGAGGTACGCATTTTTGCAACCGTTCTTTTGAAGCTTTAATGAAAAGATATGGGGTGATACATAAGCTTTCTACTGCATATCACCCTCAGACAAGTGGACAGGTTGAACTTGCGAATAGGGAAATTAAACAAATTTTAGAAAAAACGGTCAACCCGAATCGGAAAGATTGGTCTTTGAGACTAATCGATGCGCTTTAGGCTTACCGTACAGCTTTCAAAACTCTTTTAGGCATGTCACCTTATAGACTTGTTTTTGGAAAACCTTGTCATTTGCCCGTGGAGCTCGAGCATCGAGCATATTGGGCCATTAAACATTTCAATTTTGACTTGGAAAAAGCAGGAAAATTTAGAAAATTCCAATTGACGGAATTAGAAGAATTGAGAAATGATGCTTATGAAAACTCCAAGATCTATAAGGCTAAAATGAAAGTATTTCATGATAAAAATATTTTGAGAAGAACATTTAAGCCTAATGATCGAGTATTTTTATATAATTCAAGACTCCATAAGCATCCAGGAAAACTTCGATCTAGATGGACCGGCCCTTTTATAGTAAAAAACGTTTCCACAAATGGGGCGGTAGAAATAGAAAATCCAAAAGATGGATGTATCTTCAAAGTAAATGGTCAACGCCTCAAAATCTTAATTGATAGACAAATTCCAGAAGTGGAAGACATTCCACTTATAGACCCAGTATATCAATCTTGACCATCTCCAGGTATGTTTTTATTTTATTTTATTTTCGTTCATTTTATTTTTGTCTATTGTTTACTTTATTTTGTTACAGGTTAATTTTATTTTGACAAATACCATCTTTGATGCCAAGCAAGCCACCCACATCCCACATCAGGTGTATTCTACCCTATTTAGTTATTCAATTCTGATTTTTAAACATTGAGGACAATGTTTCATTTAAGTTGGGGGGTGAGAATACAAATCTATTATTTAAACTCTGTGGCATATTTCAATCAATATATAAAAAATTGCCAAATTTTTTTCACACAGGCATCTTTTCACACATGATACTCATTCTCATTCATAACCATCTTGGTGAATTCAACAAACCCAACTTAAATCATTTTGCTAAAGCATCCACAGAAAATTTTTTATGCACTTATCCAAACTTTGTGGTAATATGGTGATTTGACACATGTAACTAAAGAATTATTTTGCTCAAATATTCATGTGAATTTTGTGAGAATTGAGAGCTTACAAATACAGAAATTGTGATCAGTATCCATTGATCTATTGAATTTGACACTTCTTTTGAGAATATCATTACATGGTTTGTGGTAAGATGGTGGATATACTTGGGATATGACGAAAGTCAACTTAGGATTAACGTTTGAGCCTTTCAAGCTGAGCCTTTTCATCATAGATCCCTAGCAGCCAATTTTGAGCCAATATACACATATGGCCTTTTCTTTTTATATCTACATCATTCATACCTCTCCACATTGGAGTATAGCTTATACACTATATTTTCCTACCATTTTACTTCCAAGTGTGTACTAGGTGTGAAATTATCATTAAAAAAAAAAAAAAAAACCATGACAAAAATGGCATGGTGCTAGATGTGTCCATCAAATTATTCATGAAAGAGTTCATCAAATTGCAAAGACACTAGTGCAAAAGAAGAGGAAAAGTGTACTTAGTCAAAAATCTAAAAAATTGAAAAGTACATCAAAAGGAAAGTATAGTCTACTGAAAAATTTAACAGATTCCCTTTTGTGTATACTTGGAAGTTTTTGAAATCTCTTCACCTTTTCTTCTTATGAACCCCAACCCTAAGCCACATTACAACCCTTTGTGTTGATTTTTTCGATCCTAAGTATGCTTGTCGAAAGAATGGTGGAAATCTCATTTGTTAGTATTCCTATCATAAGATCAATGTTTACTTGTTACTTATATATAATTGGCTAAATTTCTATGAGAGTAAATGTACACCTTTGTCAACTCCATAGAGAGAACCTATACATGAAACACTTCTATACCCGTGAGTTATGGAGTTGAACCTTTTTGCTTAAGATATTCTAATGTTGCATGTGTCGAAACCTCTGATTTGATAAAAATAGTTTGGAACACAAACACACTCTGTGGATTGCTATATTTGAATTACTTGTGAAATGGTTATTGAATTTCTAAGATTGTTTTGATATGTAAATTTGAAAAATGTGTCTTGATGGCCCCTATGTGTGATTTTCTTTGGTCTTTCTCATCATTTTGCATGAAAATTGCTAGGGACTAGCAATGAGTAAGTTGGGGGGTGTGATGAGTGCACAAAAATGCACTCTAAATACTCTATTTAAATACTAAACGAAATGAGAAAACAATGGATATAACTCATGTTATTAAAATTAATGGTCATTTATCTTGAGATAGATATAAGCATGATTTAATATATTGATTAGAATATAAAATGCCATATTTTCCTCTCTTAATATTTAATACTTTATTCTTATTTGATGCCTAAATATACTTATTATTCTTATATTTTGATTTAGGACACAAATAGAGGCATTAGGAGCAAATGAAGATAATTGCAGAATTTAAGACAGTTCTGACATCTTTTCGTAATATGGGCATAACTCTCTCATCCAATATCCGATTGAGCTGATTCAAGATGATCTAGAACCGAAAGAGAAATATCTATAAATTTTATGTTTTATGTTTGAAGAGATATCCACTTAATCTAAGACAAAATCGACCATCAAGTGGACGCACCTGCACTTGACGTTCCTGGATATTTTTCAGCCTCTTGCATCAAATCCAAATGTCATCATAATATTTTCCAGCAAGCACTCCTACACCAACTTGGAAATTCAATGATCAATTCAGATACAAGATGAAGTGCACTCAAGTTTCTTCAAGACAAATTATTTGACCACAAGATATTAAGTCATACAAGACAACTAATAGATAGAGAAGCAAAATTGAAACACTCAACCTACAAGCAAAATCCAGCTCATGCATAGTGGAAAAACAAATGATCAAAATGACAACTCACAAATCACTTGGATTCAAGAATGGCACATGGCAAAACAAGTTGAAATTGTGATGATTTTGTCATGACAACTTGCATGAAGGATGCTTATAAATAGAAGGGAGGGGTGTGTGTTCTAAGACCATGCTTAGTGTGCTTGGATGCCTTGGAAGATACATTGTTTTTGAGAGCTTGAGAAAAGAAAAGAAAAACCAAAGAAGAGAGAAGAAAATAATGGTTGGTTCTTCCATATTATCCCTTAGAGAATTTTTGTTGTATATTTTCAATATGTGTAACTAATTTTCTAGTAGAGTTAGGGATGAATTTGTATATATGATGGTATTTGTAATTGTTTTTTATTCATATATGTGTTCTTCAAATATTAAACTCTTTTGTTTAGTCATTCGAAATTTATTATAAATATTTTCGTCACCAAATAATCTTAGAATTTATTTCATTTATAGATTCAGTCATGCTTTTTCTATTAAATGCAATAATCCTTTGATTATGTTTAGTTCAATTGGTTATCTATTTTAATTTAATTTTCTGCTGCAATATTGCTCTACGAGTATATTGTCGACGTTGAATTTCTTTAATATCGATAACAATTCCTGTTCTTATATTGTGACGAATAATTTTTCGAAAGATTACATTTGATTTAAATCTGGTTATTAATGTTTTATTTTCCGATTGAAAATTTGGACATAGAATTTTCAATTGAGTTATTAATGAATCGAAAATAATTAAAATACCAATTATATACAAAGGATTCCCGATGCTTTACTTTTCGCACTCATCTAAATCTTTTTGTTAATTTCGTTACTGTTCTTCAATTTCTCAATCCATCTCCCTGTGGAATCGACACCCCAAAGTTATACTGCAAACGACCGCGTTATTTTTTGGGCGTAATCAACTTCCTTAAAGGCTAGCAAGAGCTGTCTTGTTTGCTGCATCACAAAATTCGGTTGGGTGAAGTTGGCTATAAACACAAACTCATTTCTTTTCTATATAACCTCCTTCCAACTGCAACAAAATCTTCCAGTCTCTCCTCAAACAAATGATATATACATGATTGCAGAAGTTTCCAAAAACCTATCTTTTATAATTGATCTACTTATTTGAATTTGATTTAAGCATAGACCCCAAAATCTTTTGCCGCAGTACATTCTCATAGAGCATGTGTAACTGATTCTTCCTTTTCTAAATAGATTGACAGTTTGGAAACTCAACTACTTTCTTCTTAAAAAGATTAATGTTGGTGGGAAGCGCTTCAATAAATGCTCTCTCCACAAATACACTCTTGCAGCATTTGGGATTTTTAGTTGCCATATCCTTGCCCAAATTTCGTTCTAATGGCGGGGTCTAAAAGGCTTCCTTTAACTCAATCTATGATTTCTTTTTGCAAATGACAGCAACTTCAACATAGGAAAACACCATGTCAATTAGTGTAACATTCCATTGTTTGGTATCCAAGTTAATGAGACTGTGACTGTATCATCCTCATCAAGAGTTCTAGCAGCACTTTGCACTCTGAAAGTAGTTGGCTGGGCAATCCACTTACCTAATCCAAATCCTTCCAAACCCTTAATTGTTCTCTAATTACAATCCATAATGTGCCTTCTTCCAACAAATGCCTTGTTGCAAAAATGCTCCTCTAAATAAAAGATGGTCTAGACCTAACTTTGGTTGAAAAAATGAGGTCTAAGAGAAATATCTTAATTTGATTACTTGTACTGCTAAGGACTCAGGTCTCTTCATCAAATTAAAATATGACAAATTGGTTCAAATCCATTCAAATTAAAATGTTATGGGGGATGGAATTATTTCATCTAAAGATCCGTTCGAACACAAGTTTATTGATTCAAACACTCAGTTAATTGTTTGGCCGATTTGGTAATTTAATTTGAACCACGCTAGTTTATTTGATTATGTTCGAATGAAGTATCTGTATGCTTTCTTGTTGTTTGCTTTGTGTTCTAACATACATTATTGGGTCGAGCACCCTAGAAAAAATGTTATGTTTATATAGATTATATCGTATAAATATTTTACTAATTAACGCTCTACACTACATGATATGTGAGTGAAAATATTCGTAAAACCATGCCACAATTACTAATCAACGAGATGAGTAATGTTAGTGAAATTTCCAAATTACCCCTGTATTTTGGTAGTAAGCCTCACAATAACAACTAATGAATTGATTAGTAACCAATTTCTCAGTTATAAAAATGTATATAAGCCCCCGTCGCCCCCATCTCGGACTCACCAATTTCCGCAAACCTCCTCTCTCTCTTCGAACAATTAGAAAATCTTCCTTTTTGCACTGGTCCCCCACGGAGTTCTCCATCCTGTAGTGTACATCCTGGTTGTCTAGCTAATTAATCTTATTACTCTCCTATTCTTCGCTGCGCTTAGATTGTCTTCATGTTTTATTATTTTGGTTTCATCAATTTGTTTTGCCAGTCTAGAACCTCCCAAGTGATTGTCTTCAACTTTGTCAATATTTGATTTTATTTTTCTGTCTTTCGGGACTCCAGTTTGGTTTTTGCATGCGTCTCTCTTCCACTTTCGTTCGCTTTGTGATGTTTAGTCTTTTTCTGCATATTTGGAGGTATTCTGTTGAATATTTCGTTAGAAATGGTTCCAAGTTTAAAGTTCTGTACGTAAGTGTAGGATTCGAATTTTTTGCCTAACGTTTGTTTTCAAAAGTTGAGTTAAAAAGTTGCTGCGTCAAGTTAATAACTTGACGTTTATAGCAATTGGTCAAGACATTAAAGTATTGGTGTATGGTTTTTTTTATTGTATCTTTGTTATGGATAGTACTAGTGGAATAAAAGTACTATGGCTACAAATAGATCATTAGTCAACTCTCCGGCCACGTACATGAGTTTATATGATACATTAATTTTAGTTTACAATAAAAATAATTTTAAAGCCCGACGTTTCACATCAAGACAGATGATCAGCATGTAATTAATTTTATTTTTGTAAAATTTTTTTTGTGACCAAAATATTTACCTTATTGCAAATATATGCAAATTTGGACTCCTAGACAAAGTTTTGAATCCCGTTCTTGTTTAATTGGAACAACCTCCAGAGTTTTTTATTCTAGTCTAGTACCCTATACACCATACATCTCAATTCCATTTCATTCCAAATTCAAGCCCTTAATTTTCTGCCAATTCCGGTTTACATTCCATTTTGGACTGTTTAATAATAATTTTTTAATTTTATTGTGTTTAGATGGCATTTTTATAAATTTCAAATCTAGTTACCATTCATGTGATTGAAAATACAAAAAGAGGAAGAATACAAAAATATATATTCTACCTCATTATTATTTGTATTTAATTTAATTTTTTATTTTTTAATAAACCACATGGCATAACCATGTCGAGAGGGTCATCTGAACGATAAGTTTCAAATGATCAAGTAGCGTTATTCTTTTTTTTTTTCTAATTTTGTGTTTCAATTCAAGTTTGGGACTCTTTAATATTATCTCGACACTAATATTTCTACATTTTTTTAATGTTCTCAACATATAATTATTTTATAAATTTTTAATTTGTTCGTGCATATATATTGTGACGCCCCCAATTTACATCTAGGATTTAACGTAAATTAAGGTGTCTGGATAAATAACACTTGGCTACTCACCCTCGTGCTTAACAAAAATAAAAATGCATATATCACTTAATTCGCAACGGATCAGGTTTTAGATATAAAACTTTCTAAAGATCACATTGGAAATATATTTACAACATTCACAACATTCATTAAAAACTTAACATTGTACTTATTTACATACACAAGGCCCACATTGTAGCATGTTTACAACAAACTATATTACATTCATCCAAAAGACTTTCCTTCACCTCACTCTTTTTCCTTCTTAACCTCGAGGAATTCTCTCCCATAGCAAAACCTATCCATACTAACACTAAAGTCTCGTTGGAGTAGTTGTCCCTGTGGAGTCACACAAACTCCACACATGAACAACGAGCCATCAAGTCCTAAGGTTAAACAGCATCCTATACGTCGCCTCTACTCAGCAAAGTGGATGCGTCAAGACTCCAAACTCTGGTAGGTTGATTACTGATAGGAGGTCCAAAGGAAACAAAAGAAATGTCCATATAAGGACTATAGTCAGAGAGTTCTCAGGACTCCCCGAAGTCTCCTACCTCATCGGGGCTATCCCCTTGCTGGTCATCGAATCCTGTATAAAATTGATATACACAAAAATATATAGAGTCACAAAAGAGTGAGATTTCATTTGAAATCTCAGTAAGTACATAAACAGCTTAAAGGAAACAAGGAAAAAGCAACTATAATAATATCACCACTGATGACTAGGGAAATTTATCCTAAGATACACCTCATAAGACCACTGTCTAATTGGTACTTTTCTTACTCAACCGAAAACATAATCTTATACTGAATTACACCGTTTTCTTAAAAGTTCTTATTCTTTCTTATCACTGATGGGCGTTACGTCTCGCCGTCCCCATCATATATACTCACCAATCATCCGGGCGTTACGTCTCACCGTCCCCGTTGTGATGAGTCTCGTGTCAATCTTCCGAGCGTTACATCTCACCGTCCCCATCTTGACACAGATCATATACCTATATCACTGCAGGCATTACGTATCGCCGTCTCCGCTATTCAAATCAGTTTCACAGGCGTTATGTCTCGCCGTCCCCGTTATTCTGATCAATTTCACGGGTATTACGTATCGCCGTCCCCATGAAGACCATACACTCTTATAACACGATAGGTATTACGTATCACCGTCCCTGTCGACACGTCCGTCATCCGGGCGTTACGTCTCGCCGTCCTCGTCACGACGTGACTAACTTATTCTTGTACTTCGTTTTCTTTTTAGTGGTTCCTCTCTTATTTATATGAGTTTCTCAGTCATAACCCTTTCCATTTGGAACACTGATTTTATTCCAGGAAAAACCCTGAGTCTAAATAAAACAGAGCATCTCGCTCGAGCGAGATGTCAAGTGAGTATCGAGCGAAACTCTAGTGAGGAGTCATATTTTGCCTTTGATCGACTCACATGTCGAGCAAAGGTCGAGCGAGATCATAGCTCTAGGAGTTTTTCTACTCAAAACTTGCCAATCTTTTTACTATACTCTATTTGGCTTCTTAAAAACTTAAATCTATGTTCTTACAATTATAATGAATATTTTTACAAGACAAGTTAAAACCAACCTTACTCATATGTCACTTTGTCACTTAATCATGTTCTTAAGAGTTCAATGCTAGTAAACATAATTCAATCACTTCAATAAACTATTTCCATGCTTAAGTTAAGCTAGAATATGGACTTACAAATGTTTCAAAGTTCAAGAGAATGGATCCAACCAACTTCTTGCAAACTTTCTTCCAAACTCACTCACTTAGCTCACAAATGAACTCTTTAAGGGTTTTGGGAGAGTTTTCTGGTGTATCTTCCAAAAGGGAATGTATTCTCTCCTTCTAAAGGAGCTTAGAAAGCTCTCAAGGCTCTATTTATATGGTGGTAGTCGACCAACATGAGGGAGAAAAAAGGAAAAATACCCTAAGGTGCACTAGTTGCTAGATTTGCATGGATGATGAGGTGTCTATCTAAACAAATCTCATGATGAAGATTAAGCCTCCCAAATCCTAGACTTTGCAGCTGGATTAGTCATCCAAGGGCTCACATTTGAGATATTTTGGCTGCCATTTTGATCCATGGCTGAGAAGTAAGCTAAAGGGATAAGAGGTGAGGTGGCATTTCACCTAACCATGCATGCACCTCTCATCTCCAGCCCTCTCCTTGTGTCACACGCCCCTCTCCAGATTTTTCCACCCATTTGGTTACTTCCTAACTCCCTTAAGTCTCCATTTAACAAGTTCTAGAAGGCCACTTCTTAGTTTAGTTAAGGTAGAGCCAAATTTGATCCACTTAGTCACCTATCAACTAGATTTTGTTTCCCCTTGTATTTCCATCACACTAACTAATCACTTGGCTTCCAAATCAACTTTCTATCCATTTCCAACTATCCCTACACATGTCCTAATCCCAGAGAATCTCAAAACCAATTGCCTACTTCGTTACATGCCCCAAATTAGTTCAATTCATCCAACTCTTGTTCCATTTAAGCCCATTCCAGAGCTGCCTACTTGATTCCCAAATACGTTATTGATCCCTTCCGAATCTCAGAAAACTTAAAACAAATAAGTTTTATATCTATCTTTCAAGGTTCTATAACAATTAGAATCACCTCATTTGGACCTCATATGAATAACTTATGCCCATTTCACTAAAACTCGACAGATAAATCTGAGAATGCATAATTTTCAATACCAAGTGTTATCTCACATTCCTCATTTAAATCTCCCACTCTAATTTTCTATTAAATAAAACATCAAATAAATTTCCTTATAATAATATCCATAAAGTAATTTACCTTAGAAAATTTGGACTATTACATATATGTTTGTTTAAAAAAATATTGCTAATCTCAAATTAATTGATATACTGTATCGATATCAAAATATTCTCTATTCCAACTTAAATCGGAATGATCACCAGATCAACTGAATATAAAATATTGCCTTTTGGTAATCCACCCGGCCGTCACTACCATGCACCAATATATTTTGTTCTTATAATTATCATCCTTTGACCTTTTGATTATTTCTTGTAAATTAGGGTGCATAAGAAATTTTGTGAAGATTTGGTGCCTTGAACTATATATATATCTATATATATATATATATATCACTTCTTATAGGTACAACTTGGGAAGGATGTGCGATGAATTGTGAGTTTCGTACTGCTGCATTACAGATTAGTAATTCCGATCCTTGGGTTGATCAACTTTTCAGGGCGCAATTCTTCATCGGGAAAAGAGCTGTTATAATTAACCAAGATGAGGAGTTTGGTGATGAGATGCTTCAGTTTCTGCAAGTACGTATAACTTCAATGATTTTTGAAGCAAATTATAAGTTAAAATATGGCAGTGCTGCTTGAAACAATTTTCCAAGTGAAGTGTTTGTTTTAATATATAATATAGTTTTACTTACCGTGGTTAATTTGATTATTAATGTCATTTTTGTAAAAGTCTAGACTAATACACCTTTTGCCCACTTTTTATGGCCTTGCAGGTGAATATCCTCACAAGCATTTAAACGAACTTCATGTAGTATGCACAAGTATGAAATCCACAGGGGTGACTGAAGATCAAATTAAATTAAGAGCTTTTCCGTTTTGTTTGAAAGATTCGGCTAAGGATTGACTCTATTATTTACCTTCCGAGAGTATTACCACATGGAATGAAATCAAAATGTTATTTTTGAAAAAATACTTCCCAGCTTCAAGGGCAGCCAACATTAGAAAAGAAATTTGTGGTGTAAGGCAGCACAACAAAGTCCCTACATAAATACTAGGAACGTTTTAAAAACTTATGTGAAAGCTGTCCCAATCATCAAATTAGTGAGCAACTACTAATCCAATATCTCAAAGAGGATCTTCTACCCACTAATAAAGGTATGATTGATGCTGTTAGTGGAGGAGCTCTAGTAGATAAAACTCCAGAGACTGTAAGAAACTTGATTGCAAATATGGCAGCCAATTTTCAACAGTTTGGAACTAGGCTTGACTTTCCATCTAAGCAAATTAATGAGATAAATGTTTCCTCTATTAAACAACAAATTGCGAGTTTAACTTCTCTTTGCGTTAAATGGTTGTAGGTAATATGCAATCTGTGAAAGTTTGTGGGATTTGTTCAGTAACAGGACATCCAACCGATATACGCACAACTCTTCAAGAGGAACCCATTGAGCAAGTGAATACGGCAAGTGGTAAACTGTTGCAGCATTGAATGATTTTCCAAAGTTACAACAGTTAGGTAAATTTCCTTATATTACCTTGCCAGTTTTTGACAAAAGGCCTTTACTCTCTGTTTTGCAAACCTTTATTCCAAATTTGAAGCCTCTCCCCAATTACCTCAAGTACATGTTCTATGGAGAAGGAGGAACATTACCAGTGATTATTTCCAATAAAGTTAGTGCATTGCAAGAAGAAAAGCTTATGCAGATCCTTAAGGAGCATAAGACGGCTATTGGTTGGATGATTGCGAATATTAAAGGAATTAGTTCATTTACATGTATGCATCGTATCTTACTTGAAGAGGGAGCAAAACCTTCTCGTCAACCACAAAGAAGATTAAACCCGCCCATGGGATGGATGTACTAAAAAAGGAGATCCTCAAACTTCTTGAAGTTTGAGTGATTTACCCTATTTCGAATAGCGATTGGGTTAGTCCAATTCAAGTGGTTCCCAAAAAACTGGAATAACTGTTGTGAAAAACCATAATAATGAGTTGGCACCCACCCGTGTTCAGAATGGGTGGCAGGTCTGTATAGATTATAGAAAATTAAATGATGTAACTCACAAGGACCACTTTCCTATACCTTTTATTGATCAAATACTTGAAAGATTAGCTGGTCATTCTTACTATTGTTTTCTTGATGGTTATTCAGGTTATTTTTATATTGCAATGTGCTCTAGAAGATCAAGAAAAGAGGACTTTTACACGTCCATTCGGGACTTTTGCATATCTTCGCATGCCCTTTGGCCTTTGCAATGCCCCAGCCACTTTTCAAAGGTGTATGGTTAACATAATTTTAAATTATATTGAGCATATCATAGAAGTCTTTATGAACGATTTCACAGTTTATGGAAACTCGTTTGATAATTGTTTGCATAACTTTACACTTATTCTTCAAAGATGCATAGACACTAACCTTGTGTTAAATTCTGAAAAATGTCATTTTATGATTGAACAAGGTTTAGTTTTGGGATATGTTGTTTCATCTTAGGGAATTAAGGTACATAAAGCCAAAGTTGATATTATTCAATCTCTACCTTATCCCACTAGTGTGCAGGAAATTCGCTCTTTTCTTGGACATGCAGGTTTTTACCACAGATTCATCAAGGACTTCTCTAAAATTTCATTACCCCTTTGCAAGTTGCTACAAAAGGTTGTAGTTTTTGAGCTTGATGAGACATGTAAAAAGGCGTTTGATAAGCTGAAAGAACTATTGACTTCTACCCCAGTTATCCAACCCCCTGACTGGACTGTTCCTTTCGAAATAATATGCGAAGCAAGTGATTAGGCAATAGGCGCTGTTTTGGGACAAAGAATTGGAAAAGCATCTCATGCCATTTATTATGCTTCAAGAACTTTGAATGATGCCGATCATTCTACTACAGAAAAAGAACTTTTAGTTGTTGTTTTTGCTTTAGAAAATTTTAGATCTTATTTGCTTGGTACTAAAGTCAATGTTTATTCTGATCATGCAGCTCTTCATTATTTGATGACGAAAAAAGAAGCAAAACCAAGATTAATAAGATGGATACTTCTCTTGAGTGAATTTGATTTGGAAATCAAAGACAAAAGAGGGACAGAGAATCTTGTCGCAAATCATTTGAGTTGTTTAGTTCATGTGGAAAATGAACTTTGTCTGCAGGAAACGTTTCCAGACGAACAATTTTTTTTCGCGAGTGTGACATTACCTTGGTATGCAAATATTGTGAATTATTTGGTTACTAACCTTTTACCTCCTAGTTTGTCTAAGGCTTTAAGAGACAAAATCAAAAGTGATGCCAAATTCTATGTGTGGGATGATCTATACCTATGGAAGCATTGTGCAAATTAAGTGATAAGAAGATGCATTCTTGAAAATGAAATTTTTTTCATCCTCACATTTTGTCATTCTTATGCATGTGGAGGTCATTTTGGAGCTAAGAGAACAGCAAGAAAAGTACTAGAAAGTGGTTTCTTTTGGCCATCTTTATTTTGAGAGTCATATTCTTTTCGTAAGTCATGTGATCATTATCAAAAGACAGGTAATATATCTCAAAGGAATGAGATGCCATAAACCCCCATACTATTTTGTGAAATTTTTTATGTTTGGGGCATCGATTTTATGGGACCATTTTCTGTATCTTTCAGTTATGTTTATATTTTCCTTGCTGTTGATTATATCTCGAAATGGGTGGAAGCTAAAGCCACCAGGACTGATGATTCTAAAGTTGTTACAGATTTTATCAAGTCTAACATATTCTCCAGGTTTGGAATTCCAAAAGCTTTAATAAGTGATCGAGGTACTCACTTTTGCAATTGAACTGTGGAGATTTTGATGAGAAAGTACCATGTAACCTACAAGGTGTCAACTGCTTATCATCCGCAAACTAGTGAACAAGCAGAAGTGTCAAATCAAGAAATCAAGTCCATCCTTGAAAAGATAGTCAATCCAAGTAAAAAAGATTGGAGTTTGCGTTTGGATGATGCCTTGTGGGCATATAGAACTGCGTATAAGACACCCATTGGTATGTTACCTTATCGATTAGTCTTTGGAAAACCGTGCCACCTTCTAGTTGAGTTAGAATACAAGGCTTATTGGGCTATCAAAGAGTTTCAACATGAAAATGGATGAAAGTGGAGAATACAAGAAGTTGCAATTACAAGAGTTAGAGGAAATTCGCAATGATGCCTATGAGAATGCAAGATCTACAAGGAAAAGCAAAAACTTTTCATGACATGATGATCTCTAGGAAGGAATTTAAAGTTGGTCAAAAATTCCTTCTATACCATTTGTAGCGCCCCGTACCCATAAGGGATTTGAGGAAACACTACTTGCCCAAATAAACCTATCTTATCATGAATACTATCTCTAAAGATTTTCTAAAGTCCATAATAAATTCTCATTCCCAAATCCATAGATAAAAATAAAAAATAAATAAATATCCACAAAGCCATATCTAAAAGAAAATATTATAACTGAAAAATAAAGGGGTCCAAAATCTCCCAATGAACTTAACATAATAGATGAATAATACTCTTAAGTCCATAAACAACTAGAAAATATGATAGCAGTCTTTCCATCTACTGCGCTACTCTAATAGATTAGTATTGCTCACAATCTCTACTCCTGATTCTCTACGGGGATATCCATATCATCTGAAAAATATTTAAAAGAAGTGGGTGAATTTATCCATAACTCAGTAATCGAAACACCTATACAGTGTGTAATACATGAACATTTTCTATAAAAACTTCATATGCATGAAAACAAGAACCTTTTATTCATAGAGAATATTTTCAAAAACATATTATCAATCGCTGAGTGACGATTTGTTTTTCATTTTACATAAACAAAAAACAACTTTTCAAAACAAAAATATCTTGGCACAAGTAAAACTGTAAAGATCTCGTCTTATCCTCATATCAGAACATGTACCATGTTTAACCCCCGTGGTATGGTTGTGCTATTTCTGGTGGCCAAACCAGGCGGTATCATATTGTGAGACTTTCCTTTATTCATTCTCGGAGCCTCGAATGTGCACACAGGAAAGAAATATATAAAGGACCACTTTGTTTCCAAAGCGGTTGCACCAATGTTTTGAATACCGTACCGATACCGGTACCCGTCAAGTCACTGAAACGAAATATTTCAGTACCAGTACCGTTTCGTGTACCGTTTCGGAATAATTTATACATAAATAAATTATATATATAAATACAATTATAAATTATGTTTCAAAATAATAGTTAATATATAAATAAATTATACAGATAAATATATATGTAATTAATTTAGTCTAAATTGAGGTTAAAACATAGTAAACAACTTTAAAAAATAATAATAAAAAAAAATGGGAAGGCCGAAATCCGGTACGGCCGATTTTTCGGCCAATTTCGGCCGTACCGGCCGGTACGGCCGTAAAATTGGCCGAAACGAAATATGCTCTATTTTGTACTGGGCGGTACGGAAAATTCCGGTTATTTAAAACATTGGGTTACACTCCTATCATATCATATCAAGGTGGTACTAACCATATCACCTGAATCCATATCCTCATCTTAGAACCATATCCAGAAACAGAACCAGACAAATAAATATGTCAAAGATTTTCCATGCTCATATCATATCAGACCACGTGCTTTTCACTTTTTTATCAATTCAGATAAACAAAACAAATCAAAACATATTATTTCACATGTACAAAAAACATCATTATTTATGTTCGCTCTTATGCACATTTCAGAAGTATGTCAAATATTGCTCATGTCTACACGTTTCATGTCAAAAAGAATTTTTATCTATCATATGAATTTCCATGAGAGGATGCATAAATACATATACTGAGGTTGTTTTCCCGCTTTTCTTTTAAAAACATATTATGCACATTTTATAAAACCAACCTCAAATCATTTTTCTTTTTATGCAATTCTAGCATAAGATCCTCGCTTACCTGACTCATATAGCGAATTATCAAAGTTTTGAGTCTGATCTCTAAGATTCTCGTCACCTATTTATAAAATGTATACCCAACATTAACAGCCAGCAACCCAATCTATATATATATAAAAAATGATAATCTAATGTTTATAATCTGAAAATTACAAAACTCCTTTATTCAAACTACACCAGCTTTAAAGCACTACAATTTACTACAAATATCAAGTCAAACAACACCCATTTAACATGCTGACCAGCCCCAACATCTTGGTTGTTATCCCACGCTCACATGGATATACATTCATAACTTTCCAGCTTACAAACCCAACGAGACCAGTCACTCAAAAGTCATTCAACAACATAATTGTTGACCTCAACACAACCAATTAGTCTAGCCAGCCACAATAACGAAGAGTTCCCAAACTCCAACATCACAACTCAAAATACTCCCAACCCACAGCTATAGCAGTACCAAACAGCAAGGAATTGAGCCAACATAACCCTGAAAATCCTCCAAAATCACTTCGAAAGAGATTCAAAAAATAAAGGTATATCTTACACAATTTACATATATCTATTCAAAGAGAACCTTGAATCCTTATCTGAATATGAAGAACAAACCACAAGAAAATAGAAGCTTAAAAGATGAAATTCTCGCTTCCCTAATGCTCGACTGCAACCAAAGAAAACCAACTAGATTTTTAGTGATTAAAGCCCCACAACAGCACCCTTTGATAAAAGATGAACCGCACAAAAAGATGAGAGGTTTAGAACAAATTACCGAGGAAAAGAGTATATGGGCGAAACAGAGGAGATCTGCAGAAGAAAGAAGACCCAAACAAAGGATAACTACCGTAGATAGAGAGAGTCTGATGAAGGTGAAAAAAAAAAATCTGCAGCAAATGGGTAAAATGAGGAGAGGCTCCATCATGTAGAGAACCGTCAGAGACATGGAGCTGGGTGAGAGGAAAGCGGAAAGCATCAAGGGGAAGTAACCGTCGGGAGGGAAGGAAGAAGGAGAAAAGAAAAGAAAAGGAAAGAAGAGTAAAGTAGCAGACCTGAAGGAGCGCCATCATTTCGGGTCTTAGGGTTGGGTCTTGTGCCGACGTGGGCCTGGGCTTGGCTTGGGTCCTTTCGGCTTGGGTGTTACACCATTCACGGCTATGTTTGTTTCTGGGTAAGTTGCGTTCTAGTTGGATTGGACATTTTGTCGTTACTAATGTTTTTCCTCATGGTGCAGTTGAAATTCAAAGTTTAGCAACTTCCAAAATATTTAAGGTAAATGGCCATAGACTTAAGACTTTCCAAGAAGGATTCCAAGTAGAGAATGTGGCAAAATTGAATCTTGAGGATCCAATTTATTCTGATTAAAGAAGAAAAATCTTAAGTCCAGCCAATGACAATAAACAAAGGCACTGCTTGGGAGGCAATCCAAAGGGAGTTTGTCTGTGAGATACCAGATTTACGTGTATTTTTACACGTTATTTTATTCTCGTTATTGATTATTTTAATTTAATTTAATTTAATAATATTATTAGTCGTGTTTTATTTGTTTAAGATATTTATTTGAGCTATTAATTAGTTAATATTGAGTTACATTGCTTTTCTTATTAATTTTAATATGAGGTAATTATTTTAATAATTGAATTTAAATTCCTTTATTTTATTATGTGATTTTATTTGATGTACTTTCTTAATAATAATTAGTATTCTATAATTAAATTGTTCTTTAAATTAAATTGATTTATTGTTGGGTTTTAAATATATTATTTTATTGATATTAAATTGTAGTATTTTCAGTTAGCTTTTATTTAATTTACTGTACTTTTTCTAGTAGTCCTCTTTTTCTTCTTTTCTTTCTTTTTTTCTTTTTTTCTCTTTTTCTTTTTCTTTTCTTTTCTTCTTCCCCTGCATTCCCCACCAGCCCCGCGCGATCCCCCCCCCCTCTCTCTATTTTGGCCATTCGGCCTTAGGCCTAGTTGGCCTCCACTACCGCCCACTATCCCTCACCGCCCATGCCGCCAGCACCCCTACCCTCAGGCGACCTCCCCTACATCGGTGGTGCACCCCACGGCAACCCATAACCCACCCGTGAGCCATAAACCCGAATGGGTATCTCCTTTGCTTTTCCTTCATTTTCTGGCCCCACCACCGGCCCCCTTGGCTCACCACCACCACCACTAGACCCCACCCTCCGGCAAGCATAACCCACCACCGGTAGCCACCCCAGCTCCTCCCTTCCTCCTCCACCCAAAATGGGTCCTTAAATGAATCAATCTTTGCCACGCTGCCGTCCAGCCGCCTTGCATCTCACCTCCACCACCAAACCACTCCCCTACCCCAGTCGGTCATCCCCCTAACTCACTTTCTCCAACTGCGGCCCCACCTTCCCGGTACAACCCCAAACTTGAAAATGGGTTTTCACCCATTTTGAGCCCGATCTGCTACCTTCCAGTGGTTGTGCCACCACACCACCACCTCCATGAGATTCTCTACCTTCCAAAGTATCTCCCTAAATTTTGGGTGTCAAACCAAGCACCTCCATGACGTCTGCTCAAAGATTTACGCTTTTAACCGCTGTAAGTACTTTCCAAATGAACTTTAAGATTTAAATATATTTTTGGCATCAACAGATGTTGTGTTTGGTCATTGTTGGAATATATTAATTGTTGGCTATTTGGTACATGGTCGTCTGCATTGTGTATTTACGCGCATGTTCATGAAAATATTTGAAAATTAGATTTTTTGCATGATTTTGGATATTCATGTGTTGGAAATGAAAAATGGGTTTTCATTGTGTTTATGATTTTCGGGTGCGTGTGTATCACGACCCCAAGCCGAGATGGGGTACTATCTCGGTGGAGCTCCTCTGGTCACTCAGGAGTGAAATATACTGAGTGACATCCCCTGAGTTGTTGCCGGTGAAGACGAGATCGGACAGAATGGTAAAGCTTTCGTGCCGACTCCATGGCTCATCTGCTTGCGGGAGCTAGGGGATACCTGGTCATGGTACATGCTAGGCGCGATTAGCTAGGCATCACCCGTTCCGAAGTCACATATGTGGTCATTACCTTCGGTGTGATGATGAAAGCCGGGGTGTGCGAATGGTCCCTAGGGGAGATCATGGTACATACGGTTAATAAAATGGATGTTTAGGTCCTTTTCTGAGAAAGTGGCAGGTTTTAGTTATTGGTTTTACGTGGACCATTTTCAGGAAAAGGTTGTGGTTTTAATGGATTTACGGACACCATTTTCTAGGAAAATGATGGATGATTTTATTGAAGTTTTAATTTGGGTCAAATTGGGATTTTGGCGTGTGTGGTTATTGTATTTGTTTTAAGAAAAATGATTTTAAGCTTCATGCATACTGTGTCCTATTCATGCGTAGTGTTGTTGCATGAATGTATCTCTGTCTTTTGGTTTGTTTAAGTTATACTTATCTACGATGTCTTTTCTAGCGTCGTAGCTTTTGGATGTAGATTTTTATGGAGGCTGAGTTTGAGGAGACGACTCCGCTGTTGAAGTATTCGTATTATAAAATTGTTATCTTGGAAAATTATTTTTCCCTTTTTAAAAATATGTATTCATTAAATTGTATTTCGAATGACTGTATTAAATCTCCCATTGGAGAATTTATGTTAAACTGGTTTGTAAAATATTTCTAAAAATTCTAGTACTTAGTTATTGATCTCAAATATCTGCTACTTTTATTTATGCATGTCATGTGTTCACACACTTAGCACTTGACGTTGGGGGTGCGTGACCCATATTGTCAGCATCCCGACGTCTCGATTCCTATGTTTATTTTAAGGAAAATTTAGGGGCATCACATTGTTTCTTATTCTCCTATTTATATGTATATATTTTTTTGTCTTTTTTTTGCATTTAACCTTACATTGAAGACAATGAAGTTTTAAGTGTGGGGAAGGGAATTTAGGTTGTGTTTTAAATATGTTTTTATATTAAAAAAAATCATAACATGATTAAATAAGTAATCTTCCAAATTAATTAGTTTAGTTATTTTTCTTGAAAAATGATAGTGACTAAATTTGGTAGACAAAAGCCAGTGAGATTTTGAGCCTGTAAACTGACATATCCATATCAGCCTTACCATTTTCTTTCATATGAGATATTCTTTCATGGGTTTATTTCTCTAGAACTTGCCTTGATTCTCTTTGAAATCACATTAATACATGCATGCATGAACATGATTAAGGCCCTCTTTGTTATAAGCAACATGAACCAAACAGCCTACCTGATAATTAATTCTTCCTTATTGAAACCCAAGTTATAGAGCTAGTGGAAAATTGTTTATGGATGTGCAAGAAATAAGTGTGTGGGTGTCTGGATTTGTGATATGGCTATGAATGGTGAAATGGAATATGTTCTCACTCTCAATTCGTGAATTCTATCTTAAAAAAAAAAACTCAAGAAAGGTTTCTACTTACTTATGTTATATGCAAGGTGAAAGTTGTTGCAAATGATCATTCCATGCTACAAATAAAAAAAAAATGTTCATTTTGAACAATCTCTTTTTCAACACAGGAGTTTTATTTGGTTTAAATGCATTAAAGAAAAAATGAAGAAGCTACTGAATGTGGAGATTGGTTTTACATGTCTTATATACTCAAACTTGAGTTGATTAATTTTTACTCCACTAGCTTCTATGACTTTTGAGCTACACTCCCAAATATTTCCTACGTTAACCCTAACCCCATTACATCCATTGGAAAGTCCTTATGATTCATGTTATGCATGTAATCCCAGTGGTGGAGAATGAGAAGATATGCAAGCTTATGGTAGATCATTTCCATTGAGATTAATTTGAGCGAAACACATACTTTTCAAACACATGAGAATTGAGCGTTAAATTCCGTGAAGGTCTGCATTTTTAGTTTACTTTATCTTCAAGTGAAAATGCTGACTAAAGTTGTTTGTTCATGATATGTTATGAGTTCTGAAAAAATTTGATTGACCTTTATTAATAGCATTACAACTTTGGTGTTTTTTGGAAAAGTAGATTAGAGTTTGCCCGAGGACGAGCAAAAGTTAAGTGTAGGGGAATTTAATGAGAATATGAAATGCCATATTTTTTTCTCTTAATGTTCAATATTTTATTCTTATTTGATGTCTAAATATACTCATTATTCTTATATTTTGACTTAGGATACAAATAGAGGTATTAGGAGCAAATGAAAGTAATTGCGAAATTTTAAATAGTTTTGACGTCTCTTCATAATATAGGCATAACTCTCTTATCCAATCTCTGATTGAGCTGATTCAAGTTGATATAGAACCCCAAGCGAAATATCTATAACTTTTATGTTTTATGTTTTGAGAGATATTGGCTCAATCCAAGACAAAATTGACAATGAAGTGAACGCACCTGCACTTCACATTCCTGAATATTCTTCGGCCACAATTCCAACCAATTGTATCAGATCCATATGTTATCACAACATTTTCCAACAAGCACTCCTGCACCAACTTGCAAATTCAATGATCAACTTACATGCAAGATTAGGTGTACTCAAGTTTCTTGAAAACAAATTGTTTGAACACAAGATACAAAGTCATATAAGGCAACTAATGAAGAAGAAACAAAATTGAACACTTAAGCTACAAGCAACTTTCAGCTCCAACTTACAAGCCACTTAGATTCAAAAATGACACATGGCAAAACAACTTGAAATTGTGATAATTTTGTCATGACAACTTGCACGTAGGATGCTTATAAATAGAAGGTAGGGGTGTGTGTTCTAAGACTATGCTTTTGATGTTTAGTTGAGTTATTGTGTTATCTTGAAAGAAAAACCAAATACCTCATTTCTCTTCCTTTTTTTTTTGATTGATATTTTTATTATGATTTTGAGTGGCTAAACTTTTGTAATTGGTCAAAGGAAACGAAAGCCTTGGAATTTATATAGCTGTGAGATCTAAGTTGTTCTTATCATTCAATTTATGCTTTGGGTATCAAATGTTCTTCTATACTTATTTTCATAATTATTTCATTTAATTACTAGAAGGCCTGCTAGTTTATTATTCATTATAATCTATTGCTAGATTAGATATCAAATCCGTAATTGTTTGACCTCTCTAATCTGTGAAGCAATTAAGATTTAATGATTTGCTACGTCAGAAATTATTAGAACTTAAGAAGAATACTCGACTAAAAAATTGCAACCGCTTGTGTTTATATTGTTCAGTTTCACCGATCTTTCTAATTCTTAACGCTACTACTAGATTAAATCTTTAGCGTTTGTCTTAGATTGTTTTATAGTTAGGATTAATTACATTGTTTGTTTTATAATTAATTACAACTAAGGAAAGATAAGAAAATGGTTCTAACAGTGAATATTCAAAGTATTAATTGATTTATATTGCATCAATGATCAGTTATAAAATTTTGATGGTGGACGTTGACTTCAACCAATGCTTTTTCTTTTGATTAATATTTTGAAATTAAATTGCTATTTAGTTGTTTTTATTTCCTTTGAAGATATTCTCATTACAATGAAAAACTCCCTCTTCCTTGCTTAATAGCATAAAAATAAGCTAATCATTCTCTATGGGATCGACCTTTACTCACACTACTATATATATTTTTTGAGGACAAGGTTTAATTATTGGATGCTTGCGACAGCACGCCAACTTTATTAAAGTTGCAACCACGTACTTGGTTTTCTACTTAATGGTGTATCCAATTTTCGCTCCATATTCGGCGAGAGCTTTCATCTCGTCATTGTCAATGAGTCCATCTCCATTGGCATTGGCATAGTGCAACCCACAGCCGGCTTGATAGCCTGGATATCTAGAGCCAAGGGATTGAAATGCCTTCCTTAACTCTTCCTTGTTGAGGAAACCATCATGATTGGCGTCATGTTGCTTGAGAATTCCCTTGATCTGATCGTCAGTAAGACCGGTACCATAGGACTTTGTTAGATATCGAACCATGGTGTCGAAAGGGCGGGGCAAACTTCTTAATTTGCATCTAGGGTGAGGGTGGCAAGGCTGTCTACAGGTTTTCAAGACTATTTTGTGGTCTGGTTTTTGAGCATTCAACCCTAGGGTTTATATAGAGACCTTGTGTGAACCTTTCCATTCCCATATGTGCAATTATTCCAACTTATCTTGATTCTTGATGGGGTCCCAATTATCTGGTAATAGAAATAAATATTAATCGGCCAGAAAGTATGACTTTTGTCTGTGTTCTATGGCACTCTTTACCCATGCTCTATGGCACAAATGAGTAAAGGATTATCATGGGTAAAGAAGCCACGTACGACAATAGAAATGCCTATTTTAGAGGATATTTTTTCGTAAGAGCGGTGACGGTTGTTAAATATATATCATATAGCTAGCATATGCTTCTCATGCCATTTGCCAATTACCCGGATATAGATCATGATTCTCTATTATAAATGCATTAATATATATTTTATGGAATTATGAGAGCAGCGGGCCATTTATTTGTTCCAATTGAGGGCTTTTCCTCAGTGAAAAGCAAAGGATTATCATGTATCGTAACCAAAACAACGTTGGCATGATGAGTGCACAAAAATGCACTCTAAATACTCTATTTAAATACTAAAAGAAATGAGAAAACAATGGATATAACTCATGTTATTAAAATTAATGGTCATTTATCTTGAGATAGATATAAGCATGATTTAATATATTGATGAGAATATAAAATGCTATATTTTCCTCTCTTAATGTTTAATACTTTATTCTTATTTGATGCCTAAATATACTCATTATTCTTATATTTTGATTTAGGACACAAATAGAGGCATTAGGAGCAAATGAAGATATTTGCGGAATTTTAGACAGTTCTGACATCTTTTCGTAATATGGGCATAACTCTCTCATACAATCTCCGATTGAGCTGATTCAAGATGATCTAGAACCGAAAGAGCAATATCTATAACTTTTATGTTTTGTGTGTGAAGAGATATCCACTCAATCTAAGATAAAATCGACCATCAAGTGGACGCACCTGCACTTGACGTTCCTGGATCTTTTTCAGCCACTTGCATCAAATCCAAATGTCATCATAATATTTTCTAGCAAGCACTCCTACACCAACTTGGAAATTCAATGATCAATTCAGATACAAGATGAAGTGCACTCAAGTTTCTTCAAGACAAATTATTTGACCACAAGATATTAAGTCATACAAGACAACTAATAGATAGAGAAGCAAAATTGAAACACTCAACCTACAAGCAAAATCCAGCTCATGCATGGTGGGAAAACAAATGATTAAAATGACAACTCACAAATCACTTGGATTCAAGAATGGCACATGGCAAAACAAGTTGAAATTATGATGATTTTGTCATGACAACTTGCATGAAGGATGCTTATAAATAGAAGGGAGGGGTGTGTGTTCTAAGAGAATACTTAGTGTGCTTGGATGCCTTGGAAGATACATTGTTTTTGAGAGCTTGAGAAAAGAAAAGAAAAACCAAAGAAGAGAGAAGAAAATAATGGTTGGCTCTTCCATATTATCCCTTGAAGAATTTTTGTTGCATATTTTCAATATGTGTAACTAATTTTCTCGTAGAGCTAGGGATGAATTTGTATATATGATGGTATTTGTAATTGTTTTTGATTCATATATGTGTTCTTCAAATATTAAACTCTTTTGTTTAGTCATTCGAAATTTATTATAATGTTTTCGTCACCAAATAATCTTAGAATTTATTTCATTTATAGATTCAGTCATGCTTTTTCTATTAAATGCAATAATCCTTTGATTATGTTTGGTTCAATTGGTTATCTATTTTAATTTAATTCTCTGTTGCAATATTGCTCTACGAGTATATTGTCGACGTTGAATTTCTTTAATATCGATAACAATTCCTGTTCTTATATTGTGACGAATGATTTTTCGAAAGATTACATTTGATTTAAATCTGGTTATTAATGTTTTATTTTCCGATTGAAAATTTGGACATAGAATTTTCAATTGAGTTATTAATGAATCGAAAATAATTAAAATACCAATTATATACAAAGGATTCCCGATGCTTTACTTTTCGTACTCATCTAAATCTTTTTGTTAGTTTCGTTACTGTTCTTCAATTTCTCAATCCATCTCCCTGTGGAATCGACACCCCAAAGCTATACTGCAAACGACCGCGTTATTCTTTGGGCGTAATCAAATTTTGGCGCCGTTGCCAGGGACACGGTAAAAGAATTTGTAGTTTTTTTTTAGTAGTTTGTTAAAAAAAAAAAAAAAAGAGCGGTAGCTTCGTTCATTTTCTTTTTAGCTTTCTACATCTTTTTTTTATTTTACTTTTCTTTTCGTAATTTTTTTTTTTTTCAGTATTACGCTTTTCTTTACTTTGCATGCGCAGGTACAGAGACGCTTTTGGACGGTTTGCTAGTAGACCCGTGCTAGAATCAGATTCAGAATCTAATTTTTCTAATCGCTTGTTTGATAATTCTTCCAATTCTGACGCGAAGAGTGAACACGTGGACCAACCTGTTAGAACCCTCCAAGATTATCTTCATCCCGCACGAACAGCCACACCATCCTGTATTATGTTCTCACCTAATGTTCGTCATGTAGATTTTAAAACGGGAATGATACAATTACTTCCGACTTTCCATGGTCTAGAAAATGAAAACCCCTATGTTCATATTAGGGAATTTGAGGAAGTAGTTGCAACATTTCACAGTCAAAATACCACTGACGAAACGGTAAGGCTAAAGTTCTTTCCTTTTTCTTTGAAAGATAAAGCTAAGAGTTGGTTGTACTCACTAAGACCACGGTCTATTGGAACATGGAGTGAGATGACTCAAGTGTTTTTCAATAAATACTTTCCCCAACATAAGACTAATGCTTTAAAAAGACAAATCTCTACCTTTGCACAAAAGGATAGTGAGACTTTGTACCAGTCTTGGGAAATATTTAAAGAATTACTGAGTATGTGTCCCCACCATGTATATGAGAATTGGCGCTTAGTGAGTTATTTCTATGAAGGCCTTACGCCCAGGGAACGTCAATTCGTGGAAATGATGTGCAATGGAGAATTTTTACAGAAAAATCCCGATGAGGCCATAGAGTACCTCAATGAGCTTGCTGAAAAAGCTCATACTTGGACTGGACCTAGTGCTACTGATAGCACAAACAGGTCACGACCTACAGGAAACTTGAGTGGTGGTATTTACCATCTAAGGGAGGAGGATAACCTTAAGGCTAAGGTTGAAATGCTCACCAGAGAATTAGAGTTATTGAAAACTAAAAACTCAAAACCAACACACACGGCTAATCATGCAGAATCTTTTGGGCCATGTGTTGTCTATGGTGAGATAGATCATCATTCCCAAGAGTGTCCTACACATACTAACATGAATGGTATGTATGAGGAACAAAGTAATACTCTGGGTATGTACAAAAAGCCCTTCACACCTTACTCTGAAACCTACAACCCAGGATGGTGTAATCATCCCAACTTCAGCTGGAAGTCTGAAAACCAGCAGCCTGCACAACTCTCTAGATCATATCCTGCACCATACCATGCACCTCAATATTCTAGAAATTCTTTAGAAGATACTTTGCATACTTTTATTGAAATACAGGGTAAGACTAATCAAAAATTTGAATCTTTGATTATGCAGGTTGTTGAAGAAAATAAGGAAATCAAGAGCCAGGTGTCTAAAATAATGAGTTCATTGACTATGAATGAGAAAGGTAAGTTTCCTTCCCAAACTCAATCTGTACCACATGGTCAACATATGGCACAAGGAGATCTGAAGGACGTAAACGCCATTGTGACACGAAGTGGTAAGTCTCTACGTGATCCAATAATAGACAAAAAAAAAGGATGTAGAGAAAGATCAAGATAGCAGCAGTCCTGAGCTTCCCAAAGAACTTGAGGTAACAAAACCTGAGGAACCTGCGGTAACAAAAAATCCTGGTAAGGTACCTTTTCCTCAAGCATTAAAGTCAAGCAAACAAACTCTAGATCATAACAATGATATTTTGGAAAATCTTAGACAGGTAAAAATTAATCTTCCTCTTTTGCATGCAATTAAACAAGTTCCTACTTACGCAAAAATTCTCAAAGATTTGTGTACAGTTAAGAGGAAGCATTATGTGAAGAAGACTGCATTCTTGACAGAGCAAGTTAGTGCTCTAATTGAACAGCGGATTCCCCCTAAGTACAAGGATCCTGGATGTCCAACCATCACATGCAACATTGGCAATCATGAGCTTGGACAGGCCTTGCTAGATTTAGGGGCTAGTGTAAATTTGATGCCATATTCTATTTATTTGCAATTAGGATTGGGAGAAATCAAACCAACTTCTGTGGTATTGCAATTGGCTGATCGTTCAGTTAGAGCACCACGGGGTGTGGTAGAGGATGTTTTAATTCAAGTTGACAAATTTTACTATCCTGTTGATTTCTTAATTCTAGACACTAGTTCTGCTGTAGAAACCACCTCTAAAATTCCATTAATTTTAGGTAGACCTTTTCTTGCTACTTCTAATGCTCTTATCAATTGCAGAAATGGATTGATGAAACTCTCTTTTGGCAATATGACTCTTGAGGTAAATATTTTTCATATCGCAAAACAGCCAGAAGAGGATGTCGAGTGTCATCAGACATACATGATTGACTCACTTATAGAAAGGGATGTTCTTACAACTCATTACTCAGATCCCCTTGAATACTTTATTGTTAATTATGAATTTAATCCTATAAGTGATTCATCTGATGTATTTGACATTTGTGCTATTTTTTACAGAACTCATGATTATAGCACACAGGCATGGCAACCAAAGTTTGAGAAGTTGCCTGAAAAAAGAGAAAGACAGATTCCTTCAAGTAGGGAAGCCCCTAAAGTTGAATTAAAATCCCTACCTAAGGGTTTAAAGCATGTTTTCCTTGGTCCAGGTGATACTTTTCCTGTTATTATTTCATCTGAATTATCTGAGTCCCAAGGTGAGAAATTAATTCAGATTTTATGCAAATATAAATCAACCCTAGGATGGAGTATTGCTGATATAAAAGGCATTAGTCCCCTAATCTGTACTCATAAAATAAATTTAGAGGAAGGAACTAATCCTCGAAGAGACCCCCAGCGTAGACTTAATCCCACAATGAAAGAAGTTGTGAAAAATGAAGTATTGAAACTATTAGATGCAGGAATGATATATCCTATTGCTGATAGTAAATGGGTAAGTCCTACGCAGGTTGTTCCTAAAAAGTCAGGAGTAACTGTGATAAAAAATGACCTTGGAGAGTTAGTCCCTACAAAACTGGTGACTGGTTGGCGGATGCGCATTGATTACAGAAAATTAAATGCCGCCACACGAAAAGACCATTTTTCGCTTCCTTTTATTGATCAAATTCTTGAGCGGGTGGCTGGTCATCCTTTTTATTGCTTTCTGGATGGTTATTCTGGTTATTATCAAATTGAAATTGCATTAGAAGATCAGGATAAAACTACTTTTACTTGTCCTTTCGGTACTTATGCTTTTCGCAGAATGCCATTTGGACTGTGTAATGCTCTAGCTACTTTTCAACGTTGCATGATGAGTATTTTTAGTGATATGGTTGAAAAGTGCGTGGAAGTTTTTATGGATGACTTGACTGTTTTTGGATCTTCTTTTGATGCATGTTTAATGAGTTTAGAAAGAGTACTGACTCGTTGTGAAGAAAATGAATTGGTTTTAAATTGGGAAAAATGTCACTTTATGGTACCTTCAGGTATTGTTTTAGGGCATATTATTTCTTCCAAAGGAATGGAGGTTGATCAATCAAAAGTTGAATTAATCTCTAAATTGCCTACACCTAGAACAATCAAGGATATAAGATCATTTCTTGGTCATGCGGGTTTTTATAGGAGATTCATACAGAATTTTTCTGCCATATTTAGACCACTATGTAACCTCCTAGCTAAGGATGCCCCATTTGAATGGACACAAGCCTGTCAAGAGGCTTTCAAAACATTAATTGGCAAGCTTACTTCAGCACCCATAATGCAACCACCTGATTGGAATTTACCTTTTGAAATTATGTGTGATGCTAGTGATTTTGCTGTAGGTGCTGTTCTTGGACAACGAAAAGAAGGAAAACCTTTTGTCATTTACTATGCTAGTCGAACTCTAAATAATGCACAAATGAATTACTCCACCACTGAAAAAGAGTTGTTAGCTGTAGTATTTGCTTTGGATAAATTCCGCGCTTATTTGATTGGTTCTCCTATCATTATCTTTACAGATCATGCAGCCCTTAAGTACCTTTTTACAAAGAATGATGCTAAGGCACGATTAATACGATGGATTTTGCTTTTGCAGGAATTTGACATCACCATCAAAGACAAGAAAGGAGTGGAGAACGTAGTGGCAGACCATCTTTCTAGACTCACATTCGAGGATACTTCTGACCACATACCAATCAAATCAAAGATGATTTTCCCGATGAGCATTTACTTTCTATTACTTCTCTACCATGGTTTGCTCATATTGTGAACTATTTAGCTGCAGGTGAAATACCAAAGGATTTTAGCACCCAAGACAAAAGGAAATTCATGATTGAGGTACGAAAATTTTACTGGGATGACCCTTACCTTTTCAAATACTGTCCTGATCAAATTTTAAGGCGCTGCATCCCTGATGAAGAGATTGCAAGCGTTTTGGAATTTTGTCATTCCCAAGCTTGTGGTGGCCACTTTTCAATGAAGAAAACCGCTGTAAAAATCCTGCAGTGTGGATTTTATTGGCCCACCTTATTTAAAAATACAAATATCTATTGTCGCTCATGCGAAAGATGTCAAAAGTTAGGAGCTATGACCCGTCGTAATATGATGCCCTTAAACCCAATTTTGGTAATTGAAATTTTTGACTGTTGGGGCATTGATTTTATGGGACCATTTCCTCATTCTTTTGGATATTTATATATTATTGTGGCAGTAGATTATGTGTCAAAATGGGTAGAGGCAGCACCTTGCAGGACCAATGATAACAGGACGGTAATTAAGTTTCTCAAAGAAAATGTATTATCTCGATTTGGTACCCCACGTGCTATCATTAGTGACCGAGGTACGCATTTTTGTAACCGTTCTTTTGAAGCTTTAATGAAAAGATATGGGGTGATACATAAGCTTTCTACTGCATATCACCCTCAGACAAGTGGACAGGTTGAACTTGCGAATAGGGAAATTAAACAAATTTTAGAAAAAACGGTCAACCCAGATCGGAAAGATTGGTCTTTGAGACTAATCGATGTGCTTTGGGCTTACCGTACAGCTTTCAAAACTCCCTTAGGCATGTCACCTTATAGACTTGTTTTTGGAAAACCTTGTCATTTGCCCGTGGAGCTCGAGCATTGAGCATATTGGGCCATTAAACATTTCAATTTTGACTTGGAAAAAGCAGGAAAATTTAGAAAATTCCAATTGACAGAATTAGAAGAATTGAGAAATGATACTTATGAAAACTACAAGATCTATAAGGCTAAAATGAAAGTATTTCATGATAAAAATATTTTGAGAAGAACATTTAAGCCTAATGATCGAGTATTTTTATATGATTCAAGACTCCATAAGCATCCAGGAAAACTTCGATCTAGATGGACCAGCCCTTTTATAGTAAAAAACGTTTTCACAAATGGGGCGGTAGAAATAGAAAATCTAAAAGATGGATGTATCTTCAAAGTAAATGGTCAACGCCTCAAAATCTTAATTGATAGACAAATTCCAGAAGTGGAAGACATTCCACTTATGGACCCAGTATATCAATCTTGACCATCTCCAGGTATGTTTTTCTTTTATTTTATTTTCGTTCATTTTATTTTTGTTTATTGTTTACTTTATTTTGTTACAGGTTAATTTTATTTTGACAAATACCATCTTTGATGCCAAGCAAGCCACCCACATCCCACATCAGGTGTATTCTACCCTATTTAGTTATTCAATTCTGATTCTTAAACATTGAGGACAATGTTTCATTTAAGTTGGGGGGTGGGAATACAAATCTGTTATTTAAACTCTGTGGCATATTTCAATCAATATATAAAAAATTGCCAAATTTTTTCACACAAGCATCTTTTCACACATGATACTCATGCTCATTCATAACCATCTTGGTGAATTCAACAAACTCATTTTAAATCATTTTGCTAAAACATCTACAGAGCCATTTATGCACTTCTCCAAACTTTGTGGTAATATGGTGATTTGACACATGTAACTAAAGAATTATTTTGTTCAAGTATTCATGTGAATTTTGTGAGAATTGAGAGCTTACAAATACAGAAATTGTGATAAGTATCCATTGATCTGTTGAATTTGACACTTCTTTTGAGAATATCATTACATGGTTTGTGGTAAGATGGTGGATATACTTGGGATATGACGAAAGTCAACTTAGGATTAACATTTGAGCCTTTCAAGCTGAGCCTTTTCATCATAGATCCCTAGCAGCCAATTTTGAGCCAATATACACATATGGCCTTTTCTTTTCATATCTACATCATCCATACCTCTCCACATTGGAGTATAGCTTATACACTATATTTTCCTACCATTTTACTTCCAAGTGTGTACTAGGTGTGAAATTATCATTAAAAAAAAAAAAAAACCATGACAAAAATGGCATGGTGCTAGATGTGTCCATCAAATTATTCATGAAAGAGTTCATCAAATTGCGAAGACACCAGTGGCAAAAGAAGATGGAAAAGTGTACTTAGTCAAAAATCTAAAAAATTGAAAAGTACATCAAAAGGAAAGTATAGTCTACTGAAAAATTTAACAGATTCCCTTTTGTGTATACTTGGAAGTTTTTGAAATCTCTTCACCTTTTCTTCTTATGAACCCCAACCCTAAACCACATTACAACCCTTTGTGTTGATTTTTCCAATCCTAAGTATGCTTGTGGAAAGAATGGTGGAAATCTCATTTGTTAGTATTCCTATCATAAGATCAATGTTTACTTGTTACTTATATATAATTGGCTAAATTTCCATGAGAGTAAATGTACACCTTTGTCAACTCCATAGAGAGAACCCATACATGAAACACTTCTATACCCGTGAGTTATGGAGTTGAACCTTTTTGCTTAAGATATTCTAATGTTGCATGTGTCGAAACCTCTGATTTGATAAAAATAGTTTGGAACACATACACACTCTGTGGATTACTATATTTGAATTACTTGTGAAAGGGTTATTGAATTTCTAAGATTGTTTTGATATGTAAATTTGAAAAATGTGTCTTGATGGCCCTTATGTGTGATTTTCTTTGGTATTTCTCATCATTTTGCATGAAAATTGCTAGGGACTAGCAATGAGTAAGTTGGGGGGTGTGATGAGTGCACAAAAATGCACTCTAAATACTCTATTTAAATACTAAAAGAAATGAGAAAACAATGGATATAACTTATGTTATTAAAATTAATGGTCATTTATCTTGAGATAGATATAAGCATGATTTAATATATTGATGAGAATATAAAATGCCATATTTTCCTCTCTTAATGTTTAATACTTTATTCTTATTTGATGCCTAAATATACTCATTATTCTTATATTTTGATTTAGGACACAAATAGAGGCATTAGGAGCAAATGAAGATATTTGCGGAATTTTAGACAATTCTGACATCGTTTCGTAATATGGGCATAACTCTCTCATCCAATCTCCGATTGAGCTGATTCAAGATGATATAGAACCGAAAGAGCAATATCTATAACTTTTATGTTTTGTGTGTGAAGAGATATCCACTCAATCTAAGACAAAATCGACCATCAAGTGGACGCACTTGCACTTAACGTTCCTGGATATTTTTCAGCCACTTGCATCAAATCCAAATGTCATCATAATATTTTCTAGCAAGCACTCCTACACCAACTTGGAAATTCAATGATCAATTCAGATACAAGATGAAGTGCACTCAAGTTTCTTCAAGACAAATTATTTGACCACAAGATATTAAGTCATACAAGACAACTAATAGATAGAGAAGCAAAATTGAAACACTCAACCTACAAGCAAAATCCAGCTCATGCATGGTGGGAAAACAAATGATTAAGATGACAACTCACAAATCACTTGGATTCAAGAATGGCACATGGCAAAACAAGTTGAAATTGTGATGATTTTGTCATGACAACTTGCATGAAAGATGCTTATAAATAGAAGGGAGGGGTGTGTGTTCTAAGAGAATGCTTAGTGTGCTTGGATGCCTTGGAAGATACATTGTTTTTGAGAGCTTGAGAAAAGAAAAGAAAAACCAAAGAAGAGAGAAGAAAATAATGGTTGGCTCTTCCATATTATCCCTTGAAGAATTTTTGTTGCATATTTTCAATATGTGTAACTAATTTTCTAGTAGAGCTAGGGATGAATTTGTATAGATGATGGTATTTGTAATTGTTTTTGATTCATATATGTGTTCTTCAAATATTAAACTCTTTTGTTTAGTCATTCAAAATTTATTATAAATGTTTTCGTCACCAAATAATCTTAGAATTTATTTCATTTATAGATTCAGTCATGCTTTTCTATTAAATGCAATAATCCTTTGATTATGTTTGGTTCAATTGGTTATCTATTTTAATTTAATTCTCTACTGCAATATTGCTCTACGAGTATATTGTGGACGTTGAATTTCTTTAATATTGATAACAATTCCTGTTCTTATATTGTGACGAATGATTTTTCGAAAGATTACATTTGATTTAAATCTGGTTATTAATGTTTTATTTTCCGATTGAAAATTTGGACATAGAATTTTCAATTGAGTTATTAATGAATCGAGAATAATTAAAATACCAATTATATACAAAGGATTCCCGATGCTTTACTTTTCGCACTCATCTAAATCTTTTTGTTAGTTTCGTTACTGTTTTTCAATTTCTCAATCCATCTCCCTGTGGAATCGACACCCCAAAGCTATACTGCAAACGACCGCGTTATTCTTTGGACGTAATCATGGCAGCTTCTGTATATTTACGTTTTATGAATGGAAGGGAATATAGAAGAACTTTTAAGATTGTGTTGCAAGAAAATGGTTTAAACATGGCATAGGCAATTGGCCTATTGTTTTATGAGGACTGACAATTTCTGTAAACTATATTAATGATCGATTAATATATTTCTTAATTTAAAACCACTCCCACCCAATAATAATAACAATAATAATACATTTGTGGTACATTATAACGATGATCTGGAACAAACGGTACTCCATACGACTTATGCCTTTAAAAAGTAAAACACTTGATTATCTTTTAATCACACTAGGCACTTCCTCAAAAGTATAGTACAAGAATATTGATAGAGAGATTTTTTTTTTTTTAAAGAATTGGTGATGGCAATCTATCGCATAAAATGGGAGAGATATATATACTTAAAATACACACAATAAAATTATGTAACCCTATATATTATACTCAAAACTCAGTCAAGTAACCATAAATTATACTGTTAAATCTACTCTATGAGTCTCTTGGTGGTGTCCTCGACCCCAGTTGCGTTCAAATAGGACAAGTCAAGAGATTGGGATATTGACCGCTTGGGTCAAACACCCTTAGCGTAGCGTAAAAACGTGGTGTGTTACTTCGTAACCTTGCTCTATTTGTCACACCAAGTAATGACAACGCATGTGACTTTATAACTAGCGATGTCTAACTCTATGTCTGATGGTTGCGTGACAAGACATTCTTTAGCATTTGTCAGTAAATAGGCCACAGAGTCGGCATGATGGAGTTACTATCTCGTCTGAGCTAGTTGTTTTCCACCAACAACCCAAGGGAAGGTCACAAAATTTTACACTCTCGAGGGAGTAGAGGAGCTCAACATGATAATGCCTCATCTTAGGTTGGGATCATGATAATCGCACTCCCGCAAAATCTCATCAGTCTTATGATACCCAAATACAGTTTCCAAATTCAATAGCATTGACATAGAGTAGAGTATAACTAATATGAAAAAGATAAATAAGGAAATATAAAAATGCAAATGCATGAACAAACAATTATTAGATGATATGACAACAAATTTATCAATCATTGACAGAACAACACAGATTCACTGGTCACAACTACACGTGATTTCCAATGCTTCACCTGGCTCTTATCCAAGAATCTATCACAAACTATAGATTTTATCCCAAAGCTCTGTAGGGCCCTTGGCAACTTAACCAATCACAACTATATTGTAATAAAAATAAAGTTTATCATTTTCCAATGTCAATATTCTAAGGGTCCACATGGGATTTTACTTATAACACAAAGTGGAAAATTTATGGATAATCAAGCACACTAACTTAAAGTATCTTGTGAGTGTGTGTGCATTTCTTGTGATGACATCTAGACTTGGTTTGAGTGGATTTGAGAGGGGGAAGAGGATGACTGGAGGGCAAAGTATGAGGGATGGTCGAACGATCACAAGGGAGTTGTTGACGGCAGTGGGCCATGATGACGAACGATGAGGCTTTGGGAAAACGTTTGTCTAAGGAAATGAAGATAGGAGGGAGATGAAGACTATGAGATAATACTTGAGAGGAGGAGAGGGTGTTTTTAGGACGTTCTCAAAGAGGAAAAGGTTTGACTTATATATAGGCTGAATGACCCACTCGTAAATCTTTAGAGGGACTCATGACACTAGGACGATGATCACACTAGTCATTCACCACATCGACAAGTACTCCTAGAGAGTGTGCACGCATCATGCATAATGTGTACAAAATAAAATTCGGAGTGGAAAAAAATGCATACATCCTAGTACCAAAGATTTAAATATTACAATCCAATCAAAATAATTTTCCAAGAGGAGATTATACAGTCACAAAAAAAAGCAATGGGAAGATAAATAGCACCATTGGGGATCATAATTCCGCTCTCAGCCATCATAACGGATCACTCCTCAAGCAAAGTCTGCCCCTTCGGACTCAACCTCATCCTCTGCAACAATATCTACGGTTCCATAATACGGAACCGCACGTGTGAGAAAAACCACCATGAGACGTGAATCTCATTAAGTAGCAATCCAAATAACACTCTAGACATAAAAGAAATAATATACAAACAAACAATTAACATGTTCTAAATATGCATAAATAAATAAAAGTAACTCATCCTTTCCTAGAAAGGAACACATTTGTCCATATATGCCAGCCGTCCTTTCCCAGAAAGAAACCCATTTAGCCATATACAACATCCATCCTTTCCTATAAAGGAACACATCTATTCGTATATGCCAAAAACTCAGTTTTTGGCCTATGACACAAACAATCCATTTTATTTATTAAGTGTATACCATGGTCTCCCCTAGGGACCATCCATACATCCTGGCTCATTTTGTCACACCACTAGTAACGACCGTACATGTAATTTCATAACAAGCGATATCCAGCTCTGCGTCCAATGCGTACCATGACTAGGTATCCCCCAATCCCTACTAGCAGAGGGGCCATGGAGTCGGCATGAGAATACTACCATCTTGTTCGATCTCGTTGTCACCCAACGACAACCCAAGAGACGTCACTCAATTGTTATATTCTCCCGAGTGACCAGAGAAGCTCCTTTGGAATAATGCCACATCCCAGTTTTGAGTCATGATACACACACGCAACCATATGATGTTCCAACAATCAACATGGCAACATAATACAAATAAATGCTCATAACAATTTAATAAGGATGCATATGCATGATAAACAATTATTAGATGGTATGGCAACAACACCCAAAAGCAACCTATATTAAATATAATCACATCATTATTCTTCATCACAACCAACCAACCAACCAACCAAATTGTGGGGTGATTCCATCTTCCATATATTGGCCTCGAGCCCAACCAGCCTACTCCCATTTTATTATTATTCTCGGTTAACCAACACTTCGTGCTGCAATTTAAAGGTTAGCACAAAAAAATTCAATAATTAAATAAAAATCATAAATCACATTGGAAGGCTACTCACAACACGTTGGATAAGTTTTCGAAAGAATGGTCGAGCGTCAAAATACGTTCCCTCATATTGACAAGCGAGCACATCACTACGTTGCATACAACGCCAACGTTAATAAAATAATATTTATAATTAATCAATAAATTAAAATAAGAAAACATAAATAAATTAGTAATAAAATATAAATTAATTAAACAATTGAACGAGTAGGGTGGTTCACCAAACGTTGTTAAGGATGGCAGAGAAGCGATATGGCAACGACTGTGCGGCCATGCAAGGGAAATAGCGGTGGATTTTGGTGTCAAGCTCGCGAGTTTGGGTGATTTTCTAGCTTAAGTCATGAACTCACTGGTGAGGGGATGGTTACACACAATGGTAATTGACGGCACATGAAAATCAAGCCAAGAGGCTTAAGATCCAAACTCAAGAGAGGGAAAAAAAAAGCACGTAACAGGGAAAAAAGTTGCTCTCGAGGTTGGTTTGAAGGAGAGGTCGAGGGCTCTATTTATAGGCCATGAGTTCGGGCTTGGTGCGTGTAACCATGGCCACAATTTGGGCAAGATGGGTGCTACAAACTTGAAAATAAACCTCCACGTGGCACACTAAAAATTGACCATAGCATGCACGGACTGTCATGGAAGGATTCCTCTAACGTTTTAAGACAAAATCGAGGGAGAAAACCCATGGATGTCTCACAGTTTTCGGGAGGAAAGAGGTGGTATTTCAAGGCACGTGGGTTGCAGTTTGGGGCAGATAATATAGGTGGGGGTCCGGCGTGGTTGACGCGTGGCTCAAAAGGTATGATGGTGACAGAGGTCTTAGGGCTTAAAAATCATGGGTGCAGCAGTGAAGAAAACAGAGGAAAGGAAAAAGAAGAAGAAGAAGAAGAAGACAGGTGGGCGACTGCTTGAAACAAGAGTAATGCTGGGGGATACGCAGCACTCAGCGTATCCCCCTCACATGAACAGTGCCATGCACTGTTCATGGCACTGTTCATGTAAGGGGGATGCGCTGAGTGTGCGTGATGCCCCTCATTTCTCTTGAAACAATGTGGCCTTGGGGTTTAAATCCCCTTAATGCAAAACGACACCGTTTAAGGCTTTGGGGCTGGGCTACTCTTCAAGACACGGGTTGGGTTCTCCACTTTAAACTAACCCAGCCCAACAAAAAAACACACACTCACATGACGTGAGATCCCGGACTTACGTGTATTTTTACACGTTATTTTATTCTCGGTATTAATTATTTTAATTTATTTAAATAATATTATTAGTCATATTTTATTTGTTTAATATATTTATTTGAGTTATTAATTAGTTAATATTGAGTTACGTTACTTTTCTTATTTATTTTAATGAGTTAATTATTTTAATGATTGAGAATTTAATTCCTTTATTTTGTTATGTGAGTTTATTTGATTTGCTTTCGTTATATTAATTATTGTTTTATTTTTAATATTGCACTTGGGTTTAATTTATTTTTATTGGTCGGATTTAAATATTTTATTTTATTGATATTGAATTGTAGTATTTTTTATTGACCTTTATTTAATTTATTGTGTTTTTCTAGTTGGACTCATTTTCTCTTCTTTTTCTTTTTTCTCTTTTTTCTTTTCTTTATCTTTCTTTTTTTCTCTTTTCTTCATCTGCATTTTGGTCCCAGACCCCCGCGCGCCAACCCCCTCCCCTGCCTCCTCTCCCTCTCGCCCGTCCCTTCTCCCTCAACCTAGGGCCGCCGTCGGCCACCCACCGGCGACACCGCCCACACCGCCAGCCTACCCACACGTCGGCGAGTTCAACAGCACCAATGGTGTCACCTCCGGCCACCCCACCTCCCCCACACGGCCCCTACCCGAAATGGTTATTTTTGTTTCCCTTGCATTTTTCGGCTACCGTCGGCCCCCCATTGGCACCGGCGACCTACCACTAGACTCCCCACCCTCCGGTAAGCATAATCCACCGCCCAAAGCCACCCATCGCCAACGGTTACCCCCTCCACCGGAAATGGGTCTTAAATGAGTTGTTCTTCGCCGCGCCGCCGTTCGGCTACCGTAGGCCTCACCACCACCACCAAAAGACTCCCATCGTCCAGCCGTTCATCCCCCTAACTCAGTTTCCCCATCCATGGCCTCACCTTCCCGGTATAACCCCAAATCTGAAAATGGGTTTTCACCCATTTTGACCCCAATCTGCCACCTTCCGGTTGTTGTGCCGCCACACCACCACCTCCATGAGATTCCCCACCCTTCAAAGAGTATCTCCCTAAATTTTGGTGTCAAACCGAGCACTTTAGCCTAACATACAAATGACCGTTGCGGAATGGCGTCTACTCAGGATATGCGTTTTTAATCGCTATAAATATTTTCCAAATAAACTTTAAGATTTAAATATATTTTTGGCATCAACAGATATTGTGTTTGGTCATTAATGAAAATTATCAGTTGTTGGTTATTTGTTGCATGGTCATCTGCATTGTATATTTACGCGCATATTTATGTGTTGGAAATGAAAACTGAGTTTTCATTGTATTTATGGTTTCGGGTGCGTGTGTATCACGACCCCAAGCCGGGATGGGGCATTATCCTGGTAGAGCTCCTCTGGTCACTCGGGAGCGGAATATACTAAATGATGTCCCCTGGGTCGTCGTCAGGCGACGACAGGATCGGACGGGATGGTAATACTCTCGTGCCAACTCCGTGACTCCTCTGCTGGCAGGAGCTAGGGGATAACTGGTCATGGTACATGCTGGGTGCGGTTAGCTAGGTATCGCCCATTCCGAAGTCACATGCGGGGTCGTTACCTTCGATGTGATGATAAAAGGCAGGGTGTGCGGATGATCCCTAGGAGAGATCATGGTGCATATGGCTAATAAAACGGATGTTTACGCCATTTTCTGGGAAAGTGGCGGGTTGTGTTTATTGGTTTTATGTGAACCATTTTCTGGGAAAATGGTTGTGGTTTTACTGGATTTATGGTCATCATTTTCTGGAAAAATGATGGGTGATTTTATTGAAATTTTATTTTGGGCCAAATGGGATTTTGGCGTGTGTTGTTATTTTAATGATTTTAAGGAAGATGATTTTAAACCTCATGCATATGTTAATTTGTTCATGGTTGTTGTTGTGGCATTAATGTATTTATTGTCTTGGGTTTATTTGGGTTATACTTACCTGCGATGCCATCTTGGCGTCGTAGTTTTTGGATGCAGATTATGAAGAGGCTAAGCCTGAGGAGACGGCTCTGCCGTTGAGGTAATATTAATTGTTATCTCGGGAAATTTATTTTCCCCTTTTTATAAATATGTATTTATTTATTTTGTATTTTGGATGACTGTATTAAATCTCCTGTTGGAAAGTTTTTATTAAATTGGTTTGTAAAATATTTTTAAAAATTATGGTACCTAGTTATTGATTTTATTATCCACTGCGACCTGTATTTTATGTATGTCACGCGTGCACACACGTTTGACACTTGTCGTTGATATGTGTGACCCGTGTTGTCATCATCCTGATACCTCGATTCTCGTGTTATTTTAAGAAAAATTTGGGGCGTCACACATAACCTCACACACAAGCCCCACTTAAAAGAATAACTCACAAACAACCCAAACAACAAAACAAGTCCGAAAAGAAAGGCCTATTCAAAAATTATATAAAAGCAACCCATCATATTAAAATAAAATACAACATAATAAAATAAGGGAGATTAAGTCCAAATAATAAAATAAATACACCATAATAAAATAATAGTTGGAAAAGAAATAACTCAACTTTTAAACATTTGAGTATCCAAGTAATATTAATACCAATATAATTGATCCATCATTAATTTTAACAAATAAAACATATAAATACAAGAGTGATAAAGTAACAGGATCTCACATCACCATTGGCAGCCATTGGGCACACTAGAGGGTGAGCTGGCAACAAAGACGGGGCTTGTGATCTCCAACTGTGTGTATGTGAGAGGTGTGACTAATAGTGCCCACATGCAGGAGAGTTGTATCATGATAGGCCAGACTACAGGAATTTGTGGCTTTATTCAAAATAGGAGAAATGTTGTAGTTAAAATGGTTTCTCCAAGAGAAGGGAATCAGCCAAGAAGTACAAAGCACATTGTGATAGTTAAAAAGCTTTTGACCTGAATTACAGTGTGGTTCGCTATCATTAGATACGCGAGATAATGGATCAATAGCTATTGAAGCTTGTGAAGATCTATACGAAAAAGAATCCAACGACAAGCTAACAAAGGTAGTCTCACAGGAGATATGTGGAGATATAGCTGGGTTAGATACCTTGAATTGAAAGATGTCAGGACATCCCCCGTTTGATGTTGAGAGAGAGAATTGTTGAAAATTCAACATCAAACGTCGACGGTGATGTGGAAAAATTGATGAAATTAGTTTTGATAAGCTTTGGAAAGAATTTGAAATGAAATTAGGTATTGCAAAGAAGATTTTGAGGATAGAGATCCACATAGATAGAAAAGGTGGAAAGTTGTATTTGTCCCAGGAAAGATAAATTAAGAAAGTTCTTGAGAAAGTTGGAATGTCTAATTCCAAACCAGCATGTACATCACTTGCTATACATCCACTACAAGAAAAAGTAGTATTGCGGCTACTTTTTTCTGGACAATTTAATTATAGCCGCAACAACAAGTTTTTTAATCTGGAAAAAACATTTGTGTCAACATTGGAGAGTAGCCGGAAATGTTAACTTTTTCCGACGTATTATGATCGCCGCTAATAATATGGCCGCAAATAGCACCATTTTAGAACTCTGGTTTGTCGTTACAACGCTATGGCATTTCTTTGTTGCCGTAACAAGTCATATGTAAAATCCACATCCCCACGTAATTTTCGCCCCCCTTCTTTTACCACGTGTAATTTTCCTTATTTTCCAACATTTTCTCTCTTTTTCTCATTCACGCTCTCTTTCTCTCTCGTGTTCTCGACGGCAGTTTCCGAAATTTCTAGGGCCTTCTTTGCTTCTCGTCATCTCATTGCCGCCTTCTATGCTTTTCACCATCCCTCGCAGCCTTTTGAGCTTCTCGCCGACGCCAGTAAGTTTCTTTTTCAATAATTTATTCCATCAATCTCTCTACTCTCTCTGTGACTCCAATGCCCCAAATGCATCAAAATCATGGTTGAGATTTGTTTTGTTTGGCATTTTTGAATGGTCTGTGCATTTTTCTTTCCGGCTCTCTTTAACATAATTTCATTTAGAATGCTCTGTGCATTTTTCCATACTTATGCTGAAAATGATTTGGGAAACTTTATTCTTTTCGTTGATTGGCTACAACTACATAGTCGATATTTAGAATGGTTTGTATTACAGTGATACTACAGTATTTTGTGCATAGTGAAATAGGTAGAAGCACTACAAGGAATATGCTCTTTTGCATCGATTTTAAATTCATCACAAAAGAATTGGGTGCAATTGATGAGTTGTTGCATCGATTTATCTATCGCCATATCATTTTCGCTGCTTTTACTTAACAATCGATCAAATACAATGCATCACTGTATTGCATCGGTTTATTAAAATTTGTGCATCGATTTTTTCGTCGCAAATCATAATTTCATTTTGCGTTGGTTGTTTCCTTCGTAAATAGCTCATTTTCTTTAGCCAGATGCATCCCAAAATTTCCAAAATTATAAGTTCACAAAATTTCACTTTAGCCCGATGCATCGCGTCCTTTCCCCTAGTCTCTTCGCAACAGCATTCAAACCCCTTCAGTTCTCCTCGAAACAACCCACGATTAGGAGTCACCGCCGACCACACAGGCTCACCGTCAACGTCGGAAGCTCACCCTTGTTCCGGCAAGCAATCCCCCATCATCGAAGCCCCTTGGCAGCCTCTCTATCAGCCGCACGCGAGTGCAATCCAAAATGGGTTTCACACAAATTTCTCTCTCTCGCGCAACCATACTCTGCCGTAAGCTGCCACCGTTGAGCACCACGACCACCCTAGGACCACTCCCTTCCTCCTCCTTTTGACCTGGAGTCCATAGCTCCTCCCTAGACCCATTCACGAAACCCACCATTTTATACACAGGTTCCCCACTTTTGCCACCGTACACTGCCACCCACAGCCTCCAGCCACCACCAATAGAACCCCCTCTCACTGGCGATCTCCCCTTCCTCTCCCTGTCTGGGTTTATTGTACTCATACTCTATTATTGGAGTTATTTTATTTCGATCCAAACCACCGTATTCATTTCTTTTCAAGTAATCACTGATTTTTATACCATATCTTAATTCTTGAGCATTTTTTCATTTTACTGAAATTTTAATTTTTTATTTCCTGAGATGAGTACGATTTTGGTACAATTTCTTGAGTTCTTGTGGATTTTCAATGACTACACCTATAGTAAAGCGTAAGATCCAATCTTTTGGTGAGAAATTTTTTGATAAGTTGCTATTGTGTTATGTTTTGATTTATTTATGGTTTTATTGTATTATGTATAACACATATTGTTAAGATTCCCTATAAAACTTCCTTTGTGTTATGGAAACTTCCTTATAGAACATAGTGTTGAATAGAAGGTTTTCAACTCTTTAATGTTGAAAGCTGATGAGTGCACAAAAATGCACTCTACATACTCTATTTAAATACTAAAAGAAATGAGAAAATAATGGATATAACTCATGTTATTAAAATTAATGGTCATCTATCTTGAAATAGATATAAGCATGATTTAATATATTGATGAGAATATAAAATGCCATATTTTCCTCTCTTAATGTTTAATACTTTATTCTTATTTGATGTCTAAATATACTCATTATTCTTATATTTTGATTTAGGACACAAATGGAGACATTAGGAGCAAATGAAGATAATTGCGGAATTTTAGACAGTTCTGACATCTTTTCGTAATATGGGCATAACTCTATCATCCAATCTTCGATTGAGCTGATTCAAGATGATATAGAACCACAAGATAAATATCTATAACTTTTGTGTTTTATGTTTGAAGAGATATCCACTCAATCTAAGACAAAATCGACCATCAAGTGGACGCACCTGCACTTGACGTTCCTGGATATTTTTCAGCCACTTGCATCAAATCCAAATGTTATCATAATATTTTCCAGCAAGCACTCCTACACTAACTTGGAAATTCAATGATCAATTCATATGCAAGATGAAGTGCACTCAAGTTTCTTGTAGACAAATTATTTGACCACAAGATATTAAGTCATACAAGACAACTAATGGATAGAGAAGCAAAATTGAAACACTCAACCTACAAGCAAAATCCAGCTCATGCATGGTGGGAAAACAAATGATCAAAATGACAACTCACAAATCACTTGGATTCAAGAATGGCACATGGCAAAACAAGTTGAAATTGTGATGATTTTGTCATGACAACTTGCATGAAGGATGCTTATAAATAGAAGGGAGGGGTGTGTGTTTTAAGACAATGCTTAGTGTGGGAGGATGCTTTGGAAGAGCCATTATTTTGAGAGCTTGAGAAAAGAAAAGAAAAACCAAAGAAGAGAGAAGAAAATAATGGTTGGCTCTTCCATATTATCCCTTGGAGAATTTTTGTTGCATATTTTCAATATGTGTAACTAAATTCTCAAGGAGGGCTAGGGATGAACTTGTGTGTGTGATGGTATTTGTAATTTATTTTTGATTCATGTATTTGGTCTTTAAATATTAAAACTCTTTTGTTCTATTATTCTCAATTTATTTGTGATGTTTTTTCGTCTTCAAATAATTATAGAATCTATTTCGTTTATGGATTCAGTCATGCTTTTTCTATTGAGTGAATTACTTCTATAATTATGTTTGGAGCAATTGATTATCTATATTGATTTAATTCTCTGCTGCAATATCGCCTCTTAGGTATATTGTCGTCGTTGGATTTTCTCAATATCGATAACAATTTATGAGAGTTAAGTGCGAAGAATGATTTTTCAAAGAGTTACATGTGATTTAAATTTTGGTTATTAATGTTATATCTTCCGATTAAGAATTTGGACATAGAATTCTTAATTGAGTTATCAATGAATTAAGAATAAATTTGAATACCACAAATACACAAGGAATTCCCTACGCTCTACTTTTCGTCTCATTTTTATATTTTTCAAATTACTCATTTAGTTTTAATTTACATCACACTCTAAAATTTACTTATCACACTCATTTAATCTTTTTGTTAATTTCATTACTATTCTTCAATTTCTCAATCCATCTCCCTGTGGAATCGACACCCCAAAGCTATACTACAAACGACCGTGTTATTCTTTGGGCGTAATCAAAAGCCCTATGGTAATTTATTGCAAAACTAAACTCTATGCATGAAGTTTTCGATTGTGTTGTGTATAATTTATGAATATGAAAATCATCTGCATTAAATTCCATTGTTTTTACAGAAAAGTTTTGCAGTTCAGGTTTCCATGTTTGAATAGCCGCAATTTTTTGAGAATCCACTTTTCGTTGTTGTTGAAAATCAATATAAAGTTGGTGGAAGAATCCTAATGGTTGTGGAAATTTACTATCTCCATCATGCATGGAAGGCTTTGTAAAATTGCAGTTTAAATTTGTATATCATGCTATTGCTGATCTGCATCTATTGATATTACCATTTTTAATCCATTTGCAAATGAAGAATCATGATCATATTAAGAACTTGATATATTATTTCATATTTAAACTTCTTTATTTGTTCTCTCTCTGTTTTTCTTTTAATGTACTTGTGATATAATGCTTTTTGTGCTTTTTGTGATCTAATGCTTTCTTGGGTTTTGTGATTTGACTTGCTTTGTGATCTGATTTTTGTCTAATCTGCTTATGGCCAAATTTTTGAGAATTTTGGGATTTTACATCGAAAGGGATGGACAAATGCCTAGGAGTACATGCCGAACAAAATCTTGGACTCCTAAGTCTTTGGTGAGAATCCTATCTGTTCATAATTAACACAATGTAATTTGTTTTGGAATGTTCCACAATTTTTTTTGTGCTATTTAAGTTGTGTTCTGCTACATTTACAATGGTTGTAAATCACACGAGGCTTCAATATAGATTGAGAATGTCTATTAGAGCTTGTGTAGAATAAAAATTTGTGACTCTTATGGTTTATTTGCTGAAGATTAATTAATTTTACACAACTTTGAGATACATGCATGCTGGGCTATGTTTGCAGCTCTTGCTACTTTCGTTTCTTAGCTTCTAATTAGGTGTCTTTCTTTTGTATACTCATTATGTACTTGGGATATGCCTAATTAGTTATGACGATTAATCAATTTTCTCATAAAAAAATTACAAGTTGCCTTTTAACACTTAACAAGATGTAGAATCACATTTGATGTTTTCTTGAGAAGGATTAATCCTCTGGACATGTAAAGAGCCTGGAATTGCCCTTAAGGGATCACAAATCGACACCTTGATTAAGGCTTGATCACCAAAGAGTTGGGTATTCCTTGGAGTTGGTATGGACTAGGATTGCTCTATGAATCTTTATTTACTTTTGTGAACTTTCATATATGGGAATCGTTAGACTATACATTTAATTTCTGGGGACATCTTCTCATTCCAAGTTCACTGAGTATGACACAAGTCCCTGATGTTGACTCTGAGGAATTGATATCACCATTTGGGATTGGGGAGCTTTTAACATTTTGTCATTATTTTTTGGTCTATTTGGTTGACAATACTGTCCAGGTCTGATTATTGCTAATTGAGATTCATCTCAGGATCTTTTTGGTATTGCAACATTGAGATTCATCTCAGCATCTTTTTGGTATTTTTCCTCTTTCCTCTTTTCTCTGTTATCGTAATCTCTTTCATTTTGTCTTCTTTTTTGTTCGCATATCTACATAAGAAGTTGGCTATGTTGTTCACTAGGCCTGCTTTACTTATTTATTTTCCTTCCTTTCCTTCCTTTTATTAAATATTTTGATAATGTTTAATCTTTTTGGATTTTTATTTTCTGCAGAAGCAAAAAAGAGAATTTGGCTATGTAGTTGAATCTGAAACCGAGGCAATGCTAAGATGTCAGGTGTGGTTCTAGAACCGTAGGGCCAAGTTACAGGTACTGTACCCTAAACATGCTGAGATGAATCTCAATGTTGTTATTCTTTTGGTGGTCTTTGGTTCAAATATTTAAGGTTGTTCATTCGTTCTTTCTTTCTATCTTTGTTTCTTTCAATTATTGTTTCTGTCAATTAAAGTTACGTCCACTTAACTTCAATGACTGGTTATACCGCAAAAAATTTTCGCATGGTGTTTTTCCCTCTCAATTGAAGCGCTAATCAGACTGACAACAAAGAAAAAATAACAAACATTCATGCTTGTACTCCAGTAGCTCTTCTTCATAAGTTTCCTTGGTATCTATATGCTCTACAATCCTAATTAAATCTTTGGTTTAGGTTTTGCACCTCTGCAATTTGTGTCTGTTTATTATTCTGGAAATTTCATGTTAAAATACATCAAATGATTTCATACATTATGTTGTTTCATAACCATGTGAACAGGAGTTGGGGGTGGCTGTGGGAAAACAGGGGACTAGTGAGATGATCTTATTATGGTTGATCATCAGTTGACTATAGTTGGATTGAAGTTGGTTATGTCAACATGCTCTTTGGGAATTTTCATCTTCTATTTTAGATTATTTTATAGGCTTCATACATCTAGAACTAGGTGGTGCCCAGATTTGATGAGAATATGCAAGTGTATTTTCGTACTATGTAATGTCAAAAAATGTTCCTCTAATTATATATCGGAAATGAAAGTCAAACAGAACTCCCCTATGAATTATTTACTAATAGACCCGAAAAATACACACTGCGTTGTTAAATTATCAATATCTTTGCAATTACATCATCAATAGCTATTAAAACTGAGGCATTACACTCCCACTATAAGTAAAAGTCTGGATATGCACCTCCCAACTTTTAGTATGATTTTCAATATTTTTTTTTTATTCAACATTATAGCATGTCACCAATTTTTCATTCATTTAACACTTGGAATTGGACAGCATCCTACAATTTAGTTTTTGGTAGACCAAATGCAAAATGATCACTTTTGATTGTGATGTTAATCCCACGCTGTTTGAAGATGCGAAAGTGTTGACAAAAAAATTTCGTTTCATTTTTTTTAGTTTAGTTATATTATTTTTTCAATTACCATCTCTTTTTTATTCAACGCTTGTTGTGGTGTTTAGTTTAATATCTTGAAATTATTATTTGTCTTGTTATTTTAATTATGAAAAAATAAAAAATATTTTATCTGCCATGTTCTTTTATGGGTTTGATGGCCACCATAATTTTGAAACAATTGCAATGCTGATAACATTTGTATTGTTTGGTATTATTAAGTTATCTTGCCAAAAGAAAAACCTCAGATGCCATTAAGCAGTTAGTGGAACTTGCATTAGCAACAACAGTTTTACTAGTCAAGGACAAAGGTTTTTTTGCACGTCTCCCTTTCTTCTCTTCTTCTTCTTCTTCTTCTAAATAGAGGGTGATGTATTTCCATGAATTTTTCGAACATAAAGTATTTATGTTCTTGCCCTTTTGCTAGTAATTGTGGTTTACTTGTTGTGTAAACAAGTTGTAGAGGGCCTTCTGTGATTGTGGATACCTGGTGTTTGTCTTAAATATTCATTACTAAAATCTATTTGCAGCTTAGATTTGTATGCTGGGTCTAATACAATATCATTTGTTTGATGTTTGGTGCATGACATACCAGTAAATTGTGATTAAAGCTTGCTTGCTTGAATGAATTTTTCCTTATGCATTCAACTTGGCTGAAATTTGGGATGAAAGATTGCAAGTTACCATATGGCATGCCATATGCTATTGCCAAGGTACTCAATTCTCATAAAAATGTTGTAGTTCTGGGAGTGTATGTGTGATGCAGGGTAAATTAATTGGCTGGCTGGTTGGTTGGTTCATTTATGGTAAGATATGGTAATGTTTGTGGAAAATATAGAAGAAAAAATGTGGTTTGGTTTTACATGTATTTTATTAGACTGCTACAGGATGAAATTACTCCATTAGTGAAAACTTAAGTACAAAAATCTGCCTTGCATTGTAGTTTAACAAGTTGTGATAATTGGAGTTTTCTAAGCTAGAAGATTTTGACATTTTATAACTGATTAGTTCATAGGAATGAGGATTGCACTAGTATTTAATGAACACACAATATCAACTTATATATATATATGTACTAATCACCCACTATTAAATAACATGTAAAATTGTAAAACCTTAATTTATAAAAGTTGTAGTGACAGGAATCCAACCATCTAAATTAGTAAAAGCTTAATTTATACAAAAGAAGCAGTGATAGTATTTTAGCTATATCCACTACATGAAGATGTATTAAAGAGACTTCAAGAGTTGAGTAAAACAAGCTAAAATAATATAGGTTGGCAGTAGTGTAGTTGGGTGCATGGATATTGCGTGTGCAGTCACCAAATGGAGCTTTAAGTTTAGCTTGGTATATTTGTTGGATATATATGCCATTTGGTGATTTCAAAAATTATTCAATATTAAGACAAACACAAAACCTTTAAACCCATAATTGTATCCCTGTCACAAAAAGATTGGACCAATTAGAGTAGTTGAATTTGCCATTTTTGCATGTATACATGTTTGGCTAGCATAACCCATTTTGCCTCCTTGATCAGCGTTTGAGACTTCTAATCCTTGGGTTGAATTAAATATAACAGGTTCCTACTTGTCATCTTTCTGATCCCTTGTACTTAATTACTAGATAGGGAGGGATCAAAAAGTGAAGTAAAATTTGAAGTTTATGCGTATATGCACATAAACTATAATATTGTTTTGGCATAGGTTGAATGAGTCATTTCTAAAAATTAAAGCATAATCATGTGATGCCAAGATGAAGGTATTGCCATATAATATTTTTTTTCCCCTTTTGGAATGCAGGTGGTTGGAGTTAATGTGTTCTACTTTGCATGATAGGGTAACGTTTGTGAGCACAAAGCGACTTGGGTAATCTGAAATGCCGGCTGGAGGGCTATTGGTCACTACCAAACATTGGATTTCTTGGGGATAATGCATGTGGTGATCAATTACGTAATTTTGTTGACAAAACTATACATTGAAATAGTTAGGGAGCAGTACAACTTTGTAGTTGAAAGCTGCTTATATCAGTTAGAGATCAATGTGTAAGCAGAAATCAGTCTCTCCTCTCATTCAAAAAACAACAATCTATGCACTAGTATTGTATTTAATATATATAGGCTTCTACTTGAAACCCAAGTGGCCTTTATGTGGATGCTTTGTTCTCAGCTAGGTTGGGCAGCTGCATATACACCTTACTTATTTTAGATCAATGTGGATCAATGTGGATCAATTTTCTCAGCTAGAAAATGTCTGAGTGGCAAATGCATGTGTTGTTTAGGTGTGTTATCTAATAGGTGAAATTTTAATTTGTTGAATGCATTAACATGGATGTTTAGGTACTTATGAATATGCAACTGGCTATGAATACAGGCCAATTGAATATTATGTGAGTTAATTATATATTTCTATTAGTAGTTTGTAAAAAAATACTGATAGACATATAGGGAGTTAATTAATTAATAGATCATAGTCCATAGTACATGAACGACTAAAAAAATATTAATTGACAGGTTAAAAAAAAACTAAGTAGCGAAAATTATTGGATGGCATAGACATTCGGTTAAATGCTGGGATAAACATCAATTTAATGCAACAATATTTAAATGCTGGTATAAATAACAGTTTATTGCAACAGTTAGTCAAAAATAGCGGCTAATTTGTATAACAATATATTAGCTAGAAATCTAATTTATTAGGACCAAAAGCTGTGCAAATTCCAGCAAACCACAATAGCTGGGAAAGCATGGGCTTGTTGTAGCTAATTTCAACTATTACTACTAATAAATAGCAGGCGATGTCAATGCTTTTGTAGTGAATAAGAAGCACCGCAATTAAGTCTTGCTACCAGCGACTTATTGGAATAGCTAAGCTTGAGTAAAAGTGGCGATTGTTTAGCGTCCAACGTGCGGCCAATTTTATTTCGACAGGTTCAGCTCTACCCAGCGTTTTTGGGTGGTTATTCCGGCTAAATAAATAGTATTGAAATGTGCAAATTGTTGTAGTGAAGGTTGGTATTGTGAAGGAGATAGCACAGCAAGCATGCATCTCATTTTCTTTTCCTGATAATATATTTTTATATGTATATTAGCACAAGAAAAATATATATATATATAATATATATAGGGGGATACGGGAAACAAATATTTAAAAACATGAACATGATCAACAAAAGTCAATTGAGTAGTTTTGTAATTATTAGCTACTGCTTGTCATGGGAACTTGTGTTAAAAGCTCATCCTTTGTATTCCAAAATGCATCAAACAGAGGCATAAAAAGGCAGAAATTGGTACCCAACTTGTAGCAGCTGATCCACGATTTAAGATGAAAAAAAGCATCTTAAGAAGGCAAACCATGGGACGTAAAATAGCAATTAATAAAAATCATATCGAGCTAATTGCTTCAAATGAAAATTTGGCATGCAGCTAAATATTCTTTTCTTTCATCTATTTACAGTAATTTTTTATGCAAATTTTATTGTTTCTTTTATATTGTGAAAGCTTTTTTGAATTGCATGAATGGTGTAGTAGGATCTGATATTCATGCATGATCCTGGCCTTTAATTAATTATATGTTCGCCCCTAACTAGGAAACAGATATATATATATATATATATACATTATGTGGGATTATAGATCAGAGGTTTGTTTTGTACATGATATACACGTCATGTATAGATCATCCATGATCCTGTCATGTATATGATATTCATGCTGTTTGTAGGGATTATATTATCTGGGACGTATAATTAATTAATTGTAGATCAGAAGTAGTTTAATTATCCGAACTAATCAATCCACTGAAAGGTTGAAACATTCGTTCAATTATCTAAAAGTTATCTTCTTAATTGGATATCATATTGGCTTTAATTTTGACTGACCTGTATGTATATATAACTCTTGGTAAAGCCTGAATCAAATTACACCATTCTCATTCTTGATCATTGCCAAGCATAATAAGTATGTATGGATTTTATATGCTTTTTACTACAGTACTGCATGCTCAGAACACAAACATTTATGTTAAAAAGCACAGAACTAATGAATGTATCAGTCAAGGTCAACACCCAATAGTAGTACGCTTTCCTCGTCCTCAATTTTCTGTTACTCTTGTTCTTGCTGTTGTGGCTTGATGCATTATTATTACTATTATTATTATTATTATTTCCTTTCCCACTTTCTAAAGCCCCCTCCGTTGTGCTGTCTTCCTCATCCTTTGTTTTGATGTTTCCAATGATGTCTTTGACAATGCTGACCATGGGTGTGGCCCCTTTCCCCAGCCCCAGCCCCAGCAGCAATACCACATCGTATTTCTTGTAGTCTTGTCCTGGTGCAGCATCTCAAGTAAACGCCATTCTTTCGAATTGTTTAGGACAATGATGAATCATGGTTGGCGTCATTAACACTTAAATTATATTAGATCTAGGCATGCATGTTACAGCAAGGTCCAATACAGCTTTTCTGGAAGAGTGTTTGGTTTTCATAAACAAAGCGTGAACATGGCCCGCAAATATATACCACATCAACTCTGTACTTTACAAACCATTTCTCTTGCTGCATTTATTTCTTACTAAATAACTTTTCCAACTCTATTTGTGTTTAGATGGGCAAGAGTTGGATGCAAATTACTGATAGATTTGAATCTAGGTAATATGCTAACGGAGTTGAGGAGTTCCTTACTTTGGCCCAATCTCATACTACAAGTGAGGTACTTCATTGCCCATTTGTATCCAATGTTCAAATAATTACTTCCTACCAATAAGTCAAGTAGAGCGACACTTGTTCATTAAAGGTGTTGACAATAATTATACAGCGTGGATTTTTCATGGTAAGGAAGAAAACTTAATCATAAGAGATGACAATGATCGACATGATCCTGAACAAGAGGATGACTTCATTCAGGAAACCTTTATCCGTCTTAAAGTCAAGCTTGTTCATTACATTTTTTTGGAGTCAAAAGCCAAGTATGTAAATTTGGGTAATGGATTTTACAATTGTTCTTTCTTTTTTCATGGCTTTCATGGATTTACAGTCAAACAAAGCTTTCAGTAGCCATCATCGAACAAAACAATGAAAAAGTATCTAGGTGGGTCTTGAGTATTTAAGAGGGTGATTGTGTAACTTTTTGACAACCCTATAATTGAAAAGATGGAGTCAAAGGTGGACCAATGGTCCATCACTTTTTCATATGATATTCGTGGATAAATTATGGAAGTACGATCAAAAGATAAAATATTGCTCCATGGCATTATTTCTTTTGGCTGCATAGATAATACGTGCAGTTCTTTCTTTCTTCCTTTTTTTTTCTCTTCTCTTAAATTCTGGTTGGAATGTATTTAGTTTGGATTAATTTTTATTAGATTTTAGGGACATGTTTATGATAATTTTTTCCATGTCAGTGTTGTGTTATGTCATTTGCATGTAATTGGACGCATAAAATGATAATAAGATTAGGAAATGTTGATTTATGCCTTCTTAGATAGAGTTATCAGATTGATACAGAGCAGCTGTGCTGTGTATGTATGGTGATTGGTGAATCCTCCCCTCCTATCTCCGTCATATCATATGGAAATGGGGAATCGAGAGCAGGGCATGCATAAGTTGTTGCTGTCATACGTTTGGATATCGCAGAGTACATGCATTATGCATGTTGTTCATGTCTGAGGGAATGGAGCAAATTGAATCCCAGCTTGAATCTTAACTTTTGTCCTTCAACTTCAGTTGTCTCTCTCCAACTTTCACCTCGACATTCTACTATGTAAATCTTAGACTATTAAGTGATGTGTTGGATGATACTATGTAAAACTTAGACTATTAAGTAGTGAATTTCAAATGTGTACTTAGAGATTATTTGAATGATATTGACATGTATGTTTGCAAGCAAATATGAATTTCTTGAAATCTAGCCTTTTTTTTAATTTTATTAGCAAGCAATTATTACAATATAAACAAATATATATTGTGAAGACCCGTAATTTTACCCCTTTGTGATTTAATATTTTAATATTAAATATATATTTTTGTGAACATAAATATTGGATGTTGTGAATTGATTATTATTAATATTATTTTGTTGTGTTTGTAATTAAATATTTGAAATATTTCATTTTCATTCAAGAATTATTTCCATGATTAATTGTAAGCTAATAAATTTTCTCTTATGAATTTATTGTGATGTATTTAATTTAATATTTGAATTTAATCTCATTATTTTATTATATTAGTATTTAAGTTAAAGTGTGTAATTTATTTATCTTAATTTAATGTGTTTTAATTAATTTATATTATTTGGTGTTTCCAGTTGGGCTCGTATTTATATATATGTTTTGGGTTTTATTTTTTTGGGTTAGTGGCTTACGGTTTATATTTGCTTTTAGACGCCCAGCTCGTGCAAACTTAAATCCAGCCCCCATTGACGCAAAAATGCAAAACGTCCAGCCCCCATTGATGCAAAACGTCACCGTTTGGTTAAGGCATTTGATGAAATTCGATCCCTTTAGTTAAACGCTACCGTTTGATTAATTTCTTATGTGAATTTCGATCATTTGTTTTTTCCAGATGCATCTTCTCCTTCTTCGATTTTTCTTCTTCTTCTTCTTCTTCTTTCGTTATTTTTTCGGTCCTCTGTTCTGCTGTATACCCGTGAGCAAAGATCAAATCTTTGCTGCTTTTATTTATGCATGTCACGTGTACACTTAGTACTTGACGTTGGGGGTGCGTGATCTGTGTTGTCATCATTCCGACGCCTCAATCTACGCGTTACCTAATCTGCACGTGACCTATGTTGTCACCATTCCGACGCCTCAATCCGGACGTCATAGGTGGTATCAGAACAGTTCGGCTCTGGATAAATCCGCGCGTTACCTAAATACTATACCAGAAAAGTTTTTGTTTTAATTATGTTTGTTTCATTGTTTGGTTATTTTACTTTATGTTATTGTTCTAATCGTTCTCTAAGTTTTGTCCTGCTAGCTTATATTGTAAGATTTTCGATATTTATTTCATTGTGTTGAGCTTTTTATCTTAATGTGCATTTTGTATATAATTTTCAGAGTTATTTTAGTTCTAATTGGTTGCTTTGCTTTAATTAATTTTAATATTTGTTCAATAATGTAATTTGGGTAGTGGTTAAGATTTTAGTTATTTGATTTTATTTATTTAACTTGCTAAGCATTTATTTTATATATGCATTTTGTTTAGTTTAATTTGAAACTTTGACATTTCGGATTCGGTAATATTTTACTTAATTCTTTTATTAAATCCTTTATTTTGAATAATTGTATTATGGAATCTCTTATTATAAAGTTTATTATTTTTGTTGTGGGTTATTTTGTTTTATTAAACTTTTGATGCAACTATCATATGAATTTGGTGTTGTTTTAATTTCATTTCATGAGTTTTCTACAAGATGGTTTTAAATTTTGTTTACTATTCTTTTATTTTAATTACGGTTTTTGTCTCTTAAATATTTCTGAAGCTTTGCATTTCCCTAAGGCAAAGAGATTTAAGAGAAATCGCTACTTGTGTATTTCTTATAGAGACGTACTTTGAGGTAAGTTTTTAAATTTATTATCTTTTCACCTTTCCGAATGTTTTATTTTGAAAGTTATCTATATATTTTGACGAATGGGTTTGTTTTGGAGACTTGTTAGAATATATTCATTAACTTATTTATTTTTTATTTTACTTTGGTTCAATTTTTTTAAAGGTTTTAAATCCTAAAGATTTCTACTAAAAACTTGTTAGAGTTGGACTTGAGGAGAATTTTGAAACTTTATATGCCATTTTATTTCTCCATTCTTCTTTTTATTAAATGAGGTGGACTTGTTTTCTTGAATCGCTGGTATTTATGATATTTATTTATTTATGAAATATTTTCCCCCTTTCTGTTTTTATATAATATTTATGTGAATTACTTAAGTTTTGTTTGGTGTTTGGATATATTATTATATCTTTGTGAGATAGATTCGTTTTGATAGTCATGGGTGATTATGTAATTGTGCTTTTTTATTGATGTTTTATATACTATTTATGTGCATTGCTTGGGTTTCACTTAGTTTTTGGGTATGTTTTAATATTGTTTCGAGGTAGATTTGTCTTGATAATTGTTGGTATCTACTTATTTATTCATGTTTCTTCATTGGTGTTTTTATATACTATCTATCATGCTTTGATTGGGTCTCATTTAGTGCTTGGATTTCTAAATTCTAATATTGTTCGGAGGAGACTGTTGGAATTATTCTTCAGGTGATTCTTGTAAGTGTTGAATCATTTTCGTTTGTTATACTGTCATGAATTTGTTTTTGGCGTGTTTATGGAAGTAGATGATAATCTGATTCTTTGATGGAGTTTTGATTTTGTTTGTGGACGCTTGGAGACTTATGTGTAATAATTGTTAGTATAAATTTTGGAGAATGCATGTCTTTGTTTTGTTTTGGGTTGGGAGAGGGGTTTTGTTAGGCATTGAATATTAATTTGATGAACTGGAATTAAATTTAAAAGGTCTAAGCCTTAAACTTTTGGGAGAGTTAATTGAAGTGTACACTCTAAGCCTTGGCGAATATAATGGTTGGTAGCCTTGGTTGAGGTTATCTTCAGGAATTAGTTATGACTTGAGACCAAATAGGAATTTAAATATTTGAGGCTATTTTTATGTTATTTTACTTAGAAATGGAATGTCTAGTTGGGAGTTGGAATTTTAGGCATCAACATTTGGGTGACATAACTAGATTTATGAGTTGATAAAACATTAAGGTTTGGGAGTGTAGTACTTGGTGCTCAGTGGATTTGATTTTCGAATTGCAAGATATGTGAAAAAGCGGTAGCTAATTACCTTACACACCTATAGGGGGGGTGAATAGGTGTTTAACAAAAACAATAGCAGTTTAAAAAATTAATCAACAAACACAAGCAATCAAATGAGAAATCAACACACTGATTTTGGTTACGAAGTGGAAACTCATTTGAAGAACCTCTTCAAAATCTAAAACCACTCCGGGTGTAAGACACCACCTCTAATCCAGTATAGAAATTTTAGTTTGTTACAACTAATTTAGAAACACTTACAAACCAACAAGAGCATCTAAACTTGTCTTGCAACACCACGAGTGACCCACTCGATCTCTACACACATGTAGTACCAGAATTCCGACCTTTCTATAGCTTCTCACACGAACACCTTGATTTCTTCATCCAAGCACCTTGAAGAACTCTTCCAACTTGATGAACAAGTCCACTCCAATGGACTCACTAAAATTATGAATGTGTGTTGTGGGGGAGAAATATAATCCAAGAGAATGATCCTTGAAAACAATGGAGATGTTTCTCTCAAGGGATGAATTGGGGCTCCTTGGCTTTTCCTCTATCTTTCTCACTCTGCAGCTGAGGACTTAAAGATGTATTTATAGGCCACCTTCAAAAACGGCGCTCAAACCCTAGAGAAATCCATTTATCACTAACTTCGCTCGAGCGGGATGTCGAGCGAGTGTCGAGCGAAGTCTCTGCCTGGACTTCGCTCGAGCGCCATGTCGAGCGAGTGTCGAGCGAAGTCTCTGCCTGGACTTCGCTCGAGCGCCATGTCGAGCGAGGGTCGAGCGAGATCACTGTGTTCGGTTTTTCTCAAGCCATTTTGATCCTCTTCATGTGTACTCTATCCACCATTAGTTACAACTCATTTATAATAGGTTTTTCACTAGAAATTTGCCAACTACCAAATTTTACATCAACAATCTCCCCCTTTGGCATTTCTGTGACAAAACCTCTAACCTATACATTGGACCTAATTCTATCACACACAACCAACAGGACTTCCACATGTAGGTTTAGTCTTGGCAAGTGAAGTATCTGCACACTTAACAAGCATATAAACGTACCAAAAGAAAACACTTGCAAGGAATTTAACAGGAGAACTAAAACGTAAAAAAAATTGCCACAAAAATTTAACATTAAACCTTCAATAGCAATTAGTTCAACACAGAATACATCAAGAGTTCAAAAAAAATTTAATCACATAGCAACAACTAAAAACATCAAACGGTTAGGTACTCCCCCTACAATGTAGCTTAGCTCCCCCTAAAATGTAGCTCAGCTCCCCCTAAATCTAGCTACTCCCCCTTTTTGTCACAAATGGTAAGGGGTCTCAATCGTCATCAGTTTCTTCCTCCTCAGCAAGAAGATGCTGGACTTGATTTCCAAGCTCAATCACCTGAGTGTCAAGTGTGTCAAACCGAGCATTGATATGAGTGTCCAATTGAGTAACCCGAGTCTCAAGGCTGTTAAGTCGGTTATCAATACGGGTATCCATGCTGGTCACGGACTGCTGAATGCTAATGAGAAAATCCAATAGGGTCTGCCGGGTTGGTTCTGTAGCTGGTGGCATCAGACCCGAGCTAGAAGGACCCGAGCTGGACTCAGGAGCGTGAGGAGTAGGTCCGCTCTGGGTAGAATGTGCAGAAGCGGGTTCAACATTAGGAAGATGCGCCTGACTTAGTTGCATGGTCTTCCGTCCAATTGGTATCTTAAGATTCACTCTAAGTTCCTGGGGAGTGATGGACACAGATTGAGCCAAGGCTATCCTCGTAATGAGACATGCAAGAGGAAGACCAGTTCGAAAGTTTGACGACATATGGGCCTCTATCATGACCCGACAAAGAAGACTGCCCAAATCAATAGTGTCCAGTAGGGTATATGTTGGTCAAAACAATCCGACTCACAATCTGGTATGCATGGGGAAACGACTTGGTCGCTAGAGGAGGAATCCCAGTCCAAGTCATAGGAGACCTGGTGAGAAAGCAACCCAGATCAGGTCTGCTAGGGGCTGGGGTATGGAGATAGGGGTAAACAGGATTGTTTACTCGTGGTACCCCTAGTAAATGTGCCACAAGATCGAGGGTCACCCGGAAGGTGATATTCCGGATATCCACTTGAAAAGATCCCTCTGAGATGTCATGCATGTTCGAGTAAAACTCCCTGACCAACTCCACCGAGGGAGCGGGATGACCAGTGGTCAAAGCAAGCCACTAGCGCAACTCAAAGATCTGAGGGACGATGGGATAGGTATCCCGAAACTCACCGAGAAGAACTTCACGTTCCACAAGAAGGGAGCGATGAGAAAAATTCTGTGTGTAGAGTTCCGCGGCTTGGGGACTGTGGAAGTAAGTCCGAGAGGCGGATGGGGCAGTGCGAGGACGAACACGCCGAGATGCCATGACAGCTGTAGATGGACCAAGTACAGACAGTGAGAAATATATGACATGATGTGGAGTTGCATATGGAAGTCCATCATGCCGAGAATGCCTAAAGTGCCTTATATACCTAACATGCCTAAAATGTGACCCAACAATGTTCTCAACAAGGTGTGCAGACTATGAATGAGACCTACATTTTGTCTAAAGAGCAATGCACAAAAGGAGAGACAAAATGGAAGATAAAATTTCATTGAGGCATTTTATCGAACATGTAGTGTGCATGCTGTGTAATCATGGGTTTAATACCCAATTAATTTTCTCATTCCTCCCTAAATACAACACTACTCTAATAGGTTCATCCATACCAAAAAGAAACCACCAAGTTTCCCAAAAAAAACTAACTTAATGAAATCCAAACACAACCCTATGAATGGAATGATCCGTGAAAAAGAAAAAAAAATTCGTAGCAGAGTAAATGTAAAATAATATCATACTCTAAATGCCACGCACGTATAAAGACTGTATGTCACAATTAATATGACTATGCGTGTTTAGATAGTACTCTTGCTCAATCAAGAAATTTTAACCAAGAGGTGTGAGTGGGGTTGGGCTAAACAAGAAACCATAAGAGCTTGGGAGACCCGTCAAAGTGCAGAAAGTCAAACCCAATGCTGCTAGGACCTAATTTCTTGTGTCTAATAGAACCAGAGTCAGGATTTCTATTTTGACCCCTTTTTTTTTTTTTATATATATACAATAATAGAGCCTCTTCATTTTCTTTCCTTTTTGGATACAAAAGTTCTTACTTAGGTCATCTAGCCCGAGGTCAATTCTGATCACTCGTAAGGCTCCCCCTTACACTTTTGATTGCCTCCCCAAAGTCTCACATAAGGTCAAATGTTAAGAGATTGAGCTAGGCGTGCAGTGTGTGCGGCAAAAAGCATATTTAAAGTGACACACATCTTACACGTTTGCAACATAAGCCTATGATACAATTTTCACAAGACACATGCTTGAAAGTATACTGTCTAGTAGTAAGGACATGCATCACATCGAAGAAAGGACAAATGAATCAGAGGAAAGACAAAGAAGAAGATGAAGACCAGAAAAATAACAATGCAAAAAAAAAAAATGATATGCATGCAATGTATGAAATGCATGTTACATCTCTTGTGTTAAAACACAAATACCAATAGCCTTTCTAAGACACTCAAAACGAAAACCATCTAATGGTTTGGTAAAAAGATCTGCTAATTGATGTTCGGTGGGAATGTACTCAAGAGTAATTCCATGTATTTCCACAAGTTCCCGAATGAAATGATGCCTAATGTCAATATGCTTGGTCCTAGAATGTTGGACAGGATTTTTAGAGATGTTGATGGCACTGGTATTATCACAATAGATGCTCATCACACCTTGAGTAATACCATAGTCACGAATCATTTGTTTCATCCACAGCAATTGAGTACAACAACTCCCAGCAGCAATGTATTCAGCCTCAGCTGTAGACAAAGAAATGGAGTTTTGTTTCTTACTCATCCAAGCAACAAGATTTGTTCCCATATAAAAACATCCACCTGAAGTGCTCTTTCTATCATCGGCATTTCCCGCCCAATCAGCATCAGAGTAGCCTGCAAGCTCAGTATTGGAATCTCTGGAGTACCAAATTCCATAATTCACTGTACCATTCACATAGCGAAGTATGCGTTTGACAGCCACGAGATGGGATTCTTTGGGGTTTGCTTGGAATCTAGCACAAACGCCGACACTGAAAGCAATGTCAGGTCTACTAGCAGTGAGATACAGTAGACTCCCAATCATGCTTCTGTACAGAGATTGCTCAACTCCCTTTCCTGACACATCAGCACTGAGTTTTACACTTGTGCTCATAGGAGTTCTAGCATGGCTACTCCCATCTAATCCAAATTTTTTCAGCAGGTCCTTTGCATATTTTGACTGGGATATGAACAACCCTTCATCTAGCTGTTTTACTTGGAGTCCCAAGAAAAAAGTTAGCTCACCCACCATACTCATCTCAAATTCATTCTTCATTTCTTCTGCAAACTCAAGAGCTAGGTCATCAACGGATGATCCAAACACAATATCATCCACATAGATTTGAGCTACAGTTATCTCCTCACCCACTTTCCGGATAAAAAGTGTCCTATCAACACTTCCTCGCAGAAACTTGTGCTCCAAAAGATACGAAGTTAGCCTCTCATACCAGGCTCTGGGAGCTTGTTTCAACCCATACAGGGCTTTCTTCAACCTATAGACATGATTAGGATATTTTGGATCCTCGAAACCTTTTGGTTGCTCGACATACACTTCTTCTTGAAGGATTCCATTTAAGAATGCACTCTTTACATCCATTTGATAGAGTTTGAAACACATATGGCAAGCAATACTCAATAGTATTCAGATTGACTCAAGCCTTGCCACCGGTGCAAATGTCTCATCAAAGTCTATTCCTTCCATTTGGGCATAACCTTGTGCCACCAATCTTGCCTTATTCCGTACAATCATTCCATTTTCATCAGATTTGTTCTTGAAGATCCATTTTGTACCTACAACATTGTGCATTTCAGGTCTTGGGACCAGGTACCACACATCATTTCTCACAAATTGATTAATTTCTTCATGCATGGCATTTGTCCAATTCTCATCATTTAAGGCTTCTTCCACCCTTTTTGGTTCAATTTGAGAGATGTAACATGAGTGGGCTAGTTGACTTATCACTTTCTTCCTCAACCTCATCCCTTCATTTACATTCTCGATTATGTTATCTTGAGGATGGTTTAGCTTCACTCTCGAAGATGGCTCCTTGTGAGTATGAACTTTTTCAGTTGATGAGGTCTCTTGATCTTCATTAACTTCACTAGAGTTCTCTTCAGTTCCACTTGGTGTATCAATTAGATTTTGATTCAACTCCTCTTTAGGAGTATCATCTATAACCACATTGATGGATTCCATGACAGTTTGGATGCGTAGATTGTAACATCTGTAAGCACGACTGTTTCTGGAATAACCAAGGAATATTCCCTCATCACTCTTTGGGTCAAACTTACCCAGATTTTCCCTATCTCTCAAAATGTAACACTTACTCCCGAACACCCTGAAGTACTTCACATTTGGCTTCTTTCCTTTCCACAGCTCATATGGTGTCTGAGAAGTGTTGGGTCGAGGGTAGACTCTATTCACAATGTGACATGCTGTGTTCACAGCTTCACCCCAAAAATGAGCAGAAACATTTTTGGTATGCATCATAACTCGAGCCATTTCTTGGATAACTTGATTTTTTCTTTCAACAACTCCATTTTGCTGTGGAGTAATGGGAGCAGAGAATTCTTGACGAATGCCTTCTTCATCACAGAATTTCTCTAAACTTGAGTTATCAAATTCTCGTCCATGGTCGCTCCTGATTCTGACAATAGGGTTCCCTTATTCATTTTGAAGCTTCTTACATAAGTTCCTTATCACATTTGAAGCCTCACCCTTTTCCCTCAAAAATTCTACCCAAGAGTATCTGGTGAAATCATCTACCACCACCAGTATGTATTTCTTTCCCCCCAAACTTTCAGTCCTAGAGGGTCCCATAAGATCAATGTGTAACAACTCTAAAGGTCTTTTGGTCAGGATATCTGTTGTGTTCTTGTGGGCTGCTCGAACTTGTTTTTCCACTTGACATGATCCACAAACAGATGTCTCCACTTTCCCAAGTTCGGGCAGTCCAATCACCATTTCTTTCTTAGCAATCTTTGACAAATTTTTGTGATTCACATGCCCAAGTCTTTGATGCCAGAGAGTAGTGGCCTCACTTTTAGTACTATTGTAGCTGTACTGTGAAATGGGAGCAATACCATAGCAATTGTCAGATGTCCTGGTTCCTTGCATCAAGCATTGTCCATTGTTATCAGAAACAACGCACATATCTTTTGAGAACCGAACTTCGGCACCATTATCACACATTTGGCTTATGCTAAGAAGATTTGCTTTTAATCCATCAACATATAGAACTTTTCTCAATTCCGGTAGTCCAGTAATGTTAATTTTACCTTTCCCAATTATGTTTGCTTTTCCACCATCTCCAAATGTCACTGTCCCACATTTGTACTCTTCAATTGTCTTAAAAAGAGTTTTATCACCTGACATGTGTCGTGAACACCCACTATCAAGATACCACAGTGAATTTTTCTGGGTCTTCAAGGCAATGTGAGCAATGTGACATGTGTCTCTTTCCTCCTTCTTAACCCACACTCTTTTGATCTTTGGAGAGTTGACTTGCACAACCTTCTGGGTACTTGTCAGGTTGTCTATCTTGGCATTTAGACGAGCATTTTGTCTAGTGAGAACCATGACTTTATCCCACAGATTTATGTGATCTCCTTTTGGTTTTCTCCTTTTATTTCTCACAGAGAGCTTTTTGAGCTCATAGCAGTTAGGCCGGATGTGACCATACTTGCCACAATTATGACAAATGCGGTATTCTTTGTGAGTTTGTTGTTTCCTGACTGGCAAGTCATCCTTAGGAGCTTTTCTGGTGAGTCTTTTAAATTTCAAACAATTTGTTTTCACATGACCCAACTTCCCACAGTGATGACACACGGGTCTTGTGTTGTGAGCTATTTGTTTCTCTTGAGATGAAACAAACTTTTGTGCATGTATGACTTTCTTTCCCTTTGCTAGTGGGTGATTTTTCACCATGCTGTTTTGAGGAGTTTTCGAGCTCGTACCCACTTCAAACTTTCCTCTAACATAACCTATTCCACTCTTGTCTCCTGAGGGCTTTCCAAGAGTTAGAATTTTGTCCAGATTTTGTTTTCCAGTGGAAAAGGCCAGCAATCTTCCCTTTAGCTGGGTTAATTCATTTTCCTTAGTTTCCATAGCATCTTCCAAAGTCTCACTTTTCTTTCGCAATTGGTCAGTCAGGATATAAGCTTCATTCAGTTTGCCTTGGAGCTCATCATTTTCTTGTTTGCACTGAATTATATTTTCAGTCTGTGCTTTGTTGACTTTTCTCAATTTCATGCACTCCTTGTAAAGTTTTTCATAGATTTCTTGCAATTGATCTTCACACTCGGACTCATCTTCCGGTATGCTACAATCATCAGAAGCCTGTTCACTGCACCGATCTATGTCTCCAATGGAAGATGTAAACGCCATGTAGTTGAGATTCCTTTTGGGAGTGGAGTTGCCAGATGAGTCACTCGATTCAGACTCACTTTCACTTAGAGAGGCAATCTTTGCCTTTTCTTTGCTCTTCTTATAATTTGCACACTCCAAGCGAATGTGACCAAATCCATGACATTCATGACACTGTACTTGTGTCTTGTCCTTGTTAGGCCTAATGTAATTGTTGGAAGCTCTTTCTTTATTCTCTGAGCTTGACCCCTCGATATATCTCCCAAACTTCTTCTTCTCTGGTCTTTGGCTCCTGTGCCTTTTTGCTACAAACATTTTGCTGAACTTCTTAGCATAAAATGCTATTTCTCTGTCACTCATTGCTAATTCATCGAATGACTCATCTGAGTCCTCTTGAATTGTATTAAGAGCAATGGACTTGCTCTTCCTATCCAATGGCAGAGTATGTTCATAAGTTTGCAGGGAACCCACCAGCTCTTCTATTTTCATGACATCCAAGTCTTTACTTTCCTCAATTGCAGTAACCTTGGGACGAAATCTCTCAGGAAGAGATCTGAGAACTTTTCGTACAACTCTATTTTCTGGGATTTTGTCTCCCAAGTTGAACCGAGAGTTTACAATGTCATTCAATCTTGCATAAAAGACATCAAAGGTTTCATCCTCCTTCATTCTAATTTCCTCAAAGCTGGTGGTAAGCATTTGGAGTTTAGAATTTTTTACAGCCCTAGTTCCTTCGTGAGTGATCTCAAGAATGTCCCATGCCTCTTTGCTTGTATTACACATGGAGATTCGTTTGAACTCCTCCTGGGACACGGCCATAAAAATTGCATTTAGGCCTTTACTATTCCAGTTAATTTCACTTAACTCATCCTTTGAGTAGTTGTCCACATCTGTGGGAACTTCTACTCCATCAACAATGGTGACGGGCTCTTTCCATCCTCTTATCAAGGACACCCACACACGTTCATCTATAGACTTAAGAAACGCTCTCATTCGAACTTTCCAATAAGCATAGCTGCTACCATCAAAATATGGTGGTGATGAGAGGGATTGAGGCCTATCCATTTTGACCACCAAAGCAGAATCACACTCAGGAAGTTAATCCTAATGAAGTGTACCCTCTCTGATACCAATTGAAAAAGCGGTAGCTAATTACCTTACACACCTATAGGGGGGTGAATAGGTGTTTAACAAAAACAATAGCAGTTTAAAAAATTAATCAACAAACACGAGCAATCAAATGAGAAATCAACACACTGATTTTGGTTACGAAGTGGAAACTCATTTGAAGAACCTCTTCAAAATCTAAAACCACTCCGGGTGTAAGACACCACCTCTAATCCACTATAGAAATTTTAGTTTGTTACAACTAATTTAGAAACACTTACAAACCAACAAGAGCATCTAAACTTGTCTTGCAACACCACGAGTGACCCACTCGATCTCTACACGCATGTAGTGCCGGAACTCCGACCTTTCTATAGCTTCTCACACGAACACCTTGATTTCTTCATCCAAGCACCTTGAAGAACTCTTCCAGCTTGATGAACACGTCCACTCCAATGGACTCACTAAAATTATGAATGTGTGTTGTGGGGGAGAAATATAATCCAAGAGAATGATCCTTGAAAACAATGGAGATGTTTCTCTCAAGGGATGAATTGGGGCTCCTTGGCTTTTCCTCTATCTTTCTCACTCTGCAGCTGAGGACTTAAAGATGTATTTATAGGCCACCTTCAAAAACGGCGCTCAAACCCTAGAGAAATCCATTTATCACTAACTTCGCTCGAGCGGGATGTCGAGCGAGTGTCGAGCGAAATCTCTGCCTGGACTTCGAGAGATTTCGCTCGAGCGCCATGTCAAGCGAGGGTCGAGCGAGATCACTGTGTTCGGTTTTTCTCAAGCCATTTTGATCCTCTTCATATGTACTCTGTCCACCATTAGTTACAACTCATTTATAATAGGTTTTTCACTAGAAATTTGCCAACTACCAAATTTTACATCAACAATGTGCCTTGAGGCTTTAGTCATGACATAGTAGTTGGAAGAAGTTAAGTATTTAGGAGTCCAAATTCTAAGATGATTTTGAGAAGATTGGTGGGATAACCTAATATTGGGAGGCTATATTTTCTTTGGGGCTTGATCTTAGTTTTGCAAAATTCTATTTTGATGGTTAATCTGAAAAGTGATTGATGGGTCTATAAAGTGGAGAAAAAGATTAAAGTTGAGAAATTAAACTTAGAAGTTATTTGAGGATAGCACGATTTGTTGTTTGGAGCTAATGAGTGATCTTTGAGAGATTGTGTTAGGGTCCTTGTAGAGATGTGAGACCCCAGGTTTTGTCCATATTGATATATGACTTTATTTTATCATTGACCGTTTTAATCTACTTTAATAATTTACATCTTATTTATTATTGATAATGGTTATTTCTTGAGATCTTTAATTTTATGGTTTTAGTTATTTTATTTATAAGCGGATCTATCATTTGAATGACTATCATTATTATTTTAGTTTTCCTATAGCTTCAATTGTTGTGTCTTGTTTGACGAGCATTTTATTTTAATTGGGATTTACTTTAGCTCATTAAGGTTTTTGAGGTCTTATTATTTTACTCTATTATGTATTGTGTACTATTTTATTTTTATGTATTTAGGATTGAGCCTTAACTTGTTTTTAAATGCTTTGCTTTCGGTTGGATTTTGGTGTTTTTCAAGTGGGCTTTATTTTGAGGGAGTGATACCTGTATTTGTTTGAAGGCTAGTAAATGTTTTCCCTTTTTGGATTGTTTGTACGAATTTCGGGGAGGAAATTCTCTTTTAAAGGGGAGAGGATGTGAAGATCCGTAATTTTATCCCTTTGTGATTTAATATTTTAATATTAAATATATATTTTTGTGAACATAAATAGTGGATGTTGTGAATTGACTACTATTAATATTATTTTGTTATGTTTGTAATTAAATATTTGGAATATTTCATTTTCATTTAAGAATTATTTTCATAATTAATTGTAAGCTAATATATTTTCTCTTATGAATTTAACGTGATGCACTTAATTTAATATTTGAATTTAATCTCATTATTTTATTATATTGGTATTTAAGTTAAAGTGTGTCATCTATTTATCTTAATTTAATAGGTTTTAATTAATTTATATTATTTATTGTTTCCAGTTGGGCTCGTATTTATATACTTGAGTTGTGTTTGGGGTTTTATTTATTTTGGTTAGTGGCTTACGGTTTATATATATATATATATATATATATGTATGTATATATATATATATATGTATATATGTATGTATATATATATATGTATTTGCTTTAAGAAGCCCAGCTCGTGCAAACTTAAATCCAACCCCCTTTATTGATGCAAAACTTCACCGTTTGGTTAAGGCATTTGATGAAATTCGGTCCCTTTAGTTAAACGCCACCGTTTGATTTATTTCATACGTGAATTTCAATCATTTCTTTTTCCAGATGCGCCTTCTCCTCCTTTTTTTTTCTTCTTCTTCTTCTTCTTCTTTCGTTATTCTTCGGTCCGCTGTTCTACTGTATACCCGTGAGCAAAGATCAAATCTCTGCAGCTTTTTAATCTTCATTTCATCCACGCGTTACTCTATTAAATACCCAGTACCTAGATGATTGTTTTCCCTTCGTTTTCATCTAAAATCCGTTAGTCACATGCTCAGTTTCCATCTCAAACCGTGAGCTCCATACCACTATATTCCCTCTGTTTTTCGTCCAGAAATTGGAGATTCTCTTCCATAAAATCTTGAGGTTTATCTTGGCTCGGTTCTATGGTGATTCACGTGATTTTTCCCACCCAAAAAACCAGTGTTTTCAGCCTATATATGGGCCATCGACTCTTAAAGAAAATCCCACACCAAAAACCCCTCTTATTGCCGTGTTCGAGCCTTCATTTGAGTTAATTTCGAGCTCTCTTTTTTTCACAACTCATACTTGAGTTTTTCTCTTCTTCAATCTCCAGTAGTCCGAAAATCTTAAGTAGGGTTTTAATCTTCATTTCATTTGCCGTATTTCACCGCTTAGGATATCTTTCGGTAAGGTTTTACCCATTTAAACTGATTAATTAATTTAAGAATTGTTTTTAATTTATTTATGTGGGCTAATTATTTATGTTTAATTTTAATCCATTTAGTTATTTACGGTAACAATACTTATCTATTTAGGGAGTTTTATTTTCGATGGTGCGTTAGGGATATCTTTCTTTTACCCTTTTAAACTGATTAATTAATTTAAGTATTGTTTTTAATTTATTTATGTGGGTTAATTATTTATGTTTAATTTTAATCCATTTAGTTATTTACAGTAACAATACTTATCTATTTAGGAAGTTTTATTTTCGGTGGTGTGTTGGGCGCTATGATTGTAGCGTATTCGCTAGTGGGGGCACGAGATGGTTTTTTAGCATTTTCACTATCTTTGAAAATTGTACCGAGCGCGTTGTAAGTATTTTTTAAATGAACTTTAAGATTTAAATATATTTTTACATCGATAAGTATTGTATTTGTTCGACCTTGGGATTTATTAGTTGATGTTAGAATTTATTAATTGTTGGTTATGTTGCGTTTTGTGAAATACATTGCAAAATGCACGGTTATTGTGTATACCTGGTACTTGGATTTTAATGTGAGCTGTGATTTTTGGATTTATGGATTTTAATGGTTTTTGACTAAGTTATAATGGGGATGGCGATACATAACACCCGCTATGAAATGAGTGTATATGAGTTATAATAGGGCTGGAAATACGTAACGCTCATTATGATTGGTGATATGTGGATGTCATATTGAGGACAGCGATACGTAACGTCCAATATGATTTATGTATGGATGTCATGACGGGGATGGCGATACGTAACGCTCGTATGACTGGCATGAATAAGGGGGTAAGTAGAGATGGTGGTAGAGTTCTGCCTGCAATATCCATCTATTGTTTTAATTGGTTTTATGTGGATCATTTTCTGGAAAAATAGTTACAGTTTTTAAAGGATTTAAGTTTATCATTTTCTGAGAAAATGATGAATGTTTTTATTGGAGTTTATCTTAGGCCAAATGAGATTTTGGTGTGTGTTTATTTTATTTATTTTGAAAAAAATGATTTTAAATTTCATGTATATAGTGTCACGTACATGCATATTGTTGTTGCATGAATATATTTTATATCTTATGGTTTGTTTGTGTTGTACTTACTTGCGATGTCATTTTTGGCATCTTAGATTTTGGATGCAGAGATCGAGGAGGTTGAACCTGAAGAGACGGCTCCACTGTTAAAGTAATTGTGTTATAATTTATTATCTTGAGAAATATTCCCTTTTTATGTAAGTATTTTATATTTTGATTTTCGTATGATTATATCAAATCTCCTGCTGAAGAATTTATATCAAACTGATTTGTAAAACATTTTAAAAAAAATTTGGTACTTAGATATTGACTTTAATTATCCGCTGCTTTTATTTATACATGTCACGTGTTCACACACTTAGCACTTGACGTTAGGAATGCGTGACCCGTGTTATCACCATCTCGACGCCTCGATTCTTGTATTTTTTTTTTAAGTAGAATTTAGGGGCATCACACATATATATAATTAAATTTTAAGGTACAACAAAATACAGGACTAAAATCTAGTACGCAGCACAAATTATTTCTGGCGACAAAAAGCTAATTGCCCACGACTTAAAGTCGCAGCTAAACCTCTATTTCAAACTTTTTGTGGCAGGATTTATGTCATTTTCGTCGACTGTCGCCCAGTGTTTTAAATACCGTGCTGTACCGGCCGGTAGGCCGGAATTTTTCGTACCGGCCGGTCAGCCAGTACAAAAAAGTTGATATTTCGTTTTGGCCATACCGGCCGGTACGGTCAAAATCGGCCGAAAAATGTCCGATATGGCTAGTACCGGCCATACCAGATTTCGGCCTTCCAGGTTTTTTTTTTTTAATTTTTTTTTACTATGTTTTAACCTCAATTTAGACTAAATTAATTACATATATATATATTTATCTATATAATTTATTTTTATATTGACTATTATTTTGAAATATAATTTATAATTGTATTTATACATATAATTTATTTATGTATAAATTATTTCGAAACGGTACCGGTATCGAAATATTTCGTTTCAGTAACTTGACCGGTACCGGTACCAGTACGGTATTCAAAACATTGTTGTCATCACAAAAGGGTTTTTAATTCTGGCAACTATCACAATAGCCGAAAAAAGTTTTTCTTGGCTCTCTAATTGCAGCTACGTGGGGTGGACAAAAGTAGCTAGAATTAGTTAATACTGGCTACCTTTTGGTTATTTCTAGTGACTTTGCTCGTCGAAAATAGTATAGTTTCTTGTAGTGATCTTAAATTTTCAGCACCCCTATCTCCACAGATAGACAAGGAGCAAGGAACAATCTATGACTAGTATTCCATTATTTCATTGAATTGGGCAGCAGTATAAGTTGGGATTCATGGCTAGTGTTCCATATTCCATTGGAGTCGTCTAGACATTTCATAGTCACTGAATGTTGTTAGTAGGTACATGGATAAGTCTGGCAAGGTTCATTGGCAGGTACTGAAATTGATACTTGGGTATTTGAAAGGGATTTCAAATTTTGGCCTAGTTTTTGATTGAGAAACAAATTTTAGTTTCAGGATTGTTGGTTATGTTTTTACTTTGTGTGGTCCTGTTACTAGTTTCAAAGTAGTGCTATAATCAACTATTTCTTAATCAACTACTTAAGCAGAATATATGACAATAACAAAATTTGTGAAGGAAGCCATTCAGTTAAAAGGTTTAATAAATTATTTGGTCAATTTTTTATGACAACTAGAATGCAATATAGTTGACCAAAAATCAAATGTATCATGAGATAACCAAACATATTGATGTAAGGTATCATTTGCTTCAAAAGGTTGTTATAGTGGGTGTGAAAGAGATTAAGAAGAAAGTTTCAGACAAAGAGTTCACTCATCACTCGCTCGACACTTAGCTTGAGTGAACTTGAGGGTTTACATATCAACTACTCAACACTTAGATCAAGCAAAACGCAAGTCCTAATGTTTGCTTGACTTTCGCTTGATATATCGCTCAAGCAAATGTTCTTATTTAAAGGCTCCATGCGGTTTCAGTATAAATAAATACTATACTTCATTGCTACTTTGGAGCAGCTGAATAACACATAGAGATAGAGAGAGTATGATCTTTATGTGAGATTCCTGAGAGTTTATTGAGTGTATTAGAACTTTGGAATTTAGGATTTTACAATTAATCTCTTATACTCTATCAACTTTATTAATATTGAATTTATTGAGACCGATCCCGCCAGTAAACTTAGGCTGACATTGATCCTAAACTACTTAAATTTTGTCATCTTGAGTGATTGTGGTAATTTTATTTTTGATCTATTTCCGCTGTTTCATAGTTTTTAACTTAGCTGCTAATTACTAGTTAATCCCAACAGAAATATCCTTGGAAAAATATTGGTGCATGCCTTTTGTTTGTCCATAATTGATCTGGTGATGAATTAATTTCTAATTCATCATGGATATGTCAACAAAGCTCTTTTCAAGTAGGTTTTTTTTTTTGGATGAGTTGTGGATGAAAAAGGAATATTTATGAAAATGATGAAGATTCATGATGAATATAATTCATAATATTAGATGCACGGACGTACGTACGTACTTCTATACCACTTGTATCTCCCCCACTTTATCCAAGATGCATATACGAGGGGACGGCCTGATCATCCAATCGAGTTTGCTCCATCTTATGATCATCTTTCCAAAATCTATTATTCTATCTCTAGTTTATCCAGGAAAAAATGAAAAGACAAAATGAGTAGGGGCATGCAGCGCCAGCGTCTTTTTGCTCCATTTGTATAATTATTTTGTTAAGTACTGGATATATATCTCTATTTATCTTGAAAAATTCTATTTGTTATATATTCATTATTTTAGCATATGCTCTCGATATGATCCGAGTTCTATGTAGGCCGCCTACACCTCCGCCCACGAAAGTTTTCTATCGCTGTTGTCATCGTGCTTCTTGAAAATATCCCTCAACTCCTCTATACTACAAAGAAGTACTATTTCCTTTGGTTTGGTGCTTGTCGGCTGAAGCGACAACCTAACCATTTTGTAGTGGCCGAAGAGGAGTACCAGTGTTTTATGGTGACGTTAGCAAAAAACAGAACTTGATAAGGATGCTCTGTGATGAGGGTTGAAACGTCGCAACCTGATTGCTATATATAGACTATAGAGTGCTAGTTATCATTCGTTCTTCTCAACATGCAAGTTTTCCCAATTGCAAAAAAATGAAGATTCTCTAGTCAACATAAAATAAACGATAATATTTGCAAGTTGGTCGGTGAGGATGGAATGAATTTTAATATACTTTTTATCCACCTTTTTGGTCGTCCACGGTGGCTAGCTTTATCATCGATTAAAACAAGTGGATCCAAATCAAAGTGAAACAATTATATTCTTCTTTTTATAATACTTCATATAATAAATATGAAAAATATAGGCAGCGTATAAAATCTTATATTATTTAGAAAAAAATTCTTATTTTTTTATAAGATTTCGATAAAATTCTAATTATATTATATTATTAGATAGTCTTTTTGAATATAGATGACTTTAATTAATTTAGGCATTTTATTAAAATGTTACAAATGATTTATCTCAACAAAAGAAAAATGTTGAATTTAAACCATACGGCCACTTATGATGAATTAGAGATAGTTTAGATTCAGAAATGAGATGAGATGAATTATGAATAGTAATAAAATGAATGATTGAAATTAATTGAAATTTGAAATGAGTGGCGGAAAGAAGTTGAAAGTATGAAATAAATTATAAATAATAAATTTTAATTTTGAAGACAAACTGAGTCTTAGTCTGACAAAGAAGTAAAAAATTTGAAGGAGTTGATGGCGGCCACCGGTTTAGATTTGGGAGGCAATTATAGATAATTAGGAGCAAAAATTAGCCATTACGTACGTACCAATTGCTGGCCGGTTGCCACTTTGACGACTAGGTTCCTTGATCAGTTCTGGCCTACTCGATCTCATAATTAATGATTTTGCTGTTTTGAAATTAGAACGCTGTAATTAATGCTTGTGAGCCGGAACACATCCACACATTTTCTTTTGGGAGTGACGAATAATAGCTAAAGTCATCCGATGCTTATTTTGTAGATTATAAATTTATGTGTATTTTTATATATTATTCTATTTTTTATATTAATTATTTTAATAATATTATTTGTCATATTTTATTTATTTAAGATATTTATTTGATCTATTGATTAGTTAATATTAGTTTTATGTTGTTTTTATAATTAAATATTGAGTTACGTTATTTTTCTTATTAATTTTAATGAGAAGTAATTATTTTAATAATTATAATTAAATTCCTTTATTTTATTATGTAATTTTATTTGATGTACTTTCTTAATATTAATTAGTGTTTTATATTTAAATTGTTCTTTAAATTAAATTAGTTTATTGATGGACTTAAATATCCTATTTAATTGATGTTGAATAGTAATATTTTTAATTGGCTTTTATTTAATTTATTGTGCTTTTTCTAGTTAGTCCTTTTTTTCTCATTCTCTTTTCCTTTTCTTTTCTTTTCTTTTTCTTTTTTTTCCTCTCTTTTATTTCATTTTTCCTCCCCTGCTTCGCCAGACTGCGAGCCCCCCCCCTAAGTTTCGTATCCCATCTGTTTCTCCCTCTCCACCCAATGCTGTCGTCCGCCTCCTTTCGGCGATACTGCCCAGCCCACAACCTTTCCCACCCGCCGGCGAGTCCAGTGGTACCGTCAGTGTGCTCCATGACCATCCTACCGCCCCTCTACGGCCACAAACCCGAAATACGTATTTTGCCTTCCCTTACCTTTTTCGGCCACCGCCGGCCACCCCTTGACACCGACAACCTACCAGCAGCCTCCCCTCATTCCGGCGAGTATAACCCAGCGCCCAAAGCCACCTAACTCAGCCACTTCCTCCTCCACCCGAAATGGGTCCTTAAATGGATCCATCTTCACCACGCTCCGTCCGGCCACCGTAGGCCTCACCACCACCACCACCAAAATACTCCCCTACCTCAGTCGACCAACCCCTAGCTCAGCTCCTCCATTCGTGGCCCCACCTTCCCTATACGACCCCAAACCCGAAAATAGGTTTCCACCCTTTTGGCGCCCGATCTGCCACCTTCTGGTGGTTGTGCCGCCACACCACCACCTCCATGAGATTCCCCACCCTTCAATGAGTATCTCCCTAAATTTTGGTATTAAACCGAGCACTTTAGTCTAACGTACAAGTGACTGCTACGAATGCTACAGATTGGCGTTTGCTCAAAGATTTACGTTTTTACCCGCTGTAAGTATTTTCCAAATAAACTTTAAGATTTAAATATATTTTTGGCATCAACAAATATTGTATTTGGTTATTGTTGGAATTTATTAATTGTTGGTTTTTTGGTACTTAGTTGTCTACATTGTGTATTTACAAGCATATTCATGTGTTGGAGTGAAAACTGGGTTTTCATGTGTTTATGGTTTCGAGTACGTGTGTATCACGACCCCAAGCCGAGATGGGGCATTATCCCGGTGGAGCTCCTCTGATCACTCGGGAGCGGAATATACTAAGTGACATCTCCTAGGTCGTTGCCGGGCGACGACGAGATCTGACGGGATGGTAACGCTCTCGTGCCGACTTCGTGACTCCTCTACTGGCAGGAGTTAGGGGATGCCTGGTCATGGTACATGTTGGGCGCGGTTAGCTAGGCATCGCCCGTTCTGAAGTCACATGCGTGGTCGTTACTTTCGATGTGATGATGAAAGCTAGGGTGTGCAAATGGTCCCTAGGGGAGATCATGGTGCATACGGTTCATAAAATGGATGTTTAGGCCATTTTCTGGAAAAGTGGAGGGTTTTAATTATTAGTTTTACGTGGACCATTTTCTGGGAAAATGGTTGTGGTTTTAATGGATTTATAGACATCATTTTCTGGGAAAATGATAGATGATTTTATTGGAGTTTTAATTTGGGCTAAATTGAGATTTTGGCGTGTGTGGATATTGTATTTGTTTTGAGAAAGATGATTTTAAACTTCATGCATACGGTGTCCTGTTCATGCGTAGTGTTATTACATGAATGTAACTCTGTATTTTGGTTTGTTTGGGTTATACTTACCTACGATGTCATTTCTGACGTCGTAGCTTTTGGATGCAGATTTTTGTAAGGGTTGAGCCTGAGGAGGCGACTCTGCTGTTGAAGTATTCGTATTATAAAATTGTTATCTTGGGAAATTATTTTCCCCTTTTTAAAATATGTATTCGTTAAATTGTATTTCGGATGACTGTATTAAATCTCCTATTGGAGAATTTATGTTAAATTGGTTTATAAAATAATTCTAAAAAATTCTGGTATTTAGATTATGACTTTATTATCCGCTGCGACTTTTATTTATGTATGTCACGTGTTCACACACTTAGCACGTGACATTGGGGATGCGTGACCCATGTTGTTATCATCTCGACGCCTCAATTTCCGTGTTATTTTAAAGAGAAATTTGGGAGCGTCACAGGTAGTATTAGAGCAGTTCGGCTTTGGGTAAATCAGCAAGTTACCTAGGGACAGTACTAGAAAAGTTAGTGGTTTTAAAAATTTATTTGTTTTATTATTTGGTTATTTTATTTTAATTTATTATTCTATTTGTTCTCTAAGTTTTCCTATTAATTTATATGGTAAGATTATCGATATTTATTTCGTTGTGTTGTGTTTTTTATTTTAATGTGTATGTTGTCTATTTATTTTCATAATTAATTTAGTTCTGATTGGTTTGTTTGTTTTGTTTTATTTTATTTTAATATTTGTTCAATATTGTAATTGGGTAGTAGTTAAGATTTTAGTTAGTTGATTTTATGTAGTTAAGTTGTTGAGCATTTATTTAATTATTTATTTTATATATATGCCTTTGTTTTTGTTTAAATTGGAATTTGGATATTTCGGATTATATCATTATTTTAAATCGTTGTTTTTATTGAATCCTATATTTAAAATAATTATATTATGGAATTCCTTATTTTAAAGTTTACTTCTTTTGTTGTGGGTTATTTTGTTTTCTTAAACTTTTACTCAATTATCATCAGGATTTAATTTTAATTTTAGTTCATAGGTTTCTTACAAGATAGTTTTGGATTTTGTTTATTATCTTTTTATTTTAATTATGCCTTTTGTCTTTTATATATTTCTAAACGTTTGAAATTTATTTAGACAAAGATTTAAAGGAAATTGCTATTTTGTATTCCTTTTAGAAATATGCCTTGAAATAAGTTTTTAAATTTATTATCTTTTCACTTTGCTGCTTGAATTATTTTAAAAGTTCATCTATTTATTTTGACGGGTGGATTTGTTTGGGCAACTTGTTAGTATTATTTATTAATTTATTTATCTTACTATGGTTCATTTCTTTTCAAGGTTTTAAATTTTAGAGATTTCTACAATAAATCTTTTTTAAGAGTTGGGTTTTGTGGAGAATTTCAAAGCTTTATTTGTTATTTTATTTGCTATTCTTATTTTAATTCAATCTCCTTGGTTTATTTAATAAAAGCTTTCGGTGATTTGTGTTTACCAAAGAATGTGGTCTTGTTTTCTTAGATGAATGACTTTTACTTATTTGTTTATTGGATCTTTTTCCCCATGCTGTTTTTATATAATATCTATGTGAATTACTTAAGTTTTATTTAGTGTTTGGGTATATTATTATATCTTTGCGAGATATATTTGTTTTGATAAATTATTGGTATTTATGTAATCGTGTTTCTTTGTTGATATTTCCCATGCTGTTTATATGTATTAGCTGGGTCTCACCGAGTGCTAGAATTTCTGAGTTCTAATTTTATTTCTAGGAGATTGTTAGAAGTGTATTTTAGATAAACTCTTCTTGTGAGTGTGAAATTGTTGGTCATTAATATATTGTTATGGAATCTGTCTTAGTAATACTTATGATAGTAGGCGATCAATTATTTCCTTGGTAAAGTTTTGATGTCATTTGTGGATGCTTAGATACTAATGTATAATAATTATGTGTGTAAATTTTGGAGAGCACTTGTCTTTGATTTGTGCTTGACTTGGTGAAAGTTGTTTTCTTAAGTGATGGGGTTGAATTGATGTGATGGAAATAAATGTAAGAAATCTAAATTTTAGGCTTCTGGGCGAATTGTTTAGAGTGGATAATTTAAGTATGATATTTGGAGAATTTAATAGTTAGCAATATTTATCGAGATATCTTAAGGAATTAGTTTTAACTTAAGGTCGCATAGGAATTTAAAATATTTGTGATTATTCCATCTCATGAGTATTGAAGGATTGGTTGGGAAAGCTATATGTATTTTGGTTATCATACTAATTAAGTTGAGTAGAGTGATAGGATTTTTTTGTGATATACGTTGGAGTTTAGGTATCAACCATAGTGGTATAATCAAAATTATGAGATATTAAAATTTTAGAATTTGGAAGAGTGGTATAGGATTTCTTGTTAATAGGTGTTGAGCCAATTTTTACTTGTGGTAATAATTTATAAGGAATTAAATTTTTATACATTTAGCGAGTAATCAGAGTGCGCGCGAAAGCACGATGATTTGCGATGCAGTTGAAGGTTCAAGTTTTACGTTCGTTGTGAGGAATTAGTGATGACTTGAAATTTGGGATGGTGCTTGTAAGGGGAGATTTATCATTTGTTGGGTAAATTAGGTTTATTGATGGTTAAGATGGGAAGTTAAACTTGGGAGGGTTTTTTAGGGTGGTATGAATTGTTGTATGGAGTTAGTGAACATTAAAATTTTGAGAGGTTATGCTAAGGTTCTAGTACATGTGGAGTTCAGATTAATTGGCTAATTCAGGAGTCTTAGAGATAAAATGTTATTTTGAGACTATACGTTGATAATGGAATCACATTCATTTGTAATTGAGGAAAATAAATGACTGTGCTAATGCTTGGAGTGAGTATTGAGTGATGTGGTAGATGAGTTATTGGAGTTTTTATTAGTTGCCATCAAGCGAATTTCGAGAACAAAATTCTTTTTAAGGGGGGGAGAATGTGAGATCCCAGATTTACGTGTATTTTTACACGTTATTTTATTCTCAGTGTTAATTGCTTTAATTTATTTTAATAATATTATTAGTCGTGTTTTATTTGTTTAAGATATTTATTTGATCTATTGATTAGTTAATATTAGTTTTATATTGTTTTTATAATTAAATAATGAGTTACGTTACTTTTCTTATTAATTTTAATGTGAAGTAATTATTTTAATAATTGGAATTAAATTTCTTTCATTTTTCCTCCCCTGCTTCCCCAGATCGCGAGCCCCCCCCCCCCCCTCCCAGTTTTGTATCCCGTCCATTTCTCCCTCTACCCCCAGCGTCGCCGTCGGCCTCCTTCCGGCGACACCGCCCAGCCCACGACCTCCCCCACTCGCTGGCGAGTCCAGTGGTACCGTCGGTGTGTTCCACGGCCATCCCATCGCCCCTCTACGGCCACAAACCCGAAATGGGTATCTTGCTTTCCCTAGCATTTTTCGTCCACTGCCGGCCACCCTTAACACCAGCGACCTACCAGCAGCCTCCCCTCACTCCGGTGAGTATAACCCACCGCCCAAAGCCACCCGAAATGAGTCCTTAAATGGATCCATTTTCACCGCGCCGTCGTCTGGCCACCGTAGGCCTCACCACCACCACCAAAATACTCTCCTACCTCAGCCGACCACCGCCTTAGCTTAGCTCTTCCATTCGTGGCCCCACATTCCCTATACCACCCCAAACCCGAAAATGGGTTTCCACCCTTTTGGAGCCCGATCCGCCACCTTCCGATGGTTGTGCCGCCACACCACCACCTGCATGAGATTCCCCACCCTTCAATGAGTATCTCTCTAAATTTTGGTGTCAAATCGAGCACTCTAGCCTAACGTACAAATGAGTACTACGAACGCTGCAGATTGGCGTTTGGTTAAGGATTTACGTTTTTACCCGCTGTAAGTATTTTCCAAATAAATTTTAAGATTTAAATATATTTTTGGCATCAACCAATATTTTATTTGCTTATTGTTGGAATTTATTAATTGTTGGTTATTTGGTGCTTAATTATTTACATTGTGTATTTACATGCATATTCATGTATTGGAGTGAAAATTGGGTTTTCATGTGTTTATAGTTTCGGATGCATGTGTATTACGACCCAAAGCCAGGATGGGGCATTATCCTGGTGGAGCTCCTCTGATCACTCGGGAGTGGAATATACTGAGTGACGTCCCCAGGGTCGTCGCCGGGCGACGACGAGATCGGACAAGATGGTAACGCTTTCGTGCCGACTCCGTGGCTCCTCTGCTGGCGGGAGCTAGGGGATGCCTGGTCATGGTACATGCTGGGTGCGGTTAGCTAGACATCGCCCGTTCCGAAGTCACATGCGTGGTCGTTACCTTCAGTGTGATGATGAAAACCAGGGTGTGCAGATAATCCCTATAGGAGATCATGGTGCATACGGTTAATAAAATGGATGTTTATGCCATTTTCTGGGAAAGTGGTGTGTTTTAATTATTGGTTTTATGTGGACTATTTTCTGGGAAAATGGTTGTGGTTTTAATAGATTTACAGATATCATTTTTTAGGAAAATGATGGATGATTTTATTGGAGTTCTAATTTGGGCCAAATTAGGATTTTGGCGTGTGTAGTTATTGTATTTTTTTTTAGAAAGATGATTTTAAGTTTCATGCATACGGTGTCCTGTTCATGCGTAGTGTTGTTGCATGAATGTATTTCTGTCTTTTAGTTTGTTTGGGCTATACTTACCTACGATGTCATTTATAGCGTCGTAGTTTTTGGATGCAGATTTTTATGGAAGCTGAGCCTGAGGAGGCGACTCCGCTGTTGAAGTATTCGTATTATAAAATTGTTATCTTGGAAAATTATTTCCCCCTTTTTAAAATATGTATTCGTTAAATTGTATTTCGGATGACTGTATTAAATCTTCTATTGGAGAATTTATGTTAAATTGGTTTGTAAAATAATTATAAAAAATTCTAGTACTTAGATAATGACTTTATTATCCGCTGCGACTTTTATTTATATATGTCACATGTTCATGCAATTAGCACATGACGTTAGGGATGTATGACCCGTGTCGTCATCATACCGACACCTCGATTCCCGTGTTATTTTAAAGGGACATTTGGGGGTGTCACATACCCAAAGACAATACTTACCCGATCCAATCAAAATATTTGTATGGTATATTTTTTTCCGAGTGATCAACTCAGTACTGGTATGATTGGATTTATTATATGAAAATTATTTAATATATAATTATTTATTTCTAGAAAAATAGCTATTTATAAGTAAATTGACTCAACTTTCATTATTTAGAAGACTCTCATTAGATTGTTTAAAACTAAAGGACAGTCTTAGCTATTGTGAAGAGAAATTTGACTTTTGCCTATTCCATTCACATAAGTCTCCACATTAGAATAATTATTTTATTATTATATAATAATAAAATAATAAAATAATTTAGCTTTCATTATTAACATCAAATTCTTTCATTAAATTATTCATTTATTAATTATATAGTAATAAATAATTAATAATTCAAAATATTATATTTATTATTTATAATTATGATTTTGTTATATTTTACCATTCTGTTTATTATATGTTAACTAATAATTATGATATTCTATTTAAATTAAATTACGAATTTTTAATTTTAAAAAAAATCTACTTAATCTTCATCTAATTATATGTTTTTTACTAACTTTTCTTTTACCCAATAAAAGAGAGAAGAAAGAAAGAGAGAAGAATTTGATAAAATAAGAATTTGACATGTAATAGTGAATCACTATAAGAAAATTGTTTATTTGGGACCATGTATTAGTCACAAACAATCTATTTTAATTGCTAAATATAGTCTGTTTTAGAGCATTCACAACCCACTAACTATTTTATTTATTTAGTCAAAATTTAGCTAAAATATATAAAAACAAACTTCATTAGGCTCAACAAAATTAAAATAAATTTAACTTTCTTTCTCCTCATTCTCCATATTTAGAGAATGAGGAGAGAAATTTAAATTTATTTTAACTTTGTTGAGTCTATTGAATCTTGTTTTTATGTCTTTTAGCCAAAATTTAACTAAACAAATGAAATAGCTAGTGGGTTGTGATCAATGTTCTAACAAACCAATATTCAAATTATAATTAGAATTAAAATAAATGAAAAATTGGAAATTAATATTTTAATAGAATAACTTTTGGTTTGTTGAGTCTATTATTTGATGTAGTAAAAAGTGGCTAGTTAAAATTTATAAAAATGACATTTTAAGTCAAATTTTAGTTAAACTTTAGTTAGTGGATTGTGAATGCTCTTAGTTACTAATAACCATTTTTGTTGTAAATATTTGGTCACAAATATCTATTTTTTCTGAAGTGAATATTATAGATGAAATAAATTTTGGCAATACTATAACAATAGCCATAAATTTTTTAACTTTAGCCAATTCAATGTGGCCTTATTTTAAGGTCTAAAGGCTAAAAGTACAATATTGGATTTGGCTTTTAGCTAATCCAATGAGAGTGCACTTAATATATAGTCATTTTCGTCGTAAATAATTAGTCACAAATATCCGTTGGACAAATAGATATTTGAAAATCTAAATCCCTACTTTGTGTATATGATATATATTAAAAATTGGATATCAAATTACATTAATTAGACTTATATATGCTTTGTAGAAGTTTTTATCTGAGCGCTACCGTCATATGTTAAGAGTACATGATATTAATTATCCTTAGGTCCCATTTCCCATAATTTAGATAAATTCTTAGTTTTTTTTTTCTCAGCAGATCTACTTATAAAAAAAGTGAACTATTCTTAATTAGAAGGAATAAAAAAAGAGAAAATATTTTTAAATATATATATATATATATGATCTTTTTGGCTTGTTGGTGAAAATAAATATATATGAAGAGCAGAAGAGGATCGAGAATAGATCATGTTTATATTTTATGAAAAGCTCATATTTTATGAAAAGCTCATATTTTCAGCATTTATGAAAAAGTCATATTCAGTATTTATGAAAAATCCATGTTCATGTCATTATGTATGTATCTATGAGTATGCTTGTTTTGAGAGAACCGATGAGTATTATTTTTACCGTATGATGTGTTGCTTATTGAGTATACGACTTATTTTGTTTTTATTTCTATATTTCCATGTTTTTCTTTTAAAAACCATCGTAGGTGATGAGGATACACAGCTGACAAGATTTGATTCAAGGAGGCGATGCAGAGGCCTAGACAGTGTATTAGTGAAAAAAATATTTGTCGTAAACACATGAAATTTCGATTTTTTTTAATTAAATGCTTCTGATGACTTTGTTTAATTTTTTTAAAAGACTGTTTCATTTATTCAAAAACGTTCGTACCTGGTGTGATTTTGTAAATAAAAGTTTTAGTAGCACACTGGCTCCCTATATGTTTTTAAAAATGCTTTATTTGGAAGCGGGGTATTACATATTATGCCAATTAGGTCTAAGAGAGGTATGAGTACTCTAATACTCTAAGTGGACACATAGCATGGCTTAACATGGTTTTAGATTTTGCCATTTTTTTTTCTCATAGGAGTCGACCAAGCACATATTGTACACACTCACTCTATCTCTCCAAGCTCTTGGTCAAGACCTCCCCTCATCTCTCCATATCTTTTCTTCATTTTCCTCACCTTCCAAACACTTCTCCCTAGCACACTTGTGTGGGTTATCTTTAAGAATTTAGTGGAAGTCTTCTCTCTCACAAGGTTTCTTTAGCTTATCTCTTGGAAAGTAGTAAGTGCTCCTTTAACTTGATTTTAATATTTCTGTATATATACATGGTAAACTTGTTACTTAGTGTTCTATTTTGCTATTTGTTTGATTGAAGAGTAATTTTGTTATTATTTACTTAATGAGTGGTTAATAGATGTTTTTATCTTAGTATTTGATTGTTGGGTGCTTAAGATACAAATTCTTTCTGATTGTTTAAGGTGATGGTTTAGGACTTGATTCAAGAGATACTTGGAGAATTATATAATGAAAAGTTTGATAAAAGAATTCAAGGAATACAAATTTGAGAATTTTGGTTAAGAGATTTAATCCTTGGCATGGTATTTTGAATGATAGAAATTTTATTTTTATTTTTAGGAGTATATAGTGCACAGCTATGGAAGGTGCTTTGGAGGATTTTAAGTTTGATTCCTAAGGGATGATATGATATATAACCTCGGTTTTTAGTTGAAGCATGAAAGTACACCCTTTGATATTTTAAGAATAGTTGAATATATGTAGTGATTTGAAAAAACAAATTATATGATGAAGGACAATTGAAGAAAATACAAGTTAGTCATGAGAAAAGCAAATGAAAATTGGGCTTCCCCTTCTCAAGAATTTTGGCCTAGACCTATTTAGGGTTAGGTTCTTTTCATTTTTAACTTTTTCTTTAATAGAATATTCATAGCTTATTTGAAAAGAATTAAGATCACATGTGTAATATGTGCGTGTCATGACTTGGACATGCATGCTTTATACGTTGCATGAATCATGTGTCATACGTGAGAAAGTTCAAGTTTGCATGCATATTTACTCAAATGAAAAGTCCCATGATTTGAATTATCATATTTTTCAAAAGAAATAAGATAAGAATCTCTAATAAGAAAACTGACGGTGAAGGCGTTTCAGTCTGCCGTCATAATAAGAAAATTTACGGTGAAAGCGTTTCAATCTGCTGTCGAGAATAAGAAAACTAACGGTGAAGGCATTTTGATCTGTCGTCATACTAAGAAAAACCAACGGAAAAGGAGATTCGATTTGCCGTTGAGATTAAGAATGATGGTGAAGGAGTTTCGATCTGCCGTCATAATAAGAAAAATGACGATGAAGGCGTTTTGATCTCCCGTCGAAATTAAGAATGATAGTGAAGGCGATTCAATCTACTGTCATTTCAATAACGATAAGAATAAGAACAAATACACGTAATGTTAAGAATTTTTTAAAAACACATGACAATTACATGAAAAGTTTTATCTACGTGTCAACGAAAGTTTTTTATGATAACATGAAAGTCTTTAATAAAAGAATATGGTGCATAAGTCATTTCATGAGTCTCATGATCATGGAGCATGCATTTATTTATTTTTATATGCTGACAATACTTTTATTTTAAGTTATTTGAGTACTTACTCCGATTTTACAAAATCTCACCCTTTATTTATTTTACTATCATTCCTTTTGGAATGATAGAAGCGTTTGCAGGAATAGATAGCCCAACATGAGACCCAGACTACCTGGGACACCCCCATATTCCCTTTAAAAGAACACGGGAATCGAGGCATTGGAATAATGACAACACGGGTCACACACCCATAACATTAAGTGTTAAGTGTGTGAACACGTGACATGCACAAATAAAAGCAGCGGATAAATAAAGTCAATATCTAAGTACTAGAATTTTTTAGAAATATTTTACAAACCAGTTTAAACACAAATTCTCCAACAAAAGATTTAATACAGTCATCCCAAAATTAAAACACAAAAGAAATACATTTATAAAAATGGGAAAACATTTCCCAAGAGAAATAAATATATATATCAAATTTCAACAGCGAAGCCGCCTCCTCAATCTTAGTCTTCTCAACATCTGCATCCAAAGTCTACGACGCCCAACATGGTATCACAGGTAAGTATAACCCAAACAAACCACAAGATATAAAATATATTCATGCAACACTACAACACATGAACGTACATCATATGCATGAAACTCAAAAACCATCACCAATCTCAAAATGCATAATTTCCACACATGCCAAAATCCCATTTGGCCCAAGATAAAACTCCAATAAAAACATCTATTATTTTTCCAGAAAATAATACACGTAAATCCATTAAAACCACAACCATTTTTCCAGAAAATGGTCTACGTAAAACCAATAATCAAAACCCGCTATTTTCCCAGAAAATGGCCTAAACAACCATTTTTTATTAATCGTATGCACCATGGTCTCCCCTAGGGACCATCCGCACACCCTGACTCTCATCATCACACCGAAGGTAACGACCATGCATGTGACTTCGGAATGAGCGATGCCTAGTTAACCGTGCCCAGCACGTACCATGACCAGGCATCCCCTAGCCCTCGCCAGTAGAGGAGCCACGGAGTCAACACGAGACCGTTACTATCCTGTCCGATGCCATTGTCGCCCGGTGACAACCTAGGGGACATCATTCAATATATTCTACTCCCGAGTGACCAGAGGAGTTCCATCGAGATAATGCCCCATCTCGGCTTGGGGTCATGATAGACACACACCCGAAAGCTATTAACACATTTGAAAACCTAGTTTTCAAATCCAACACATGAACATGCATGCACTATGCAATGCATACCACAACTCACAAAATAACCAACGACCAATAAATTCCAATATCAACCAAACACAAATATTTGTTATTGCAAAATATATTTAAATCTCAAAATTTATTTGGAAAATATTTACAGCAGGTAAAAACCAGATTGTAATAATCCTTCCTTTTTACATATAATCTTAGGAATAGATTCATTTAAACATTTAATATTTTTATTTAAGGGAATTTTAGGAATTATGGTAATTGGAAGGAAGATTAAACCAGAAACACCTTAAGTAGAAAATGAAATATGAGGAATTATGATAAAGAAATTTTTAAAAATTTTAAAAAATAGATGTAAATTAGAATATTTTAGTTTTCATTTATAGAATAATTATATCAAGGATATTAAGAGGAAAATTGAGAAAATTGGAAGTGGAGTGGAAAAACACTTAAGTAGCCTAAAAGTGGGTTCTCGGATTAGAATGACATGTTTCGGTAAATTGATGATATCTCCCTCATATGACCTCGTATTTAGGTGATTCAAAATCCTATAAATCACTAAGAGAATTATCTAAAACTATATGTTTTGAGTTTTCAGATAATCGAAGTGGATCAATGGGTATTTGGGGTGGAATTAGACTGATCTGTGTTGAGCGTAAACTGAAGCTCGAAAATAAATCAAACCACTGACCTACTTTAGGAGCCTCAATTTGATTGGTTCTCTACATTTTTATCTTCTAGACATGTGTAAAAAGGTTTGTACTTGGTGGTGGAAGAGTTTCTAGAAGAAAAATTTGAATATAACCATGGGAGAAGTGGGAGCAAATCTGATTGGAAGACAACCAACTAAACGAGCCAAGTTGCCCCTCCATTCTCAATCAATAGCCAAGCAAGCCTTAAGGGGATTCTTCTAAGATGTTATAAGAATGTCTAGGAAGGATGGAACATGTGGAAAAAGGTGGGGGAGATGATCTAAATACATGGGAGCCAGATTAAGGCCAAGTGGCCAGTTTAAGCATATCCTAGATTTGCTAGGATTTCTTCCATTTGTTTTTTACCTATGTACTGTAATAATTTAAACCATTGATCTAGATTATTTTAGAGGAGGATTAAGCTCAGCCATGGGATGAAAATTTCAAAAAATCATTAGAGGTTTAGGGGTGATCATGAGGCCATGCACCTAGGGGGGGACAACTCACCTCATTCAGCTAAGGCATTGCTGAAATGTCCTTTCCTCTTCTCAAGCCTCCAACGCCTTCTCATCCCTATAAATAGGTACACAAGCTTCTCCTCACTTTCTTTTAGAGAGATCATTCAGCCACCTTGAGAGAAATCCAAGAAAAATACCCGAAATTCCACTCACAACACACATACCTCAAAAGGAAGCTAAGTAGGAGCCTTGGAGAGAGAGGAAATACAAGTCCATTCAAGACTACTAATTTAGCTTTGGAAAAATTTTTAAGTGCACTACTTAACATAATCTTGGTGTGGTATAAGTGGCTTAATTTTTAGATTTACTTTGATACCTATTTGATGCTTGTTTAAGCCCATGCATTACTTATGAAATAGCTTGAATGTTCTTGAATTATGGAGTGGTTTTTGTTGTGGAAAAATACTAGGAAATTAGAACCTTATGCATATGTTTTATGATCATATAATAAGAGGAATATGTGAAAATATGAGGTCATGATTTGGAAAAAAATGATAGAACAACCCTAGTAACTTTCAGACTTCAAATGAGTTAAGTAGACAGATTTAACATCTTTCAGTAAAATGGTCATAACTTATTAGTGTGATGTCAAAATTGATTGATTCAAAATGATATGAAAATATAAGACATAGATCTACAACTTTTATGTTTTAAGTTTTAAGAGATAAGAATTTTATGAAGGACGGAACCGGAATTAAGTAACAAAATAGAGTAGGTAACCCTTAAAAAGGGGAGTTTTCCTTCATTTTAAAAGTTCAAGTGAATTATTTGAAAATTTTTTTAACAAATATTATAATTTTAGGAACCTTAATATATTAGGATTTTTTTTTAGAATTATTTTCATAAAAAGATAAAATAAAATAAAATAAAATTATATATATAAGAATAGTTCAAGAAACACTTAAAAATAATGTAGTTATGAAATTATGCAAACTTGTGGACTTGAGTTGAAAGAGTTAAAAGGATTAAATAATTAAGAATATTTTCTATGAAAATTCGGCCAGCCCTTAATTAAATAATAATAGAATATTTTATTTAGTTTCATACGTATTATTTGTTAAGTTTGACGTTATGAATTTAGGCGACGTATGCGCATGTAGGTTTTGTGTTATGCTTTTCTATGTCATATGCTTTGTAAAAATGTGAAATATGCATGTTATTAGTCTAAGTTTGTATTATATTACATTTCGTCACATATGTGCGTCGTCGTAAGTCACGACGTGTATTTTAAGAAAATACGATAAGAAAACGTTAAGAAAAATGTAATAAGTTAAGTGTTGTGTCATGACAGGGACGTCGATACGTAATGCCCGAAAGACTGACATGACTAGCGAGGACGGCGATACGTAACGTTCGCTATGCTAAGTAATTCTGTGTCAGGACGGGGACGACAATACGTAATGCCCAGAAGATTGACACAAGGCTCGTCAGGATGGGGACGGTGATACGTAACGCCCTGACGATTGATAAGCTTATGTATGACCAAGCTGACGCGTCAAGCTGAGAAAACCCAGCGGGGATGGCGATACGTAATGCCTGTCGAGGTTATGAAATAAGTACGACCCTCAGTATTATGAAAGATAACATAAGAAATAAGAATTTAAGTATAATAAGAATGAGTCCATAGGAAATATAAGTTGGTCATTCATTTGTCATATACATGCATGAACTACATAACATAATTTATATATTATGTGCTATGATTTTGTCATGTATTTTATGTTTCACTTTATTTATGTCATGTTATGATATATATCTACTTACTGAGATTTCTAAGGAAATGTCACCTTTGTTTATTTATGTCTTTTTCTGAAAAAATTAAATATTGTACAGAATCTTATGATGAACAAGGGAAAAGTCCCTTTATCTCAAGGAGCTCAGAAGAGTCCTGAGGAGCCCTCTGACTTTTCCCTTTCTAATTTTTTTGATTTTCTTGTTATTGATATCTATGACCGGCTGATGGGTTTACAGAGACACGATGCTTCCGCCTTCTCAACGCAGCAGAAGCGTACCATATGTTGTCTGATGTTAAAATTAGATGCATGCATTATAGGATCAATACGTATGGGGTAAGTAGCCCAATGTTATTTACTCAGACTCTTCAATTTACGTTAAAACCCTTAGTTTAAATTGAGGGCGTCACACAGATCATCGAACAAACGCCGATCCACAGTACACACAACGAGTCACTTCATACGTTAGGTTAGAGTGCTCAATTTGACACCAAAATTTAGGAAAATACTCAATGAAATGTGGGGAATCTCATGAAGGTGGTGGTGAGGCAGTGCAACCACCGGAAGGTGGCGGATCGGGCTCAAAAGGGGTGTAAATCCATTTTCGGATTTGGGCTTGTACGAGGAAGGTGGGGCTGTGGATGGGGAAACTAAGCTAGGGGGTGGTCGGCTAAGCAAGGGGGACCTTTTGGTGGTGAAGGTGAGACCCACAGCGGCCGCATGGCGGCACGGCGAAGATAGGTCCGTTTAGAGACCCATTTCAGGTGGAGGAGGAAGGGAGGAGTTAGGGTGGCTACCGACGGTGGATTTTGTACCCCGGAGGGTGGGGAGTCTAGTGGTGGTGGTGGTGGGCCAAGGCGGCCGGTGGTGGCACCGAACAATACAAGAGAAACCACAAAACCCATTTCAGGTTTGTGGCCGTGCAGGGGCGGTGGGGTGATCGGAGATGACACCTCCAGTATCAGTGGACTCGCCGGCGGGTGGGGAGGCCAACGGTGTGGGCGGTGAAGGGTGGTGACCGGCGGTGGAGGCTGGCCAAGCTTAAGGCCAAACGACCAAAAACAAAGGGGGAGCTAGTCGTGCGGGTCAGGGGGGGAAAGCAGAGAAATAAAGGAAAAGAAAAGGAAAGAAAAGAAAAGAAGAAGAAAAAGAAATAAAAACCTACTAGAATTAAAGTACAATAAATTAAATAAAAACCAACTGAAAATGCCACACTTGAATATCAATAAAATAAAATACTTAAAGTCCACCAATACAATAAATTAAACCCAAACAGAATTTAATTACAAAACAATAATTTATATTAAAAAAGCACATCAATTAAAATCACATAATAAAATAAAGAAATTTAATTCCAATAATTAAAATAATTATCTCACATTAAAATTAATAAGAAAAGCAACGTAATTCAATATTTAAACATAAAAATAATGTAAAACTAATATTAACTAAGTAATAGCTCAAATAACACTTTTAAATAAATAAAACACAACTAATAATATTATTAAAATAAATTAAAATAATTAACAATAAAAATAAAGACAATACGTAAAAATACAAGTAATTTGAGATCTCACATTCTCCCTCCCTTAAAATAAATTATGCTCTCCAAATTTACTCGATTGCAAGTAATAGAATCTCTAATAGCTCACCTACCACATAGCTCAATACTCGCTCCAAGCATTTACGCAATCACCTATTTTCCTCAAACACAAATGAATGTTATACCCTCATAATTGTATAGTCTCTAAATAACATTCAATCTCTAGGACTCCTAAGATAACAGTATAGTCCGAGATCTCCATATGTACAAGACTTTAGTACAATCTCCCAAAATCCTAATGTTTACTAGCTCCATACAACAATTTGTGCCTCTCAAATAACTCCCAAGCCTATCTTCTTTACTTAATCGTTAATAAGCATAATTTACCCAACCAATAGATAAATCTCCACTTGTCTAATCTTCCCAAAATTCATGTCACCACCAATTCCTCGAAACCAACACAAGATTTGAATCTCTAACTACATCGCATAATATCGCGCTTTCGCGCGCACTTTGATAACTCGCTAAATGTATAAAATTAAGTCCTCATAAATTATCACCATATAACTAATCGCGCCATTGTCCATTGAATCTAACCTTAACTTTCGTGCTTATGATTTTAATCTCCACCTTAATGACCTATCAGATATCTCTCGAGTCAACCATCACTAAACATAACTCAGACCTCAAAGTCAATTCCCAATAAAAATATAGCCTCCAAATCTCAGGTCATCCTACAACTTAATAAGATCAGCTTAAGGTTTGAACACCTTACTACTAAACTTCCTTCAAAATTAACAAAACTGAGTTTTCCTATAATATCTTAACAAAGGCTGCTAACCATTAAATTCACCAAATATCTTGCTTAAATCGCCTACCCCAATCAACTCGCCCAAAAGCTCAAAGTTTAGATCTTTTGAATTTCATACCATCACATCAAATCAATATTTATCACATAATAAAACAACTTATCCCAAGCCAAACACATAAAGACAAGTACTCTCCAAAATTTACACACTCACAACTATTGCACATCAAACTCTAAGCATCCACAACCAAAATCACAACTTCACCAAAGAAATAAATGATCGCCTACTATCATAAGTATTCCTAAAACATATTTCATAACCCAAATCGATGGATATAGACTCCACACTCACAACAAGAGTCCATATAGAGTACAATTCTAACAATCTTCCATAAATAAAATTCGAACTTAGAAACTTAAGCACTCAATGAGACCTAGGTAATACACATAAATAGCATAAGAAATATCAATAAAGAATCACAATTACATAAATACCAACAATTATCTAAACGAATCCATTTCACAAAGATATAATAATATACCCACTCACTAAATAAAACTTAAGTAATTCACATAAATATTATATAAAAACAAAAAGGGAGAAAAGATCTAATAAACAAATAAGTAAATGCCAGCCGTTTGAGAAAACAAGTCCACCTCCCCTTAGCAAACACAAAGTCACCAAAAGCTTTCATTAAAAAGAACAAAGAGGTTGAATTAAAAAAGTGAGTGAGAAACTGGAACAACAAAAAACAGAATTTTGAAATTCTCATCAAAATCCAACTCTAATAAGGTTTATTGTAGAAATTTCCAGGACTTAAAACCTTTAAAAGAAATGAACCATAACAAAATAATTAAATAGATAAGTTAATGAATAAAAATACTAACAAGTCGCCAAAACAAGCCCACTCATCAAAATAAATAGATAAACTTTTAAAATAATTAAAGCATAAAGGTGAAAAGATAATAAATTTAAAAACTTACCTCAAGGTATGTCTCTCAAAGGAATACAAAGTAACGATTTCCTTTAAATCTTTGTTACAAATAATCTCAAAGTTTCAAGATATTTAAGAGACAAAACATCGTATTTAGAATAAAAAGATAATAAACAAAATTGAAAACCCTCTTGTAGGAATGTACAAAAGCTTAATAAAACAAAATAACCCACAACAAAATAATAAACTTTAAGACAGGGGATTCCATAATACAACCATTCAAAATAAAGGATTCAATAAAAAGAATGATATAAAATAATAATCTAATCCGAAAGACCTAAATTTTAATTTAAATAAAACAAAGGCACATATAAAAATAAATAAATGCTCAACAACTTAACTAAATCAAAGCAAATAATTAAAATCAACTAACTAAAATCTTAACTACTACCCAGTTACAATATTGATCAAATATTAAAATAAATAAAGCAAAACAAACCAACCAATCAGAACTAAAACGGCTCTGAAAATAATAAACAAAATGCACATTAAAATAAAAAGCACAACACACAAAAACAAATATTCAAAATCTTACAATACAACCTAGTAGAAATAACTTTCAGAATGATTAGAATAATAAAATAAAATAAAATAATCAAACAATGAAACAAACACAATTAAACAAAAACTTTTCTGGAACAGTTCCTAGATAACATGCGGATTTATCCAGAGCCGAACTAATCTGATACCACCTATGACGCCCCCAAATTTCCTTTTAAAAAATACGGGAATCGAGGCATCGGGATGATGACAACACAGATCATACACTCCCAATGTCAAGTGCTAAGTGTGTGAACACGTGACATGCACAAATAAAAGTAGCGGATAAATAAAGTCAATATCTAAATACCAGGATTTTTTAGAAATATTTTACAAATAAGTTTAAACATAAATTCTCCAACAGTAGATTTAATATAGTCATCCCAAAATTAAAACATAAAAAAAAATACATTTATAAAAAGGGGAAAACATTTCCTAAGAGAAATAAATATATATACCAAATTTCAACAGCGAAGCCGCGTCCTCAAGCTTAGTCTCCTCAACATCTGCATCCATAATCTACGACGCCAAATATGGCATCACAGATAAGTATAACCCAAATAAATTACAAGATATAAAATATATTCATGCAACACTACAACACATGAACGTGACACCATATGCATGAAACTCAAAAACCATCATCAATCTCAAAATGCATAATTTCCACACATGCCAAAATTTCATTTGGCCCAAAATAAAACTCCAATAAAAATATTCATCATTTTTCCAGAAAATGATACACGTAAATCCATTAAAACCACAACCATTTTCCCAGAAAACAGTCCACATAAATCTAATAATCAAAACCAACCATTTTTCTAGAAAATGGCCTAAACATCCATTTTTATTAACCGTATGTACCATGGTCTCCCCTAGGGACCATCCGCACACCCTGTCTCTCATCATCACATCGAAGGTAACGACCACGCATGTGACTTTGGAACAGGCGATGCCTAGCTAATCGCGCCTAGCACGTACCTTGACCAGACATCTCCTAGCCCTTGCCAACAGAGGAGCCACGGAGTCGGCATGAGAGCGTTACCCTCCCGTTCGATCCCATTGTCGCCCGGCGACAACTTAGGGGACATCACTCAATATATTCTGCTCCCGAGTGACCAGAGGAGCTCCACTGGGATAATGCCCCATCCGGGCTTGGGGTCGTGATACACATGTACCCGAAAGTCATTAATACATTTGAAAATCCAGTTTTCAAATCCAACACATGACCATGCGTGCACAATGCAATGCATATCACAACTCACAAAATAACCAACGACCAATAAATTCCAATATTAACCAAACACAAATATTTGTTATTGCAAAATATATTTAAATCTCAAAGTTTATTTGGAAAATACTTATAGCAGGTAAAAACCAGATCATCGAACAAATGTCGATCCACAGTACACACAACGGGTCACTTCGTACATTGGGCTAGAGTGCTTGGTTTGACATCAAAATTTAGAAAAATACTAATGGCATGTGGGGAATCTCATGAAGGTGGTGGTGAGGCGGTGCAACCACCGGAAGGTAGCGGTGAGGCGGTGCACCTACCGGAAGGTGGCAGATTGGGCTCAAAAGGGTGTAAATCCATTTTCGGATTTGGGCTCGTACAAGGAAGGTGGGGCCGTGGATGGGGAAACTAAGATCGGGGTGGTCGGCTGAGCAAGGGGGGCCTTTTGGTTGTGGATGTGAGACCCACGGTGACCGGACGGAGGTGCGGCGAAGATAGGTCCGTTTAGAGACTCATTTCCAGTGGGCTCGCCAGCGGGTGGGGAGGCCAACGGTGTGGGCGGTGAAGGGTGGCGGCCGGCAGTGGAGGCTGGCCAGGCTTAAGGCCGAACGGCCAAAAACAGAAAGGGGGGGGGGGGCTGGTCGAGCTGGTCAGGGGGGGGGAAAGCAAAGAAATAAAGGAAAAGAAAAGAAAGAAGAGAAAATAAAAAGAAAAAGAAATAAAAACCTACTAGAAATAAAGTACAATAAATTAAATAAAAACCAACTGAAAATGCCACACTTGAATATCAATAAAATAAAATACTTAAAGCCCACCATTACAATAAATTAAACCTAAGCACAATTTAATTACAAAACAATAATTTATATAAAGAAAACACATAAATGAAAATCACATAATAAAATAAAGAAATTTAATTCCAATAATTAAAATAATTACCTCACATTAAAATTAATAAGAAAAGCAATGTAACTTAATATTTAAACATAAAAATAACGTAAAACTAATATTAACTAATTAATAGCTCAAATAACACTTTTAAACAAATAAATCACAACTAATAATATTATTAAAATAAATTGAAATAATCAACAAAAAAATAATGACAATACGTAAAAATATACGTAATGTGGAATTTCACAACTTAGGAGACTTTGAGGCATCCTGAGCGTCCCACAGAATACTCTGCTTTTGAGGAGTTGACCCATCCCTTATTTGACCACCTGTTGGGGATTTTATGGTAGGATGCAGCAGAGCCATTAGAGGGACAACAACCCATGGGATGTTGTATTTGAGCCTAGAGGGCTCATTAGGGATAAAACGCCAACAAGGAGATAAGATCAGTATGGGTTGGTTTCGTTTTGGTGCTGAATATAAGAAAGTGAAGAAAGAACCCCTACTATGAGTAAATGGGTATTTATATCAGATAATGATGTTATGTTGTGTTATGTTAGGAACTTGAACTTGTAAGCTGGTACTGTATATTTATGTATAATATGAAGTTTATGGGTTTTGTTATAGTTTACTATGTGATTAATTGCAATATTAGATATCTTTACCTATTTTAGAGAATTGACTTTACTTCGCTGCGATACATGTGGCATACTGTTAGTAAGTTTAGGTGCATGCATAATATTTCCAACATGAACAAAGGGGTATGAAGCCTATTGTTACCTTTCCTGATGCTTCAGTCTATGTTAAATCCCAAACGTAGATTGGGGGCGTCACACTTTAATTGTATTATTGACTAGTCTTTTTGAAGTAGAGGTCATGTGATTTAAGCCTTCTATTATAACGTTGAAAATGGTATCAAAGCTTATCCTAATAAAAAATATGAGATTTAAGCCGTATCACCAACAACGGACTAATACACATTATGATATTTCTCTAACATCATGCCTCTAGTGGTGCCTCAACCTTGACGATATTTTATTGTTAACTCTATAAAATATTTAGTTATTTATCTTATATCAATTATCATCAATCTTAATGGAAAAAAATGAGTAGATATTTATGTTTTGTAAAGTCAGTTTCAAGTGGTGAGTCAAATTGAGAGTTAGAAACAAGTGGAGATGGAATGCGAATTTCCTTCCTCTTCAATGGCATAATTTCAAGATATTATGTAATGTGAAGTCCATTTCAACTTTGACTGGAGTTCAAAGCTCTGAAAGAAAATCCTAACTTTGTCAACGTCGAATACTAGCTCAAATCGAAGCTAGAGTTAGAGGTTGGAGGTGGACACATAGACTCTGTCAGAGTTGAAGCCAATTATGATAGGTACTACAACTCTCTCATTCTAGTACCTACTAATTTCTTGAAATACCTCACGGGTCTCTGTTAATAGTAAGCCATTCACCACAATATCTGCCTTCCACATAGTTCCTACAAGTTTGTGACAACCTTCGAAGGGCAAAGATTGGTATAAATTATATTCAGATAAAACCTGTCTTTCAAAATCTCATCTATATGAAGTGTTTGATCACTTAATCTTGCCTCTACATACTTCAGGTTGCACACTGCCTAATTAGTGTCCTCAACACTTCATCACTCGAATTGATAACTTCATATGTATTAATAAAAAAATCATTCCAATTATTAAATTAAAAGTAAGTCAATTATTAATGTGAATTATGTGACTATCTCACTAAAAATATTTTACATGTATTTAATTAGATGAAAATAATATCAAGAACTGATATAAATACTATTTAAAAATAACATATTAAATTATTAAAAAATGTTTCCAAAATATATATTGAAGTTTGGTCCAGTCCAAAATTTATAGACCTTAAGACTGGATCGAATTTGATCGATCTACAATTTATAGGACCAAGACAGACCAGTCCAGAGTTTGATCCAGTCCGGTCCAACCCAAACCAAATGGTTCGATCCGGTCGATTTTTCCAATCTGATTTGAACCCCTTACACCCATATAAGTTTCGATTGCCTATTGCAAATCCGGATGTGGTGCCTATGGAGTCTACAAATGTGAGTGATAGGGAGACAGTTGAGGACGAGGGCTCTGACGTAGATGGACTTGTTCGGCTCTGCAGGGAATAGACCAGTTAATAAACAACAAATAAGAAGTAACGCACCGGAAATGCAACAATAGAAAATACGATAGTCACATGGAACACACAGATATAAGTGATTCGACTCAAAACAGGCGTACGTCCACTGTCGGGTCGATCTCAAAGTTTCACTATAAAATAAAGATGGAATACAGAGGATGAATTTCAAAATTCTTATAAAGAAATCACTTAATTTCACGTGTATAGCTTTCAACTCACACGTATACACTCAACTCTCAAAATGGATCCCAAAACAGAGTTCTCCCAGTGAACGACACCGTTCCTTTTATATAAGTGACACTTGCTCGAGTGAGACACTATTGTAAACAGCACAAACCCTAGCAAAAGAATATTAGCTTGAAGCGAGAATATCAGGCGAACTTCCAGGGTTGCATATCGCTCGAGTAGGTCCTTGAGTGAGGGTCGAGCAAACTCACTGCTTGGAGTCTCGCTCGAGCTGCATGCCGAGTGAGGGTCGAGCGAACTCTCGAGTTGGAATCTCGCTCGAGTTAGATGTCGAGCGAGAATCAATTGAACTTACGGGTTGAATCTCGCTCGATCCGGTTGTTAAGCGAGACTCAAGAGAGCATCCTAATAGGTGCTTTAATTCAAGCCATCTCTCAACAGGCTCGTTGATAATGAGGTTCGATATTTAATTGTTGGTCCAAATGCTCCTCCTTGTGATGGAACACAGAGCAACAAACAGAACAATTTATATATATGGATTCTTCAAGATTATAAATCTAAATATCAAAAACTACATTGATCCTCGATAGCAGAAGGTTGAGGTTGGCATAAATCGAGAAAGATGTATGATATGTGTCACTCATGGGATGCCTGTTGACCCAGTGAGTTATTATTTCGCTACGATTAGATCAAAGTTATATATTGACCTAGTAGATCGGAGTTCCCTAACCCTTTTGTTGAGAATTTTTGAAATAGTGTAGTGTTTAGGATGAAGATGTTGGCAAAAATTTGAACTTAGCATGGATCACTCTCTCTACACACTACAAGAAACTCTAACTTTCCTGGCGATTTTAGTTCCCTCCAAAAAATAATCGTTATGAAAAGTGATTATTTACATCCATTTTACTTTTGCTGCATACATTTCAAATTATTTGTCAAAAGCATTTTTTGCAGCAACTTAATCAATTAAAGTAGCAAATTTTATCGTCGTATTACCTTTCGGCAATTTATTTTGCCTTAATTAATGTGCCTAAGTTGTATATCTCCTTTTACGGCGAATATATTCACTAAAATAAACCCTTTAATGAACAAACCAACTACTTATTCCCCCTGTGAACGTTTGTGAAATCACCACACATTGTATTGGTGAGTCTATTTCATTATATAGAATGTTTACACATATGTATATGGTAATTGCAGCACGATAATATTTACAAATAAATGAAAGAATCAATCTACAACAATCACTAAAGATTACATCCCCAATTATGGATAGCTACTGAGATTGCTGAATATCAGAGGAGGATTCTAGAAAATCCTTAACACCCCCCGGTAAGCTAAGCGTGAGATTGATGCAGACGCGTAGCTTGGAGCGAAAAAAGGTGAAGAGTGGCCGAGAGACACTCTTGGTGGAAACATCAGCAATCTGTAAGGAAGAAGGGCCATGCTAAGTTTGGATAGTGCCTGCGACTATGGCGTGCTGTCGCAAGCACCCAAAAATAAAATCTTGTACTAAAATAAATATATGTAGTAATGTGAGTAAGGGTCGATCCCACAGAGAGTGATTAGCTTATTTTTATGCTATTAAGTAAGGAAGAGGGGGTTTTTGATTGTAATGAGAATATCTTCAAAGGAAATAAAAACAACTAAATAGTAATTTAATTTCAACATATTAATCAAAGGAAAAAGCATTGGTCGAAGTCAATGTCCACCATCGAAATTTTATAACTGATCATTGATACAATATAAATCAATTAATATTTTGAATATTCACCATTAGAACCATTTTCTTATCTCTCCTTAATTTTAATTAATTAGAAAGAAAGTAATCTAATTAATCGTAACTACTAAACAACCCAAGACAAGCGTTAAGGATTTAATCTAGTAGCAGTTTTAAGAATTAGAGAGATCGATGAAACTAAACAATACGAACACAAGCGGTTGCATTTAATTTAGTCGAGTGTTCTTCTTAAGTTCTAATAATTTCTGACGCAGCAAATTATTAAACCTTAATTGCTTCACAGATTAGATAGATCAAACAATTACGAATTTTGCTGGTATGGTGCAGGATATGATCTAGAGATTTGTGCAGGCTGCTGGTTTTCAGACTTCCAGCTGAAATTGGGATGATTACGCCATCCTAGGTTGTAGGTTTCAGAGTAAGGTGTGAAGGGCTTTTTGTACATACTCAGAGCATTACTTTGTTCCTCATACATACCATTCATGTTAGTATGTGTAGGACACTCTTGGGAATGATGATCTATCCCACCACAGACAACACATGGCCCAAAAGATTCTACATGATTAGCCGTGTGTGTTGGTTTTGAGTTTTTAGTTTTCAATAACTCTAATTCTCTGGTGAGCATTTCAACCTTAGCCTTAAGGTTATCCTCCTCCCTTAGATGGTAAATACCACTACTTAATTTTCCTGTAGGTCGTGACCTGTTTGTGCTATCAGTAGCACTAGGTCCAGTCCAAGTATGAGCTTTTTCAGCAAGCTCATTGAGGTACTCTATGGCCTCATCGGGATTTTTCTGTAAAAATTCTCCATTGCACATCATTTCCACGAATTGACGTTCCTTAGGCGTAAGGCCTTCATAGAAATAACTCACTAAGCGTCAATTCTCATATCCATGGTGGGGAAACATACTCAGTAATTCTTTAAATCTTTCCCAAGACTGGTACAAAGTCTCACTATCCTTTTGTGCAAAGGTAGAGATTTGTCTTTTTAAAGCATTAGTCTTATGTTGGGGAAAGTATTTATTGAAAAACACTTGAGTCATCTCACTCCATGTTCCAATAGACCGTGGTCTTAGTGAGTACAACCAACTCTTAGCTTTATCTTTCAAAGAAAAAGGAAAGAACTTTAGCCTTACCGTTTCGTCAGTGGTATTTTGACTGTGAAATGTTGCAACTACTTCCTCAAATTCCCTAATATGAACATAGGGGTTTTCATTTTCTAGACCATTGATGAGTGCACAAAAATGCACTCTAAATACTCTATTTAAATACTAAAAAAAATGAGAAAACAATGGATATAACTCATGTTATTAAAATTAATGGTCATTTATCTTGAGATAGATATAAGTATGATTTAATATATTGATGAGAATATAAAATGTCATATTTTCTTCTCTTAATGTTTAATACTTTATTCTTATTTGATACCTAAATATACTCATTATTCTTATATTTTGATTTAGGACACAAATAGAGGCATTAGGAGCAAATGAAGATAATTGCGGAATTTTAGACAGTTCTGACATCTTTTCGTAATATGGGTATAACTCTCTCATCCAATCTCCGATTGAGCTGATTCAAGATGATCTAGAACCGCAAGAGAAATATATATAACTTTTAAGTTTTGTGTTTGAAGAGATATCCACTCAATCTAAGACAAAATCGACCATCAAGTGGACACACCTGCACTTGACGTTCCTGGATATTTTTCAGCCACTTGCATCAAATCCAAAAGTCATCATAATATTTTCTAGCAAGCACTCCTACACCAACTTGGAAATTCAATGATCAATTCAGATACAAGATGAAGTGCACTCAAGTTTCTTCAAGACAAATTATTTGACCACAAGATATTAAGTCATACAAGACAACTAATAGATAGAGAAGCAAAATTGAAACACTCAACCTACAAGCAAAATCTAGCTCATGCATAGTGGGAAAACAAATGATCAAAATGACAACTCACAAATCACTTGGATTCAAGAATGGCACATGGCAAAACAAGTTGAAATTGTGATGATTTTGTCATGACAACTTGCATGAAGGATGCTTATAAATAGAAGGGATGGGTGTGTGTTCTAAGAGAATGCTTAGTGTGGGAGGATGCTTTGGAAGAGCCATTATTTTGAGAGCTTGAGAAAAGAAAAGAAAAACCAAAGAAGAGAGAAGAAAATAATGGTTGGCTCTTCCATATTATCCCTTGGAGAATTTTTGTTGCATATTTTCAATATGTGTAACTAAATTCTCAAGAAGGGTTAGGGATGAACTTGTGTGTGTGATGGTATTTGTAATTTATTTTTGATTCATGTATTTGGTCTTTAAATATTAAAACTCTTTTGTTCTATTATTCTCAATTTATTTGTGATGTTTCTTTTGTCTTCAAATAATTATAGAATCTATTTCGTTTATGGATCCAGTCATGCTTTTTCTATTGAGTGAATTAGTTCTATAATTATGTTTGGAGCAATTGATTATCTATATTGATTTAATTCTCTGCTGCAATATCGCCTCTTGGGTATATTGTCGTCGTTGGATTTTCTCAATATCGATAACAATTTATGAGAGTTAAGCGTGAAAAATGATTTTTCAAAGAGTTACATGTGATTTAAACTTTGGTTATTAATGTTATATCTTCCGATTAAGAATTTGGACATAGAATTCTTAATTGAGTTATCAATGAATTAAGAATAAATGTGAATACCACAAATACACAAGGAATTCCCTACGCTCTACTTTTCGTCTCATTTTTATATTTTTCAAATTACTCATTTAGTTTTAATTTACATCACACTCTAAAATTTACTTATCACACTCATTTAATCTTTTTGTTAATTTCGTTACTGTTCTTCAATTTCTCAATCCATCTCCCTGTGGAATCGACACCCCAAAGCTATACTGCAAACGACCGCGTTATTCTTTGGGCGTAATCAAATTTTGGCACCGTTGCCGGGGAGACGGTAGAAGAATTTGTAGTTTTCTTTTAGTAGTTTGTTAAAAAAAAAAAAACGGTAGCTTCGTTCATTTTCTTTTTAGCTTTCTGCATCTTTATTTTATTTTACTTTTCTTTTCATAATTTTTTTTTTTTTCAGTATTACGCTTTTCTTTACTTTGCATGCGCAGGTACAGAGACGCTTTTGAACGGTTTGCTAGTAGACCCGTGCTAGAATCAGATTCAGAATCTAATTTTTCTAATCGCTTATTTGATAATTCTTCCAATTCTGACGCGATGAGTGAACAGGTGGACCAACCTGTTAGAACCCTCCAAGATTATCTTCATCCCGCACGAACAGCCACACCATCCTGTATTATGTTCTCACCTAATGTTCGTCATGTAGATTTTAAAACAGGAATGAAACAATTACTTCCGACTTTTCATGGTCTAGAAAATGAAAACCCCTATGTTCATATTAGGGAATTTGAGGAAGTAGTTGCAACATTCCACAGTCAAAATACCACTGACGACATGGTAAGACTAAAGTTCTTTCCTTTTTCTTTGAAAGATAAAACTAAGAGTTGGTTGTACTCACTAAGACCACGGTCTATTGGAACATGGAGTGAGATGACTCAAGTGTTTTTCAATAAATACTTTCCCCAACATAAGACCAATGCTTTAAAAAGACAAATCTCTACCTTTGCACAAAAGGATAGTGAGACTTTGTACCAGTCTTGGGAAAGATTTAAAGAATTGCTGAGTATGTGTCCCCACCATGGATATGAGAATTGGCGCTTAGTGAGTTATTTTTATGAAGGGCTTACGCCCAGGGAACGTCAATTCGCGGAAATGATGTGTAATGGAGAATTTTTACAGAAAAATCCTGATGAGGCCATAGAGTACCTTAGTGAACTTGCTGAAAAAGCTCATACTTGGACTGGACCTAGTGCTACTGATAGCACAAACAGATCACGACCTACAGGAAACCCGAGTGGTGGTATTTACCATGTAAGGGAAGAGGATAACCTTAAGGCTAAAGTTGAAATGCTCATTAGAGAATTAGAGTTATTGAAAATGAAAAACTCAAAGCCAACACACATGGCTAATCATGCAGACTCTCTTGGGCTATGTGTTGTCTGTGGTGGGGTAGATCATCATGCCCAAGACTGTCCTACACATGCTAACATGAGAGGATGGCGTAATCACCCCAACTTCAGCTGGAAGTTTGAAAACCAACAGCCTGCACAGCCTGCACAACCTTCTAGATCATATCCTGCACCATACCATGCACCTCAATCTTCTAGAAATTCTTTAGAAGACACTTTGCATGCATTTATTGAAATACAGGATAAGACTAACCAAAAATTTGAGTCTTTAATTATGCAGGTTGTTGAAGAACAAAATGAGATAAAGAACCAGGTATCTAAAATAACGAGTTTCTTGAGTGTAAATGAACAAGGTAAGCTCCCTTCTCAAGCTCAGTCTGTACCTCATGGTCAACATATGGCACAAGAAACTGTGAAGAATCACGAGTGCCAGCGGATATATATGATTGACTCACTCATAGACAGGGAAATTTTCACAACTCATGATTCTATCCCCTTGAGAATTTTATTGTTGATTTTGAGTTTAATCCTATCAGTGATTCATCTGATGTAGCTAAAATTTGTGCAATTTTTGACAATACTCAAGATTATAGTACACAAGTTTGGCAACCGAAGTTTGAGGAGTTGCTTGAGAAAAATGAAAAACAGATTCCTTCAAGTGGGCAAGTAATCAAAGTTAATCTTAAACCTTGCCACCTACCTGTGAAGTTCGAGCACCGAGTTTATTGGGCAAATAAGCGTTTCGTTTTTGACCCAGGAGGAATAGTTCAAGAAGTGGAAGATAGTCCGGTTGTAAACTTGGTCTACCAACTTTGACCACAGCATGCAACAATAATTATTATTATTATCATCTTATTTGTTTTGTTTTGTTTTTATTTACTACTGTTTTCTTTATTTTTGTTTGCAGGATAGTATCATTTTGTCATTTCAGATCACTACTTTTGACGCTTAGCGAGCTATCTACATCACACATCAGGTGTATCCTACCCTTTTTAGTTACTCCCCATTCAATTTTGATTCTTAAACATTGAGGACAATGTTTCATTTAAGTTGGGGGGTGGAAATACAAATCTGTTATTTAAACTCTGTGGCATATTTCAATCAATATATAAAAAATTGCCAAATTTTTTTCACACAGGCATCTTTTCACACATGATACTCATACTCATTCATAACCATCTTGGTGAATTCAACAAACCCATCTTAAATCATTTTGCTAAAGCATCCATAGAACCATTTATGCACTTCTCCAAACTTTGTGGTAATATGGTGATTTGACACATGTAACTAAAGAGTTATTTTGCTCAAATATTCATGTGAATTTTGTGAGAATTGAGAGCTTATAAATATAGAAATTGTGATAAGTATCCATTGATCTGTTGAATTTGACACTTCTTTTGAGAATATTATTATATGGTTTGTGGTAAGATGGTAAATATACTTGGGATATGACGAAAGTCAACTTAGGATTAACGTCTGAGCCTTTCAAGCTGACCTTTTTCATCATAGACCCCTAGCAGCCAATTTTGAGCCAATATATACATATAGCCTTTTCTTTTCATATCTACATCATCCATACCTCTCCACATTGGAGTATAGCTTATACACTATATTTTCCTACCATTTTACTTCCAAGTGTGTACTAGGTGTGAAATTATCATAAAAAAAAAAAACCATGACAAAAATGGCATGGTGCTAGATGTGTCCATCAAATTATTCATGAAAGAGTTCATCAAATTGCGAAGACACCAGTGGCAAAAGAAGATGGAAAAGTGTACTTAGTCAAAAATCTAAAAAATTGAAAAGTACATCAAAAGGAAAGTATAGTCTACTGAAAAATTTAACAGATTCCCTTTTGTGTATACTTGGAAGTTTTTGAAACCTCTTCACCTTTTCTTCTTATGAACCCCAACCCTAAGCCACATTACAACCCTTTGTGTTGATTTTTCCGATCCTAAGTATGCTTGTGGAAAGAACGGTGGAAATCTCATTTGTTAGTATTCCTATCATAAGATCAATGTTTACTTGTTACTTATATATAATTGGCTAAATTTCCATGAGAGTAAATGTACACCTTTGTCAACTCCATAGAGAGAACCCATACATGAAACACTTCTATACCCGTGAGTTATGGAGTTGAACCTTTTTACTTAAGATATTCTAATGTTGCATGTGTCGAAACCTCTGATTTGATAAAAATAGTTTGGAACACATACACACTCTGTGGATTGCTATATTTGAATTACTTGTGAAAGGGTTATTGAATTTCTAAGATTGTTTTGATATGTAAATTTGAAAAATGTGTCTTGATGGCCCCTATGTGTGATTTTCTTTGGTCTTTCTCATCATTTTGCATGAAAATTGCTAGGGACTAGCAATGAGTAAGTTGGGGGGTGTGATGAGTGCACAAAAATGCACTCTAAATACTCTATTTAAATAATAAAAGAAATGAGAAAATAATGGATATAACTCATATTATTAAAATTAATGGTCATTTATCTTGAGATAGATATAAGCATGATTTAATATATTGATGAGAATATAAAATGTCATATTTTTTTCTCTTAATGTTTAATACTTTATTCTTATTTGATGCCTAAATATACTCATTATTCTTATATTTTGATTTAGGACACAAATAGAGGCATTAGGAGCAAATGAAGATAATTGCGGAATTTTAGACAGTTCTGACATCTTTTCATAATATGGGTATAACTCTCTCATCCAATCTCCGATTGAGCTTATTCAAGATGATCTAGAACCGCAAGAGAAATATATATAACTTTTAAGTTTTGTGTTTGAAGAGATATCCACTCAATCTAAGACAAAATCGACCATCAAGTGGACGCACCTGCACTTGACGTTCCTGGATATTTTTCAGTCAATTGCATCAAATCCAAATGTCATCATAATATTTTCTAGCAAGCACTCCTACACCAACTTGGAAATTCAATGATCAATTCAGATACAAGATGAAGTGCACTCAAGTTTCTTCAAGACAAATTATTTGACCACAAGATATTAAGTCATACAAGACAACTAATAGATAGAGAAGCAAAATTGAAACACTCAACCTACAAGCAAAATCCAGCTCATGCATAGTGGGAAAACAAATTATCAAAATGACAACTCACAAATCACTTGGATTCAAGAATGGCACATGGCAAAACAAGTTGAAATTGTGATGATTTTGTCATGACAACTTGCATGAAGGATGCTTATAAATAGAAGGGATGGGTGTGTGTTCTAAGAGAATGCTTAGTGTGGGAGGATGCTTTGGAAGAGCCATTATTTTGAGAGCTTGAGAAAAGAAAAAAAAAACCAAAGAAGAGAGAAGAAAATAATGGTTGGCTCTTCCATATTATCCCTTGGAGAATTTTTGTTGCATATTTTCAATATGTGTAACTAAATTCTCAAGAAGGGCTACGGATGAACTTGTGTGTGTGATGGTATTTGTAATTTATTTTTGATTCATGTATTTGGTCTTTAAATATTAAAACTCTTTTGTTCTATTATTCTCAATTTATTTGTGATGTTTTTTTTGTCTTCAAATAATTATAGAATCTATTTCGTTTATGGATTCAGTCATGCTTTTTCTATTGAGTGAATTAGTTCTATAATTATGTTTGGAGCAATTGATTATCTATATTGATTTAATTCTCTGCTGCAATATCGCCTCTTGGGTATATTGTCGTCGTTGGATTTTCTCAATATCGATAACAATTTATGAGAGTTAAGCGCGAAGAACGATTTTTCAAAGAGTTACATGTGATTTAAATTTTGGTTATTAATGTTATATCTTCCGATTAAGAATTTGGACATAGAATTCTTAATTGAGTTATCAATGAATTAAGAATAAATTTGAATACCACAAATACATAAGGAATTCCCTACGCTCTACTTTTCGTCTCATTTTTATATTTTTCAAATTACTCATTTAGTTTTAATTTACATCACACTCTAAAATTTACTTATCACACTCATTTAATCTTTTTGTTAATTTCGTTACTGTTCTTCAATTTCTCAATCCATCTCCCTGTGGAATCGACACTCCAAAGCTATACTGCAAACGACCGCGTTATTCTTTGGGCGTAATCAACCATGGAAAGTCGGAAGTAATTGTATCATTCCCCTTTTAAAATCTACATGACGAACATTAGGTGAGAACATAATACAAGATGGTGTGGCTGTTCGTGCGGGATCAAGATAATCTTGGAGGGTTCTAACAGGTTGGTCCATGTGTTCACTCATCGCGTCAGAATTGGAAGAATTATCAAACAAGCGATTAGAAAAAATAGATTTTGAATCTGATTCTAGCACGGGTCTACTAGCAAACCGTCCAAAAGCGTCTCTGTACCTGCGCATGCAAAGTAAAGAAAAGCGTAATACTAAAAAAAAAAAATTACGAAAAGAAAAGTAAAATAAAATAAAGATGCAGAAAGCTAAAAACAAAATGAACGAAGCTACCGCTCTTTTTTTTTTTTTACAAACTACTACAAAAACTACAAATTCTTCTACCGTCTCCCCGGCAACGGCGCCAAAATTTGATTACGCCCAAAGAATAACGCGGTCGTTTGCAGTATAGCTTTAGGGTGTCGATTCCACAAGGAGATGGATTGAGAAATTGAAGAACAGCAACGAAATTAACAAAAAGATTTAGATGAGTGCGAAAAGTAAATTTTAGAGTGTCACGTAAATTAAAACTAAATGAGTAATTTGAACAGTATAAAAATGAGATGAAAAGTAGAGCATCGGGAATCCTTTGTACATAATTAGTATTTTAATTTTTTTCGATTCATTAATAACTCAATTGAAAATTCTATGTCCAAATTTTCAATTGGAAAATAAAACATTAATAACCAGATTTAAATCAAATGTAATCTTTTGAAAAATCATTCGTCACAATATAAGAACAGAAATTATTATCGATATTAAGGAAATTCAACGTCGACAATATACTCGTAGAGCAATATTGCAGCAGAGAATTAAATTAAAATAGATTACCAATTGAATCAAACATAATCAAAGGATTATTGCATTCAATAGAAAAAGCATGACTGAATCTATAAATGAAATAAATTCTAAGATTATTTGGTGATGAAAACATTTATAATAAATTTTGAATGACTAAACAAAAGAGTTTAATATTTGAAGAACACATATATGAATAAAAAACAATTACAAATACCATCATATATACAAATTCATCTCTAGCTCTACTAGAAAATTAGTTACACATATTGAAAATATGCAATAAAAATTCTTCAAGGGATAATATGGAAGAGCCAACCATTATTTTCTTCTCTCTTCTTTGGTTTTTCTTTTCTTTTCTCAAGCTCTCAAAAACAATGTATCTTCCAAGGCATCCAAGCACACTAAGCATTCTTAGAACACACACCCCTCATTTCTATTTATAAGCATCCTTCATGCAAGTTGTCATGACAAAATCATCACAATTTCAACTTGTTTTGCCATGTGCCATTCTTGAATCCAAGTGATTTGTGAGTTGTCATTTTGATCATTTGTTTTCCCGCTATGCGTGAGCTGGATTTTGCTTGTAGGTTGAGTGTTTCAATTTTGCTTCTCTATCCATTAGTTGTCTTGTATGACTTAATATCTTGTGGTCAAATAATTTGTCTTGAAGAAACTTGAGTGCACTTCATCTTGCATATGAATTGATCATTGAATTTCCAAGTTAGTGTAGGAGTGCTTGCTGGAAAATATTATGATAACATTTGGATTTGATGCAAGTGGCTGAAAAATATCCAGGAACGTCAAGTGCAGGTGCGTCCACTTGATGGTCAATTTTGTCTTCGATTTAGTGGATAGATCTTCAAACATAAAACACAAAAGTTATAGATATTTCTCTTGCGGTTCTATATCATCTTGAATCAGCTCAATCGGAGATTGGATGAGAGAGTTATGCCCATATTACGAAAAGATGTCAGAACTGTCTAAAATTCTGCAATTATCTTCATTTGCTCCTAATGTCTCCATTTGTGTCCTAAATCAAAATATAAGAATAATGAGTATATTTAGGCATCAAATAAGAATAAAGTATTAAACATTAAGAGAGGAAAATATGGCATTTTATATTCTCATCAATATATTAAATCATGCTTATATCTATTTCAAGATAAATGGCCATTAATTTTAATAACATGAGTTATATCCATTATTTTCTCATTTCTTTTATTATTTAAATAGAGTATTTAGAGTGCATTTTTGTGCACTCATCACACCCCCCAACTTACTCATTGCTAGTCCCTAGCATTTTTCATGCAAAATGATGAGAAAGACCAAAGAAAATCACACATAGGTGCCATCAAGACACATTTTTCAAATTTACATATCAAAACAATCTTAGAAATTCAATAACCCTTTCACAAGTAATTCAAATATAGCAATCCACAGAGTGTGTATGTGTTCCAAACTATTTTTATCAAATCAGAGGTTTCGACACATACAACATTAGAATATCTTAAGCAAAAAGGTTCAACTCCATAACTCACGGGTATAGAAGTATTTCATGTATGAGTTCTCTCTATGGAGTTGACAAAGGTGTACATTTACTCTCATGGAAATTTAGCCAATTATATATAGGTAACAAGTAAACATTGATCTTATGATAGCAATACTAACAAATGAGATTTCCATCATTCTTTCCACAAGCATACTTAGGATCGAAAAAATCAACACAAAGGGTTGTAATGTGGTTTAGGGTTGGGGTTCATAAGAAGAAAAGGTGAAGAGATTTCAAAAACTTCCAAGTATACACAAAAGGGAATCTGTTAAATTTTTCAGTAGACTATACTTTCCTTTTGATGTACTTTTCAATTTTTTAGATTTTTGACTAAGTACACTTTTCCATCTTCTTTTGCCACTGGTGTCTTCGCAATTTGATGAACTCTTTCATAAATAATTTGATGGACACATCTAGCACCATGCCATTTTTGTCATGGTTTTCTTTTTTTCTTTTTTCTTTTTTTCTTTTTTTTTTTAAATAATAATTTCACACTTGTACACACTTGGAAGTAAAATGGTAGGAAAATATAGTGTATAAGCTATACTCCAATGTGGAGAGGTATGGATGATGTAGATATGAAAAGAAAATGCCATATGTATATATTGGCTCAAAATTGGCTGCTAGGGGTCTATGATGAAAAAAGTCAACTTGAAAGGCTCAGACGTTAATCCTAAGTTGACTTTCGTCATATCCCAAGTATATCCACCATCTTACCAAATTCAACAGAAGTGTCAAATTCAACAGATCAATGGATACTTATCACAATTTCTATATTTATAAGCTCTTAATTCTCACGAAATTCACACGAATACTTGAGCAAAATAATTCTTTAGTTACATATGTCAAATCACCATATTACCACAAAGTTTAGATAAGTGCATAAAATTTTTTCTGTGGATGCTTTAGCAAAATGATTTAAGTTGGGTTTGTTGAATTCACCAAGATGGTTATGAATGAGCATGAGTATCATGCGTGAAAAGATGCCTGCGCGAAAAAAATTTGGCAAATTTTTATATTTTGATTGAAATATGCCACAGAGTTTAAATGATAAATTTGTATTTCCACCCCCCAACTTAAATGAAACATTGTCCTCAATGTTTAATAATCAAAATTGGATGGGGAGTAACTAAAAAGGGTAGGATACACCTGATGTGTGATGTAGATAGCTCACTAAGCGTCAAAAGTAGTGATCTGAAATGACAAAATGATACTATCCTGCAAACAAAAATAAATAAAATAATAGTAAATAAAAACAAAACAAAACAAATAAGATGATAATAATAATAATAATGATGATGATGATAATAATTATAATAATAATAATAATTATTGTTGCATGCTGTGGTCAAAGTTGGTAGACCAAGTTTACAACCGGACAATCTTCCACTCATAGAACTGTTCCTCCTGGGTCAAAAATGAAACGCGTATTTTTCCAATAAGCTCGGTGCTCGAACTTCACAGGTAGGTGGCAAGGTTTAAGATTAACTTTGGTTACTTGCCCACTTGAAGGAATCTGTTTTTCATTTTTCTCAAGAAACTCCTCAAACTTCGGTTGCCAAGCCCGTGTGCTATAATCTTGAGTATTGTAAAAAATGGCACAAATATTAGCTATATCAGATGAATCACTGATAGGATTATATTCAAAATCAACAATAAAATTCTCAAGGGGATCAGAATCATGAGTTGTGAAAACTTCCCTATCTATGAGTGAGTCAATCATATATATCTGCTGGCACTCGTGATTCTTCACAGTTTCTTGTGCCATATGTTGACCATGAGGTACAAATTGAGTTTGGGAAGGAAACTTACCTTTCTCATTCATAGTCAATGAACTCATTATTTTAGACACCTGGCTCTTGATTTCCTTATTTTCTTCGACAACCTGCATAATCAAAGATTCAAATTTTTGATTAGTCTTACCCTGTATTTCAATAAAAGTATGCAAAGTATCTTCTAAAGAATTTCTAGAAGATTGAGGTGCATGGTATGGTGCAGGATATGATCTAGAGATTTGTGCAGGCTGCTGGTTTTCAGACTTCCAACTGAAGTTGGGATGATTACGCCATCCTGGGTTGTAAGTTTCAGAGTAAGGTGTGAAGGGCTTTTTGTACATACTCAGAGCATTACTTTGTTCCTCATACATACCATTCATGTTAGTATGTGTAGGACACTCTTAGGAATGATGATCTATCCCACCACAGACAACACATGGCCCAAAAGATTCTACATGATTAGCCGTGTGTGTTGGTTTTGAGTTTTTAGTTTTCAATAACTCTAATTCTCTGGTGAGCATTTCAACCTTAGCCTTAAGTTTATCCTCCTCCCTTAGATGGTAAATACCACCACTCAAGTTTCCTGTAGGTCGTGACCTATTTGTGCTTTCAGTAGCACTAGGTCCAGTCCAAGTATGAGCTTTTTCAGCAAACTCATTGAGGTACTCTATGGCCTCATCGGAATTTTTCTGTAAAAATTCTTCATTGCACATCATTTCCACGAATTGACGTTCCTTAGGCGTAAGGCCTTCATAGAAATAACTCACTAAGTGCCAATTCTCATATCCATGGTGGGGACACATACTCAATAATTCTTTAAATCTTTCCCAAGACTGGTACAAAGTCTCACTATCCTTTTATGCAAAGGTAGAGATTTGTCTTTTTAAAGTATTAGTCTTATGTTGGGGAAAATATTTATTGAAAAACACTTGAGTCATCTCACTCCATGTTCCAATAGACCGTGGTCTTAGTGAGTACAACCAACTCTTAGCTTTATCTTTCAAAGAAAAAGGAAAAAACTTTAGCCTTACCGTTTCGTCAGTGGTATTTTGACTGTGAAATGTTGCAACTACTTCCTCAAATTCCCTAATATGAACATAGGGGTTTTCATTTTCTAGAACATGGAAAGTCGGAAGTAATTGTATCATTCCCCTTTTAAAATCTACATGACGAACATTAGGTGAGAACATAATACAAGATGGTGTGGCTGTTCGTGCGGGATCAAGATAATCTTGGAGGGTTCTAACAGGATGGTCCATGTGTTCACTCATCGCGTCAGAATTGGAAGAATTATCAAACAAGCGATTAGAAAAATTAGATTTTGAATCTGATTGTAGCACGGGTCTACTAGCAAACCGTCCAAAAGCGTCTCTGTACCTGCGCATGCAAAGTAAAGAAAAGCGTAATACTAAAAAAAAATAATTACGAAAAGAAAAGTAAAATAAAATAAAGATGCAGAAAGCTAAAAACAAAATGAACGAAGCTACCGCTCTTTTTTTTTTTTTACAAACTACTAAAAAAACTACAAATTCTTCTACCGTCTCCCCGGCAACAGTGCCAAAATTTGATTACGCCCAAAGAATAACGCGGTCGTTTGTAGTATAGCTTTGGGGTGTCGATTCCACAGGGAGATGGATTGAGAAATTGAAGAACAGTAACGAAATTAACAAAAGCGTCTATGTACCTGCGCATGCAAAGTAAAGAAAAGCGTAATACTAAAAAAAAATAATTACGAAAAGAAAAGTAAAATAAAATAAAGATGCAGAAAGCTAAAAACAAAATGAACGAAGCTACCGCTCTTTTTTTTTTTTTACAAACTACTAAAAAAACTACAAATTCTTCTACCGTCTCCCCGGCAACGGTGCCAAAATTTGATTACGCCCAAAGAATAACGCGGTCGTTTGCAGTATAGCTTTGGGGTGTCGATTCCTGAAAAATATCCAGGAACGTCAAGTGCAGGTGCGTCCACTTGATGGTCGATTTTGTCTTAGATTTAGTGGATATATCTTCAAACATAAAACATAAAAGTTATAGATATTTCTCTTGCGGTTCTATATCATCTTGAATCAGCTCAATCGGAGATTGGATTAGAGAGTTATGCCCATATTACGAAAAGATGTCAGAACTGTCTAAAATTCCGCAATTATCTTCATTTGCTCCTAATGTCTCCATTTGTGTCCTAAATCAAAATATAAGAATAATGAGTATATTTAGGCATCAAATAAGAATAAAGTATTAAACATTAAGAGAGGAAAATATGGCATTTTATATTCTCATCAATATATTAGATCATGCTTATATCTATTTCAAGATAAATGACCATTAATTGTAATAACATGAGTTATATCCATTATTTTCTCATTTCTTTTAGTATTTAAATAGAGAATTTAGAGTGCATTTTTGTGCACTCATCAGTGGGTTTACAACAAATGAAAATGATTAATAAGGCTCAAAGGGGTTTCAATAAGGAAGAATTAATTCTGAGGTAAGCTATTTGGCTTATGTAGCTTATAACAAAGAGGGACTTAATCATGTTCATGCATGCATGTATCAATTTGATTTCAAAGAGAATCAAGGCAAGTTCTAGAGAATTAAATCAATAAAAGAATATCTCATATGAAAGAAAATGGTGAGACTGATATGGATATGTCAGTCTACAGGCTCAAAATCTCACTAGTTTTTGTCTACCAAATTTAGTCACTATCATTTTTTAAGGAAAATAACTAGACTAATTAATTTGGAAGATTACTTATTCAATCATTTTATGAATTTTTTTATATTTATTATAAAAACATATTTAAAACATAACATAAATTCCCTCCCTCACACTTAAAACTTCATTGTCCTCAATGTAAGGTTAAAAGCAAAGAAAAGACAAAAAAATATATATATATATATAAATGCAAGAATAAGAAACAAACTCCCTTTGGGTTGCTTCCCAAGCAGCGCCTTTGTTTATTGTCGTTGGCTCGACTCAAGGTTTTTCTTCTTTAATCAAAATAAATTGGATCCTCAAGATCCAATTTTGTCGTATTCTCTACTTGGAATCCTTTTTGGAAAGTCTTAAGCCTATGGCCATTTACCTTCAACTGCACCATGAGGAAAAACATTAGTAACGACAATAGGTCCAATCCAAAGTGAACGCAACTTACTCGGAAACAAACGTAGCCGTGAATGGTATAGAAGGACTTTTTGACCAACTTTAAATTCCTTCCTAGAGATCATCTTGTCATGAAAAGCTTTCGTCTTTTCCTTGTAGATCCTTGCATTCTCATAGGCATCATTGCGAATTTCCTCTAACACTTGTAATTGTAACTTCCATGTTCTCCATTTTCATCCATTTACATGTTGAAACTCTTGATAGCCCAATAAGCCTTTTGTTCTAACTCAACTGGAAGGTGGCACGGTTTCCCAAAGACCAATCGATAAGGTGACATACCAATAGATGTCTTATACACAGTTCTATATGCCCACAAGGCATCATCCAAATGCAAACTCCAATCTTTTCTACTTGGATTGACTGTCTTTTTAAGGATGGACTTGATTTCTCGATTTGACACTTCTGCTTGTCCACTAGTTTGTGGATGATAGGCAGTTGACACCTTGTGGGTTACATGGTACTTTCTCATCAAAGTCTCCACAGTTCGATTGCAAAAGTGAGTACCTCGATCACTTATTAAAGCTCTTGGAATTCCAAACTTGGAGAATATGTTAGACTTGATAAAATCTGTAACAACTTTAAAATCATCAGTCCTGGTGGCTTTAGCTTCCACCCATTTCGAGACATAATCAATAGCAAGCAAAATATAAATATAACCGAAAAATACAGGAAACGGTCCCATAAAATCGATGCCCCAAATATCAAAAATTTCACAAAATAGTATGGGGGTTTGTGGCATCTCATTCCTTTAGGATATATTACCTATCTTTTGATAATGATCGCATGATTTACAAAAAGAATATGAGTCTTGGAATAAAGATGGTCAAAAGAAATTACTTTCTAGTACTTTTCTTACCATTCTCTTAGTTCCAAAATGACCTCCACAAGCATAAAATGAAAAAATGTGAGGATGGAAAAAATTTCATTTTCAGGAATGCATCTTCTTATCACTTGATCTGCACAATGCTTCCATAAGTATGGATCATCCTACACACAGTATTTGGCATCACTTTTGATCTTGTCTCTTAAAGCCTTAGACAAACCAGGAGGTAAAATGTTAGTAACCAAATAATTCACAATATTCGCATAGCAAGGTAATGTCACACTCGCGAAGAACAATTGTTCGTCAGGAAACGTTTCCTGTAGACAAAGTTCATTTTCCACATGAACTAAATGACTCAAATGATCTGCGACAAGATTCTCTGTCCCTTTTTTATCTTTGATTTCCAAATCAAATTCACTCAAGAGAAGTATCCATCTTATTAATCTTAGTTTTGCTTCTTTTTTCGTCATCAAATAACAAAGAGCTGCATGATCAGAATAAACAATGACTTTAGTACCAAGCAAATAAGATCTAAACTTTTCTAAAGCAAACACAACAGCTAAAAGTTCTATTTTTATAGTAGAATAATTTCTCTGGGCATCATTCAAAGTTCTTGAAGCATAATAAATGGCATGAGATGCTTTTCCAATTCTTTGTCCCAAAACAGCGCCTATTGTATAATCACTTGCATTGCACATTATTTTGAAAGGAAAATTTTAGTCAGAGGGTTGGATAACTGGGGTAGAAGTCAATAGTTCTTTCAACTTATCAAACGCCTTTTTACATGTCTCATCAAGCTCAAAAACTACATCTTTTTGTAGCAACTTGCAAAGGGGTAATGTTATTTTGGAGAAGTCCTTGATGAATCTGCAGTAAAAACCTGCATGTCCAAGAAAAGAACGAACTTCCCGCACACTAGTGGGATAAGGTAAAGATTGAATAATATCAACTTTGGCTTTATCTATCTCAATTCCCTTAGATGAAACAACATGTCCCAAAACTAAACCTTGTTCAACCATAAAACGACATTTTTCAGAATTTAACACAAGGTTAGTGTCTATAAATCTTTGAAGAATAAGTGTAAGGTTATGCAAACAATTATCAAATGAGTCTCCATAAACTGTGAAATCGTCCATAAAGGCTTCTATGATATGCTCAATATAATTTGAAAATATGCTAACCATACACCTTTGAAAAGTGGCTGGGGCGTTGCAAAGGCGAAAGGGCATGCGAAGATATGCAAAAGTCCCGAATGGGCATGTAAAAGTCTTCTTTTCTTGATCTTCTGGAGCAATTTCAATCTGAAAATAACCTAAATAACCATCAAGAAAATAATAGTAAGAATGACCAGCTAATCTTTTAAGCATTTGATCAATAAAAAGTAATGGAAAGTGGTCCTTATGGGTTACAACATTTAATTTTCTATAATCTATACAAACCCACCACCCATTCTGAACACGAGTGGGTACCAACTCATTATTCTGGTTACAACAGTTATTCCAGTCTTTTTTGGAACCACTTGAATCGGACTAACCCAATTGCTATCCGAAATAGGGTAAATCACTCCAACTTCAAGAAGTTTGAGGATCACCATTTTTACTACATCCATCATGGGCGGGTTCAATCTTTTTTGTGGTTGACAAGAAGGTTTTGCTCCCTCTTTAAGTAAGATACGATGCATACATATAGATTGGCTAATTCCTTTAATATCCGCAATCGTCCAACCAATAGCCGTCTTATGCTCCTTAAGGACCTGCATAAGCTTTTCTTCTTGCAGTGCACTAAGTTTATTGCAGATAATCACTGGTAATGTTCCTCCTTCTCTAAGGAACATGTACTTGAGGTAACTAGGGAGAGGCTTCAAATTTGGAATAAAGGTCTGCAAAACAGAGAGTAAAAGCCTTTTGTCAAAAACTGGCGAGGTAATACAAGGAAAGTTACCTGACTGTTGTAACTTTGGAGAATCATTCAATGCTGCAACAGTTTTTTGCAATTCAGTACTAAAGGTTAACTCCTCATTCTCTTTCTCAATATGTTTACTAATGGCAACTTCCAAACCATATTTTCTATTAAGTTCAAAAGCTTCCTGTATTAAAGAATCAATCACATCAATAGAATAAATAGGATTATCATCATCAAATTCCATGGTAAGTGTGTCACTATGAACATCTATCTTAGTCTTAGATATCTTTAAGAAGGGTCTTCCTAACAAAATAGAAGCATTTTGATTACCATTTTCCATATCAAGCATATAGAAATCAATAGGGAAAAATAAACCATTAACTTGTACAATTACATCCTTAACTACACCCTTAGGATATGCATTAGATCTATCAACCAATTGAATTACAACACCAGTTTTATTCAAAGGTCTAAGTTTCAAAGAAGCATATATAGAATATGGCATGAAATTGATAGAAACTCCTAAATCGAGCATGGCCGTTTCAAATTTAGTGTTATCTACTGTACAAGGGATAGTAAACATACCTGGATCTTTGCATTTTGTAGGCAGTTTTCTTTGAATAACTGCAGAAACATTCTTCCCTACTCTCACCTTCTCACATCCTTTAAATTTCTGTTTCCTCTTAGTTGTACATAATTCTTTCAAAAATTTAGTATAACGAGATACTTGTTTAATAGTATCAAATAGTTGAATATTTACCTCATATCTTCGAAAAGTTTTATATAAATCTTTATTTTGCTTATCTTTTCTAAATTCAACTAAAGCCTGCGGAAAATGAGGTATTGGTTTATAATTAGATAGAGGCAAAAACTTACGTTGAGGTCCGTCATTTTCATTGAGAATGTTCTTGTCTGCTACGACATTTTTCTCTTTTTCTTGTTCTGATGATACAGGAGTTACTTTTACTGGAATTTCAACTTCTTTACCACTTCTCAAGATGATTGCATTTGCATTCTCTCTTGGATTTACTATCGTTTGAGAGGGTAATTTTCCTGAACTCTGCACCTCTAGCTGACTAATTGCAGTTGCCATTTGACCCATCTAATTGTCTAAATTTTGAATAATGGCCCTCGCCTCTTGTTGAAATTTTTTTGCCTCCTGTTGAACTTGGAAAGTGTTAGTGGCAAGAAACTTAAAAATATCTTCTAAACACTTACCAGAATTAGAAGTTTGGTCCTGTTGTTGTCTAGGGGGATATGACTGCTTATATTGCTGAAAATTTGAGCGGTTTTGAGTAACAAGCTGATTTATTTGTTGATTCTCATAGCTAAGATTGGGGTGATCCATCCATCCTGGGTTATATGTGCTTGAGTAGGGATCATACTTCCTTTATGGTTGTCTAGGAAAACCACTTGCCGTATTCACTTGCTCAATGAGTTTCTCTTGAATAGTTGGGCACATATCGATTGGATGTCCTGAAACTGAACAAATCTCACAAACTTTCACAGTTTGCATATTACCTACATCCATTTGACGAACAAGAGAAGTTAAACTCGCAATTTGTTTTTCAATGGAGGAAACATTTACCTCATTAACTTGCTTAGATGGAAAGTCAAGCCTAGCGCCAAACTGTTGAGAATTGGCTGCCATATTTGCAATCAAGTTTCTTGCGGCCTCAGGAGTTTTATCTACTAGTGTTCCTCCACTAGCAGCATCAATCATACCTCTATTAATGGCTAGAAGACCCTCATAGAGATATTGGATTAGTAGTTGCTCACTAATTTGATGATGGAGACAACTTGCACATAATTTTTTAAAATGTTCCCAGTATTCATATAGAGACTCTCCATTGTGCTGCCTTACACCACAAATCCTTAGCCGAATCTTTCAAAGAAAATAGAAAAGCTCTTAATTTAATTTGATCTTCAGTCACCCCTGTGGGTTTCATACTTGTGCATACCACATGAAGTTCCTTTAAATGCTTGTGAGGATCTTCACCTGCAAGGCCATGAAAAATGGGCAGAAGGTGTATTAGTCCAGATTTTAATTCAAAAGTAATAGTAGCATCTAAAGTAGGAAACATTATGCATAAAGGTTGTTGGTTCAAATCAGGTGCGGCAAGCTTTTTCAAAGTCTGATTTCCAGCCATGACTTCTTCTTCTAAATCAAAATCTCTAGCAAACAGGGAGTTAGAAGTCAAGTTGTCCTCTTCAGAATTTCTTCGATTTTCCTTCCTTAATCTATGCAAAGTCCTTTCTATTTCTTGATCATATGACAAATCACCTTGATTAGAAAATCGAGTTGCAATCATAAACAATTAAGGAAACTCTAATAAACCATAAAAAAAAACTACCAAATGCCTTTTTAAAAAATAAAATAAAAATCACAATAAGCACAAAAATTAACTAGAATCAATCCCCGGCAACAGCGCCGAAATTTGGCGTGCTATCGCAAGCATCCAAAAATAAAATTCTGTACTCAAAAAAATATATGTACTAGTGTGAGTAAGGGTCGATCCCACATAGAGTGATTAACTTATTTCTATGCTATTAAGTAAAGAAGATGGGGTTTTTTATTGTAATAAGAATATCTTCAAAGGAAATAAAACTAACTAAATAGCAATTTAATTTCAAAATAATAATCAAAAGAAAAAGCATTGGTCAAAGTCAAAGTCCACCATCGACATTTTATAACTAATCATTGATACAATATAAATCAATTAATACTTTGAAGATTCACTGTTAGAACCATTTTCTTATCTCTCTTTAATTTTAATTAATTAGAAAACAAGCGATCTAATTAATCCTAACTACTAAACACCCCAAGACAAGCGCTAAGGATTTAATCTAGTAGCAGCTTTAAGAATTAGAGAGATCGATGAAACTAAACAATACAAACACAAGCGGATGCATTTAATTTAGTCGAGTGTTCTTCTTAACTTCTAATAATTTCTGACACAGCAAATTATTAAACCTTAATTGCTTCATAGATTAGAGAGATCAAACAATTACAGATTTGATATCTAATCTAGCAATAGATTATAACAAATAATAAACTAGCAGGCTTTCTAGTAATTAAATAAAATAATCATAAAATTAAGCACATAAGAACATTTGATACTCAAAGCATAAATTGAATGATAAGAACAACTTAGATCTCACAGCTATATAAATTCTGAAACTTTCGTTTCCGTTGACCAATTACAAAAGTTTAATCACTCAAAATCATAACAAAAATATCAATCAAAAGAAAAAGAAGAGAAATGAGGTATTTGGTTTTTCTTTCAAGATAACACAATAACTCAACTAAACATCAAAAGTATAGTCTTAGAACACACACCCCTCCCTTCTATTTATAAGCATTCTTTATGCAAGTTTTCATAAAAAAATCATTACAATTTCAAGTTGATTTGCCATGTGTCATTTTTGAATCCAAGTGGTTTGTAAGTTGGCATTTGATCATTTGTTTTTCCACCATCCTTAGCTGAAAGTTGCTTGTAGCTTGAGTGTTCAATTTTGTTTCTTCTTCATTAGTTGCCTTGTATGACTTTGTATCTTGTGTTCAAACAATTTGTTTTCAAGAAACTTGAGTACACCTAATCTTGCATGTAAGTTGATAATTAAATTTGCAAGTTGGTACAGGATTGCTTGCTAGAAAATGTCGTGATAACATGTGGATTTGATGCAATTGGTTGGAATTATGGCTGAAGAATATTCAGGAACGTAAAGTGCAGGTGCGTCCACTTCATGGTCGATTTTGTCTTGGATTGAGTCGATATCTCTCAAAATATAAAACATAAAAGTTATAGATATTTCTCTTGGGGTTCTATATCATCTTGAATTAGCTCAATTGGAGATTAGATAAGAGAGTTATTCCCATATTATGAAGAGATGTCAAAATTGTCTAAAATTTCACAATTATCTTCATTTGCTCCTAGTGCCTCTATTTGCATCTAAATCAAAATATAAGAATAATGAGTATATTTGGGCATCAAATAAGAACAAAATATTAAACATTAAGAGAGAAAAATATGACATTTTATATTCTCATTAGACTACAAGTACCCGAAGAAAATGATAATCGAGATCAATATTCTTTGAGCGTTTGTGAGAAACCGGATGGGAACTGAGAAAGATGGCACTTTTGTTGTCACATAAGAGAAGTGGCTGAGATGTAGTAGGGACGTGTAGATCACGAAGGAGATGTTGCAACCATAGAACCTCTACAGCAGTGGAAGCAAGGGCACGGTGCTCAAATTCACAACTGGAACGAGAGACAGTGGATTGTTTCTTGGTACTCCAAGAGACAAGGTTATCACCAATATAAATGGAGTAGTCTGAAGTGGAGCGGCGAATATCTGGGCAGCCAGCCCAGTCGGCATCAAAATAAGCAATGATACTAATAGAAGAGGAGGTAGTGAATGTGAGACCAAAGTGGAGAGTGCCCTTAACACAACGGAGAATGTGTTTGACAGCTTGGAAGTGGTCTTTAGTAGGAGCATGCAGATACTGACTGACTGAGTTGACTGAGTGAGTAAGATCAGGTCGAGTGATAGTCAGGTATTACAAGGCACCAACGAGAGAGTGGTAAAGAGTAATATCAGTAAAGGAAGGGCCATTTGAAGAGAGACGCTGTCCAACAACCATGGGGGTAACTACTGGTTTACAATCTAGAAGTTGAGCTCGAACAAGAATGTCCAGTTCATACTTGGTCTGACTGAGAAAGAGACAGCTAGAAGTAGAGGCCACTTCAAGACCAAGAAAGTAACTAAGGGAATCCAAATCCTTCGTAACAAACTCAGAATGAAGTTGTCGTATGAAAGTACCAAGAAGAGAGGGATCACGGCCAGTAACAATGATATCATCCACATAAAGGAGAAGATAAATAAGATGCTGGTGATGACGGAGAACAAATAAGGATGTGTCGGCGCGACTGCAAGAAAACCCAGCTTGAGTAAAAAGGAGTTGAACCTTTGAAACTAGGCACGGGGAGCTTGCTTTAAGCCATAAAGAGCTTTCTTGAGTTTGCAGACATGGTCAGAAAAGCGTGGATCAACATAACTAGGAGGCTGCTCCATGTAAACGTGCTCCTGCAAAATACCATTAAGAAATGCATTTTTAACATCAAGTTGGCGTAAAGGCCAACCGTGAGTAATGGCAAGAGAAAGAACCACATGAACAGTAGAGGCCTTGACCACAGGGCTGAAAGTATCTGTATAATCAAGTCCAGGTAACTGAGTGTAGCCCTTTGCCACTAGTCGAGCTTTGAGAAGATCAATGGATCCATCGGAGAGATACTTGGTCCGAAAAACCCATTTTGATCCCACAATATTCGTATTGGATGGACAAGGGATGAGATCCCAAGTACAATTATCACAAAGGGCCATAATTTCTTCATCCATAGCAGCGAGCCAGGCAGGATTTTTGGCAGCAGATTTAAAACCACGAGGCTCAGAGGAAGAGAGCAGAGCACATAATAGGCCGGAATCATGTTGGCTGAGATAGGCAGGGTGGCGTGGTCGAAAAACACCAGTCTTGGCATGAGTAACCATAGGGTGTGAGGGAGTAGCAGGTGTTGAGTCTGCAGCAGGCTCACTCTGAGTAGGAGAGTCAGGGGCTGGGGGTGCTGAGGTAGCAAAGGGGGGCTCAATTTCAGCAACCTGCATGGGCTCAATAACAACATCAGTACAAAGACGACAATTACTGGGCCTGGGTCGAGAAATAGGGTCGGACAAAGTACTTGAGGGTAGTGGGGTAGGTTGAGGGAGGTTATGAGCTTGAGTGGGCTCACTAAAGGAAGAAAAATCCAGGAAAGTGATAGATTGGACGAGAGAGATGGGAATGAGGAGAAAATGAGTCTCATCAATTTTGGCATGATGAGTGACATAGATTTTTTGGGTGATCGGATCTAAGCAGCGGAAACCTCTATAAGTCGAACTATATCCTAAAAAAATGCAAGGAATGCTACGAGGAGAAAATTTATTAGGAGTATAGTCACGCAAGCATGGAAAAACTCGATAACCAAAGGGATGAAAGTTTATGTAGTGTGGAGCCTTATCGTGTAGGATCTCAAATAGAGAGATACCTCCAAGAAGTGGTGCGGGCAGCCGGTTGATGATGTAGGTCGCAGTACTAAATGCGTCAACCCAATAACAAGCAGGCACGTGAGAGTAAAATAGAAGGGCGAGACCCATTTCAGTCACGTGACAGTGTTTACGTTTAGCACGACCATTTTGAGATGGCGTATATGGGCAACACATTTGGTGATGGATGCCGGTAGAGCTGAGATGGGATTGAAAACGAATGCTATGAAATTCAGCACCACCATCACTTTGAAAAATTTTAATTTTGCAAGAGAATTCATTTTCGGCAAATGCTTGAAATTGTAGGAATATATTGTAAAAATCAGACTTGAGTTTCATAGGATAAAACCAGGTAAAATGAGAATGGTCATAAGTAAATATGACATAATAAGAGAAGCCCATTTTCGATTTAACCCCCTATATCACAAAGAATAAGGTCCAAAATTTTGGGGGACCTAACATTATATGCGGAAAAAAGGAGTTTGTGATTCTTTGCAAGTTGGCACGAGGGACAAATAGAAGAATTAGATAATATAGACATAATATAAAGTTATCCTTTTTTATTCAATAAAAAAATGATGGATGGGTCCACATGCCCAGGGCGTGCATGCCATAAATCATACGACGCCTTAAGAGCAGATTTATTTAGAATAGAAATAAAAGCAACGTTGCCCTGCTTTAGTGTATGTTTGGGATTGTGGTGAGAAATATTACTTTTAGCTTAAGGCTTATAGCTTAAAGCTTAATGTAATAAGCTCTACTACTAAAAAGTCATTTACTGTTTGGGATCTATATGTTTAAAGTACTTTTAGAGTTAGTTACGGTAGTTTTTTAAAAATATATAGTTATCTGCAGGAGCTTTTTGATAAAAGCTCTAATTTTGTGCTTATTGAAAAAGTTGATTTTTAACTTTTTCAATCGACTAAAGCGCTTTTAATAAAGTTACCCAAACAGCTTATTTTTCTTTAAAAGTACTTTTAACTACTTAAAAGCACTTCTAAAGCTTTGAAACGCAATCCCAAACATGCTCTTAGTATGTATAGACTGTCATCGCGTTTTCCGATTGCCACCACTGTTCTTGTGAATTTGTTCTAAATAACAAAGGAAGAATTAGTGAAAGTGGAAATCAGATATTAACTTGATGGATAAAAGATTTTTAGTAAGGCGAGGAACAACTAAAACATTAAGTGAATGTAAATTTGGAGAAGGGTGAGAGGTAACAACGTCGGTGATGGGTAAAGAAGCCCCATTGTCCACAATAAGACTTTTCTTACCAACATATTGCTCGGAGGAGTGCAGTGATGCCGAATCCGGTGTCATGTGAGCCGAGGCACCAGTGTTAAGGTACCAATCAGAGGATGGGCCATCAGAGATTGAGCAACTGCTGTGAAAAGCCTCAGCCAGTTGCGCCAAAGGTTCCGGACGATCATAACGATTTCGACGCCGGTCCGCCGTGTGGCTTTCATTTTTGGAGATTTGACATTTCGGATTGTAGGGGCGCCGAGAGCGACCAGGACCAGTGGATTGTCCACTGGAATTTCCAGATGAGGATCCTTCTGAGCCATCATGGTGTCCCCCTCGAGAGCGTCGATTTCCACTTGAACGGGGTTGATTTCCGCGAGCAGAGGAAGAGCGCGATGCTGTGAAAGCTACAGGAGAAAGGGAGTGAGTTTCCAAAGATTTTTGAAACAGGGCAAAGCTTTGGGCCAGAGGAACCAGGTCGTGGAAGGGAGGTAGCGGGGAGAGGGCCATCTGTGTGGAAGAGAAGCCTGCAAAATCAGTGCCAAGGCCTCTAAGAAACCAATGAGATTTGTCAATCTCATCCACTAGGCGTTCGATGGCCGTGAGTTGATCACACAGAGACTTGAAATCCCTAGAGTATTCAGCCACCGATCGGGACCCTTTCTTCATCAATTGTAGTTGGTCCTTGAGACGAATCTCCCGAGTTTTTGAACCGTGACTGAAAGCACGTTCAAGCGCAAGCCAGGCATCTCGAGAGGTAGTGAGGCCAACGACGGCTGCCATTGCTTATTCGGTCAGAGAAGACAGAATAAGGCTCAGGATGCGTTGGTCTTGAGTTTCCATTCCAGAAATTTGGGATTGGGAGTAGAGGAGTTCTCGGCTAGGGTGGCAGGGGGCTTGAAGACAGAGCCATCCACAAAACCAAGACAGTCTTGGCAATTCAGGAGAGGAACGAGCTGGCTTTTCCAAAGCAGGTAATTACTAGCAGAGAGCTTTATTGTAACCATGTGAACCATGGTATTGAAGGAGAGAGGTTCGGTCATGATGGAAGAGGGAGGAGGGAAGGGAAGAAAAAAGGACCAAATTTCGGAGGTTAAACCAAAGTGGCTCTTGATACCATGTGAACGTTTGTGAAATCACCACACATTGTATTGGTGAGTCTATTTCATTATATAGAATGTTTACACATATGTATATGGTAATTGCAGCAAGATAATATTTACAAATACATGAAAGAATCAATCTACAACAATCACTAAAGATTACATCTCTAATTATGGATAGCTACTGAGATTGCTGAATATCAGAGGAGGATTCTAGAGAATCCTTAACACCCCCAACCCTTGTTTTCCCAGAAAAATTCTTTAAAGAATGCGTGAAGGAGCTAGCCAGCAAACAGATCAATCCACGAGAATCGAATAAAGCCAGCAAAGTACCCTTTCGTTCAAGCACACCCAAGCCTTTCTGCCCACCTGCTCCGCCAATAACTGCCACAAGATCACCGCCTTCACCCGTTTGCTTCCGGCGTTCATGAGTTGCTACATTTCTCGAATAGCTGAGGTATTTGACGTACGCTGAGGTAGTTTTTTAAAATCGTCTCCTCCATCACCTTGCCTCCACTGCGTTCTTGCGGATTAAGTGTGGTAAGAGTTATTTTTTAGCTTTGAATCTGTTCTAGTAACTTGGAGCTTTCCATTTATGTAGGGTATAAACATATGGAGAGTTCAATAGTTTTTTTTTAGGGTCTTGGAAGGATTTTAGCATATGTGTGGATTTATGTATCCCTTTTTGTTTTGCACTTTGGATTGTTTTCTGAGTTGATCAATGCGTACATTGATTATAATTTCGATGAATTTTTTGTATATTTTGGCCACAATTTCAATTTGGTGTCTTTGGCTAAACAAAAGAGATGGTCGATAACATTTTTTACAGTGATGAATTAATGCGTTCTTGAGTTGATCAAATTTTTTTCTAGTTACATGGTGTTGTTATATGGGGATGTGCTGTACATCTTCTATTTAGAAGTGTTATTTCATATCAATTAATTCTGTTAAAAGATTATTGGTGTTTTTGTTTTTGTTTTTGTTTTTTGTTTTTTGTTTTTTAAACATTAATGAATCTATTACATTTTATGCTCCTGTGATGATTTTGGCTATTTAAATCTCACTGAATTTTCTTGTAAGATGAACTTCTAGACAACAGAGTGGCAAGTAATGCTACAAATATGAAATTGAATTTCCATTACTGTATTTTTGTTTGTAGTTCTATTCTTCAGGAAATCTTTTTGTTTGTTTGTGTGCATAAGTTATAAAATTAATGGTACATGTATTTATATTTTATTTATAAAATATGGACATTTGAGTCCATTTAATACTTACTACTTGGCCAAAACTTTCAACTACATTGAAAAAAGCTTAATTGATGTGGTTAACTTGATCACTTGTGAAAAAGATAATTCCGATCTTCATCCCTTTTTCTGCTTGAAAGCCAAAAAGGCCTCTTTTTACTTCTTGATCTTTCAGAAAACCAGCTTTACCTTTTTTTCCCTTTGATAATAACTGGTATTAGAACATTTGAAATCACACTTGGCATTAACGAAGACATGCTGATTTGGCATTAACTCTGTTCTCATTAGTTTTACCTTTTCATATGTTCGGAAGGTTGAGTTTTCCAAATACTGATGAAAATTTTTAGCTCTTATGTTCTGTTCCTTTTCTCTACTCATCATATTTCCTATATATTCCTTTATAAACCATAGGTTTGAGTAACCTTCTAATTCCTCTGATCTCTCCCATTAATGCAATGAAAAATGAGCATTTTTGTTTCCCCTTCTAGTTCCTCTAATCTCTCTCCCTTGTATGGATTTAAAGAAACAAAACAGGATAGTTTATTTATTTTTAAGTATGCAAACAGGATAATAGTCCTGCATTTAAAATTTTCAAAACTATGTGATCATGACTTGGTACACTAAGAGGCCATTACCTACAAATGTTAGAAAGAACCAATTGTGGTGGTATTCCCTATCACCAACCCCAATTATATTAATCGTCCTGCATTGTTGAAAACAACATTTTCATGGGGCATTAAGATTAATTCTCTTTCTTGGTAAAAATGAAGAACAGAAAAAAATTGTAAAGCAATCCTATTGAATTCACAGACAAGTCATGGAACTGAGGATTAAGCATTCTAGTGACTTGGTTATGTTCATTGACCTTCCAAATCTTGTGAACCATTCAAGGATTTTTTTTTTTTTTTAATTCGGTTGGTAATTACCTACAGAAATACGATATGCTCGAATATGTTTCCCATTTGTTTCTACACTGGTGATTTTATGCCTGCCGTTGTGCCTCCCTTGTGTATGACTGGTTAAGTTACTGACTGTAAGTGAAGATGGTATTTGTTATTATATCATTTTTCTATATTTAATACAAGCATGGATTTGTAGTAATGATTGAGAGATCTGAGTTCTTTAAGATGGTGTAAGTTTTAATACTCATTACATGATTTATGTTGGTCTTTCCCTGTTTTTGGCAATGGCTTAAGATGGTGTAAGTTTTATTTCATTTGATGGCCTCTGTTGTTACCTTAGATTCTGTTATACTATAAAAAGTAGCAATCCTTGTATAAAAAGTAGCAATCTATGTGATTGCAGATCAGTTGGAAATGAATTGCAGTGCTTAACTTTCTTGTACGTTTTCCTACTTCTAACTTTCTTGTATGTTTTCCATTGAATAACCTCTAACAGATGTCAGTCTTCATTTACTATAGTGCTTATTGTTTTCTATTGATTATTTGTGTTGATTTTTTTTCAGGTGTTGTTAGTTGGGCACTTTCAGATATGCACATTTCTAGCTTCTATTTTTGTAAGTGTACAAAGTTTTTTTTTTTGTAATTTTCGCTTTGGTGTTGATCAGTTTCTGCTGCTTGTGCTTCTTATCATCTCATGCATGCAGTGTGGAAGTTGATGGTAGCAATTTAACAGGAGATTGAATAATTATCTTATTCTGTAGATCAGAAATCTGATCTCCCATTGCAGAATCCTCTTCATGCTGTAGTATCACAGGCCATTAATTATTAGAATATTGGTGGGGTATACTTAATAATTAAAATTGCTAAGTTCTAAACAACCATTCACCCATTTTTTGAATTAATTGACTTCCAACCAAATAGGATCAATATGCAGGTTGTTGACATATAATTTACTTGTGTGCAGTTTGATAAAACAGTAATGCTTTCTTTTGTTATCTTGTGAAAAAAAAAAGCCTTCCATTAATTATAAGCAGGGATGCAAAAAGGAAATAGTGAAGCTGCCTCCGAGTATATATTCAGATAGCCAGTCCAATAAAAAAGGGGTCCAAAAACCGCCTAACTGTGATTCTTTAGTCTTTCTTCCATGATTCTTTGTTTAATATTTATTTCCATTTTCTTTTTTAAAATCAGCATTGTTTATTGACACAGGCGGCCGACTGGCCTCCGTGTTCTTTTACCATAAGCTGTTAATTATAAATACTATATATTCAGTTTTTATTTTTCTTGGTGTTGCTTTTACGGAAACATACCTTTCCCTTTCATTGATAGTTATCTTATTAAAAGATTAGCTAGGCTTTATTCAATTAGATATATACCTTATTCAATCTCCTATTAAATTGCTAGCTATGTCAGTCTTTGTTTGGTATGCCATGTGTTGGCCTTTGATTCGCATGTCATTTGCTGATCTTTGATTGAGGAAAGTATTTAATTGTAAATTTTCTAAAACTTAGATATATTTTCTTTAATATGAGGGACGTATACCTAATTTTATTAAATAATCTTTTGTTATGGCCTTCAATTTGTGAAAGAGTAAATTCATAAAAAGAAAATCAATATTTATATTCTTTTTGGGATGTTTAATTTGTTGCATCAAATCCAGTGTTCGTCTATGTAGTTGCGCTATTAATTTCATTGGTATCTTAATATTCAAGTGATGTCTCTAACTTAGCTTGATCATTTGTATTTTTATTGTTTTTGGAAGTCTGGGTAATATCTATCCATTTTTTTCCCTAAATGGATTTTAATATTTTGATGTCTCTAACTTTATAGGTGCATATGGATATTACCAGAACATGTGGATTGAAGCGGGTTAGATGATTTGACGAAGACAGTGGTTTGTACCTGAAGAAAATATGGATTAGATGACTTAACGAAGAGACTGGTTTTTACCTGAAGAAAATATTACAGTTTATATTTGTAATAAACATTAGTTGCACCCATGTCATCCTTTTATTATTAGTTATACTATTGTAGGACTGTACATCATCGGCATCGGTGGCAAAACCACCACCGACCGACACCCAACCAACCATACTATTGGTTTGATACGCCAACCGCCACCGACCTTACCGTGTCGGTGGCGCGTCGGCGCCGTGGTCGGTTTGGGCCGGCCATTCAATTATCAATTGTTTTTTTTTTATTTGTTAATTTTTTTGGGACTTTTTTTCATCTATTCTATTAGTCAATTATCAATATTAACATCAATTATCAATATTCTAGTAGTCAATTATCAACATCTAATTTAAAAAAATAGCTAAACTAACAATTTAATAAACTACTAAATTTTAACTTCTAATTCTAACTACTAAGTAAACAATAAAAATGTCTATTAGATGAGGCAATATTTAATAAAATTACCCATAAAATTAAAAATACAAACCAACATGGTACATGGCAACACAAATTGTTGTAAGTAATAACAATAAGCAAGCGACTAAAAGTCTAAAATACAAATTACAAAGTTACAAACGAGGTTAATCAACAAAGACCAATAACCAAAAGGCAAAAAGTATCTTCAATCATCACTCTTCAATCTTCTATATCTGTTACGCCTGTTTGTTCTTCCAACTCTATAAAAAAATAAAAAATGTTAATAAACTTGGATAAGAAAAAATAAATATAATGAATTAATAAAAATAAATAAATATTGAATGAAAAAAATATTACAAAATTCTACCATAAAACTCTTGATATTATCCATGCTATCTTGAAAATCAATTGTGGTTGACGGATGACGCAACCAATTCTGAGTACAAATAAGTGCCTCAACTATTTTCGGAGCCAATGAACTCCAAAAAAGATCTAGTACACGTCCTGCCGTACTAAATGTTGATTCTGAGGCTATAGTGGAAACAGGCATGAGGAACAAATCTCGTGCAATCCTCGCAAGTATAGGATAATTAACTTCATTACTTCTTCACCAGACCAACAAATCAAAAGATGGACTGTGTGTCTCATAACCATCTGATAAATATTAGTCCACCTCTGTTTTGAGAACTGTAGTTCCAAACTCTTCACTACCTGATATCACTCATCCATCAATTTGTATCTCATGATTCTCTTCACTATCTTTTAAGGTTGTAAATGTCGGAGCGGTCACATTTGAATCACAACTCAAGATAGAACCAAATATATCATTGTACTCGTCGTATAAGTCTGTTAATAATTGTTTCACACTAGACACCAAAGACTCAGCACGAGTTTGATCATGTATTTTCCTCAAATTCATAGTAAGAAGTCCTAAATTACTTCGAGTATCAAGCACAACGGCAATCAACAGCATCGAGTTCATCTTATCCAATGAACGCCAATACTTATTATATTTTGTTCTCATACTCGTGGCCATAGTCCTTAAAGACTCTCTAGGAGCCTCACTCAGCCTAACCAACTCTTTTTGGAGCATACAAATCTCCACAAAACTTGTATTTGCCGTGACATGAAGAGACCCAGAAAATCGACAAGTAGCATCATAAAATATCTTCAAAGATTTCACAAAAACTCTCACTATCTCCCACTCATCAGCTCTAGGAGGCCCCTTTTGGTCATCACTAAAGTAAGAGAGAAAGTGATAATCCTCACTCTCGATCCGCCTAAAGCCTTTCTCAAATCTCTCAGCCACATTTAACATCAAGTAAGTTGAGTTCCACCGAGTTTGCACATCAAGGCACAACATTTTCTTACACTCAATGTTTTCCTTTTCTGCACATTTCTTAAACTTCATCAATTTAGTAGGGGAAGAGCGCACATATCTAACCACATTTCTAACCATTACGATGACTTCACCACACTCTTTTAACCCCTTAGTCACGATAAGATTTAATATATGTGCACAACTGTGAGATCCCAGATTTACGTGTATTTTTACACGTTATTTTATTCTTAGGGTTAATTATTTTAATGTATTTTAATAATATTATTAGTCGTGTTTTATTTGTTTAAGATATTTATTTGATTTATTGATTAGTTAATATTAGTTTTATGTTGTTCTTATAATTAAATATTGAGTTACGTTGCTTTTCTTAGTAATTATTTTAATAATTGGAACTAAATTTCTTTATTTTATTATGTGATTTTATTTGATGTGCTTTCTTAATAATAATTAGTATTCTATAATTAAATTGTCCTTTAAATTAAATTAGTTTATTTTTGGACTTTAAATATCTTATTTTATTGATATTGAATGGTAGTATTTTCAATTGATTTTTATTTAATTTATTGTAATTTTTCTAGTAGTCATATTTTTCTTTTTCTTTTTTTTCTTTTTCCTTTTTCTTTTTCTTTTCTTCCCATTTTCGGTCCCAGACCCGCGAGCTCCCCTGTTCGCTCCTTTCTCTCACCGATTCTCTCATCTCTACTCAGGGCCGTCGTCGGCCACCCACCGGTGACACCGCCCAGTCCAACCTCACTCCCACATGCCGGCGAGTCCAAAGGTACTGGTGGCGTCACATCCAGCCACCCCACCGCCCTTACACAACCCTTTACCCGAAATGAGTGTTTTAGTTTCCCTTGCATTTTCCGGCCACCCCTTGACACCGGTGACTTACCAACAGCCTCCTATCACTCCGGCGAACATAACCCACCACCTAGAACTACCCAGCTCCGCCGGTTGTTCCTCCACCCGAAATGGGTCCTTAAATGAGTTTATCCTTGCCGCGCCGCTGTCCGACCGTCGTGCATTTCATCTCCCCCACCAAAACACTCCCTTTGCCCAGCCGGTTATCCCCCTAACTCAATTTCCCCATACACGGCCCCACCTTTTCGGTACAACCTCAAACTCGAAAATGGGATGATGATCTTCATGAGAGAGAGAGAGAGAGAGAGAGAGAGAGAGACCTACGTAATTAACAAAAATGATTTGAGTTTTGTGCAAAGAAGTAAATATCTAGATATTGATCATTGTTCATAGGGGAACGGAATCAACGGATTATGTAATATGAACACAAGTAACCTCCATTAACTACAACATAAGAGGCAGTGGCATTAAACTTAAAAGTCACGTGCTTAAAAGACAGCGGGATTTACACCTTCACTTCAACAGCGAGAACCCTTGACTTCCAATGTTAATTATTGTCATTAATTAATATTATCGTTTTTATATATCTGGTTGAATTTGGTGGCATATGTAGCAAGGAGTTCCAACTCTAGTGTTTGGATATCAATATAACCATCGTCATCAAGATTGGCATGGCGAAGCCCATCCTCGGTTACAAGCCGAGGCCGCCAATGTGATCCGAGTTCAATGTAAGCCGCCTTCACCTCCGCCCACGAAAGTTTTCCATCTCTGTTGTCATCATGCTTCTGGAAAATAGCCCTCAACTCCTCTATACTACAGGGAAGTACTATTTCATTTGGTTTGCTTGTAGATAGAGGACACAAGTACCTAACCATTTTGTAGGGGCCAGGCTGGAAGAGGAGTACTAGTGTTTATGGTGATGTTAGCAACAAGCTGCAGAAGAACTAGATTTTAGTTTGATGTGTACTTTGGAATAAAAAAAAAAACTTTATTACGGATAATTGATTATATTTTTATCACTTTTAGATTTATGAAGAAATGAAATTTGGCTAATATAGTTTTTTTTTTATGCTAATAGTAACGCTAAATATATGTCCAGTATTTATTTAGCATTCACCATATCGAATGTAATGTTCTTTATGCACATATATAGGGGTGAACTTCCGACCCGACCCGACCCAGTTGACACACTTTCGACCTGACCCGATAACAACTCCCACCGTTAGCCCGTTAGCCCGTTTGGCCGATTAGCTGAACCCGATACCCTTATTGGGTAATCGGGTAATCGGTCTACCCTTTTTTTTTTAAATTTTATTTTTTACAGTAAGAATTAGATTAATATATAAATAATACTGTAAGATGAGGGTTTTTTTTATAATATATTTTAGTTGGAAAATGTAGTACTTTTTTTATAATAATACGTACGAATTTGACGAGTAAATTGTTAATTAATGTACGTGTGTACCTTTGATCTCTGTATCCCTTGGGAAAATTTGAGGGCCAATATATATAAGTTCATAATTGTTAAATGTTCAAAGAAATCTGCATTGAAAACTGCATTTATTATTTTCTGTGTACATGTACATGATACTGACTGTTCGATCCTAATTCTATTCTCATGTGTACTGAGCCATCGATCTGAAGTGGCGAATGAATATTGTTAGATCCATTTCAAATATGCGAGTGAGGAGTAGCATATAATATATTCTTCTGAATTTATATTGTTAAAAGTTATTTTTCATATCTCAAAAAACTAAATTATAATCTCCATCCAAATAATTAATTTTAACATCGTCTTGGGTATTGGCCAATACTTAAGCAAACATGTACATAGTCAATCATCTTAATTGTACAACAATTTCCAGAAAACCAACTTAAATATTTGAGCTATGAATGCCAAGGGGGAATTGTATTGAGCTGATCCTCTGTACTTGACCTTCTTCCAAGCCACTTTTGCCATGCTCTATGTCTCCTTGATATGAAAAGAAGCGTACTGTTTGCAACACATATGCAATACCTGTGGAATGATACTACAATGAATCAGTTTCATCAATATAAAAGTGGAGTGGAGAATAATATGTCCAACTATTTGACCAAGCACTTGTTGAAGTTCAATCTAAATTTTAATGACAACTACTGCAGCATGGATGGTCTCAATTAAAGCTGTGGACAGAATTAGGATCTTATAATCATGATCAGCTTTAATTAATTCCTTGTTTTTTCTGTTTTTTGAAAGAAAGCAAACTTGCATTCATCTAGGAAGAAACAACTAATTCAGAATTTACAATAGAATAAATACATTTAGGAATTGATTCCAACTTGCCAACTTGATTTGCTGTCCTTCTCCCATATTGAAACTTACAGGCTGCAGAGGTGCAACTTAATTATTACCAAGAAACAGTTTGATTTCTTCAATTAGGTGACCATACATATAGTACTACAATTCACTTCACATCCATTAACTAAATTCATCACTACCTTTGCATCACTCACAAAGTCAATTAGCTTTAACCCAACTATATATTCAGGTGGATTACGATATATTGGCCATACGTGTTGCACATTTTGATTCCTACAACTAGAAGAGAGAAAATCACACCTAGCTTGTTGATAATTCTGTAGTTGATCCCTTGCTTGTTCCACTAAAATATTTAGATGCAAAAAAAAAAAAAAAATCCTTACCGATACAATTCCATGCTTCTTTTTGGTTAATCAATCTCATTCAAAATATTCTGCAGAGTTATCTCTACATAAAACAAAAAAATTATGTTAAACATATAATTAATTGAAATGTCTAAAAATAAAATATTATTCAAATATGAATCTTACCAGTTTCTAACTTGTAACTTTCAACATCTTCCATTACATCTTGTGAGTCATAATTAACTGAGGGAGTCTTCAACCAGTTTTGTATGCAGATAAGAGCTTCAACTGTTGTTGGGGCCAATGAACTACGAAATGAATCTAAGACACGACCTCCAGCACTAAACGCAGACTCAGAAGCAACAGTAGATACGGGAATAACTAACACATCTCGAGCTATTTTGGCAAGTATTGGAAATCTAGCTGAGTTCATCTTCCATCATAGTAGAATATTAAAGTCGGGTGTCATCCGTTCAACACTCTCCGTAAAATACTTATCCAATTTTGTTTTGGACTCTTCCACACCCATTGATGATTTATGTTGAAAAAACATATCTAATATATTCTCATCATCATCATTACAAAAAGTGTTACTTTGGGTCTCACCTCTACCTATACTTGATTGGCCCCTACTTGAATCTACACTAGATTTTGAATATTTCTTATACAGCTGCTCCAACATTCTCTTTATCCCACCAACAAGTTCAGATCCTCGCTCATGACCAATAACATTTGTAAAATAAAATTCCAAAACTTCCAATTTGTTGCGTGGATCAAGCATAGCTGCAATGTACAACATTTTGTTCAATTTAATTAAATCCCCCCAACACTTATCATATTTCAACATCATCTTCTCCGACATGGATTTCAGCATATTGCTCTCACTTCTTGAAAATTTTTTCAAATAGTTATAGATTGCAAATATTTCTCTTATAAATAAATTTGAAGTTGCATAAACTGAGCCTGAAACCCGCAAAGTCATGTCATAAAAAATCTTCAAAAATCGTACAAAAATCTTGATGGTTTCCCAATCTTGTAAAGTTAGTACTTCACATCCAAGCTCACATAAATACGGGACAAAATCACTATCTTCATCTTGCAACACCTCAAATGCTGCATAATGCTTTAGAGCCGAACTCAACATTAGATATGTTGAGTTCCACCTAGTTGAAACGTCGAGATAAAGAAGTCCACCACCAAGAATATTTTGTTTATCTACACATAACTTGAACTTGTCAAGTCTTGTAGGGGAAGACTTGACATATTTAACTGCATGATGAATCTTCACAACTGATGTACTAACTTCTGTCAAACCATCTTTGACGATGAGATTCAAAATATGTGCACAACATCTTATATGCATATGCTCCTTATCTAATACCATGCAATCCCTAAACTTGGCAATTCTTCTCAAATAATCAATGGCCGTATTGTTAGCAGATGCATTATCAACTATAATTGTAAAAATCTTCTTTATGTTCCATTCAAGTATGGATGACTCAATCTCTCTTCCTATTGTGATCCCTTTGTGATTAGGAGCTTTCTTAAAATGAATTATTCTCTTATGCAATGTCCAATCATCATCAACAAAATGGGCTGTTATGCACATATAGTTAAGATTTTGAACTGATGTCCACATATCAATTGTAATGCAAATCTTATAATCAGATTCTATAAACATAGTCTTCAACTTCTCTTTTTCTAATAGATAAAGTTTCATACAATCTCGCATAACAGTAATGCGAGAGGGAATTGGAAATCTAGGCTCAACTACTGCCATAAAGTCTTGGAAGCCTTCTTTTTCTACAAAATTAAACGGTAGCTCATCCTTAATTATCATTTTTGCTATTGCTAACCGTATTTTTTGTTCATTGTACTTAGCAGGTCCAACATTATGACTGCTAGTTGTACCATCTACCCCTGTCCTCCTAGCCCAAGTCTCTTTTAATTGGAGGTTATCCCTTCTAGCCCCAATAGCAGCATGCAAGACTTTGCATTTTTCAACATGGTACTTCAAAGATGAAGTACCTTGTTTTTTAGGATGGCATAATAAAACCTTACCACAATAATCGCATGTGGCTGTGGGCTCATTGAGATTCTCATCATTCCTTGTCAAGTATCGCCATACATCTGATCTGCTCCTTCTTCTTGGGATAGGAGGGCGAACTTGAGGACTAGTTGCTTGGAAAGAGTTATCCGAAACTGTAGGTAGAGTGCTATCCAAATGAATAGGTACTGATTCAGACCCAGATGAATGCATAGAAGCATTATATTCCATAGGATTCAGCTGCCAAAAAAAAAACTAACATCAGAGAAAGGTCACAAAATTATCTTGGTATAGTTTAGAATAAAAGAACCAAACAAAAAGGCTAAAACGTTTCCATCTTTCCAAACTTATAAATTAATTATAAGTTTCAATTCTTGTTGTCATTATTATTTTCTAATGGATTTTGAATTTCCAGATTTTGCCACTTAGTGTTGATCTTATGATTAATTCATTGAGTGATAAATAACTTAGAATAATGGAATCAAACCAAAAGCAAATAACTTGGATGATAAGTAAAACAAGGAGAGGGAGAGAAACTTTTATGACAACACATTGATATTATCATGTCCTTAATTTGTAAGTTCCCTTTTTCTATTCATCATAAATTTTTATTTTATATTAAAAAATCAAATATAATTAAGATAATTCAATCATTTAAAAATATTCCTTTATCTCCTCAATTATTATTTTTTTCTAATAAACTAAACTCGTGGGGGCACAAAGAGGCCTCAACCGTAGGGCCAAATAATTATTTTTCTGGAAATGATCAATTTGGTCCAGTGAATTTCAGCAGCAGCGAAGGCACTATGCATGCTTGTAATAGTACAACTTTATGCTCAAAGATGTCGCATATAAATGGCCTATATTCTAAACTTAAAAGATTCGATTACACATATTAACATAGGCTTCTGTTGAACATATTTCATGTATGCTAGATACATTTTTGATATAATTCTAGGGTATGCAAGTGTAAATACACGTATTATCTTAGCTTAACACACGAAGTAATGCTAAATACAATTCTAACGTATGAGAGTCTCACATATTCTCTTTAAAAAAAAGTGAGATAAATCATTTAATATAAGTCTTATAGACATTCATTTTTTTTTTCAAAGAAAGTATGAGAGACTTACACTAAGATTGTATAAATCATTTTCATAACAACTCCATTACCACATCCCCCTCTCTCAAGCCCCATCTCAAGCGTGGAATGCGTATAAATGAGAGTTTACCAAGCCTACTAAGACATCCATTGTAAATACTTCGTGCTCCCAAAATATCACATATATTCACTTTTGGACGATTCTTGAATGTTTTATTTTCACTCAAATAAGATTCAAAATATGGCTAACCCTCTTTTACCAGGTTCTTCAAGCTTAAAGGCAGTTGCATCTCAAAACTAAAAGGTGGCTCTTAAATATCTTTAGACCCTCTGTATCTGATGGGCTACAACATGGATGAAAAGATAGATTCACATCAATCTGTTGTAGGTTCATATTGAAAGTAGAAATCACGTTTACCATGAGGGTGATGGATGGGGATGTTTGTTCTGCTAGACTTTTTGTGTTACAGATATATTATTATTATTATTATTATATATATATATAATACACAGTTTTTACATGTCAAAATTGATGACGTATTTGACAGCTAATTTCAATGTATGTGTGCTGTGCCACATCAATAGTCAAAAAAAAATATACACCATTAGTGTAAAGAACGTTTTTATATTTTTTGAGCATCAGTGTAAAGAACGTTTAAGAACTCAAGCTCGTGTTTATCTGTTTAGGCACTGTCCATAATTTGGGTACAAGAATTTCTATGCAAAGGAGAGAATATAAATTGTGTAAACTGAAAACAACAGGTTTCAGAATAAAAACAAAATATCATATTTTTCCCTAAACTGCAATATTTTCCTCTCATAAATGGCTACAAAGAATATTTTACAAGAATATCTATCTAGAGGAATCAAGGCCTCTTCCTAGAACTCCGTATGGAAAATTTCTAAAATGCAGATACCAGCAGTAAGTACAGCCTTGTCTTATGTTTTGAGGTTTTCTTTAATTATCTTTTTGTAGGTCAAGTATACATTAATTTATGAGATCATGAAACTGTCTAAATAAATTTTCACTCAAATCCACCATAGTTCCAGATTACAATAGCATTGAGCTAAGGGAAGCAATTACTGGCAAATCTCCAACCAAATACCAAATTGCTCCCAGCAAACATTGAGCAAATCTTACTTTTTCCATGTTGATTGTTGTAGTTGTCTATTCAGTTGTTTCAGTGTAGAGAGAGAGAGAGAGAAAGAGGTATATATGTTAAATTCTTTTTGAGGGCTAATCATCTTTTTCCATAAAACTTAAACCAAAAGAATTGAATTGTCATCAGTAGGTTAATTTCCGAATCATGACCTAATTTGTTATACGACATAGAACCAAATAAATACTCCTCTACACCCCATTAGCTATCATAGATGCATTAGACAGATACAAAAGCTCGTCAAAACCCAAAAACTCAAGAAAGCGTGACCTATCGTAACGAGAAATTGGTGAAGAAATGAGAGGAGCAACCGGCGAAGAGATCGAATTGGGAGAAGAAACGGGCGAAGAAATCGAACACGGAGAAGCACCGAACTGAGAAGAGCAAATGGCGAGTGAAATTGAGCGAGCGAGTGGCGAAGAAATCGAACACGGAGAAGCACGGACTGAGAAAAGCAAGCCAGTGAAATCGAGCAAGAGAGTGGTGAAGAAATGAATTGAGACCTAATGTCGGCTTATCGGACATTAGTCGAATGTTAACGAGCGGGTCGATAGCGGTATCGAAATGCCTCATTTTCGATTGCGGGTCGGAAACGGTCTGGCTTATCGGTTGGGTTGGATTCACGGTAAAAAGTTTGACATATATATAAGGATAGGCACGCGCGTTCCCTGAACACGCCTCCCCTCTTTTTATACATGAGTTAGATTAGGAAAGACCCTACTTACCATATCGGATCCCCACCTTATCCAACGCTAAAAATTGCTTAATTATGAGCTTCTTTATCTTCTTTTAATTAAAGAATCTGTTTTGCTTCTACTTATTCCGAAAAAAAAAGAAGAAAAAAACAAAGAAAAAAAAAAGACAGTAGAGAGCCTTCTTGCTTCATTTCTATTATCATGTTACGTGGATATTTTACTGTTCCTCTTCTGTTAAGACCACCAAATAAGCTGGTTTCCAGGGTAGAATATGCATGTCATAAATGGGAACAACTAGTCCAACTTATAAGATTTATGAATCCGGGAAAACTTCCAATAGCTAGATTAATATAGACTCATTAATATAAATAAACAAGTTCCTAAATCACTGAGAGAGAGATCAGAGAGGGAGAGAGGGAAGAAATGTAAAGAATGGTTCAGGTTTCGTAAGAGAAATAGATAGATTCTGATTATTCTATTATATAGGATGAACTAGGGCCTGTTTATGGTTACATCATTAGCCTGCTTACATTATCTATGACACAGAAAGCAGGACTTACATTACCTTCATAATTATAAGAGGACTTATAACCGCTGATAACATAACAAGGCAGCTTAAGCCTTCACTGCACGGTCGGCCTTATATATATAGTTGCGTTTATAGGCGTAGGCAACAAGGTGTTTCAACTCCGTATCAATATCGATAAATCCATTATGATCCTCGTCTGCATGACGAAGCCCATCCTCAGTTCTAAACCAAGGCCAAAATGCTCCGAGTTTTTTGAAGGCTAACTTCAGCTCCGACCTCGAGAGTTTGCCATCTCCGTTGGTATCGTTGGCCTTGAAAATACTTGTTAACTGCTCTTCAGTGCAGGGAACGTTACCCTTATCATCTTCGTATGGTAAGTAAGTACTTCTAACCATTTTGTTGGCCAACAAGTAGATAAAAACTTGAGGGATTACTTGCTCTATGATGAGGTTTGAAATGTAACCTTATTGCTATTTATAGACTTTTTTCGATCTTTTTCCGGCCGTAAGGTTTTGCATTCAATAAGATTAGTGAGAATATATACAAATTATTGGGTCAGGTAGGAATTTTAATATTCCTTTCTTCCAACCTTTTGGTCAGGTAGGAGTACTAGTTCTTTTTGTTAGATTCGAATTCCAGTGTTTAGAATATTTTTATCATTAAAAATGGATCCTAATCTGGTAAGGAATTATATTTAATTCTCTGGTCTGGGGCTCTGATATTAATGGACACAGCTGTAGAATAGCCCCATTGATCATTGTTGGTAATATCTACATGCAATGGATAAATATATGATGGAATGATGAATGGGGCTATGAATAGCATCTAATTATCTAATGTTACATGATAGGAAGATGAGTAGCATTATTTGATGGGAGGAGGATGAAAAAGGGAACGATGAGTAGATTGCTTGATAACTAGATCGCTTGATGGAATCCTCTAAATAAGGATGATGAAAAATGAGATAATGAGTAACATGCATTTCTCTTTACCAATATGTTAGCCAATAGAAGACTAACTTGTGACCTCCCATTAGTTTTCTAACTTATGATTGATGGAGAAACCAGCCAACAGCTTTGAATTTCTAGTTTGTTTCCACAAACAATATTATCATATCTCATTTTATCTAATCATTAAATTTTTTTTCAAATAAAAGAAAAAATTAATTCAACTTTTTAGAATTAATTTCAAAACAGAACTTATATTAAAATATAATATTTTAATTATATTTTATTCAAATTTCATATCATTTTGTCTATTTTTAAAAATAGGAAAATTTAAGTACTGATAGTTGAATTAAAATAAAGATAGCATTAATTTTAAATAATTGCTCTTCATATAAAACAGATTTGTAAGATAGTTATTAAAAGAGTTGCAAGCTTACCAATTTTATCTATTATATCAATAAAATATTGAATAATTCTTTTTGCAATCCATATTTGGTGGATTGCAATGCAATCTACATAGAATCGTTATCATTTTATGATTAAATGAAATAAATTTTTCAAATTTCTAAATTTTTTTATCTGTATATAAGAATATTTTAATCAATTTCATCCTAAGATAGAGATTTATTTATTTATTTATTACTTGGACTCCTTTGCAATCCAAACAAGGGTAAAACTAGAAAATCTAGTTTGGGGGATCAATTTACAAAACAAAATATAGGGAAAAACAAATATTAATTTTTTATATAATCTATTTCATAAAAATACCTTTCAAAATTTATTTTTTATCAAGTTATAAAAATTTTGGGAGGACCAAAATCTCTCAAGCCAAAGAGTAGTTCCGCCCCTGAGTCCAAGTAATAAACAAATAAAAAAATCCCTATTTTATAATAAAATTAATTAAAATAAATTTATTTACAAATAAAAAATTTTAAAAATCTAAAAAACTCATTTAATTTAATTATAAAATTGAAGCGTTTCTATATAGACGGTAATGCATAAGTTTATAGGCGTAGGCAACAAGGTGTTTTAACTCCATTTCAATATCGATAAATCCATTATGATCCTCGTCTGCATGACGAAGCCCATCCTCAGTTCTAAACCAAGGCCAAAATGCTCCGAGGTTTTTGAAGGCTAACTTTAGCTCTGACCTCGAGAGTTTCCCATCTCCGTTGGTATCGTGGGCCTTGAAAATACTTGTTAACTGCGCTTCAGTGCAGGGAACGTCGACACCCTTATGTAAGTCGATAGGCGGAATGGTCCTCCTAGTCATTTTGTTGGAGAACTTTGAAGTAGAGTAGTGTTTAAGTAGGGTGAAGATATATCAATGTTGGCAACTTGGCAACAAGTAGAAAACTTGAGGGATCACTTGCTCTATTCTGAGGTTTAAAACGCAACCTTACATAATTTTAAATACAATTCTAAAGTGTACAATCCCGGCCCACACGAAAGTTGTATAGCTTTACAGATGCCAATACAGGAAGATTCTGCATTCAGGATAATATAAGTGATAATATATGTAAACTATTCGGTCAGGTAGGCCGTTGGAATCTTAATCTTCTAATGTTCTCCCGACTTTTTGGTCAGTCATGCATGTGCGTTGAAGCTTTTTTCCACAGATACATGTTCTAGTATTCAGATTATTGAATATAACAAGTGGATGTAAATCTTGTAAGCCATTACATTATTTTCTCTGGGTCCTTGATAATGGGACAAAACTACTGAATAGCTCAACTGTTTTATACGTACGTAGTATCTACGTAAAATTAATGGATAAAGATATCCTAGCGTAGAACTATATATCTCAAATATTATTTTGTAATTGAGAGAGGAAAAATTTATTTTGGGATTGTTTTTTAAAGGAAAAATCTCTTTATTAAGAGGTGCTACGTTGCAATCATCTCGTTAAAAATTTTGTGAGTAACGGATGGAGTTATGGTATATAATTGTGAATTTAATGTGATTTAGATACCAAAATATACAAATGTACATAACTGGAAATTTTTAAAAATTTATTTAGCAGTTTTACAAAATTTAAAAGCCAAGATCTGGAATTGTAAAGCCGTGCAAGCATTTTATAATATTAGATGTACGCATGCACGACATACTTCTACAGCGCTCGTATCTCTGACACCTTACTGAACAAGTACGAGCGAGGGGGACGGCCGGATCCGATCGAGAGGGACCCTCCATTTGTATGATGTTTTTGTTAGGTGGATATCAATAGTACTACTACTATCTTGAAAAATTTTATCTGTTATTTATAAAATAATGCTACGTACAATTGTAAAATATGTAAGCATCACAAAATTATTTAAAAAAATGTAAGATCTATTATTAAAAAATTAATTTTTTTTTTATGTGAATTCCATATTTACTTAATTTTTAAAAAAATATTTGTACGACGTTTGTTAATTCTACGACTACAATTTTACAAAAGTAAACCTAATATTTAACAACGAAATATTATATTAAACTACAATTTGACACAAATCGAGTCTCATTTCACAACCCAAGATTCAGATTTAAGTATACATAATATTTCTAGCAATGAAAATAAACTTAAGTAAAACCATAATAGAATCTCATAAAACACCCAAAAATGGGATAAAATCTAGAATGTAAAAAATTGTCCGAGAACAAATTCACTACAAGAAATAATGGTATTTGCGGCGATAAAAAGTCGCCGCAAAAAGTCTATAAATCGCCGCAAAAGAGTATCTGTGGCTACAATTCACCGCCCAACGTTAGCCGCTATTATAGAGCCAAGAAAAACTTTTTGCGGCTAAAATATCGGCTGACAGAAAAATTAAACTTTTTTCGGCGATCATGTTTCGCCGGAAATAGTATAAAGTTTCGCCACAAATGAATTTCCTATCTTCAAATTTGTCATTTAAAACTCTTTTACCCGAAAATAACCCTGGGCTATTTTTTATTTTTAATCATAAATTTGGACAGATTTTCTGGAATATATATATCTAATTATTTGACCACACATATAATTAAATATAAATATTCTTAACTCAAAGAAAATAATAACTATTTTATTTATCCAAAACTTTTCTAAACAAAAGTCATAATTGTAAATAGTCTAACTTCAAACTATTCTCAGTCATCTACTTTAATTTGCTCTTTATACAGTAATCTTAATAAAAAAGATGTATAACTTTTGATCTATTGAGAAGTACATAAATCCACCAACTGAATACTTTACAAACGATTCAAAAAAACAAAATTTCAACAATATAGTGTCATGCATAGAACCCAACAAATCCTGCAAAATCACAACCAACCACCACATCAATAACTTAGATGCAATACTAAATTTTGATCAATTATATTTTTTACATCTACCTATAAATAGAACAAAATTTTCTAAAACCTTATCAAGATTTTTCAAACTTTTACTATAATTTTTACCTCTTAAAGAATTGAAAAAAAGACATCCACTTATTAGTCTTATCTAGTTTTGTATGAAAATTTTAAAAAATATAATGATAAATATAGCTCATCTACAAATCCAAACTGGTCCATAGTAATGTCCATAACAAGAAGACGAGAGTTTCCTTGATCGGGGAAATTAACATGTACCTTAAGCTTTGCACTCTCATGAATAAGGGCAAGGGAAGCATCAATAACATGATCTTGGCCCTTTTCTAGCAAAGTGGTCGGGACATTTGCAGCATTTAGTTTGCGCAAGTATTGAATTCCTCTCTGTCCTATGGTAGACATGTCTGTGAAGAGATTATTCAAACAAAAACCAATTATTAAAGCAATGAATTAAGTTGTTAAACCGATAACAATTAGATCAGAAGCTAAATATACTCTGGAGATGGCATGGCATGTCAACTTATAGCAAGTTCTTTCTTAACAAAGAAACAGACCTGGATTACAAACTAAATAAAGTCCATCAGAAATATCTGCTCATGTTTGATTACACGGATTTTTTTAAATTTCACAAAAAGTTTTCAATTTAAACACTAAAATAAGATTTTTCTTAAAAATTAAATTTGGACAACTTTTCAACTTTCTCTATCAACTCACAAAAGGTCCAATACAAAAATATTTTCCAAATAAATTGAGCTATTTAGTATGCATCTAATTGTCAGATTTTATACCTCATCCTTGTAGTCACACAAGATTTTATACCTCATCCAATTTCAATGGCTCCTACATAAACAAATTCAATAAGAGGTTTTTACAATGAACCAAGGAAACGAGACACCTCTAGGTGACAAATTAATGGAATAAATAACGTCCATAATTTTCAATTTCATATTTTAGTGAATTTACCTAAAGCCAAAGATGGCATCCATTTAATTCCCAACGAATTAGTCTATATAGCTGGCTAGATAGCTGTTTTCACAATATCACAAAAGAGATATATCTCTTTACTGCAAAACATAAAATTCAAACCTACTAACCTTTTAGGTATTTGTTCAAGGCTAAACACTATTCTTCCAAAGCAAATTTCCTAGCTTTGTTTCACTAAATTGCCCCTTCTGTTTGAACCTGTAATTAGTAATTACACTTAACCAATTTTCAGACTAAGACAAGGTAAGAAACAAACATACTAAGACAAGTATGGATTGCACAAAGAAGTATAAAATAGCCAGACTAGCTTTCTCCTGCATTTTCAGACTTTAGACAAGGTAAGATCATATTGCATCAGCAATTGACACAGCAATTGATGCAGCTGAAGATCTTCCCCATTTTTTAGTCAACACACTGCCTCTCTGCAAATCAAAATTTACTTTTTAGCACCTGAAGCTGAAACTCAAATAGGACAATACCAGACTTCACACGAACATGTAGATAAGAACATACAACAAACTCAAATATAAACTACCTGTTATTGGGACAAGAGGCTCATTAAAAGCTGGACAAATACATTTAAAGAAAAAAAAGAGAGGTAATGATCTGAATAACAATCCGAAAAGTTGACAAAGGGAATGGATTGGGAAGAAACAAATATATATTAATATCAAGTTTGTTTGTTTGTTTGTTTTTTTAATTATATTTCTTTGACCTCCAAATAAAATCCATGGAGCCCCCTGCAAGGGCCATGCAAGGTCAAAAGCAGAAAAAGGAGTGAAATAGAAGCAAGGGCCAGTATTAGATAAACCTAACATCAAAAATTCTCCCCATGGCACCACCAGAGTCATACCCACTCACCTGTAAAAACATATATAAGTTTTGTTTCTATCTCTTACTGGAACAATATATATATATATATCTGTATAAATATATATATATATATATATACTGTAAAGAGATCATCATCAGAACAAAAAAAGTTTAGTCCATTGTTGCAAAACTGTTTCTAGTTGAAATAAAACAGCAAATAACTTACACTTGAGGTAACTTAATGCCAAGATATATCCAATGTTGAATACTATTGTAAATCCAAATAAGGCAACAAGTGATATCCAAAAAAGATAACCATCAAAGTTTAGTCCATGGCTTTCAAGTATTTCTTGCCTTATCGTAGTGTTTGTCGATGTCATCTATAGATAGAAAGGAATTAAAGCACACTTAGCCGTTGCTACGTGCAATATTGCTTTCTTTGTGTTAAAAGCCGTTTCTTTCTTTTTACATTAACATTCATCTGCTGTACTTCATCAAACCCAATCAATAGAAAACAGAGCACTGTGATCTGCAACTCTTCTCTGCTTATGAGTACTATTCATGTCAGCTAAACACAAATTAAAAAAAAAATATGAACTATATAACTGAAACGACGTCACAGCAATTCTTAAAAAACAAAAAACTAGTCGAAACAATTAAAAAAAGAAAAAAAAAAGGAAAAAAGAGGATGGAGGGTCTGTGAGTTACTTTCTCCTTTTAAGGGGACTTTCTTAAAAGCTTAAAAAAGAAAGAAAGAAACAAGTAATGGCTGTGCCAATAGCACGTACACGTTTGTGTCTAAGGCTTTTTAGCACTAACTGACATCAGAAACCCTCAAAAATCAATGTATTTTGTTTCTTTTCTGATTTACAAAGTCGTCGTGACAGATGCCAACTAATAATGTAACAGTATGTTTCATATTCTTGAAGATTGCCCCCTAAATACAATTATATCAAATGCTCAAAAAAAAAAACATTTATATCATATACTACACACCACAAAGATAATAGTCTAGTTGGTATGAATTGATATCTCATAGTTTTCAAGAGTTTAAATTAGGACATAAATTAAAATTATTTGTGATAGTAAAGTCTGATAATAGTTATCGTTTATAATAATAATATATACAGTTGTATAATGCATAAACTTCATACAAATATTTTGAAAAAGAAGGGAGTGTTATTAAAAAGTTATTTTTTTTATATATAAAATACATATTTACATACTTGCTTAGCAATTGTACTAGTTAAGTCATTTTTTAAGGTTTCAGCCAAATCACCTAATCAACTGTAAGATATATGATTTAAGTCCAATAATTTTAGCTTCATTTGAACTTGACTCTCAATTCATAAAGATGTTCTGATCTGTTTTGAACTGTTTATAAAGTCTAATTGAATCGGGATGAGTTTAAATGTTAACTCATCTTCTAATTAATTCATTCTATTTGGAAGAGAGAATCCAAAAGTCAGTTTCAATATTTCATGTAATAGTTGACATTTCAGGATTAGTCTAGACTGAAAATGAACTAAATATTACACTCAATGACTTCTATGAAGTCTGTATTGTTGACATGATAGCATTGTAAGGGAACCAAATAGATAATAAATTAAGGAATTTGGCTAAACCTTGTCCAATTGTGATCACAGTATCATTAGCTTTTGAATTCCCTCCAGGGCTATAAGATCACATCCTCGAAGGAGCTGCATCTCAAAGATGTTGTTGCAACTATGAGTCAAAGCTTCAAGTACTGCAGGATAGCACTGCAAGTCTGACAGAGGAAAGCCTTCATTTGGAATAGAGCACTATTGTCCTGTAGAGGATTGACCCAAAACAAGCACAAAAAGGAAAATAAGTGTGCTTAGTGATAAAGCTGTAAGAAAACTGTAAACTATAAACTAATTTTCATTTGAGATCGAGAAGTGTTACTTATGCTACCTACTTATATAGCTTTAAAGCCATTCACCAATACTTATCAGCCTAGACTACCTTGAATATGTCAGGCAACAGCACAGAACATTTTTAAAACCAATGATTGCATAGATCTTAGTTGAAAAGTTAAAATGATGGGATCATTTATGCTTCATATATATTATGTTAGGAATTCTAAAAATTATGAAGCATTGATAAAAAAAAAAAAAAAAAATCTGCGAGTTGTCAAAAGAATATTGTAAAGAAGTTACTACGTACCTGAGACCAATCATTCAATTGCTTGTGGTTGTCTCTGTGTTCCACCAAACTCTTCAAGTTCTGGGGATTTTAAATCCTTGTCCAATGTGTTCCACAAAGGACAGGACTCTTCTTAAGAGAAAAGCCCCATGGCGATAGACAATTTGATTCAAAGCAAATGATGCCAGTTATTGCCAATGGAAGTATTATAAAATGTTCACACCTAACTGCTACAAAAAATTCAGAAGTATTAGCCATTGTTATCGGAAACCCCCGTGCAGAACCACAGAGAGAGAGGGAGAGAGGGAGAGGGAAAATAAGAGAAAAAGAAGAAAGAAAGAGAGGGAAAATGAGAAAGAACTTCATCAACATTCCAATGTAGACAGATAGAGAAGAGAAAAAAAAATCAACCGAAAGAAAATTATTGGTGACAAGAGAAGAGAAACGACTCTGTAAATTGGGTTCCACGGACGGATGGACCGACGTTTTCCTCCAGAATCGTACGAATTTTCGAAAGCCAAACAACAAGTTGCCTTAGCCAACTGTGAGAAAACCTTAGCTAACTATAAAACCTGTAAATCATTACAAGTTGCGAATCATATTTTGGATGAGTAGAAACGAACAACATCCATGGATGAATGCGAACAACGAAAGAGAATAAGAAAGAGAGGAATCAGAGAGAGAAGAATGGCTAACCTCTGCATCTCTGATTAGCCCGAAGAGAAAATCCCCCAAAGCTTCATAAATTCCACTTTAACTTGATTTGGAGACGGCCATGGATTATTGTTTTTGTTTTTCTTGTTCTTTCTTTTGGCTTGATCGAGCTCTTCTTCAAATCACCTTTGGATTTGGAAAAATCCAAAACGCTGGCAATTTTTGGAAACCAGAGAAAGAGAGCGCGAAAATAAGAGAAGGAAACAGAGAAAAAAGCGAAACGAAAGAAAGAAAATTAGGCGAGGGAAAAGAGAAAGCTACGCACCAGAATCGTCAGGGAAAAGTAAGTTATTCCGGCTACTTTTCCAATTTGACGAAACAAACCATCCAAAAATTTAAAGCAGCTTGTTTTGCTGCGCTAATTACGTCGCCGCAATAAAAGTAGTCCTATTTAGTGCTTTTTCTTGTAGTGAAAGGAAATAAAATGTAAAACCTTCTCTCCCTAACCCGAAATTTTTCCTTCCTTTTATATCTAGATTCCTCTCACTTCTTCTCTCTCCAAACCCCCGATTCCATCCGGTCCATCAACGTAACCGTTTCTCTTCGTGGTTCGTGATCCCCGTTTCTACCCTTAGGTTCCAGAAAATTCCTCTAAGTCGCACAGGTCTTGGATAAAAATTCCACAACTGAATTAGTTAAACTCGGGTCTCTTGGCAAGATGGATATCAGCCGGGGCTTCATTCTCTCGAATCTTCAATTAATTCAGTTGTGGGCTTTGCATGTTTGTAATGTCATGGCTTCAGTGTTGTATTCCGGTTTGCAATGAGGGCCCAGTTAATTAAATCATAACTTTCAACTTCACATAGACTTCACATGTAAGTCACGGCATTTGTTTTATGCGTAGCAAGTCTTCAAAAATTAAGTCCCAAGTTGGTCACGTTTAGGCTTCAATTTCTTCTCAGATTGCCTTCTCTAGGCTTTACCCTTGCAATAGACCAAGATAAAAAAATGTGAGTTTAATTAAATGTTAGCCAACCCAATACTATAAATTATCAATAGTTAATTAGGGGTAAAATGTCATTCCTCGTTACAAAACTAGTTAATTCATATTGTTAAATTATAGAGTTTTAGCTAGATTGCTTGATAACTAGATTGCTTGATGGAATCCTTCAAATAAAAATAATGAGAAAGGGGATAATGAGTAGCATGCATTGCTCTTTACCAATATGTTAGCCAATAGAAGACTAACTTGTGGCCTCCCATTAGTTTTCTAACTTATGATTGATGGAGAAACTAGCTAACAGCTTTGAATTTCTAATCATTAAAATTTTTTTCAAACAAAAGAGAAAATTAATTCAACTTTTTTAAATTAAATTCCAAAACAGAACTTTAATTCAACTTTCATCTGATCTTATTTGTTTTTAAAAACAGTAAAATCTAAGTATTGATATTGGAATTAAAATAAAGGTATCATTAATTTTAAATAATTACTCTTTATATGGAACAGATTTGTAAGATACTTATTAAAAGAGTTGAAGCTTATCAATTTTATCTATTATATCAATAAAATATTATATAGGACTAGCGTTTATGGAGATGTGATCAACAAGCAGAAGAACTTGATGAGGGGTACTCGCTCTATGATCATGATGTTTAAAACGCAACCAGCTTCTAACAATATATAGAGTGCTGGCAGCTAGTTAGAACCCATTTTTCTCAATTTGCAAGTTTTTCCAATGCGAATAAAGTAAGATTCTCTAGTCAACATAAAATAAGCGAAAAAAAAATTGCAAATTGATCGGTGAAGCAGAAATTCTAATCCACATTTTATCGACATTTTCATCAGTCATGGGTGGCTAGCTTTTTCAACGAATGCGAACAAGTGGATCCAAATCAAGGTGAACAATTATATTCTTCTCTTTCGGCCCACGATAGATTCGGTGGTCAATTCTCGATCCGGAGCAAAATATGGGCCTATTTTCATGCCCGGATGCCAGTATGACAACTAGATTAACTAGATTTGAAAACAAAACATTCTGAAACATTTTTTTCTATTATTAACTACTTTATTATTATTTTTTATCTATTTTTAATACGATTTATTATTTTTTTATTACTATTTAATATTTTATTATTACTTTTTACTTATTTTTTCTTAGTATTCACAAATACTCTCAACATCCAAACATAAGAAAATCCTTGATCAGTTGCTACTCTCAAAAATGATTTTGGTTTTTTGAAAGAATGCTATTAATTTCCTTGTGACCTGGTAGAGACCCAATTAGCTTTTGGGAGTGAGGAGTAATAGCTCAAGACATCGGATACTTACCCAATGAAATCAGAATATTATTTGTATGGTACATATCTATATATATTGTTTTCTTTGTCAATTTAGTAATGGTGTGTTTGGATTGTTGTATTGTTGTATTGGATCGTTGAGGCTCTAAATCCCTTTATTGAATATGTGATATTAAAAGCTACATATGAGATTATATTAGACTAGTACTCATGCTATGTCAGAGTACTAGTACTACTACATGTTAATTATCCTTAGGTTCCATTTCCCACAAGTTATTAGATAAACTCTAAGTTATAAAAAATCGAATTGACCATTTTTAATTAGATCTAAGAGAAAAAAAAACTGTATTTTTAAAAATATTTAGTATTTTTATTTCCCTCTTATCTTGATCGGCATGCCGAAACACATCCTTAGCTCTAAACCAAGGCCAACGTGATCCCAGTGCTTCGAAGGCCGCCATCACCTCCAGCCTCGAAAGTTTGCCATCTTTGTTCTCATCGTGCTTCTCGAAAATAGTCTTCAGCCTCTCTTCTGTGCAGGGAAGTTCAGTACCCTTGGGTTTGTCAGTACTCTGAAACGGCAAGTACCTAACCATTTTGTAGGAGTGTTTAGGGTGAAGGTGGATGTTGGCAACAAGTAGAATTGAAGGGATGACTTTCTGATCTATACTCGAGGTTTAGAATGCAATAACCCTACCTGCTATATATAGAGTGCTAGCCAGTACTCTCTATTTTTTCCACCGCCCATTAAATTATCGTTCTAAATATGAAGGCTTTACTGTTGCAAGTAGCAGATGTTCTTCAATAGTCAAGATAAGTGATAAGATCTGCAAATTATTCTCTCAGCAGGTAGGAATTTTTTAACATTTTTCTCTAGTAGCAGCTTTTTGGTCAGGCACGGGACGGTAGCTTTATCACCTGCCCGGCGGATGCGCATTGAACTAGTCTTCATATAGATTCTTTAATATATATAACAAGTGTTGGGATCGGCGAAAACTCACAAATAATATGGAAACCAGAATTTAATGTAGTTCGGCCAATTTAACCTACGTCCACACACACAAAGAGGAGAATTTGTATTAAAAAACAAACCAATTATTTACAATGGTTTCTCTCAACTCTCACAGCTTCTAATCTCTCCAACGGACCTCTTCTCCGACTCTTCTTCCTCATTACAATCTTACATGTATTCATAGGAGAAAGAAATAGTGTGAACGTGTAAATGACGGTGGAGATTCCGGCGCCTCAATCCAACTTCTTCCGTTCGGTGCCTACCATTCTAGAAGCTACTGACGGTACTATCTTCCAGAAGCCTCCAGCTTCTTCTATTTGCGTGTGTTGATTTCCAACAATCTCCCCCTCAACACGAAATGGAGGATATCCTGGCACAATGTAGTTCAAGGTACTTAACCTGGTTATGTTTCTACATAGCTCAAGTTTTCGTATGTGACTACCTTTGTTAGCATGTCCGCTGGATTCTCCTTTGTATGAATCTTTACAAGCTTCAACAGCTGTTGCTCCATTACTTCACGTATCCAGTGATACTGAATATCGATGTGCTTAGTTCGGGAGTGGTATATCAAGTTTTTACTCAGATCAAGAGCACTTTGACTATCACAATAGATTCTGTACTCTTTTTGACTGACTCCCATTTCTTGGAGGAATCGCTTTAGCCACAACATTTCTTTACCTGCTTCTGCTATAGCAATATATTCTGCTTCTGTTGTAGATAAAGCCACACATTTCTGCAGTTTGGACTACCATGATACAGCTTCACCTGCAAATGTGTAAATATATCCTGATGTAGATTTTCTCCCATCAAGATCACCTACAATATCAGCATCTGTATAGCCATCCAAGACTGGATTAGCTCCCCCATAGCACAAGCACAACTTTGATGTACCCTTAAGGTACCTAAGAATCCACTGTACTGCTTTCCAGTGTTCTTTCCCTGGATTTGAAAGAAAACGGCTCACAACTCCAACAACGTGAGCGATGTCAGGTCTGGTACAAACCATAGCGTACATTAAACTTCCTACTGCTGAGGAGTAAGGTACTGTAGCCATTTCTTGAACCTTTTCTGGTGATGAGGGGCATGATCTTTTGCTCAATTTGAAGTGATTAGCCAGTGGAGTACTGACTGGTTTTGCTTTCTCCATGTTGAACCTTCTTAGTATTTGTTCAACATACTTTTCCTGTGATAGCCATAGCTTCTTTTTCTTCCAGTCACGAGTGATCCTCATGCCCAACATCTGCTGGGCAGGTCCTAAGTCTTTCATCTCAAAGACTTTGGAGAGATCCTTCTTTAGCTTCCTGATAATGGATGGATCTTTTCCAATAATCAGCATGTCGTCAACATAGAGCAGTAACATCACGAAGTCACCTTCTGAAAATCTCCGGATGTAAACGCACTGATCTGCAGCAGTTTTCTTGTAGTTATGACTCATCATGAATGAGTCAAACTTCTTATACCACTGTCTGGGAGCCTGTTTCAAACCGTAAAGGCTTTTTTCCAACTTGCAGACCAAATGTTCCTTTCCAGGAACTTGGAAGCCTTCTGGCTGCTCCATGTAAATCTCCTCATCAAGGTTGCCGTGAAGAAATGATGTCTTCACATCCATCTGTTCAAGCTCCAAGTCAAGACTTGCCACCAATCTGAGTACCACTCGAATTGAAGTCATCTTCACAACAGGTGAAAATACCTCATCAAAGTCGATTCCTTTCTTCTGCTGGAATCCTTTGACGACCAAGCGAGTTTTGTGCATCACCTGCTTGCCATCATCTTTTAGCTTGAACACCTATTTGTTTCTCAGTGCTCTCTTATCGTTTGGAAGTTCCATCAGCTCATAAGTCTGATTCTTCTGTAACGAGTTCATCTCATCCTGCATAGCCTGCATCCATTTGTTGCTATCTGGATGAGATATTGCCTCCTGGAAGTTTTCTGGCTCCCCCTCATCTGTAAGAAGAATATAATCTGATTCCGAATATCTTCGGGACGAAATCAACAATCGCCCTCTAGAAGATCTGTCCTGCTGAGGTTGATCACCTGACAATTGTGGAAACTCTACAGTTTCTGATGGAGAAGGCAACTGCTCCCCCTGCTCAGTAGTGGTTTCTCCATTGTCAGTATCCTCTTCTTCTTCTGGGAAAACTTCCTGTCTATCTTCAGTGTTTGAAACAGACTGGAGTGGTAGTGAACTTGGAGCTGGTTCTGGAGCACTTGGAGTTATTTGTTCTGATCCAAATATCTGGTCTTCATGGAACACTATGTCCCTGCTTCTGATGACCTTCTTTGCTTTTGGATCCCATAATCTGTATCCAAACTCTTCATCTCCATAGCCGATGAAAAAACACGGAGTAGACTTTTCATCAAGTTTCTGTCTTTTCTCCTTGGATACATGTGCAAATGCTTTGCACCTAAATACTCTTAAATGAGAGTATGAAATCTTGCGGCCTGACCACACCATCTTTGGAACTTCGAACTGCAGTGGAACTGATGGTATCCTGTTGATTAGGTAACAGGCTGCTTTTACTGCTTCACCCCAGAATGGCTTAGGCAACTTTGCCATACTCAGCATGCATCTGGTTCGTTCCACAATGGTCCGGTTCATCCGTTCTGCTACACCATTGTGTTGTGGGGTGTAGAGGACAATCTTCTCATGTCTGATGCCATGTCTGGAGCAGTATTCTCTGAACTCTCGAGAAGTATATTCACCTCCATTGTCTGTCTGGAGGCATTTCAGCTTCTTGCCTATTTCTCTTTCTACCATGGCATGGAAGTTTTTGAATTGTTCAAAAACTTCATCTTTCCTTTTTAGGAAATACACCCACACTTTCCGTGAAGCATCGTCAATAAAAGTAACAAAATATTTGTTACCTCTAAGTGATTCAACTTCAAAAGGACCGCAAACATCAGAGTGTACCAAGCTCAATAACTCTGATCTTTTTCCAACAAATGTCTGGAATGAAACTCTATGCTGTTTACCAAATAAACAGTATTCACAAGGATTGAGAGCAATACCTTTGTTTACTGTAATCAATGCTTTCTTTGCAAGCATAAACACCCCTTTTTCTCCCATGTGGCAAAGTCTCTGATGCCACAAGTTTGGTAATGTATCATTTTCAGCTACATTGAGACTGTTTGCACATATCTTAGCACTTGATTTGTACAAAGTGCCACAGACATGTCCCTGTGCAACGACCATTGCTCCTTTCTTCAATTTCCAAGCATTGTTGCTGAAGATGCTCTCCTAACCCTGTTGATCAAGGGTTCTTATAGAAATTAGGTTGAGTCGAAGATCGGGTACGTGCCGAACGTCATTTAGCACCATAGTACAGCCAATACTGGTTTTTATCCTGACATCTCCAATGCCCACGATCTTTGAGAAACTCGAATTTCTCATCTTGATTGTACTGAAGTCTCTTGCCTTGTAAGTACTGAAGAAATCCTTACAAGGAGTGGCATGATAGGATGCTGCTGTATCTATTACCCACTCGGCTTCCTCGCTTGAAACGTGCAAGCAAGATTCTTCACCAGCAGAAAGGAGTACACAATCTCCAGAAAGCGTCACTTCAGCTTCGCCTTCTTCGTGCTTTGATTGATTGCTTGGCTGATTTTGCTCCTTCTGCAGCTTTCGGCATTCTCTTTTAAAGTGGCCTTAAATACCACAATAAAAGCATTTTCCCTTCTTTCGCTGTTTACCACGACTTTGGGATCTCCCTTTGCTTTGACTTCTGTTCCTTTCTCGACTTCTACGTCTACTATTTCTCTGATGCCTTCCTTCTGTTACAAAGGCATCTGTCTCGTCTACTCCAATCTCCTTTCGTCTAGCCTCTTTATTAAACAAGGCGTCTATCACCATTGACATGGCGAGCTTTCCATCTGGAGCTGAATTACTAAGTGAGACCACTAGCGTTTCCCAACTATCTGGTAGGGAACTGAGAAGTAGTAGAGACTGCTCTTCATCTCCGAGCTTAAAATCTACTGATGCAAGTTGATTTACAAGATTCTGAAACTCGTTGGTGTGTGCGGCCACTTAGATGCAGCTTTTGAGTTTCAAGTTGACAAGGCGTCTCATTAGTAATGCCTTGTTCCGAGCAGTTTTTGCCTGGTACATGTTTTCCAACTTTTTCCATAGCTGATAGGCATCCGTTTCCTGTGCAACATGATGAAAAACACTATGGTCAATCCACTGCCGAATCTGACCAATAGTTTTCTTATTCAACTTATGCCAGTCTTTTTTCGCTATATCATCTGGCTTTATGCTTTTCTCTTCAATTGGATCGAAGAGATCTTTACAATTCAGGAGATCTTCCATTCGAGGTCTCCATAGTGCGTAATTTGTAGATGTTAGCTTGATCATCGCACTTGCTCCCGAGTCCTCCATCAGTTCGGCTTTAATCTTTGATTTGAGTGACCGTTTCTCAATGCTCGGAGCTGAATCTCAAAAAAACGGAGCTCACCGTTGCATTCGAAATGATGGAAAATCTTGGAAACAACTATTGTCTCGTTCCAAACCGATCAAAATTGTGCCGAAAACCTGAAAAATAAGAAAAAATGTAATATTCCTTCTAAAACGGAATATTCTCTCTGGTCACCGGAATATTCTCTCTGGTCACCAGAATATTCTCTCAGTCACCAGAATATTCCTTCACCAGAATATTCTTGTCGGCGACGGAATATTCTTGCCGGTGACGGAATATACCGACGGAATATTCCTTATCCGTTGGGTTGCTGTAGCGGGTCGCAAACCGGGTCAAACCGGTTCGGGTCGGATCACCCGGATTTAACGGGTCGGAGCTTGTCTTCTTCCCTATACGTGCGTGTGGCGCGTGGGTCCCGTGGCCGTCGCCGAGTCGGCGCGTAAGGAGCGTGTAGCTTCGTCCGGTGTCCATTTGAGACGAAATTTTCACCAAAATTTTCGTCTTGACCTGAGGAATCTGATGGTATCCTCCAAACTTGATTTTGATCAAGTTTCAAAATGGGTCTTTTACGAAAATTCACAAATTCGGCCTCCTACCGGCTCTGATACCACTTGTTGGGATCGGCGGAAGCTCACAAATAATATAGAGACCAGAATTTAACGTGGTTCAGCCAATTTAACCTACGTCCACACACACAAAGAGGAGAATTTGTATTAAACAACAAACCAATTATTTACAATAGTTTCTCTCAACTCTCACAGCTTCTAATCTCTCCAACGGACCTCTTCTCCGACTCTTCTTCCTCATTACAATCTTACATGTATTTATAGGAGAAAGAAATAGTGTGAACGTGTAAATGACGGTGGAGAATCCGACGCCTCAATCCAGCTTCTTCCGTTCGGTGCCTACCATTCTAGAAGCTACTGACGGTGCCATCTTCCAGAAGCCTCCAGCTTCTTTAATTTGCGTGTGTTGATTTCCAACAACAAGTAGTGGGTTTAAATCTGGGGTTATTTGATGTCTGCAGGGACCTAATAGATTCGGGAGGCAATTGCATGATTGCCCCATTGATCAATTATTTTGATACTCTCTACAAATATATATTAGTAATGTTATCAGTATATCTTTTGTAAAATTGATGACGTAGCAATAATGTTATGTTGGTCAAAATATTAAAAAAATATATTAAAAAATGGATATAAACTTGATGAGAGGGAAATAAAAATAAAAAAAATACAAATAACTAAATTAAAGTATGCATAAAAATATTATTTTTATACATGTACATAAAAAAATATATAAGTTGTGTACAAATAACATTTTTGTATATATACTTATCTCCAAATGGCAAAATGACAAACGTACAAAAAGTGTACCGGCCTCGCATTACCTAGAACCTTATATACAGTTTGTCTTTTACATGAAAATTAGCAATTATGTAAAATTAAAATCATTTTTAATTAAGTGGCATAATTATTTTCTTTGGTTGTGGAGTGACTGTAGTAAGTATATTAGACGTTGTAAACTTGTAAAACATCAGTTGTACCTTTATCTGGAAATGTATTGGAGTCTTAAGCCTGTCCAAGGCCAACTTGATCAAACTTCTTCGAAGGCTATTGCCATGACCTAGCCTCTAGCCACGAAATTTTGTCATTGTCTCCATTGACATCGCTTCACTGAAGGGAATTATCCCACCCTGAGATAGGCTTCGCTGCGTAAACGACAACCTAACCATTTTGTAATGTTCCTCGAAGTGGAGTGTAGTTTAGGATGAAGATGTTAACAAGAAGTAGAACTTGGCGAATCACTTGCCCTATGGTGAGGATGAAATCGCAATCTTGCTATATATCGAGTCCGCTGAAATATTACCGGCCTCTATTTTTTTTTTCTTTAAATATGTTTGGCAATATGAAAGCTTTCAAATTACAAATGCAGGAAGATTCTACATTCAAGATATATGAGATCATAAGATAAGATCAGATAGGGTATCTCCAAGTATATGTATGTATATATATATATATATATATTGTGACACCCCGTACTCATACTCATAGGGAGTCCTGAAATCCAACCTATTTGATGTGACCTGTTTTCATCCACAAATACTATTTCTAAATATTTTATTTCAATAATCCATAAATAATCTCTCATCTCCAAATCCAGACAATCCAATCCTAAATAAATCCACAGAGTTCATACATTTAAAAATAATACCATCACGTAGGGTCTACAATCTTTCCATCACAAGAATAAAAATATTTTACTAACACTTGAATCTATTAATGCTAAATAACATATCATCAAATCGTTAATTACAGACTTTACTTCAACCAAAGGGGTAACCGCTTATCCTGGTCCCAACATACTAGTTTTGGTCCTCAGCCGAGAACTCTACTTCATTTGAAATGTATATTGATAAGGGGGTGAGTTCATCCACAACTCACTAAGCAAAGCACCTATACTGGTGTGTAAAGCATGAGCATTTTCAATAAAAACTCTTATGCATGTAACGAAAAAACCTTTATTCAAAAGAAACAACTCCAAAACTTATAAACCAATAAAAACTGAGCAAACTTTTTTTTTTCATAAAGTATACAAAAACCAACTTTTCAAACCAAAATACTTTGGCACAAGTTACTGTAACATCTCATCTTATCAACATTCCAGAACATATATCATGTTTAACTCCCGTGGTAGGGTTGTGCTATCCCCGATGGCCAAACTAGATGGTATCATATTGTGATACTTTCCCTTATTCGTTCTCGGAGTCCCGAGTGTGCACATACAAAAGAAACACATAAAAGGATCACTTTGTTTCCAAAGTGATTGCACTCCTATCACATCATATCATGGTGGTACCAACCATATCATGTGAAACTATATACACATATCAGAACCATATCCAAAAACCAAGACCAACAGATAAGCATGCCAAAGATTTTCCATTAATATAACATATCAAACCACGTATTTTTCCTTTTCTTATCATTTTCAAATAAAAAGAAACAAATAAAAATATTTTCTTTCACATGTACAAGATAACATTCCAAACCATGTTCGCCCATATGCACATCTTATAAACATGTTAAATGTTCTTGGAATACATTGTTCGCCCAAAAATATTTTCCTTTTATGTGACGTAATTGCATGTATATGTGATATATGTTCTTGGAATACATTGTTATATGTCACATAAATTATGAAGACATGAAACATGCATGTCATAAGCCTAAGTTATGTGCATATTGCATTTTTTCAAATACATGTGTCATCATAAGTCATAACGTTTATTTTAAGAAAAGTCTATGTTACACGTCGTCAAGAAAGTGTCGTTATAAGTCATGTCAAGCATTTAAGAAATAAGAAAGGATATGACATAGCCCAACTACGGATAATAATAGTGGCATGGCCCGACCACGGGTAATAATAGTGGCATAGCCCGACCACGGGTAATAATAGTGGAATGGCCCAACTACTAATAATAATAGTGGATATAAGTAAAAACTTATAAGAATAAGAATTTTAAGATAAAAATAAAAAGTCCATGCATGAAATCAATTTGTCAGTGTAAGTTCACATAAGAAATAAATCTAAGTTATGCATGAATCATATGAAGTATGCCGTACATTCACACTCCGGTTGTTTGGCTTGCATATGATTATTTTATGATATTTATACTTTTATTAAGTTACGTATGTACTAACTGAGATTTCCAAGGAAATCTCACTCTTTTATAGATCAATCAGTTTTACAAAATATGTGCATACATTTGACCTACGATTACCCCACAGGTACGAATTCCATGCCTAAGTTCAATATTATAGCCATCGATGAAGTAATATGTTAGGTTTGGGTCTAAACCCCATCCTAATCTCCTTCTTTAACCTGTGAAATAGATATTGGGAAAGGAAGATCAAAGTGTTAGGAGAAACGGGAGAAGGCACGCAACTGGAGAAAGAGAAGGAAATCCAAGATGCATAGATTAGACAGACTCACCTGGCAAGCGAGACGAAGATGGAGACGGCGATGGCCCGGTATCGACGAAAGGGTGGCGCAGTCAGAGAGAGAGAGAGAGAGAAGATTTTAGGGGTATCGTGATCGCGAGAGCGAGAGAGAAAGAGAGAGAGAATTAGAGATTAGGTTTTTGGGGGGTGGGGGGTGGGGGTGTTAATTTTTAAAGACCATTTGCGGTGCTTACTTTGCGCCGCAAAAAGATAATAAATCGCTGTAAAAAAATAATTTCGCCTAGTTTGCATTGGAATGCAGCTATTAAATCCCATATGCCACTACAAACTTTTCAAACCGGCAAATTTTGTTGTGGCACTCTCAAAAGTGCCGTTTTAACCCCATTTTTTTGTAGTGATCATATAAGGATAGGCACGCAAGTCCCTTGAACACGCCTCCCCTCTTTTTATCATGAGTTAGATTAGGAAAGACTCTACTTATAACCATGTCGGATCCCCACCTTACCCAATACTAAAAATTGCTTCTAGTTTATTCAACAAAAAAAAAAAAAAAAGAGAAAAGGAAAGTAGAGAGCCTTCTTGCTTCATTTCTATTATCATGTACGTGGATATATTTACTGTTCCTCTTCTGCAAATACCAAATAAGCTGGTTTCCAGGGTAGAATATGCATGCCACAAATGGAAACAACCCCCCCATCTTATAAGATTTATGAAGCCGGGAAAACTTCCAATAGCTAGATTAATATAGACTCGTTAATATAAATAAACAAGTTCCTAAACCACTGAGAGATAGATCAGAGAGGGAGAGAGAGAAGAGATGTAAACAATGGTTTAAGTTTTGGTAAGAGGAATGGATAGATTCTGATTATTCTATTATAGAAGATGAAGGGGCGGTTTATGGTTACATCATTAGCCTGCTCACATGGGCTAGACATCATCATGCAAACAATTGATTTGGCAACAATATGCTCCAGATTCCAGTAAAAATTTCCTGCCATGAGTAAAAAATTGACTCAGAAGATCAAAAAATACTCTTATACATATACACATATTAAGATCATAGTGTCTGTGTGAATTTAAAAAAAATTATTGAAACTCCCTGCAGAACCAGAGAGAGAGAGAGAGAGAGAGAGAGAGAGAGAGTGAGAAAGAGATGTAAAATGGGGAACAAACTATGGGAAAATGAGGCACAGTGACCTTCATGCGCCATAATAAGTGAAATAACCAAAAATAAATAAACATATACTACGGGAGCCAAAGTTACGGCGACAAATATTTGCCGTAACAAATCTTTTAATGTGGAAAAACATTTGCAGCAATGATAACTCACCGCAAATAGTGAAAAATGGCCAGTAGTTGATAATTCCGGCGATGATGTAGATTGTCACATGTTTTAAGCTGGAATTATAAAACAGTTTTTTTCCGGCTACATTTACCTTGCCGGAAATAAAACTAGTCCTAAATACTACTTTTTCTTTGTAGTGTGAATTTTAGTTTGATGTGTACTTTGGAATAAAAAAATATTTTAGTTCGATGTGTACTTTGGAATAAAAAAAATACTTTATTACCGATAATTGTTTATATTTTTATCACTTTTAGATTTATGAAGAAATGAGATTTGGCTAATATAGTTTTTTTTTTATGCTAGTAGTAACGCTAAATCTATGTCCAGTATTTATTGAGCATTCACCATATCGAATGTAATGTTGATTTTATGCACATACATATAAGGATGGGCACGCGCGTCCCCTGAACACGCCTCTCCTCTTTCTATACATGAGTAGATCAGGAAAGACCCTACTTACCATGTCGGATTTCCACCTTATCCAACACTAAAAATTGGTTAATTATGACCCACTTTATCTTCTAATTAAAGAATCTGTTTTGCTTCTAGTTTATCCGAAAAACAGAGAAAAGAGAAAAACAAAGGAAAAAAAAAAAAAAAAAAGACAAAGTAGAGAGCCTAGCTTCTTCCTTCATTTCTATTATCATGTTACGTGGATATTTTACGGTTCCTCTTCTGCAAATACCACCAAATAAGATGGTTTCGAGGGTAGAATTTGCATGTCATGAATGGAAACAACTCCATCTTATAAGATTTATGAACCCGGGAAAACTTCTAATAGCTAGTTTAATGTAGACTCATTAATATAAATAAACAAGTTCATAAACCACAAATGGTTTATGTTTTGGTAAGAGACATATATAGATTCTGATTATTCTATTATATAAGATGAACTAGGGCCTGTTCATGGTTACATCATTACCCTGCTTACATTATCTATGACATAAAAATCAGGACTTAAATTACCTTCATAATTATAAGAGAACTCACAAGCACTGATAACATATATAACAGGACAGCTTAAGGCTTCACTGCACGGGCAGCGTTATATATATATTTGAGTTTATAGGCGTAGGCAACAAGGAGTTTCAACTCAGTTTCAATATCGATAAATCCATTATGATCCTCGTCTGCATGACGAAACCCATCCTCAGTTCTAAACCAAGGCCAAAATGCTCCGAGTTTTTTGAAGGCTAACTTCAGCTCCGACCTCGAGAGTTTGCCATCTCCGTTGGTATCGTGGGCCTTGAAAATACTTGTTAACTGCGCTTCAGTGCAGGGAACGTCGACACCCTTACCAGTTTCTTCGTATATTAACGGAGAAATATTTCTAACCATTTTGTTGGCCAACAAATGGATAAAAACTTGAGGGATTACTTGCTCTATGATGAGGTTTGAAACGTAACCTTACTGCTATTTATAGAGTTTTAGCTACCACTCTTTTTCGATCTTTTTCCGGCCGTAAGGTTTTGCACTCAATAAGATTAGTGAGAGTATATACAAATTATTGGGTCAGGTAGGAATTTTAATATTCCTTTCTTCCAACCTTTTGGTCAGGTAGGAGTACTAGTTCCTTTTGTTAGATTCGAATTCCAGTTTGTAGAATATTTTTATCATTAAAAATGGATCCAAATCTGGTAAGCAATTATATTCAATTCTCTGGTCTGGGGCTCTGATATTATTGGACACAGCTGCAGAATAGCCCCATTGATCATTGTTGGTAATATGTACGTGCAATGGATAGATATCTCCTAGAATCAGGAGTTTCAAGTATATATATACTATTAATTATCAGTTAAAAGAGAAATGAAACCAATTACGGGATCATGGTTATGAACAAGAATATATAAATCTATTCATAATTTTTTTTTTAGTCATTCTCTCATCATTCCATGATGTAGTATGTGACGCCCCGTACTCGTAGGGGTTACGAAGTCCAACCTGTTTGGTAATAATCCATCCTCACCAATAAACAATAGGTCTCCGACCATGTTCAAATAAAAATATTCTTCCACATCTCAATCCATATAACAATGTCCACTAAGTCATAAATAAAAGAATAAGAATAAAACATAAATGAGATAGTTCACATTCTCCCAATAAGTTTAACAATAAAAAATAACTAACATTCTAAAATCCAATGAACTAGAGCCCAACATCTAAAATAAATATTAATCATTTTCTCCCATCTAGCCTGAGGCTCTAACTGCTTAAACTTGGTCAGAACTTTACTTTTGGTCCTCTGATGGAACATCCAAATCATCTGAAAATATATGAGACAAGGGGGTGAGTTTTTCCACAACTCAGTAAGCGAAGAACCTATACAAGCGTGTAAACATGAGCATTTACCAAGTAATAAAGTATGGAATAAAACACACTTATGCATAAAAGAAACAAATGATTTTCAAGAAAATTTAAATCATAAAGTACTTTGGTATAACAAAACTGAGTATTATCACTATATCAAACGGAGCATCCCACAAAGCAAAGACTATGTTTAACCTCCGTGGTAGGGTTGTGCAAATCCCGGTGGCCAAACCAGGTAAAGACAGAGGTGGAACTTTCCCTTATTCGCTCTCGAAGCTCCGAGTATGTACATAGGAAAGCCCCCAATAAACCACTTTGTTTCCAAAATGGGTGCACTCAGAGATAGGAAATTGGTACCAATCCAAAGAGAGCAAAGACATAGCAGAGCAGAGCAAAGTAGAGATAGAGTCAAATACCAACCAGAATACTATGCCAAAGGTTTTCAGAGCTATTAAAGACACATAGTTCCAAACTATTTTCAGAATAAAGCTTGTATAAATAAAACATCGTCAACGCAATCAAAGCATAATTTTTCTCAGATAGACAAAAATATTCTTTCCACATTTCAGAAAATAACAAGACAGAAAGCAGCTCATGTCTACACAATGCATGCCGGAAATATTTTTCCTTCTTTTATATAAGCTTCATGAATAATGTAGAAAATCGACTGAGGTTGGTTTTTCTCAATTTTTCATTTCCTAACTGACAAAAGCACAAATTTTTAAAAGTCAACCTCAGTCCTCTTTTGGTATAAAACCGAGCATACGAACCCCGCTTACCTGACTCCTACAGCGAATTCTCAAAACTTTGAGTCTGACTTCTAAGAGTTTCGTCACCTATTCATAAAAACATATTCCCTAACATTAAAGACTACTCCAAAAGCTTTAATCTGAAAATTATAAGTTAAACTACGCTGCTTGCCTAAAATCATAAATTTCTAGCATAGCAAGCCCAAGCAACCAGCCACTACATAACCTGGACAGCCCCCAAAGATGCACGGAAAAACCAATATTTTAATCATTTTAAAAACTCTAAGATGCACTGAATTTATCTCCTTAAATCCACACCAACCAGCAAACCAGCGCACTCCATACATAAAATATCATTTCAGCCCACTACCAAAACATCTCAGGCATCCCTCTGATAAAGCCAACCTGACAAATATAGTATCCTAATGCGTTCAACTTAACCAAATCCAACCATTTTATATCACACAAAAACGTTCCAAACAACCCAACGACAGCACCAAAATAGCAAAAGAAATTTAAACAACAACCCTTGAACACCCACCAAAAATCACTTCGAAGAAGGATTCGGAAATTAGAGAAAAATTCCATAAATATTTCAGCATAAAAAAATAGTACTTAACCGAGGTATATACATTTCAAAAAATCAATTTTCCTCTTCCCACACAAAATTCAGCAACTGTTCATCAAATCCCAAAACCTTCAAACAGAGGTCACAACAAAACTTTTAACGTAAAAATATCTAGTAACGTTAACAATGCCCCCAATGAAACCATTATTCCAGCCCCAAATCAAAAATCACCTCTAACCTCCGCCTGACAACAGCGGAAAAATAAACCCCAACTTAAACTTGAAAACCAACAATAATACCCCTCGGAAGAGCCAGAAAATTGAAGAAAAAAAATCTAAACCAATTCACCTGAGATGAGCATCCAAGAGAAAAATCCATAAATCTTACCTCAAGCGGAAGAATCACGCGAAACGGGGTGGCAAAATCCGCAGACAATGGCCGGATGGAATTGAAATCCTGCCTCCCCTATGCTCGGCTGAAACCAACGGTTAACTATCAATATTTCTACCTTACAAGGATAGTAATAGTTGCAAGAGAAAAAAGGAAAGATCGGGATGGACTTACCGGCGAGAACAAGAGGTGAACGAAAACAGGGGAGCCGGTGATGAGGAGACCCAAAACTAAGCTGCAAATGCCGAAAGAAGAGAGGGAGAGAAAATAAATCTTCCATTGAGCCTTCTAGTGGATTCAGAACTGCCAAGGGGAAAGAGAGGGAAAAGAGAAGAAAGAAAGAAAAAGAGATAAAGAAGGAAAGAAAGGGGGGCGGAGGGTTAAATACCTGGGGAGAGAAATGATGCCGTTTCTTGGGGGCCTGGGCCGGGTCTCTTTAAACCGGCTTGGGTTGGCAGCGGGCCTTACATAGTATTTGATAATAGGCTCATAAGTGAAACATAATAAATAGTTTCTAATCATCTAATACTACATTATAGGATCATGATGAGAAATGAAATGATGAATATCATTACTTGATGAGAGGATGATGAAAAAGAAAATGATGTGTAGATTGCTTGATAACTAAATCGCTTGATGGAATCCTTTGAATATAGATGATGAGAAATGAGATAATGAGTAGCATGCATTGCTCTTTACCAATATGTTAGCCAATAGAAGACTAACTTGTGGCCTGCCATTAGTTTTCCAACTTATGATTGATGGAGAAATCAGCTAACAACTTTGAATTTCTAGTTTGTTTTCACAAACCATATTATCATATGTCATCTCATCTAATCATTAAAAAAAATTTCAAACAAAAGAAAAAATTAATTCAAAATTTTTAAATAAAATTCCAAAATAGAACTTATATTAAAATATAATATTTTAATAATATTTTATTCAACTTTCATCTCATTTTTTCTGTTTTTAAAAATAGGAAAATCTAAGTACTGATATTGGAATTAAAATAAAGATAGCATTAATTTTAAATAATTACTCTTCATATAAAACAGATTTGTAAGATAGTTATTAAAAGAATTGCAAGCTTATCAATTTTATCTATTTATCAATAAAATATTATATAGTACTAGTGTTTATGGAGATGTGATCAACAAGCAGAAGAACTTGATGATCAGGGATACTCGCTCTATGATCATGAGGTTAAAAACGCAACCAGCTTATAACAATATATAGAGTGCTGGCAGCTAGTTAGAACCCATTTTTCTCAATTTGCAAGTTTTCCCAATGCAAATAAAGTAAGATTCTCTAGTCAACATAAAATAAGCGAAAAAAAAATTGATCGGTGAAGCAGAAATTCTAATCCACATTTTATCCAACATTTTCATCAGTCATGGGTGGCTAGCTTTATCCAACAGAAATGCGAACAAGTGGATCCAAATCAAAGTGAACAATTATATTCTTCTCTTTCGGCCCACGATATATTCGGTAGTCAATTCTCGATACGGAGCAAAATATGGGCCTATTTTCGTGGCCGGATGCCACTGTTACGACTAGATTAATTCCTTGATCAGTTGCTACTCTCAAAAATGATTTTGATTTTTTTTTAAAGAATGCTGTTAATTACCTTGTGACCCGGTAGATCCACTTCAAGAAATACCACTATTTTCGGCGACATTAATTTGCCACAAAAAGTCTCTATTTCATCGCAAATACTCTTTTCTGGTTCAGTTGGCGTCGCCGATATGGCACGACAATAGTTGAGCCAGGAAAAAAAAATTGCCGGCTCAACTTCGTATCACCAAGAAAAAGGAATTTTTTGGCGACACTATATCGCTGCAAATATATGTACTAAGCGCCGCAAATAGTTAATGCTTGCAAAAAAGCCTTTGATGCCAAATAATTATGCCAGTGCAGCGATGTAAATGTCGATATTGTTTTAATGAATTGATATTTTTCCATTTTTTTTTTCTTGAAGAAGCCGAAATTGATTTTTTTTTAAATAAATGCTATACCTGCTTTTCTAATATTAGTTTAATCCATCATACATCAAACTAATTATATTTTGTAGTAAGAATACAATATCATGAATTCATCATTGAAATTTATATATAGATGGTTTAAACATCCCAAAAATCATTATACATTAATGAAAAGTGCTCAAATCGAAATTCATGAATTTAGTCTAAGTTAGCATCACACATATATTGATATTGTTTTACAGATGTCCTCCCATCTTCAATATAGGGTAACTAAGATTGTCTAAGCAAGATCTCTGCTCTTTATCACACCAACATGGCCCTATTCCTTCCACCAATCACCATGACCACATTTCCCACGTCAAACTTGATGAAGCCAGTAATCTTGTTGCTCTCCAAGTCGAGCTTGATGGTGTCATTGGCCTTGGTGAAAGGGTCTGGGTAGCGGATGGTTCGCCTATCGTAGGTGTTCAGATATGGCATGCCCAAACTGCACAAACCTGACTTTGCAGAGCTTAAACTGCAGAGTAGATGCTTTCGATCAAGAAAAAACCTAACAGGAAACGTTTGAATCCCATCTTCACCCCCAATAGTTCAAATAAGCTTATGATGCACATACCCATGAAACCCGCAATCATTTCAAATCACTGCCAGTACTCTAACAGAAAATTGAATAAGAGATTAAAGAACTTAAAAAATGGAGAGGATCACCGAGGGAAAAAAAATAAGCACAAAAAATGAAGTAAATTGTCTACTAAAGACAAGACTATTAGGATGAGAGTTTTTATACATCAAAATTCCAAATGCAAACTAATCATACCAGATTGGGGAAGCTTTTATTGCTCTCCATGAAGTGTAGCAGAGATCCAGTCTAAGGCAGCTGTTAGAATGTCTCAGTATACGGAGAAACAATAAGAGGAGTAATTGCAACCTGCCCCACCAAGGAGACACGATAATTAGAAACCAAGGAAGATAATGGTAACAACGAAAAAAGACAAAAAGGCATCTAAATCAATTCATTTATCCAAAACCAATGAAGAATATGGCAACAATATAGCACTTCGGTCATTTCAGTCCTTTCACTCTATAAACTTGAAGAGAAGTCATGATCATAAACTCATATCCTTAAAATGAAAAAAAAAATCATTTGTCCAAAACCAATGAAGAATGTGGCAACATTATAGCACTTTGGTTATTTTGGTCCTTGGACTCCATAAACCTGAAAAGAAGTCATGATCAAAACTCATATCCTTAACATAATTCCTAATTGATTCGCATTGAGTTGCAAGGAATTGAGAGAATATATCGATGTAGACACATTATTTGCATATGATGGCAAGCTACAAAGCGAGTGGTGAAGAAAAGTGGGATAAAAATAACAAAAAATGAACATAGTTAATTAAATTCCTGGATCATGGAATGTAGACTGTATGATACCATGAAATGGGACTGATCCTGCAAAACCTGTAGAAGAACTACAACAAAGAGAAGGCACCCAAACAAACTTAAGCCCAAAAGAAAAAACAAAACCATTTGAGCTGCTAAAAGGGAAGTAGGAACTCTAATTAAAAAGCCAGATTCATTAAACTTACTTATCTCGTGATCCAAATTACTACTTGCCACAGTTGTACTATTCAGTGCCTAAATGATATAGAACAAACACATACTCACCTTAAAATAAAAAAAAAACATTCAGTGTAACACTGACTTAACATAAAACGGGCTCAAAATAATACCAAGTGAACATCAACTATGATCATAACAATACTCAGAACATGTATTATTATCATGATAAACTGTAAATCACTTAAAACTCTATCCTGAAAAATGGCATTACAAAAGTTTTTCCTTTTAACCTCCTTTCATTTAAACTGGACACCAAGTGTGATCTGAATAGTATTATACTTATATAAAAGAAAATGAGTTCGTGCGTATATATCAAAGTGCACGTTTTGCACCATACAAATTAACTCGTCCCTAGTTTATAAAGAAACAAAGCATAATCAGATTCTATTTCTAAAATAAATAAATTCACATCCTAACTTCCCTAAATAAAATTTCTGCAACAATAATTTCAAGGAAAAATAGAAAAATGGCATAAAATTTGTGAAAGGGTGTATTATACTTAGCACTTTATGTTTGTTTGGTGACTTGGGGGGCGGGGAGCTGATTTTTTATAATTAAGTCTCTATGCGTTTACCTCAACTCTCTCTTATATGACCAAGAAAAATATCATAAAAAGGGAATGGAAGTACTTCCAAATGATAATCCTAAATAGTGAGCGTATTGTCTATAATGGATGTTTCATTTTATTTTCTAAAACAAAATCAGAAAATACTGATGCATATTTCATATTATTAATTTGGCACATCAAACTACTAATAATTTAATTTTTACTGCTTTTCCCTCCATTTTGTCACATTAAAAAAGATTAATTTTGGTAAAATAGATGGAATATTCAATAACACATATAGCAAAATAGTTCAATAATGAAACCGAATCTTGTAAGATAAATACCTTGGCAATATCAATTATCTGGAAAAAAAAATCCCCAAGAAAATGAAATCTCTCAGTCCTAGCTTGTGGTTCTATTGGAAGCCAATATTGTAATTGTATTATAAACTAGTTTCCAGCATCCATCCACACTTTTCAAATCTCCTAATTTTTCAAAAGAATCTCATTATGCTGCATCCAAATACAGACTCTCATTAAGCTGCAGCCAGTAGGCAAAACTTAAGCATAAGAGAAATTATATCATAGATATGCACCTTTTTCATTTCCTGATTTGCTCCTAGCCAACAAATGAATGAGAGGAAAAAATAGGTCCAGTGCTCACCTAAAATGCCACTATAGAGAGACCTTCGATCACTTTTGTTTCAAGTCAAACCAGAATTTTGCAAATAATATTGTCATTCTTCATGTTCATCCTAATAAATAAACAAATAAAAGGATTAAGTATCTAAAAAAATGCAAATAGAAACGCAAACTTCAACCCTACAATTCAAACTTCTATTTTGTCTTCGATTGGTCCCTCTTAAGATAATGAAATGGTAGGAGAACCAAACAAGGCATATGATACGAGAACTAGGCAGAAACAAAAGGTCCATATGCTCCCAAATGTGCTTGGCTACTTTTGTCAATTGTAGTAGACGTTACCGTATACTCTACACCAAATTTAAGAAGGTCTTTTCTTGGCCTCCAAATCACTTCTCCCGACTTTCAAACATGTGAAATGGAACTAATGAGAAAAAACAGAGGAAAAATCACATGAATGAAATCCTTGAGCAAGTAGCTCAACCGCAAACGACAACTACTACACTGGTGCCAACCACAAGTTTTTCCCTCCCTTTCTTCGACTTTCTCACCAGCCAAACAAACACATTACAAAAACTTTAAATTAAGATTTAATTTAATTCTTTGTGTGTGTGATGAGAAGATAACTACATTTAGGCTCAAGGATTTCAGATTATAGAGATAAATGTGACACGCGACGGCAAAACTGGAACATGAAATCACAATCAACCAGTCATGCCCTTAACAAGAGAGAAAAAAAAAAGAGATGAAAGGAGGGACTCACTGGCATCAAGAGGAGGAGTGATGGCACTTGGGCTGAACAGACAGTGTCGACGGCGAGAAATAGCTAGCCAATGATGGAGAAGAGATGCAGAGGGTATCGGGAAAGAAAGTGGGAAATATTAGATGCGGGCAGTGATTTGGGGATTTTTCTCATCTTATCATATTTTAAAACTTATTGAGGCGACTCACAAGTCGCCGCAATAAGTTGTTTAAAATAAATCAATTTCCATAATAAAATTCTATTGCTGCAGATGTATTTATGGCACAAAAAAGTCGTCTTAACAAATCTTTCTTCTGGCATTTTTTCATTTTGGACAGATGATTTACGGGCATAAGTTTAAAATAACTATTTCCGGCATTTTTTTTTGCCCCTGAGAAATAAAAAGAGCCACAAAATCTTTTTTTTGTAGTGAGAGACCCACATTAATTAGCTTTTGGGAGTGAGGATTAATAGCTAAAGACATCCGATACTTACCCAATGAAATCAGAATAATTGTATGGTATATATATATATATATATATATATATATACTAGATAGAAATAATGTGCAAAGTACGTTTATTTAATTTAATTTTTAATAAAAATTTAATGATTATTCATAATTAAGTAGATGATAAATAATTATACGTTTTCATGTATTATAAAAAAAATTAATAAAAACAATAAGATAGTCTCATAAATAAACATAATATATAGTTTTATCCAACTTGTTTGAGATAATTTTGATTAAAGTTTTAATAAAAGGTTAGTTCAAGATATGATATTTTTTTAATTCCAAGATGATAATTTAACATTTGTATTATTTTGTACGGCCTCAAAACAGAGGACACTAAAATATCTATATTTTTTTAGTTATGTAATTATTTTTAAGAAATAATATGAGTTTTTAAAAAAAATAAATTATATAGTTTATAATTTATATAAGAATGTTATATTATAATTTATAATTTATATAAATTTATTTAATCATATATATTTTAATTAAATATCAAACATATAATATTAATTATATTTATTGCTAATTTAATATAATTATAATAAATTGTATATACCGTATATTAACTATATATACCATATTTATAGTTAATTTAATAAATAATGTATTCATTTTAAAATTATAAATTACTTTTTAAAAATTAAATTATTAATCATATAATAGGAATAAAATTTTCATTAATAAAATTAAACTCTCTAACGTATATATTGTTATGAATGGTTTAATTCTATATTTATTGTTATATTTATATATTCTATACTATTATTATTATTCTATATTTATTTTACATAAAATAAAATTAAAAAATATGTCCTAAGTAGTAATTCTAAAATAGAAATTTCTATCATTATTTATAAGCTTAATGAATTGTATTTAAAGTATTAAATAATAGAAAGTTTACTATTGTAGAAAGTTAAAAATGTGGAATTAATTTTAATGCCAAGAACATTATTTCAGTGAATAAATTTAATAAATTGTGTTTAAAATGGTAATTTTCATTAGATGCAATATTAATTTTAATAGAAACTGACGGAAAGTGTTAACTTTAACGGAGAAATAACAATTTCCGTTAAAACAAGAATTTTCGTTAGATAGTTATTTTATAAATATAAATATATATATATATTGTTTTTCTTATCATTTTAGTAATGGTGTGTTTGGGTTATTGTATTGGATTGTTAAGGATCTAAATCCCTTCATTGAATATGTGATATTAAAAGTTTACATATGAGATTATATTAGAGTACTCATCCTATGTTAGAGTACAAGTACTACTACATGTTAATTATCCTTAGGTTCCATTTCCCACAGGTAATTATTAGATCAACTCTAAGTTATAAAAAACCGAATTGAGTATTCTTAATTAGATCTAAGAGAAAAAAAGAGTATTTTTAAAACCATATAAGTATTTTGGTCTTGTGGGTGCATGTAAGCATATAGCTCATCTCTATTGTGCACTTGATTGGTATGGGCAGTTAAATTGGTTTGGTAGAAATTGATGATCCAGAGCACAGTACCACTTTTAGTCACTAGTAATTAAGTACTATGAGAAGTCTGTTTATTTGTAATCAATTATTTCTAGCTAAAATAGCTATTTCCTGTTAAAATAAGTTTGTTTTGATCGTAAATAATCATTGGACAACGCAAATAATCCGTCATGAATACTTCTTTCTTTTATAACGAGTACACCACTTTTACACACTTAAATAAAATTTTCATATTTTGAATATATATTTTTCATGTTTGTTGAAGTTTTGATCATGTGTTTGAATAAAAAAAAAATTATTTTATTACAAGATTGGTTGTATTTTTATCACTTTTAATTTTATGGAGAAATGAGATTTTGCTAAGATAGTTAATTGAAATCTAGTAACGCAAAATATATCATGTCGCATCTCCCCACCTTATTCAACACACGTTGATCAAATACGTACGACCCACTTTTTCTTCTTCTAAGAATATGTTCTTCTTCTATTTTATCTATCGCGCTTTAATGGAATGTCTAAATTAGTTATAGATACTGCAATTAGAGTCCAAGATTTTAAACTACAAGATTTATACTCCAAAGTTGAAGACTTATCAATGATAAATTAGAGTTCTACTAAAACCTTATAAGAGCAAAAATTTCTTCTTCCTAAATAATGTGCATGAGAACCCATACATAAGCCTGTAAATGAACCAGTCCATTTGCAATATTGCTTGCTCGATACTCGCTATGCTAAATTTGAACCAAGCTCGACTTATAAAAAAAATAAAAAAAACTCGATCGTGAAAGTAGAAATCCGCTCGATTAGCAAATGACACATATTTTACTAAACTCGACTCAGTTAAGACTTGCTTGTTCATGCTCAACTTGGCTCGTTAGCTCAACTCGTACATAAATCATAGATATACAATTTATTTCTATATATTACTATATATTCTTACATGCACACAGGCACAGACACACATGCACACACACACACACATATATATATATACATATTAAATTTAATAACATAAGCATAGTTATCTTAAAAATTAAGTATATAGAATATAACCAACTTACTAATTATGTCTAGTCATTTATACCTAAATATTAAATATAGTTCATAATATTATGTTAGTTAATTAAGTAATTAAGTGAATAATTATAGTATATTTGACGCCACCAACTCCCTCATACGAAACACGGGAAATGAGGCGTCAGGATACTGACAACTTGAGTCACATACCCCAACAACAAGTGCTAAGTGTGTGTACAAAGCGACAGTGTAAAATTAAAAGGCATAGCAGACAAGTTAAGTCAATTATTAAATACCAGAATTTTAAAATAATACAAATCAGTTTTACTCAAATTCTTAAACAGGAGATTTAATACAGTCATCTCAAACTCAAATCATAAAAATACATATTTATCAAAAGGGGAAAACATTCCCAAGATAATAAATTATAACAAATTATTTCAACGACAGAGCCATCTCCTTAAGTTTAGCCTCCTCAACCTCTGTATCCAAAATCTAAGACACCTAAAATGGCACCACAGGTAACTAAAATCTAAACAAGCCACAAGATATAAATATATTCAAGCAACAACAAAATGTATGAACATGATACCATATACATGAAACTCAAAAACCATCTTTCTCAAAACAAATAGTTTCACTCATGTCAAAATCTCATTTTGGCCCACCATAAAGCCATTAAAAATATCCACCATTTTTCCAAAAAATAGTTCACATAAATCCAATAATCAAAATCCACAGTTTTTCCAGAAAATAGCTCCAATAACCAAACGACACTGTAGGCGGAATTTTACCACCATCCCTACAGTATCACTTGTAATAACCCAAATTTTTTTAAGATAAAACATTTACTTGAGAAAATTTTAAAAGGGTTTATTGGAATGATATTTTTTCTATGAAAATAGGATTTGAAGCTTAGATACATTTGAAAAAAGAAAATGGATTGACCTTTGGGAATTTTAGTAAGGTGTCAACTAGAGAATTTCAATTTGGACCTAGAAAGAGATAATGTTTCGAAATTTGAGGAAGAAATTCAAATGGAAGTGATAGAACAAAACATCAAATACCTGGTGTGCCAAAACGAGTTCTCAAGTTGATCTGTTGGGTTTTGGTGGAATAAGTATAACTGCTTCATATGAGGTCAGAATCAGGTGATTCCAATTCTTATAGATCCTTAAGAGGCGGAGCTTGAACTTTCATGTTTTAGGATTTTGAAGATAAGAAATGGATCAAGGATTAAATCTGGTGTGAAATGGACGGATAGGAATGTGAGTGAACTGGTAACAGACTTAGATGAGTTGTCTTATGATCAGCCATGTGACGAAAATTATGATTGGTTATCAATTTTTCTAAGGTTTTGACATGTATGGAAATATGTGACAAGTTGATAAGAATTTTTTCTAGAAGCCTTGGTGGGTAAGAAAATAAATGGAGAACTCAGATTAGATGTTCTTGGGTGAGTTTTGACATGCTTTGGTAAATTAATCATATCTCTCTCATTTGATCTCGGAATAATGTGAGATCCCAGATTTGCGTGTATTTTTACATATTATTTTATTTTTGGTGTTAATTATTTTAATTTATTTTAAAAATATTATTGGTTGTGTTTTATTTGTTTAAAATATTTATTTGATCTATTAGTTAGTTAATATCAGTTTTACGTTGTTTTATATTTATATTGAGTTACATTGCTTTTCTTGTTTATTTTTGTGTGAGATAATTATTTTAATGATTGAAACTAAATTTATTTATTTTATTATGTGATTTATTTGTTGTGTTTTTTCTAGTTGGACTTCTTTTTCTTTTTCCCCTTTCTCTTTTTCTTTCTTTTCCTTTTTCTTTCCTTTTCTTTTTCCCTTCATTTTCGGCCCCAGCCCGTGCGTCCCCTGCCTCTCCCTCTCATCTCACGCCCCGTTTCTCCCTCCTCCCCTAGTGCTGCCATCGACCACCTTCCGGCGACACCGCCTAGCCTAACCTCACCCCCATATGCCAGCAAGTCCAATGGTACCAGTGGTGTCATCTCCGGCCACCCCACCTCTCACCGGCAAGCTGAAACCTGAAATGGGTTTTGTGATTTCTCTTGTGTTTTTTGGCCACCATTAACTACCCATGATTCTGGCGACCTACCAGCAGCTTTCCCCCACTATAGTGAGCATAACTCACCGCCCAAAGCCACCCAGTTTCGTCATTTCCTTCTCCACCCGAAATGGGTCTTTAAATAAGTCAATCCTCACCGTGCCGCCGTCCGGCCGCCGTGTGTCTCACCTCTATCACCAAAAGACTCCCCTTGCTCAGTCGACCAACTCCCTAGCTCAGCTTCCCCATTCGTGGCCCTACCTTTCCTATACAACCCCAAACCCGAAAATGGGTTTCCACTCATTTTTAGCCCGATACACCACCTTCTGGTAGTTGTACTGCCACAGCACCACCTTCATGATATTCCCCACATTCCAATGAGTATTTTCTTAAATTTTAGTATCAAACCGAACACTCTACCCTAATGTATAAGTGATCGTTACGAACGCTGCAGATTAGCGTTTGCTCAGAAATCCATGTTTTTACTCACTGTAAGTATTTTCCAAATAAATTTTAAGATTTAAATATATTTTTGGCATCAACAAATATTTTATTTGGTTATTGTTGGAATTTATTAATTATTAGATATTTGGTGCATGGTCATCTGCATTGTGTATTTACGCGCATATTTATATGTTAGAAATAGAAACTAGGTTTTCATTGTATTTATGGTTTTCGGGTGCGTGTGTATCACAACCCTAAGCCAGGATGGTGCATTATCCCAGTGGAGCTCCCCTGGTCACTCGGGAGCAAAATATACTAAGTGACGTCTCCTGGGTTGTCGCTGGGCGATCACGGGATTGGACGGGATGGTAACACTCTCATGCCGACTCCGTGGCTCCTATATTGGCGGGGTTAGGGGATGCCTGGTCATGGTACGTGCTGGGCGCGGTTAAGTAGGTATCGCCCGTTCCGAAGTCACATGCATGATCGTTACCTTCGATGTGATGATTAAAGCCAGGGTGTGCAGATGGTCCCTAGGGGAGATCATGGTACATACAGTTAATAAAATGGATGTTTAGGCCATTTTTTGGAAAAGTGGCGAGTTTTATTTATTAGTTTTACGTGAGTCATTTTCTGGGAAAATGGTTGTGGTTTTAATGGATTTATAGACATCATTTTCTGGAAAAATGATGGATGATTTTATTGGAGTTTTATTTTGGGCCAAATTGGGATTTTGGCATATGTGGTTATTTTATTTATTTTGAAGAAGATGATTTTAAGTTTCATGCATACGGTGTCCTGTTCATGTGTAAGGTTGTTGTTGTACATGAGTATATTTTATATCTTGTGGTTTGTTTGGGTTATACTTACCTGCGATGCCATGTTTGGCGTCGTAGATTTTGGATGCAGATATCGAGGAGGTTAAGCCTAAGGAGGCGGCTTCGTTGTTGGAACATTTACTTATAATTTGTTATATTGGGAAGTATTTTTCCATTTTTATAAATATGTATTTGTACAATTTGTATTTCGGATAACTGTATTAAATCTTTTGTTGAAGAATTTATATTAAACTGGTTTGTAAAATAACTCTAAAAATTCTGGTACTTAGTTGTCGACTTAATTTATCCGCTACTTTTACTTATGTATATCACGTGTTCACACACTTAGCACTTGACGTTGGAGGTGCGTGACCCGTATTGTCAGCATCCCGACGCTTCGATTCCCGTGTTTTTTTTAAGGAAAATTTGGGGGCGTCACAAATAATGTGACTAAAAATCATATAGATCACTAAGAAGATTATCTAAACTTTAATGTTTTGAGTTTTTGTATAATCGTAATAGATCAAGGACTTAATGGGCCAATAAGTGATTAGATCTAAAAAGGGCAGAATTGGAATCCGAATTGGATTATCTCCACCACCTTAGATAAGAGAAGAAATCTAATTGGATTTTTTATGCTTCTGGACATTTAGACAAGTGTAATGAACAGGTGGATAAATGGAGTAGATCCCTTAGGAATATTGAGGATACTTGGAGGGCCAAAGAACCCGACTTGCATCCCTTGAAGATTACTGATGGTATTATTTTGTTTCCATCTCCATGTGATGACATCTCTTAAGCCATTGATCAACATAATTTTAGAGGAGGATTAAATTCAACCATGAGATGAGGAATTAGGAACAACTAAGCCTAAATTAGGGGTATGATGATAGCTAAGTAGGAAGGGAACTCAACACACACACGGCAAGGACTCTAGCCGATTTCCTCAAAGCATTTTCACCCCTAACCCCATACACGTCGCCCACTTCACCTGTATATATGTGTAATATGTACCTCAGGCCCCCTTTTAGAAAAACCAGTCGGCCATAGTGAGAAAATATTCAAGAAAACACACAAAAACTTCATTACATCACCTAAGTACCAAAAGAGAGCTAATTCAGGGCATTATAGAAGAAGTGGTGCAAAACCTATCCTAAGCATCAATTCATGTTTGGAAAAAATTTATAACTACATATATTAACTCGATCTTGGCATAGAATAAGTAGTTTGATAATTAGATTATGTTTGATATTTATTTGAGCTTGAGTATTGTTTGTATTAAATTGAAAGCTATTAAATTTTAGAGTGGTATTTGTTACGTAAAAGTGCTAAGAGAAATTGTAGGACCTTAGAAATATATTTTATGACACTATATTAAGAGGATTATGTGAAAATATGATGTCTGGATTTGTTAAAAAATGATAAACCAATTCTAGGAAATTTTGGGCTTAATAGGAGTATTATTGGTAGATTCGACATCCTTTAGTAAATCGAACATAAGTTGTTAGTTTGGTATCAAATTTGAATGATTCAAGAGGTTATGGAAATCTAAGAGATATATATACAACTTTTAAGTTATGCATTTTAAAAGATAAGGATTAAATCAAGGACAAAACTGAGATTGAGGTGACAAATCTGAGTTTACCATAGTAAGCATTATTCGTTAAGTTTTTACATTACGAATTGATGTGACTTAAATGCATGTACATGTGATGTATTCTAATATGAAATATTCTCATATGTTATAAGATTTATAAGGACATGAAATATACATGTCATAAGTTTAAGGTTATGTTACATTGCATTTCGTCATATATAAGTATCGTCATAAGTCATGACAAGCATTAAAGAAATAAGAAAGGATTTATAAGTAAAGATTTATAATTACAAGAATTTTAAGATAAAAATGAAAAGTCCATACATGAAAAAGGTTTTTCAGTATAAGTCCACATAAGAGATAAGTCTAGGCCCCGCTTGGATTCAGAGATGAGATGAGTTGAGATGAGTTTAGATGAGTTTAGTTTATTTTTTAATATTATTATTATTTTGAGATTTGAAAAAGGTATATTGGAAATTGAAAAAGGTGTATTGGAAATTGAAAAATGTATATTGGGAATTGAAAAGGGTATATAGGAATTTGTGTTTTATATAAAAAATTATAAAAATATAATAATAAAATGAAGATGAGTTGAGATGAGCTGAGCTCACCTCTAAATCCAAGCAGGGCCTAAGTTATGCATGAGTCACATAAAGCATGCTATAAATGCACATTCCGGTTGTCTGGCCTATATATGATTATTTTATTATGTCTGTACTCTTATTAAGTTATATATGTACTTACTGAGATTTTTCTAAAAATCTCATTCTTGTATGTTTCTTTTTTTTGGACATTGATTTTGCTGCAAGGATGGATAACAGTCATGGGCTAGGTTCCAGTTGCTTGAGAGACCCGGAGAAATCCTGAGGGGTCCTTGGAGTACTCTCTCTCTTTCTGTAAAAGTATTTGACCAGTTGGTAGTAGTAGGGACCAGCATCGACATGGAAAAGGAAAGAAATTGTGATTTTGATAAATTTGTATATTGACTGAGAAAACTAATTGGGTTATGCATGTAAAGAGATGATGTTATTTTAAGAATGAATGGTATGAATAATTGTGATTTTTATGCCATCATGTGATCACTAGAAATTAATTTTATTCAGAACTTTTTTGTTGCGATTTGCATTAAATTTCGATAAGTATAGGGGTGACTAGCCAAGCGTTACTTATCCTGACACTCCAATTTACGTTAAATCCCAGACGTAAATTGGGAGCGTCACATCACTCATACAAAACCATTGATCCACAAAACCATTTTATTAACCATATGCACCATGGTCTCTCTTAGGGACCATCCACACACCCTAACTCTCATCACCACACCGTAGGTAACGACCACACATATGATTTTGGCTACCCGCACCCAGCATCACCTAGTCCCACTAACAGAGGAGCCACAAAGTTGGCACGAGAGCATTACCATCCTGTCTGATCCCGTTATCGCCAAGTGATTACACCCAAAGAATAACATGGTAATTGTAGTGTAACTTTGAGGTGTCGATTCTATAGAAAGACAATTAAAAGAATAGTAAAATAGCAAAGAAACTAAAAAAAAATATCAAATGATTAATAAGAAAATAAAAATTAATTTTAAATGAAATTAAAATTAAACAAATTAATTAACGGGAAAAGTAATCAAAGTTGACGAACAGTAAAGTGTCGAAAATCCCTTACACATATCTGGTATTTTGATTATTCTTAATTCATTGATAATTCAATTGAGAATTGAATTCTATAATTCTCAATTGGAAGATATAAAATTATAAACCAAATTAAATCAAATGTACTTTTTGAAAAAACACTTATTACTTTTAAATTACGCAAATTGATATTAACATGGAAAAAACCAACGACAACAATATACTCAGGGAACAATATTGCAACAGAGAATTAAATCAATATAAATAATCAATAGATCCAAACACAATCACAAATCTAACCATTCAATAGAAAAAGCATAACTGAATTTATAAACGGAATAAACTTTATGATTGTTCGAAAAAGAACACATCAATAATATATTAAGAATAATTAAACAAAAGAGTCTTTATAAATTAAAATCAAATACATAAATTAAAAATATCATCTAGCGTGCAAGTTCATTCCTAATCCTATATGAGAATTTAATTACCCATACACATGATGGACAATAAAATTCTCAGAAAGAAAAACACATAGTCGGCCATGAAGAAAAGATCACGTTCCCGTTAGTGCGGCTTAAAATGTCCCAGTTCTTTTTTTCTCCAAGTGGCGCTCATCTATCTATATATATATATATATATATATATATATAAACATGTGCGACCCTCAATTGTATTCCAAATCATAGTTTTAAATTTCGGCCTGTACCAATCTGTATCGGATTTCAATTTTTTTTTTCATTTTTTACTATTTTTTATCCTAACTTAGAATATATTATTTACATATATATTTATATATATAATTTATTCATATATTAACTATTAAATTTAAATATAATTTATATATGTTTTTATATATATATAATTTTTTTTATGTATAAACTATTCCAAAATAGTATATGAAACGGTATTAATATTGAAATATTTCATTCCAGTGCTTTGACCGGTACACCCACCAGTATAGTATTCAAAACATTGTTTCTAATTTCCATGTAATCTTTAGATGCAAGTGGGCCACGATTAATAATTGAAGAATCGTGTATTATTCCAAGCCTTCATGCGGCTTTGAAGTGGTGGGCGATGGTGATGAATTGAAGCCTACGTGTTGAGTTGTAAGTCCAAGCCAGATTGCTTTGTATTATGAGGGCCCAATTGAAAGGTGTTATGCATAATCTCTCCAATAGGCCTGCTGTGTAAAAGACATGTTTGAGTTAAATTGCATGGGGCCACTTGCTTATATTTGAATTGCCATGCATGCAGTCGAATGTGTTCACAGTTGAAGAGACGCAACCCATCAGTCTTTTTCACTCCTTCGTACACCAACAAAGCAATAAATAAAATAAATAAATAAAAATAAAATAAAATGAAATAAAATGAAGTAACATAAAAATAAAAATAAAAGAAGACAAATAGTGCTTAAAGACATCTTAATGTAAATAGAAATCTAACTCAATAAAATAAGTGAAATTCAATTATTTATATTTTTATTATTTGAAATTTAATCAAATTAAGATATTTAGAGTGCACTTTCGCACACTCATCACCTAGCGACAACCTAGGAGACATCACTCAATAATTCTGCTCCCAAGTGACCAGAGGAGCTCTACCGGGATAATGCCCTATCCCGATTTTGGGTCGTGATACACATGCACATTAAACCCATTAACACATGAAAATCCAGTTTTCAAATTCAACACATGAACATGTGTGCAATTACACAATGCAATATTTACGACAATATACAAAAAGATAACCCATCACCAACAAATCTCAACATCAACCAATCACACAAAGAGTAGTTAATGTAAAAATATATTTAAATCTCAAAAGGTTATTTGGAAAACACTTATAGTGGAGTAAAAACTAGATCATTAAACAAGCGCTGATTCATGGTTCTCATAGTGGGTCATTTCGTATGTTGGGCTAGGATATTCATTTTGACACCAAAATTTAGGAGAATACTTATTGGAGGATGGAGAATCTCATGAAGGTGGTGATGAGGCAGTGCAACCACCAGAAGGGGTGGGAACCCATTTTCGGGTTTATTCTCATACACGGGAGGTGGGGCCATAGATGGGGAAATTGAGCTAGGAGGTGGTCGGCTAAGCAAGGTGGACCCTTTGGTAGTAGAGGTGAGACCCACGGTAGCTGGACTGCAGTGCGGCGAAGAGAGACCTGTTTGAAGACCCATTTCGGGTTTGAGGTGAAATGGAAGAAATGGAGGGCTGTCGGCAGTAGGTTAGTTGCCGGAGGGTGCTCTGAGGCTACTAGTGAGTTGTTGGTGCCAGGGGTTGTTGGCAGTGGCTAAAAAACGCAGGGGAAGCTGTAAAACGCATTTCAGATTTATGGCCGTGCAGGGGCGGTAGGGTGGTCGGAGATGACACCTCTGGTATCGGTTGACTCGCCGGCGTAAAGAGATGCCGGTGGTGGAGGCGGTGAGGGCTAGCGGCTAGCGATGGCGCTGCTGGGACTAGAAGCCAAAAGGGCTAGCGGGAAGGGGGTATGTGTCATGCGGGCGACAGGGGGGAATGCAGGGGAAGGAAATAAAAAGAAAGAAAAAGGAAAGATCAAAAAAGAAAAGAAAAAGAGGAAAAAAAAAATGAAGTCCAACTAGAAAAAGAGCACAATGAAATAAATAAAAAGCCAACCGAAAAGGCTACAATTCAATATTAATAAAATAAAATATTCAAAACCCAACAATCAACTATTTTAAATTAAAGAGAAATTTAAATACAAAAAATTAATTAAAATCAAGATGGTACATTATTTAAATTCTACAATTAAAACAAAAACATAAAACAATACAATGAAGCACACTTTTAATTTAAAACAACAGAACTATTAGTTATAATACTTTAAATAATCTTTTAATAAAAATACACATAAATACGGGGTATTACAATATATATATACAATGTGTAGTAGTTAGTATATAAGACTTGGTGGTTTCTTTATAAACTACATTGTGTAATTATATAAAAAAAAAATTCATAAAGAAGTTATAATTTTATAAAACAAGATAAGGCTTATATATTAATTAAAATATTATTAGGTTTAATATTTTATTTTATCATTTGATATTTTTAATTACTCAATTCATTCAAAAAATATATATATGAGCACAAACAAAATTTAAGTAATAACTCAACTCGACTCAAGTTTGTTAAATAGTAAAAACAAAGATCGATGAATAAATTAATTCGACTCGAAATCGTGCTTCACCAACTCGAACTCAGCTCACCTCAGCAAGCTCTCAATTTAAACTCGAGTTATTTGAATCTAGCTCGATTCAACAACCTAAAAACTCGACTCGACTTGACTTGGATAGATTATTGCCCTACCCATATAATACAACCTATGTGACGCCTCAAAATTTCCCTTAAAATAAACACGGGAATCGAGGCGTCAGGATGATGACAACACGGGTCACACATCCCAACGACAAGTGTCAAACAGGTGTGCACGCGTGACATACATAAAATATAGGTTGCAGCGGATAATAAAATCAATAACTAGGTACCAGAATTTTTAGAAATATTTTACAAACAAATTTAATAAAAACTCTCCAACAGGAGATTTAATACAGTCATCCGAAATACAAATTAAACAAATACATATTTATAAAATGAGGAAAATAAATATCCCGAGATAACAATTAATATTAATATCACCTTAACGGCAGAGCCGTGTCCTCAAATTCAGCCTCTTCATAATCTGCATCCAAAAACGAGGACGCCAAGATGGCATCACAAGTAAGTATAACCTAAACAAACTCAAAACAATAAATACATTAATGCCACAACAACAACATGAACAAATTACCATATGCATGAGGTTTAAATTCATTTCCTCAAAATCAATAAAATAACCACACACGCCAAAATCCCATTTGGCCCAAAATAAAATTCCAGTAAAATCACCCATCATTTTCCCAGAAAATAATGATCATAAATCTATTAAAACCACAATCATTTTTCCAGAATATGGTCCACGTAAAACCATTAATTAAAACCCGCAATTTTCCCAGAAAATGGCCTAAACATCCGTTTTATTAACCGTATGCACCATGATCTCCCCTAGGGACCATCCGCACACCCTGGCTTTCGTCATCACATCGAAGGTAACAACCCTGCATGTGACTTCGGAACGGACGATGCCTAACTAACCGCGCCCAGCACGTACCATGACCAGGCATCCCCTAGCTCCCACCAGCAGAGGAGCTACGGAGTCGGCACGAGAGCGTTACCATTTCGTCCGATCCCGTCGTCGCCCGGCGACAACCCAGGGGACATCATTCAGTATATTCTGCTCCCGAGTAACTAGAGGAGCTCTACCGGGATAAGGCCCCATCCCGGCTTGGGTTGTGATACACACGTACCTGAAACCATAAACACCTGAAAACCCAGTTTTCAAATTCAACACATGAATATGCGCGTAAATACACAATGCAGACGACCATGCATCAAATAGCCAACAACTAATAATTTTCAACAATGACCAAACATAATATCTATTGATGCCAAAAATATATTTAATTTTAAAGTTTATTTAGAAAATACTTACAGCGATTAAAAACGCATATCCTTGAGTAGACGTCATTCTGCGGTGCTCGCAGTGGTCATTTGTACGTTAGGTTAAAGTATTCGGTTTGATACCAAAATTTAGGGAGATACTCTTTGAAGGGTGGGGAATTTCATGAAGGTGGTGGTGTAATGGCACAACCACCAGAAGGTGGCGGAACGGGGTCTAAATGGGTGAAAACCCATTTTCGGGTTTGAGATTGTACCGGGAAGGTGAGGCAACGGTTGGGGAAACTGAGCTAGGGGGATGACCGGCTGGGTGAGGGGAGTCTTTTGGTGGTGGTGGTGAGGCCTACGGTGGCCGGACAGCGGCGCGGAGAAGAATAACCCGTTTTAGGACCTATTTCGGGTTGGGTTATTTGGGCTGCCGTGGGTGGCGCCAGGGTTGGGTTATGCTCGTCAGAGGGTGGGGAGTCTAGTGGTAGGTCACCGGTGCTAAGGGGTGGCCAGCGGTGGCCGGAAAATACAAGGGAAGCTAAAATGGTCATTTCGGGTAGAAGACTCACGCGCCGACTAGGGGCTGCCGTGAAGTGCACCACCAGTACAGGGGAAGTCGTCAGCGTGTGTGGAAGTTAGTGGGCTGGGTGGTGTTGCCGGTGGTGGTCGGCGGCAGCCCTGGGGCTGAGGAGAGAACCGGCGAGAGATGAGAGGGTGAGAGGGGTACGTGGGCTGGGGAGGGTTCTGGGGCCGAATGCATAGGAAGAAAGGAGAAAAAAGAAAAAGAAAAAAAAAAGAAAAAAGAGAAAAAGGAAAAAGAAGGGAAAATGAGTCCAACTAGAAAAACACAATAAATTAAATAAGGCCAATCAAAAATACTACAATTCAATATTAATAAAATAAAATATTTAAATCCCACCAATAAAAATAAATTAAACCCAAGCGCAATATTAAAAATAAAACAATAATTAATATAACAAAAGCAGATCAAATAAACTCACATAATAAAATAAAGGAATTAAATTCCCAATCATTAAAATAATTAACTCATTAAAATAAATAAGAAAAGTAACATAACTCAATATTAACTAATTAATAACTCAAATAAATATCTTAAACAAATAAAAATGACTAATAATATTATTTAAATAAATTAAAATAATTAACACCGAGATTAAAATAACGTGTAAAAATACACGTAAGTTCGGGATCTCACATTCTCCTCCCCTTAAAAAGAATTTCGTCCTTAAAATTCGCTCGGCTGCAACTAATAGAACTCCAATAACTCACCTATCACACAGCTCAACACTCACTCCAAGCATTAGCACGATCATTTATTTTCCTCAATTACATAATAAATATTATTTCATCACAATCGTATAGTTTCCAAATAATATTTTATTATTAAGACTCCTGAGGTAGCCAATTAATCTGAACTCCATATGTATCAAAACCTTAGTACAACCTCTCAAAATTTTAATATTAACTAATTCCATATCACACTTTGTGTCACCTTAAAGTAACTCCCAAGTTTATCTGCCCAACTTAATCGTCAATAAACATAATTTATCCAACTAAAAGATAAATCTCCACTCACAAATATCATCCCAAATTTCAAGTCACCACTAATTTCTTAAAATTTACACAAGAATTGAACCTCCAACTACATTGCACTTCATCACGTTTTCGCGAGCACTCTGATAATTCGCTAAATTCATAAAACCTTAAGTTCTCATAAATTATCACCATTGAGCAAAAACTAGCTCAACACCTATTACAAGAAATCATTTGCCACATTTATAAATCCTAATACTTTGTCATTTCACAATTCAATTTATGTCTCCCAATATTAAAGCCAAAAATTTCTAACTCCTAAACCTCTAATACACTTCTCCATCATTATAACTCATCACTCTCATCATATTTTAATTATCTAAATCCGTATTCTCTTAATCGAACCTTCATTACCTATGAGATGGAATAACTTCAAATATTTTAATTTTTATATGACCTCAAGTCACAATTAATTCTTTAAGATACTTCGACAAATATTGCTAACCATTAAATTCTCCGAAATATTATACTTAAATTATTCACTCCAAACAATTCGCCCAGAAGTCTAAAATTTATATATCTTAAATTTATTTCCATCATATCAATTCAACCCTATCACTTAACAAACAAATTCTCCCAAGTTAAACACCAACCAAAGACAAATACTTTCCAAAATTTACACACACATTTATTATACATCAATCTCTAAGCATCCACAAATAACATCAAAACTTCACCGAGAAAATAATTGATCACCTACTATCATAAGCATTACTAAAACAATTTCCATAATAATATATCAATGGCTAAGAATTTCTCACTCACATGAAGAGTTCGCCCTGATTACAATTCCAACAATCTCTTAGGAATAAATTAAAACTTAAAAACTCTAACACTCAGTGAGACCAAGGTACTACACATAATTAACATAGGAAATATTAACAAATAAACCCAATTACATAAATACCAGTAATTATTAAAACGAATCCATCTCACAAAGATATAACAACATATCTAACCACTAAATAAAACTCAATTAATTCACGTAAATATCATATAAAAACACAAAAGGGGGAAAAGATTTAATAAACAAATAAGTAAAAGTCACTCATTCAAGAAAACAAGCCCAACTCCTTTAATAAACACAAAGTCACAAAATACGATTATTAAATAAAAGAAGGAGATTAAATTAAAATAAGAACAGCAAATAAAATCACAAATAAAACTTTGAAATTCTCTACAAAACCAACTCTTAAAAAGATTTTTGTAGAAATCTCTAAAATTTAAAACCTTTAAAATAAACGAACCATAATAAAATAATTAAATCGATAAATTAATTAATAAATAAATACAAAAAAGTCGCCAAGCAAATCCACTTGCCATAAATGAATAAATAAACTCTCAAAATAAAACAACGGAAATGTGAAAAGATAATCAATTTAAATTTATCTCAAAGCATAAACTTAAAAAGAAAGCATGGCAGCGATTCTTTTAAATTTTTGTCTAAATAAATTTCAAACTTTCAGAAATATTTAAAATACAAAAGTCATAATTAAAATAAAAAGATAATAAACAAAATCCCAAACTATTTTGTAAGAAACCTATGAATTTAAATTAAAATCAAATCCCGATAATAATTGAATAAAAGTTTAAGAAAAGAGAACAACCCACAATAAGAGAAATAAACTTTAAAATAAGGAATTCCATAACACAATTATTTAAAATAAATGATTCAATAAAATAAATGATATAAAATATTAATCTAATCCAAATTATCCAAATTCCAATTTTAACAAAACAAAAACATACATATAAAATAAATAATTAAATAAATACTCGACAACTTAACCAAATAAAATCAACTAACTAAAATCTTAACTGCTACCCAATTACAATATTAAACAAATATTAAAATTAAATAAAACAAAACAAACAAATCAATCATAACTGATTTAATTATGAAAATAAATAGACAACCTAAGCATTTAAAATAAAAAGCACAACATAACGAAATAAATATCGATAATCTTACTATATAAATTAGTAGGAAAACTTAGAGAGCAAATAAAATAATAGAATAAAATAAAATAACCAAATCATAAAACAAATAAATTTTTAAAAACACGAACTTTTCTGGTATTGTCTCTAGGTAACTTGCGGATTTACCCAGAGCCAAACTGCTCTGATACCACCTGTGACGCCCCCAAATTCCCTTAAAATAAATACAGGAATTAAGGCGTTAGGGTGATGATAATATGGGTCACACATCCCAACGACAAGTGTCAAACGTGTGTGCATGCATGACATACATAAAATATAGGTCACAACGGATAATAAAATCAATAACTAGGTACCATAATTTTTAGAAATATTTTACAAATCAATTTAATAAAAACTCTCCAACAGGAGATTTAATACAGTCATCCGAAATACAAATTAAACAAATATATATTTATAAAATGGGAAAAATAAATTTCTCGAGATAACAATTAATATTAATATTATCTCAACGGCGGAGCCGTCTCCTCAAGTTCAACCTCTTCATAATCTGCATCCAAAAACTACTATGCCAAGATGGCATCGCAAGTAAGTATAACCCAAACAAACCCAAAACAATAAATACATTAATGCCACAACAACAACCATGAACAAATTACCATATGCATGAGGCTTAAAATCATTTTCCTCAAAATCAATAAAATAACCACACATGCCAAAATCCCATTTGGCCCAAAATAAAATTCCAGTAAAATTACCCATCATTTTCCCAGAAAATAATGATCATAAATCCATTAAAACCACAACTATTTTCCTAGAATATGGTCCACGTAAAACCATTAATTAAAACCCGCAATTTTCTCAAAAAATGGCCTAAACATCCGTTTCATTAACCGTATGCATCATGATCTCCCCTAGGGACCATCCGCACACCTTGACTTTCATCATCATACCGAAGGTAACGACCCCGCATGTGACTTCGAAACGGGCGATACCTAGCTAACCTCAGCCAGCACATACCATGACCAGGCATCCCCTAGCTCCTACCAGCAGAGGAGCCATGGAGTCAGCACGAGAGCATTACCATCCCGTTCGATCTCGTCATCACCCGACGACGACCTAGGGGACGTCACTTAGTATATTCCGCTCCCGAGTAACCAGAGGAGCTCCACCGGGATAATGCCTTATCCTGGTTTGGGGTTGTGATACACATGCACCCGAAATCATAAACACCTGAAAACCCAGTTTTCAAATTCAACACATTAATATGCGCGTAAATACACAATGCAGACAACCATGCATCAAATAGCCAACAACTAATGTGGTGGCACAACCACCGGAATGTGGTGGATCCGGGTCAAAATAGGTGAAAACCCATTTTCAGGTTTGATGTTGTATCGGGAAGGTGAGGTAATGGTTGAGGAATCTGAGCTAGAGGGATGACCGTCTGGGCGAGGGGAGTCTTTTGGTGGTGGTGGTGAGGCCTACGGTGGCCGGACGGCGGTGCGGCGAAAAACAACCCGTTTTAGGACCCATTTCGGGTAGGGTTATTTGGGCTGCCGTGGGTGGTGCTGGGGGTTGGGTTATACTCACCGGAGGGTGGGGAGTCTAGTGGTAGATCGTCGGTGCCAAAGGGTGGCTGGCGGTGACCGGAAAATGCAAGGGAAGCTAAAATGGTCATTTCGGGTAGGGGACTCACGCGCCGCTAGGGGCTGCCGTGAGATGCACCACCGGTGCAGGGGAGGTCGTTGGCATGTGGGGAAAGTAGTGGGCTGGGTGGTGTCGCCAATGGGTGGTCAGCGGCGACCCTGGGGCTGAGGAGAGAACTGGCAAGAGATGAGAGGGCAAGAGAGGTACGCGGGCTGGGGGGGTTCTGGGGCCGAATGCGCAGGAAGAAAGGAGAAAAAAGAAAAAGAAAAAGAAAAAAGAAAGAAAAAAGAGAAAAAGAAAAAAGAAGGAAAAATGAGTCCAACTAGAAAAATATAATAATTAAATAAAGGCCAATCAAAAATACTACAATTCAATATCAATAAAATAAAATATTTAAATCCTAACAATAAAAATAAATTAAACTCAAGCGCAATATTAAAAATAAAACAATAATTAATATAATAAAAGGAGATCAAATAAACTCACATTATAAAATAAAGGAATTAAATTCCCAATCATTAAAATAATTAACTCATTAAAATAAATAAGAAAAGCAACGTAGCTCAATATTAACTAATTAATAACTCAAATAAATATTTTAAACATATAAAATATGACTAATAATATTATTTAAATAAATTAAAATAATTAACACCGAGAATAAAATAACGTATAAAAATACACGTATGTCCGGGATCTCACAACCTACTATTATCATTATTATATAGGGTATCACAATTTACTCCCTTAAATTATCAATGTCCTTGTGGTGCTAGTCCGTCATTGGTGGTATGGTTCAAATTTCACATTTTTAATTAAAAACTTATCTTTGAGAATATTTATAATGTTCCAATAGAGGACTCAATGCACATGGTTTATATTCTAAAAAAATTAATCAATGATATAATTTGATCCTCATTGAAATATTATAAATTAAGTGGGATCTCATACACTCTGTTTCCTTATCGGCCTTATCATATGTGATATAACGATTATCCACAAAATATAAAGATAAAAATGGAAAGAAAAGAAAAAGTAAAGAGTGTAGTACTTCTTGCTTCATTTGATTTGTATCATGTTATGTGGATATATATATATATATATATATATATATTCACTGGTCCTCCTATACATATACCTAATATATAAGCTACTTTCTAGTGGAGAATGTCATAAATGTAAACAACTCAGAAGATATGTGAACCCGAGAAACTGCCAGTAGCTAGATTATAGTTTCATAAATAAACAAGTTCCCAAACCAAATGGAGAGAGAGAGATTCTGATTGTTCTAGTATATAAGATGATGAAGGGGCTGTTTATTGTTACATCATTAGCCTCCTTACATTGTCTATGACATAAAAAGCAGGACTTCAATTACCTTTATAATTATAAGAGGACTTATAAGCACTGATAACGTAACAGGACAGCTTAAGCCTTCACTGCAGAGTCAGTAGGGTTATATATATAGTTGAGTTTATAGGCGTAGTCAACAAGGAGTTTCAACTCCGTTGCGAGATCGATAGATCCATTACCATCTTGGTCTGCATGACGAAACCCTTGCTCAGTTCTAAACCAAGGCCAACATGCTCCGAGATCTTTGAAGGCTAACTTCAGCTCCGACCACGATAGTTTGCCATCTCCGTCGGTATCGTGGGCCTGGAAAATACTTGTTAACCGCGCTTCTGTGCAGGGAACTTCACCCTTAACTACGCCAATTAGCAAATTAAACGGATTTAATCTAACCATTTTGTTGGCAAACAAGTAGAAAACTTGAGGATCAGTTGCTCTATGACAGATTTAAAACGTAACTTTGGTGCTATATATAGAGTTTTATCTACAGCCACTCCTTGGTGATAAGTTTTATAATTCCGAATGCATGAAGATTCTGTACTGAAATAAGATTTGTGAGAATATATATTATATACAAATTATTGGGTCTGGTGGGAATTTTAATATTCCTTTCTTCCAAAGAATTTTTGGTCAGGTTGGAATTCTTTTTGTTGGATTCGAATTCCAGTCTTTAGAATTTTATTATTACAAATGGATCCAAATCTGGTAAGCAATTATATTTTTCTTCTTATCTGATCTGGGGCTCTGATATTGGGACACAAGTGCAGAATTGCCCGATTTATCTTTGTTGGTATTATCTATAATCTACGTACAATCGATAAATATCTCCTAGAATATTTAGCAGTTTGAAGTATATATTATATAATATCTTGCACTTAATTAAGAGAGAAAATGAAACCATTTTGGGAATTTGATCGTATAGACTTGCAGGTTTATCAAATTCATCTCTTATATATCAGATCCATGAAAAGCAACTGTACTCGGATGTATTTTATTTTGGGAATTTAGCTGTATCAATTAATTGGGTAAGGTAATAAAGGCTACGTGATATATAAGTCATTCGAGAGCAATAATTAGTTGGTTAAACCTGAAATTGGTTTGATTTGTTTAATAAATCAGATGTTCGTAAATAAAAATTATGATAGATTATTTTTTATTTTATTTTTATAAGAAATAGGAGCTTTCATTAATAAAAGAAGATTATTGACATTTATTAAGCCATAGAGCTTGAGAAAGAAAGTCTGGCATACAGTCTTTATCACATAACGATATTTTCTACATTTCTAACATTTCTAGCTAATTTATGATCGATTATTAAATGATATAATTTGTATTAAACTTGAATAATTGACTTGTATAAGCTCATATAAACTCAAATAACTTTATTTTTATGTCCCATGGTATTAATATCTCCACATATCTATGTTTATTATTCTTAATCCTAAAGATATGCACGTTACTTGAACAATTATTATAATAAATATAACAGCTGATATATCTATCTATAAAGATATTTCGTAAAGATATAAGCAAAAAGTTATAATATTTAAATAAAGTTATAATATAAAAAGTTATAATATAAAATATAATAATCTATTTTATCAAATAAAGCTACATATGAATTAACTCGGATACTAAATGAGTTGTTCGTGAGAATAAGAACTAAATCGATCAAAAACTCAAGACCAACTCATATTGTTCGGTCCAAATTTAGGATATTAGGGGTACTACGTACGTATCATGTATTCATGATATTATTCGTGTTGCATTGTGAGAACTCAGAGCAATTTCTAATGGTACTATTATGCGCAGTATTAATTAAAATGCTGAGAGTTGATGAATTAGTGCGAATGGATGGAAGCTCAAATTCCAAATAAAAATTTTTGCGAGTTTAATGAAAACTTTTACTAATTAACCTCACATTACACGCTTCATATAATTTTTTTTTTCTAATCAAATGTGTATAGTGTATGAATGATGAGTATGCCAATTAGAACGTCTGTAACGCCTCGTCTCGAGTGTTTCGGAGAGTAAACTTTTATTTCATAATATCCACAAATATTCATGATACTCTTCAAAAAAGACCAAACCAAACCTCAATGAAATAAAATAATACCTCCACAGATCTCAAATTTATCTGTAACTAACATACCAAGATAACTTCTAGAAATAAATCTACAAAATATGATCTTCCAAGACTTCTACCCTTGTGATGTGACGCTCACAAATTCTCTATAAAATAAACACGGAAATTGAGCCATCGGAATATTGATAACACAGGTCACACATCCCAACGACAAGTGCCAAACGTGTGTGCACACTTGACATACATAAATAAAAGTCGCAGAAGATAATAAAGTCATTATCTAAGTACCATAATTTTAGAAATAATTTACAAACCATTTTAACATAAATTCTCCAATAGGAGATTTAATACAGTCATCCGAAGAATAAATCATAAAAATACATATTTATAAAAAGGGAAAATTAATTTCTCAAAATAATGATTTATAATAACAGTACATCAACGGCGGAGCTGTCTACTCAGGCTCAGCCTCTTCAAAATTTGCATCCAAAAACTACGACATCAAAAATGGCATCGCAGGTAAGTACAACCCAAACAAACTTAAGATAATAAATACATTTATGTAACAATACTATGCATAAATAGGACATCGTATGCATGAAGTTTAAAATCATCTTTCTCAAAACAAATACAATAACCACACACGCCAAAATTCCAATTTGGCCCAATTTAAAACTCCAATAAAGTCATCAATCATTTTCCCAGAAAATGATGACCATAAATCCATTAAACCACAATCATTTTCTCAGAGAATAGTCTACATAAAACCAATAATTAAAACCAACCACTTTCCTAGAAAATGGCCTAAACATCCGTTTTATTAACCGTATACACCATGATCTCCCCTAGGGACTATCTGCACACTCTGACTATCATCATCACATCGAAGGTAACGACCATGCATGTGACTTTAGAACGGGCGATGCCTAACTAACCGTGCCCAGCACGTACCATGACCAGGCATCCCCTAGTTCTTGCTAGCAGAGGAGCCACGGAGTTGACACGAGAGCGTTACCATCCCGTCCGATCCCGTCGTCGCCCGATAATGACCCAGGGGACGTCACTCAGTATATTCCGCTTCTAAGTGACCAGAGGAGTTCCACCGAGATGATGCCCCATCTCAGCTTGAGGTCGTGATACACACACACCTGAAAGTCATAAACACGAAGAAAACCCAGTTTTCATTTTCAACACATGAATATGCATGTAAAATACACAATCTAGATGACCATATACCAAATAGTCAACAACTAATAATTTTCAACAATGACCAAACACAATATCTGTCGATACAAAAAATATATTTAAATCTTAAAGTTTATTTAGAAAATAATTACAGCAGTTAAAAACGTAAATCCTTGAACAGGCATCATTCTGTAGCGCTCGTAGCGGTCACTTGTACGTTAGGTTAAAGTGCTCGATTTGACACCAAAATTTAAGGAAATACTTTTTGGAAGGTGAAAAATCTCATAGAGGTGGTGGTGTGGCGGGACAACCATCGGAAGGTGGCGGATCGGGCTCAAAATGGGTGAAAACCCATTTTCGGGTTTGGGGTTGTACCGGGAAGGTGAGGCCGTGGATGGAGGAGCTGAGCTAGGGGGTTGGTAGGCTGAGCAAGGGGAGTCTTTTGGTGGTGGTAGTGAGGCCTATGGTGGATGGATGGTAGCGCTAGCATGGCAAACCCGTGTATGGGTATTTGAAATACCCATTTCGGATTGGGGCATTTGGGCTGTTGTGGGTGGTGCCGAAGGTTGGGTTATGCTCGCCGGAGGGTGGGGAGGTTGCTGGTAGGTCATCGGTGCCAAGGGGTGGTTGGCAGTAGCCGGAAAATGCAGGGGAAGCTAAAACATCTATTTAGAGTTTAAGACTCATGCGCCGGCTAGGGGCCGCCGTGAGGTGTACCACCGGTGCAGGGGAGGTCGCCAAAGGGTGGGGAGTTCAGGTGAAGGGCGCGGTATCACCGGCCGATGGTGCACGGCGGCGCTGGGTGGAGGGAAGGAGAACGACAGAGAAGGAAAGGGGAGGGGATTGCACAGGGTCTGGGATTGAATGCAGAGGAAGAAAGGAGAAAAAGAAAAGAAAAAAGAGAAAAAGAAAAAAGAAGGAAAACTGAGTCCAACTAGAAAATCATAATAAATTAAATAAAAGCCGATTGATAATTCTACAATTTAATATAAATAAAATAAAATATTTCAAACCCAACAATAAACCAATTTAATTTAAAGAACAATTTAATTATAGAACACTAATTATTATTAAGAAAGCACATCAATTAAAATCACATAATAAAATAAAATAATTTAATTCCAATTATTAAAATAATTACCTCACATTAAAATTAATAAAAAAAGTAACATAGCTCAATATTTAATTATAAGAACAATATAAAACTAATATTAATTAATCAATAGATCAAATAAGTATCTTAATAAATAAAATATGACTAATAATATTATTAAAATAATTAACATCAGGAATAAAATTACGTGTAAAAGTACACGTAAATCTGGGATCTCACACTTGATCTCCAACCAAACTATCAAAATTATCTAAAAAAATGTTATGTATATAGGGGTAAGTTATCAACAACTCAGTAAACAATGAACATATACTAGTATGTAAATATGTGCATTTACCAATTCAGAATGTAGAACAAAATGTTTTCATCTTTAGAATGCATAAATAGAACATGTTATCAAAACATGAGAGCAAAAGTTTATAAATAATCAAAATCAAAATCTCTTTGGCATAGCATAACTGAAACATCTTATGAGAACAAAATATGAGTTTAACTCCCATAGTAGGGTTGTGCAAACATCGACGGCCAACCGAGTAAAAACAGAATGTGAATCTCCTCCTTATTATTTTCAGAGTCTCGAGCATGTGCACACAAGAAAGACTACCAGCAAATCACTTTGCAATCAAAGTGGGTGCATTGAAAATAGAAAAATTGGTACCAACTCAAATAAACAGAATAGAAACAAAAATACAATGTCATGCCAGAGGTTTAAATAATCACATCATATCATATCAGAGTCAGAACATTTTCAGAATAGACCATAATCAAATCTCAGAAATATATTTTATGCATAAATTTTCATATTCGCTCTTTTTCAATTTCAAAAATAGAATACACAAAAATAGCTTATGTTTATATCAATCATGCCAGAAAATACTTTATCCTTGTATAGAATTTCATAAGTAATGAAGAACAAAGAATTGAGGTTGTTTTTAAAGTTTCTTTTCATAACCAAAATATGCATATTTTCCAAACTAGAGTTCAGTTCATGTTTTTAATGTAAAGTTTAGTATATGAACCCCGCTTACTTGAACTTCGTAACTTTTTAAAACTATGCTCAACAAAATTAGACAAAATCAATCTTCACCCATATATCATCATGTAACCTGTGTAAATTCTCAAATCATCACAATCCTTAAAATAGAACTTGAGATATAAATTTCAATATCTTTCTTTAACATCTAAAAATCTTCAAAACCCTGAATATCAACTTTTCCCAATGTGTTTTGAATTTACCAAATTCGTCCAAAATCCTAAGATATTATAAATTCTCCAATGTCTCAAGTTTTGCTTAATAATTACTTAACATAATTCCCAACTCAAACCAAGTGTTCAAAATGAACAGATTACAGTAAAAGCGGGTTAGGGTTGGGCCTTATTGGATTTCGGGTCAAGATGGGTCAACCCGTTAAGACACGATTTCTTAAGGGTCATAATGGGTCCAACCTACTATGACCCGTTACGAAATATAAAACTACTTTTATACCCATCACTTAAACTAAGAAAGACCCTAAATCTCTAACTTATTTCAGTCAAATTCAACCAGTCGAAAGCCCCTGAGCCTTTCCATTCATTTCGAAACATGGTCTTACAGCACTTGCAAGTCTCATTATCTCAACAAGAACCCTAGAAGTCGATCACTCACAGACCCACAGCTCCTTTCAAGCTTTCATTTCAAAGTCTCCCTACTATACTCTCACTCTAGTCTCTCCCGGTCTCAAGTTCTCAACCCTAGAAAATCATTTTGATTTCTCCCTGAGTTCTTGGTGTGCTTCTTTAGATCTTCTCATGTCGCACTCTCAATCGTCACTGTCGGCAACCCATGCAGCAGCGCAGCTCAAGGAGTCAAGCCTCATCTTCAAGACTTCAACTTTAGCAGCATCGCCCAATCCCACCCACGCATGGCACGACCCCTCTCCTCTTCTCAATTCTCACGCTCTCCCCTCTTTAAGGTAGCTTCATTTTTTTATCTGAAAATGTGGGACTTTGTTAGAGTTAGGGTTTTGTTTTTTAGAGGCAATTTTTATTATATAATATATATATTTTATTTTTTCATTACTTGTTTGAGTTGTTCAACTTGTTCTTCTAGATTGCTATTTATCTAAAGTTATGTATGTGCATTAGAAACCCTCAATTCCCCTTCGCCGTGGATCTGTTTAATGTAGCATGTTTATCCATCTCTTGGATTGTTCTAGCCTCTAGAGTTTATCCAAGACTGGTTTTGTCACGTTTGGAGCATCTTTCATTTGATCCCAATTTTTTAATTTAGTGATATATATAAATCTCTCGAGCTTTAGCCTTTTGTCTCCCTTAATGTTAAAATGCACTCATCATTTGGCAATTAAAAATGACCATTCATACATGTATTTGATATATTGATCGATTGGCACAATGGTACCTGTTTTGACTTCTTGTTTTTGCATTCGACTGAAACTTAAATTTTCTTTGGATAATTATTGATATTTCACAAACATTAGATAATATATAATGACATACTCAAGAAAAATGGATAGTAAATATGTGAATGAATCACATTAGATAATCACATTAATTCTATTAAATTAAATTAAATGCATTTTTGTATGTTGTCCCTTTTCCCTCACAGTTGGTTATGGTATCATAAATTTATAACCTGTTCTTATGTGGTTGTTTCTAATTATCAAAAAAAGAATTAAAACTTTTTCTTATGTGGCTATTTTAGCAACTTGTTAATTCTTGGGATGTTTGTTGGACTAGCGTACTATGTTCCCTTATAGCTCATTCGATCGTAGAGAGAGTTTGATAATTAAAATGATTTGAAAATGTTGATTAACTTAATATTAACTTATTTACTAGGCTGACAGTTTGAATGGTTTCTTCATTCCTTTTCTTAACTTATTACAATTTACTGGGCTGCTTATTCACTTAAATAGTGGGTTGTTTATTGACTTATATTAATCTATTAGTATTATAATCTATTAGTTGATTTTCTGCATTGTGAATTTGTAAAAGTTTTATATTTTGTGCATTACCGATACTTTTTTTTTAAAAATAGAAATAAAAGAAGATCTTGACTTGGATGAGTTAACCAGAGATGCAATAGGGTTGAACATCAACAAGAACAATAGCAATGTTGCACCTGCAAGTTCTAAATTTATTTAGATTTATGTTTTTATCAAATTTTTAATTTGTGATTGTAACATTAAATTTTGGACTTTGGACTATATTAACTATTTATTGTTTATTATTTACAAACTTTGGACTGTATTAGCTTATAACTATTTGAGATTGTAACATTAATATGTTTGTTTGTGGTGTATTTAAGTATTTATAATATTTTGGACTGTATTTATAATGTTTATTTAAACTTTGGACTATATTACAAGAAAATTCAATTAATTTGTAGTCATTAGTTTAATTAAGTTTATTACTACCTATATGTCAAAGACTCAAACCATGCAGGGTAGCAGGATCGAAGTGAAATTCTAAAACTATAAACGGGTCACTAATGTGTTTGCAGGTTGAAACAAGTTCATTTGTGTCGTGTCATGTCGATTTATTGTATCTACTTGATGGGTCGTGTCGTGTTGACATGATATCTTAAAGGATCATGTTAGGACTGAGATTTTTGACACAAAACTCTTAACAGGTCGTGTTCATGTTGACCCTCTAAGCATAATGTAAATGTTTTTACACGACACAAATACGACCCGTTGACACATTTTTACACCCCTAAAATCGACACACCCAGATAAAGAAAGAATGTTGTAATAACAAATAATACACAACCCAAAGAAATTTAGGACGCAAACCCAAAATGATTTTAGAAAATCAAACCCAATCCAAAAGCATTTAACTACAAAAAAATATCTTAATGCAAAATGCTCAACATAAAAAGAAACTAAGCAACAATGAGAAAGTAAATATATATCAAAACAGCCCACTAAAATCAAAATTTTAAAGCCCAAAGTCAGAAGAACAGCCCACTAAAATCAAAACTTTAAAGCCCATGCTTTCTTTTTAAGACAAGAGAGAAAAATGTAAATATATATATATACATTTATATATAATTTCTTATAAAACTGACTCTCTTCCACCTACCAAAAGTGGCTAACGTAAAAGCACAAGAAAGTAAATAAAAGCTTGTTCTGTTTTAAGCCCAAGGAACCAAGAGTATAATTTTACAAGGAAACACTCTGAGGGGAGATCCATTCAGGGATCTAGACCACTCGCAATGTGAAGCCCATAGTCCTTATGACCGACCCGAATCCAAGCCCAAGCATGCAAGGGGAAAGAGCCAAGGAGAAGAGACCAAGTAATCTTGGCCATCCATCAAACTGGGAAGGTGAGCTTAGGCGATCCCGAGTGTCCACAAAGATCGAAAAAATATCAGGAATAGCTCAAGCCTCTCTATGTTTGCCTCCGCATTAAAAGCAATTAGACATAATTCTGTCGACCCAAGTGCCTCATTAAATGCAAGTTCGGGCCAAGTGTGCCGCATTAATTGTTATCCTAGATCCAGCCTTACAAGTCATGAATGAGGGAAATTAATACGGCTAAGATGGGATGGTAGGAATCAGGCCATCAGTGGCTGGCTAACAATCAGATAGAGTCACCAAACATCATCATTTATCCCCATTCGTAGATTCAACGTAAAAACACATATAAATAGCATCCAACATATCATGAAGTCTCGGACAGTCTAAACACCATCTAACCCCAATTCTATTGTCTTGAAGACCTATTCAAGATCTAGCTTTAGAATCGGAAAGGTCTCGGACCCCAACTCCACTTTTTCTTTTGAATTGGAGGTTAGAGTTGACTGGATTGTTAAGTTGAGTTGGGGTGCGAAATACGTCCTCAATAGTGGCATCGTCTGTGGGATAAGATTCCATAAAAATGCACTTTTCGCATACCAGCTACAACATGATTCCATACAACTAGTGATGAAGAATACGAAGACCCTGGCATGAAAGCATGACTAGCAACGATGGAAGAAATGATTAAGAAGCTGGCTAAAGAAAATGCTGCCCTATGGAAGCACAGTGAAGAACCAACAACGAAACCAGCGTTAGTGAGGATGCAAACTCTCAACGCAATATCGAAGATAACTCATCCAAGGAAGAACTTTATGATGGATCCAAAGACCCAGTAGAGCACTTAGAGGCATTCAAAGCGCATATAAGCCTTCATGACTACCGATGAGAAGTAGCCTGTTGAGCATTCCCTCTGATTTTGAAAGGGTGGCTCGAATATGGTTTGGGACCATTCCCCCGAGTTCTTTTAATGGATTTGAGGGACTGGCTCTACTCTTCACAACCCAATTAATGGCCAGCCGAAAAAGGCGGCACCTTACAGCGTACCTACTGACCCTCAAATAAAGAGAGACTGAAAGCTTGAAGAAGTACATGGCCAGATTCAATAGGAAAAGAATGACAATGGATGACCAAGATGGAAAGATCACACTACCAGCACTCTTGGGAGGGATATAGCTCAAGAGTCCCTTTATGACTGAAATCGCCTGAGAAACCCTAACCACCTTGAACGGATTTATGGATGAAGCCAACAGGTTCATCAATGCCGAAATATCCTTGAAGCCCTAATGGTCCCTCAATAGGGGGAGCTTTAGCAAGCAGACCACATGATAAGCAGTCACAAAGGGAACTCCAGTTGAGATGAAACCAAAAGAAAACTCCACGATGAAAAAAAGAGAGGAGATTGCCCATGGGTAAACAAACCTCCACGATTGCACACTAGCCTAACTGTCGAAGACAACCACTAATCAGGCTTGAGTTGAAAAATAGAGTAGAGCAAGCGAGATGGCATGTACTGCAAGTACCACAGGTCACAAGGGCACAACATAGAAGATTGCTATGCCCGTAAGAAAATGTGAGGACAATCTACAATATAATAGGCAAAGTAGAAGTCGATCCAGGTTGCCCTATAGGCAGGAGCAAAGGCGTGATAGTGACAAAGGAACCCCTCCTCCTAGTTGCCCGCTCGGCAAAATCAGGATGATTGTAGGCAAAATTACTAAAGGTGGGGACTACGTACTCTTCTTGGGGAGCACATGCTCGAAAAGCAAGGTACCAGGAAGTATATATTGTAGGAAACACCATAGAGAGGAGGTCGAACTTCCCAAGGAGACCCGATCATTTTTTACGAAAGAGATGAGGAGGGAATTGTCTACCCCCACGACGAGGCGTTAGTGATCACCATGATGGTGGCCAACTTCACGACCAGATGGATACTAGTAGACAACGGCAACTCGGTAGATATCCTGTTCTGGGAAGCCTTTGCCCAGATGGGAATTAGTCATGACCAGCTGCATCTGGTTCAAGCTCCTCTCAAAGGATTCACTGGTGAAGTGATCCAACTTGTGGGAGTCATTACCCTCCTCGTCTTGGCAGGTTTAGCTCCCAAGACCACCTCAGTCATGATTGACTTCCTCGTTGTCAAGGCCCTCACCTCTTACAACGCCATTCTAGGAAGACCAACGTTGAACAACTTGAAGGCAGTCACATTGACCTATCACCTCACATTAAAGTTCCCAACCAGCCGGGTAGTGGGGGAAACCTAAGGAGAACAGGTCTTGGCCAAGGAGTTCTACGCTCATGACCTAAGGCATGGCGCTAGGGTGGTCGAGACATTGAGTACCAACTCGAGAAATGCTCATCTTCCACTACCCCTCATTTGAATGGACTGGGATGAAGTGATAAGAGATGAAGGGGCCTTAAGGCAAGAAAAGGCCAATGAGTCACTATAGTTAGTTCCAGTCGATCTGATGTGTCCTAAGTGGACCGTATGAGTAGGAACCAAAATGAACCCGGGACTGAAGGAAGAGCTAAAGGGCATCCTCATCAAGCACAAAGATGTGTTTGCATGGGCACATGCAGATATGCCCGAGATTGATCCGTCCATCATTGAATATCGTCTATGCATCGACCCAACAACTCGAAAAGTCAAACAAAAAAGAAGAAGTTCTACACTGAGAAGTATGCCGCCATTGTAGAACAAATTGACAAATTGCTAGCTGAGAAGTTCATTCGGGAAGTTCACTACCCATAGTGGCTTTCTAACGTAGTGCTTGTGAAGAATGCGAGCGGCAAGTGGTGGATGTGCGTGGATTTCATCGATCTTAATAAAGCTTGCTCCAAAGACAGCTTCCCTCTATCACGCATCGACCTTGTTGTAGATTCAACATTCATGGACGCATACTCGAGACACAACCAGATTACAATGAACCCAGAAGATGAGGAAAAGACAACATTCATTACAAACTGAGGGCTCTACTATTACACCGCAATGCCATTCGAACTCAAGAATGCCAGAGCGACCTACCAATGTCTGGTCAACCGAATGTTTAAAAATCAGATTGAATGTAATATTGAGGTTTATGTTGACGACCTCTTAGTCCAGAGCCGGCTACTTGACCATCATCTGATGGATCTCCAAGAGCCTTTCTCTGTCCTACGATATTACAAGATGAAGCTTAATCCTGCTAAATGCACCTTCGGGGGTGAATCAGGTAAATTTTTGGGATATATGGTTTCTGACCGAGGATTGAAGCCAACCCGGAAAAAGTTCATGCCATCCTAAGCATGGTGTCACCATGGAACTTCCAAGAAGTTCAATGTTTAGCCGGACGAGTTGCTACACTCAGGTGCTTTATTGCTAGGTCAACAGACCGATGTCTACCTTTCCTTCAAGTCCTTCGAAAGTGCTTTATTGCTTGTGAACAGGTATTCACTGAACTAAAGGGCTACTTGACCTGCCCCCATTACTCAGCCAGACTATACTAGGAGAGACCTTTGTGGTCTATTTAGTAGCGTCACCTCATGCCACTTCTGCTGTCCTAGCCAGCGAGACAAATCAGGGGCAAAGACCCATCTACTATGTTAGTCTGGTATTTTGAGGTGCTAAAGCCAGATACCCTTGAACTAAGATGTTAGTATTCGTTCTCTTAGTAGCAGTTCGCCAACTACGTCCCTACTTCCCGGCTCATTTCTGTCAGAGTCCTGATAGATTTGCCCCTCAAAACCATCCTCCAAAAGCCTGATAACTCTAAATGGTTGGCCAAGTGGGCAATCGAGTTGAGTGAATTTAACCTGACATTCAAACCAAGGACAGCCATGAAGGGCCCAAGCCTTCGCTAACTTCCTATCCGAGTTCACGGGTTTTCCTGAGAAAATTCCTATCCAGCCCCAAGGTAAACCTTGGCAATTGTATGTCGATGGTTCTTCAGGCTAGACTAGGGGAGGTACGGGAATACATATCACCTTTGCTTAGGACACTGAACACAATTATGCCATAAGATTGACCTTCAAAATAACCAACAACGAGGTAGAGTATGAGGCATTCTTGACCAGAATGACGATAGCCCAATTGCTTGGAGCAACTGAAGTAGAAGCAAGGTAGATTCACAAGTGGTTTTCATTCAGGTACTAGGTCAGTATGCCACGAAGGGAGAAAGATTGCAGAAGTATCTATAGCTCGTGTCTAATGAAAAGGATAAATTCAGCTATTTTCCAAACCTCTACTTAAGTGCTTGTCACATGAAGAAGCCCAATATGTACTTGCAGAAATCCACGTGGGAATCTATGGGACCCATATAAGAGAAAGAGCCCTAGCAACACGAGTAACATGAGCTGGGTACTATTGGCCGTACTCACTCAAAGATGCCAAAGAATCTGCCAAGAAATGCCCGAAGTGTCAGGAACATAGTCCGGTACCACATTCGCCACCAGAGGAGCTCACATAGATCTCATCTCCGTGGCGCTTTGCTTAATGGGGCCTTGATTTGATATGACCTGATGAGTGTACAAAAATGCACTCTAAATACTCTATTTAAATACTAAAAAAAATGAGAAAATAATGGATATAACTCATGTTATTAAAATTAATGGTCATTTATCTTGAGATAGATATAAGCATGATTTAATATATTGATGAGAATATAAAATGCCATATTTTCCTCTCTTAATGTTTAATACTTTATTCTTATTTGATGCCTAAATATACTCATTATTCTTATATTTTGATTTAGGACACAAATAGAGACATTAGGAGCAAATGAAGATAATTGCGGAATTTTAGACAGTTCTGACATCTTTTCGTAATATGGGCATAACTCTGTCATCCAATCTCCGATTGAGCTGATTCAAGATGATATAGAACCGCAAGAGAAATATCTATAACTTTTATGTTTTATGTTTGAACAGATATCCACTCAGTCTAAGACACAATTGACCATGAAGTGGACGCACCTGTACTTGACGTTCCTGGATATTTTTCAGCCACTTGCATCAAATCCAAATGTTATCATAATATTTTCCAGCAAGCACTCCTACACCAACTTGGAAATTCAATGATCAATTCATATGCAAGATGAAGTGCACTCAAGTTTCTTGTAGACAAATTATTTGACCACAAGATATTAAGTCATACAAGACAACTAATGGATAGAGAAGCAAAATTGAAACACTCAACCTACAAGCAAAATCCAGCTCATGCATGGTGGGAAAACAAATGATCAAAATGACAACTCACAAATCACTTGGATTCAAGAATGGCACATGGCAAAACAAGTTGAAATTGTGATGATTTTGTCATGACAACTTGCATGAAGGATGCTTATAAATAGAAGGAAGGGGTGTGTGTTCTAAGACAATGCTTAGTGTGCTTGGATGCCTTGGAAGATACATTATTTTTGAGAGCTTGAGAAAAGAAAAGAAAAACCAAAGAAAAGAGAAGAAAATAATGGTTGGCTCTTCCATATTATCCCTTGGAGAATTTTTGTTGCATATTTTTAATATGTGTAACTAAATTCTCAAGGAGGGCTAGGGATGAATTTGTGTGTGTGATGGTATTTGTAATTTATTTTTGATTCATGTATTTGGTCTTTAAATATTAAAACTCTTTTGTTCTATTATTCTCAATTTATTTGTGATGTTTTTTCGTCTTCAAATAATTATAGAATCTATTTCGTTTATGGATTCAGTCATGCTTTTTCTATTGAGTGAATTAGTTCTATAATTATGTTTGGAGCAATTGATTATCTATATTGATTTAATTCTCTGCTGCAATATCGCCTTTTGGGTATATTGTCGTCGTTGGATTTTCTCAATATCGATAACAATTTATGAGAGTTAAGCGCAAAGAATAATTTTTCAAAGAGTTACATGTGATTTAAATTTTGGTTATTAATGTTATATCTTCCGATTAAGAATTTGGACATAGAATTCTTAATTGAGTTATCAATGAATTAAGAATAAATTTGAATACCACAAATACACAAGGAATTCCCTACGCTCTACTTTTCGTCTCATTTTTATATTTTTCAAATTACTCATTTAGTTTTAATTTACATCACACTCTAAAATTTACTTATCACACTCATTTAATCTTTTTGTTAATTTCATTACTGTTCTTCAATTTCTCAATCCATCTCCCTGTGGAATCGACACCCCAAAGCTATACTGCAAATGACCGTGTTATTCTTTGGGCGTAACCAAATTTTGGCACCGTTTTCGGGGAGACGGTAGAAGAATTTGTAGATTTTTTTAGTAGTTTGTCAAAAAAAAAAAAAGAGCGGTAGCTTCGTTCATTTTCTTTTTAGCTTTCTGCATCTTTATTTTATTTTACTTTTCTTTTCGTAATTATTTTTTTTTTTATATTACGCTTTTCTTTACTTTGCATGCGCAGGTACAGAGACGCTTTTGGACGGTTTGCTAGTAGACCCGTGCTAGAATCAGATTCAGAATCTAATTTTTCTAATCGCTTGTTTGATAATTCTTCCAATTCTGACGCGATGAGTGAACACGCGGACCAACCTATTAGAACCCTCCAAGATTATCTTCATCCCGCACGAACAGCCACACCATCCTGTATTATGTTCTCACCTAATGTTCGTCATGTAGATTTTAAAACAGGAATGATACAATTACTTCCGACTTTTCATGGTCTAGAAAATGAAAACCCCTATGTTCATATTAGGGAATTTGAGGAAGTAGTTGCAACATTCCACAGTCAAAATACCACTGACGAAACGGTAAGACTAAAGTTCTTTCCTTTTTCTTTGAAAGATAAACCTAAGAGTTGGTTGTATTCACTAATACCACAGTCTATTGGAACATGGAGTGAGATGACTCAAGTGTTTTTCAATAAATAATTTCCCCAACATAAGACCAATGATTTAAAAAGACAAATCTCTACCTTTGCACAAAAGGATAGTGAGACTTTGTACCAGTGTTGGGAAATATTTAAAGAATTACTGAGTATGTGTCCCCACCATGGATATGAGAGTTGGCGCTTAGTGAGTTATTTTTATGAAGGGCTTACGCCCAGGGAATGTCAATTCGTGGAAATGATGTGCAATGGAGAATTTTTACAGAAAAATCCTGATGAGGCCATAGAGTATCTCAATGAACTTGCTGAAAAAGCTCATACTTGGACTGGACCTAGTGCTACTGATAGCACAAACAGGTCACGACCTACAGGAAACTTGAGTGGTGGTATTTACCATCTCAGGGAGGAAGATAATCTAAAAGCCAAAGTTGAAATGCTTACAAGGGAAATAGAGCTGTTAAAGATAAGAAACTTAAAGTCAACACACATGGCTAATCATGCAGACTCTCTTGTGCCATGTGCTGTGTGTGGTGGGATAGATCATCATGCCCAAGAATGTCCTACACATGCTAACATGAGAGGATGGCGTAATCACCCCAACTTCAGCTGGAATTCTGAAAACCAACAGCCTGCACAGCCTGCACAACCTTCTAGATCATATCCTGTACCATACCATGCACCTCAATCTTCTAGAAATTCTTTAGAAGACACTTTGCATGCATTTATTGAAATACAGGGTAAGACTAACCAAAAATTTGAGTCTTTAATTATGCAGGTTGTTGAATAACAAAAGGAGACAAAGAGCCAGGTGTCTAAAATAATGAGTTTCTTGAGTGTAAATGAGCAAGGTAAGTTCCCTTCTCAAGCTCAGTCTGTACCTCATGGTCAATATATGGCACAAGAAACTATGAAGAATTACGAGTGCCAGCAGATATATATGATTGACTCACTCATAGACAGGGAAGTTTTCACAACTCATGATTCTGATTCCCTTGAGAATTTTATTATTGATTTTGAGTATAATCCTATCAGTGATTCATCTGATGTAGCTAATATTTGTGCAATTTTTGACAATACTCAATATTATAGCACACGGGCTTGGCAACCGAAGTTTGAGGAGTTTTTTGAGAAAAATGAAAAACAGATTCCTTCAAGTGGGCAAGTAACCAAAGTTAATCTTAAACCTTGCAACCTACCTGTGAAGTTCGAGCACCGAGTTTATTGGGCAAATAAGCGTTTCGTTTTTTACCCAGGAGGAATAGTTCAAGAAGTGGAAGATAGTCCGGTGGTAAACTTGGTCTACCAACTTTGACCACACCATGCAACAATAATTATTATTATTATTATTATCTTGTTTGTTTTGTTTTATTTTTGTTTACTACTATTTTCTTTATTTTTGTTTGCAGGATAGTTTCATTTTGTCATTTCAGATCACCACTTTTGACGCTTAGTGAGCTATCCACATCACACATCAGGTGTATCCTACCCTTTTTAGTTACTCCCCATCCAATTTTGATTATTAAACATTGATGACAATGTTTCATTTAAGTTGGGGGTGGAAATACAAATCTGTTATTTAAACTCTGTGGCATATTTCAATCAAAATATAAAAAATTGTCAAATTTTTTTCACACAGGCATCTTTTCACACATGATACTCATGCTCATTCATAACCATCTTGGTAAATTCAACAAACCCATCTTAAATCATTTTGCTAAAGCATCCACAGAACCATTTATGCACTTCTCCAAATTTTGTGGTAATATGGTGATTTGACACATGTAACTAAAGAATTATTTTGCTCAAGTATTCATATGAATTTTGTGAGAATTGAGAGCTTACAAATACAGAAATTGTGATAAGTATCTATTGATCTGTTGAATTTGACACTTCTTTTGAGAATATCATTACATGGTTTATGGTAAGATGGTGGATATACTTGCGATATGACGAAAGTCAACTTAGGATTAACGTTTGAGCCTTTCAAGCTGAGCCTTTTCATCATAGATCCCTAGCAGCCAATTTTGAGCTAATATACACATATGGCCTTTTCTTTTCATATCTACATCATACATACCTCTCCATATTGGAGTATAGCTTATACACTATATTTTCCTACCATTTTATTTCCAAGTGTGTACTAAGTGTGAAATTATCATTTAAAAAAAAAAAAAAAAAACCATGACAAAAATGGCATGGTGCTAGATGTGTCCATCAAATTATTCATGAAAGAGTTCATCAAATTGCGAAGACACCAGTGGCAAAAGAAGATGGAAAAGTGTACTTAGTCAAAAATCTAAAAAATTGAAAAGTACATCAAAAGGAAAGTATAGTCTACTGAAAAATTTAACAGATTCCCTTTTGTGTATACTTGGAAGTTTTTGAAATCTCTTCACCTTTTCTTCTTATGAACCCCAACCCTAAACCACATTACAACCCTTTGTGTTGATTTTTCCGATCCTAAGTATGCTTGTGGAAAGAATTGTGAAAATCTCATTTGTTAGTATTCCTATCATAAGATCAATGTGTACTTGTTACTTATATATAATTGGCTAAATTTCCATGAGATAAATGTACACCTTTGTCAACTCCATAGAGAGAACCCATACATGAAACACTTCTATACCCGTGAGTTATGGAGTTGAACCTTTTTGCTTAAGATATTCTAATGTTGCATGTGTCGAAACCTCTGATTTGATAAAAATAGTTTAGAACATATACACACTCTGTGGATTGCTATATTTGAATTACTTGTGAAAGGGTTATTGAATTTCTAAGATTGTTTTGATATGTAAATTTGAAAAATGTGTCTTGATGGCCCCTATGTGTGATTTTATTTGGTCTTTCTCATTATTTTGCATGAAAATTGCTAGGGACTAGCAATGAATAAGTTGGGAGGTGTGATGAGTGTACAAAAATGCACTCTAAATACTCTAATTAAATACTAAAAAAAATGAGAAAATAATGAATATAACTCATGTTATTAAAATTAATGGTCATTTATCTTGAGATAGATATAAGCATGATTTAATATATTGATGAGAATATAAAATGCCATATTTTCCTCTCTTAATGTTTAATACTTTATTCTTATTTGATGCCTAAATATACTCATTATTCTTATATTTTGATTTAGGATACAAATAGAGACATTAGGAGCAAATGAAGATAATTGCAGAATTTTAGACAGTTCTGACATCTTTTCGTAATATGGGCATAACTTTGTCATCCAATTTCCGATTGAGCTGATTCAAGATGATATAGAACCGCAAGAGAAATATCTATAACTTTTATGTTTTATGTTTGAACAGATATCCACTCAATCTAAGACAAACTCGACCATCAAGTGGACGCACCTGTACTTGACGTTCCTGGATATTTTTCAGCCACTTGCATCAAATCCAAATGTTATCATAATATTTTCCAGCAAGCACTCCTACACCAACTTGGAAATTCAATGATCAATTCATATGCAAGATGAAGTGCACTCAAGATTCTTGTAGACAAATTATTTGACCACAAGATATTAAGTCATACAAGACAACTAATGGATAGAGAAGCAAAATTGAAACACTCAACCTACAAGCAAAATCCAGCTCATGCATGGTGGGAAAACAAATGATCAAAATGACAACTCACAAATCACTTGGATTCAAGAATGGCACATGGCAAAACAAATTGAAATTGTGATGATTTTGTCATGACAACTTACATGAAGGATGCTTATAAATAGAAGGAAGGGGTGTGTGTTCTAAGACAATGCTTAGTGTGCTTGGATGCCTTGGAAGATACATTATTTTTGAGAGCTTGAGAAAAGAAAAGAAAAACCAAAGAAGAGAGAAGAAAATAATGGTTGGCTCTTCCATATTATCCCTTGGAGAATTTTTGTTGCATATTTTCAATATGTGTAACTAAATTCTCAAGGAGGGCTAGGGATGAATTTGTGTGTGTGATGGTATTTGTAATTTATTTTTGATTCATGTATTTTGTCTTTAAATATTAAAACTCTTTTGTTCTATTATTCTCAATTTATTTGTGATGTTTTTTCGTTTTCAAATAATTATAGAATCTATTTCGTTTATGGATTCAGTCATGCTTTTTCTATTGAGTGAATTAGTTCTATAATTATGTTTGGAGCAATTGATTATCTATATTGATTTAATTCTCTGCTGCAATATCGCCTTTTGGGTATATTGTCGTCGTTGGATTTTCTCAATATCGATAACAATTTATGATAGTTAAGCGCGAAGAATAATTTTTTAAAGAGTTACATGTGATTTAAATTTTGGTTATTAATGTTATATCTTCCGATTAAGAATTTGGACATAGAATTCTTAATTGAGTTATCAATGAGTTAAGAATAAATTTGAATACCACAAATATACAAGGAATTCCCTACGCTCTACTTTTCGTCTCATTTTTATATTTTTCAAATTACTCATTTAGTTTTAATTTACATCACACTCTAAAATTTACTTATCACACTCATTTAATCTTTTTGTTAATTTCATTACTGTTCTTCAATTTCTCAATCCATCTCCCTGTGGAATCGACACCCCAAAGCTATACTGCAAACGACCGCGTTATTCTTTGGGCGTAAACATGACCTTTCTCTATCGGGAGAAGTGGTTCCAAATTTGTTATGGTAGCGGTCAACTATTTCACAAAATGGGTCGAAGTCGAAACCCTTACCAGTATCAGTTCCCAAACCATCACCAAGTTCTTATGGAGGTTCATGGTCTGCTGGTTCAGAATACCTTAGAGCTTTATATTAGACAATAGGAAACAATTTGATTGTGTTCACTTCTGAGAATGGTGCACCGAGTTAAAGATCAAAATCAAATACTTTTCACAAGGACACCCACAGGTCAATGGGCAGGCTGAAGTGACTAACAAGACAATATGTTCGACGTTCAAGAAATGGTTTAGGGAGCAAAAAGGAGCATGGGCAGACGAGTTGCCAGGAGTCCTTTAGGCATATCGAACGACCATTCAAACTCTCACTGACGAGACACCATTCGCCCTCACATACGGAACTGAAGCGATAATCCTTGTCGAAATCAAAATACCCACATTGCGCATTCAACATTTTGATACAAAAACCAATAATAGCAAATTAGAAGAACAGTTAGATCTACTGGATAGCCATTGAGAGAAAGCGCTCACCCAGATCACCAGCAATAAGAGAAAGATAGAGTAGTACTTTAATAGGCGAGTTCAACTACGTAGCTTCCGAGTTGGAGACATGGTGCTAAGACAAACGGGCGTCACCACTTCGACAGAAGGCAAATCAGGACCCCAATGGGCAGGACCATATTTTGTGACAGTGACCAACAACAAGGCTCATAACGACTTAAAGATAGCCAAGGAGCCGAGTTATCCCACCCTTGCAATGTTGGACAACTAAAAAGGTACTACGTATGATATTGTACATATGTATTTACTCTCAATATTGTAAATTTAGAATTGTTAATGAGATCAGGTGTTGAAATTAATGAAATAGAACTCTCACTCTCCTCATACGAAGTCAAAGTCTGCTCCTGCAAGGTGACCAATCCACCCATGCAAAGTCTACTCTCACAGGATTGAGGTCAGGTACCAGTCTCAAACCCTCAATACACCCATGCAAAGTCAACTCCCACGAGGTAGTCAACCCATCCACGCAAAGTCAATTCCCGCAAGGTCTAAGTTGGGCACCAATCCTGAATGAGTAACCAACCCTTACCTAAGCTAAGAGAAGCTCTAACATCTTAGCCATTTGTTCTGTGGCCTTTATCTTGACTTGCTCAAAACGTGAAGCAGCACCTGAAGCCGGGTCCTCTCCCTCGCCCGAGTTGCCCTCCTTCTCCCTTAGTTGATCTAGCTTCATATCAAAAAGTTTCCCAAAGGTGGCAACACCACTATTGGAAGGGGGGAGGATGGCAACAAGGGCAATCAAGACGAGGAGGAAGGCGTAGAGAAGGGTTAGACTGAGCACCAAAGGTCGACCCCACCTTAAAAACTCGAGGTTGCTCTAAGGATGAGTCATTGGTAAGCATCACAAATGGGACTTCATCTCCACTTGAAGTCTCATCCACCTCGTGGTTGCCTATAGTTCCCTCCTCCCAAGCTTCTTCTTCAGAACTGGAACTTTCTCCTTTACCCTTGTCACCATCTTAGTTGCCCTCGTAATTACCTGACCGAACTCCATCTCCTTCACTATTGTTCTAGTCATCATCTTGACCTTCATCAAAATCGGAACCACATTTAGGAGAAGAGTGAGAAGAATCAGGTAGTTGACTTACCCTCTCGGCTTGCTCTTCCAACTCCTGACAGAAGACTTCCTCGAATGATGCAGCACTCGCTGAAAGGGGGGCGGCATTCTCCAAGGCCTGCTCAAAAGCTAAGTTCAAATCTTCATCATTTGAAGACTCGACCCCAGCCATTCGAGCCGCCTCCATTTGAGCTTTAGTGACCAATCTATGAGCCTTGGATCTTACTTGCTCCTCTTAGGCAGGCTTCAGTTTGGTCGATGAAGCAGGGGACAAAGTGCGAACTAGTCGAGGGCGCTTAGATTGGGATGCTCTCGAGGAAGTTGTTCCCCCCATCGAGGCGACTCTTCTTCCTCCTTTCTTGTCGCTCGCCTTGACCTGGAGCACATTTTTTTTATGGGGGGAAGGTCGACAGAAGCCCCCAAAATATTTTGATGTTCGACATAAGATCTATCCAGATGGGTCAGATATTTTTGAATGTTTCCCACGTCAAGAAGGACATCTGACCACAGCTGGTCGGGATCTACCTAAGCCCAAGCAGGTACAGCCACCACCCTTTCTGTCTTCGAGAAGTGAAGGCCACCTCTAAGTGGGTAGCCGAGGGAAGGTAACCCCAGTCTGCCTGAATAGGGAATCCACCCCCAACTTCTTTCTTAGGGAACTCCCAGTGATTGTCCGAGACAAATAAAAATCTTCGGTAATAGTCTTTAGAGCTCGAGTGGCATTCCTCCATTTGGATCAGCTTTCAGTCCTTGCTTTTTATTTGGAAACCAGTAACATTTCCATCTCGATGTATTAGACGGTATAGTAAAAAAAAATCCCAAGCTATCAAGTTGGGATATACTTTGTATCGTGCTGAAAGCACGATTTGAAAGGCCACGTAGTTGGCCAATAAAAGACGCCACCCGTTCGGAAGGATTTGGGCTAGGGCCAAACCCAAAAAATGGACAACCTTCTAAATGGGCTTGATGAAGGGTAAACAGAAGCCCTTCACAAACATAATAGGCAAGCACGTACGTTATCCCCAAGTGCTTCCAGGTTGATTTGCCAAGGGATTTTATGGCCGAAGAAAAAGGGAGAGGGGCTAGAGGCAGCCATGAAAACGAAATTGAGTAAGAAAAAATGAAGACGGAAAAGCTCTAGAGGTGATTGACAAAAGGTACAAGAGAAAAAGCTCATAAGGTTGAAGAATACGGATAAAGAAGGGGGTGTGACGCCCCCAAATTTTCCTTAAATTAATAGAGAAATCGAGGCGTCGGGATGATGACAACACGGGTCACGCATCCCTAACGTCATGTGCTCAGTGTGTGAACACGTGACATGCATAAAATAAAGTCACAGCGGATAATAAAGTCATTATCTAAGTACCAGAATTTTTAAATTTATTTTACGAACTATTTTAACTTATATTCTCCAACAGGAGATTTAATACAGTCATTAGAAATACAAATTAAACAAATACATATTTATAAAAATGGGAAAATAATTTTCCAAGATAATAATTTATAATAACAGTATATCAACGGCAGAGCCGTCTCCTCAGACTCAGCCTATTCAAAATCTGCATCCAAAAACTACGATACCAAAAGTGGCATTGCAGGTAAGTACAACCCAAATAAACCACAAGATATAAAATATACTAATGCAACAACGTGACATAAGAACGTGACACCATATGCATGAGACTTAAAATCATCATCCTCAAAACAAATAAATAAAACACATACTTCAAAATCTCAAGATAAATCTACAATAAAATCATCCATTATTTTCCTAGAAAATGATTACCATAAATCCATTAAAACCACAACCATTTTTCTAGAAAACAGTCTACGTAAAACTAATAATTAAAACTCACCACTTTCCCAGAAAATGGCCTAAATATCCATTTTATTAATCGTATGCACCATGATCTCTCCTAAGGACCATCTGCACACCCTGACTTTCATCATCACACTGAAGGTAACGACCACGCATGTGACTTCGGAACGAGCGATGCCTAGCTAACCGCGCCCAGCACGTACCATGACTAGGCATCCCCTAGCCCCTGCCAACAGAGGAGCCATGAAGTCGGCACGAGAGTGTTACCATCCCGTCCGATCGCGTCGTCGCCCTGCAATAACCGAGGGGACGTTACTCAGTATATTCTGCTCCCGAGTGACTAGAGGAGCTCCACCAAGATAATGCCCCATCTCGGCTTAGGGTCGTGATACACACACCCGAAAACCATAAACACAATGGAAACCCAATTCCCATTTCCGACACATGAATATGCGCGTAAATACACAATGCAGATGACCATGCATCAAATAGTCAAAAACTGATAAATTCCATCAATAACCAAACACAATATCTGTTGATACCAAAAATATATTTAAATCTCAAAATTTATTTGGAAAATACTTACAGCGGGTAAAAACGTAAATCCTTGAGTAAACGCCAATCCGCAATATTCGTAGCGGTCACTTGCACGTTAGGCTAAAATGCTCGGCTTGACACAAAAATTTAAGGAGATACTCTTTGGAAGGTGGAGAATATCATAGAAGTGGTGGTGTGGCTGTGTATGAGGAAACTGAGTTAGGGGGTTGGTCAGCTAAGTAAGGGGGACCTTTTGGTGGCAGAGGTGAGGCCTATAGTGGCCTAACGGCAGCGCGACGAAGATGGATCCATGTAAGGACCCATTTCGGGTGGAGGAGGAAGTGGCTGAGTTGGGTGACTGGGCAGAGTTGGATTGGACGGGGGAACAGGGGGAGGGGAGGGCTCGCATGGATCTGAGGCCAAATGTGCAGGGAAGAAGAAAAGAAACGAAAAAGAAAAGGAAAGAAAAAGAGAAAAAGGAAAAAAAGAAAGAAAAAGAAATCCAACTTAGAAAAGCACAATAAATTAAATAAAAGCCGGCTGATTATACTACAGTTTAATATAAATAAAAGAAAATCTGTACAAACTTAGCAATAAATTAAAGATAAGCGCACTTTAATTATAAAACGATAATTAATATAACAAAAGCACATTCAATAAACTTACATAATAAAATAAATGAATTTAATTCCAATTATTAGAATAATTACCTCACATTAAAATTAATAAGAAAAGTAACGTAACTCAATATTTAATTATAAAAACAACATAAAATTAATATTAACTAACCAATAGATCAAATAAATATCTCAAACAAGTTAAACACGACTAATAATATTATTAAAATAAATTAAAATAGTTAACACCGAGAATAGAATAATGTATAAAAATACATGTAAATCTGGGATCTCATATTCTCCTCCCTTAAAAAGAATTCGTCTCCAAAATTCGCTCTGCTGCAATTAATAAAACTTCAATCCTCACTTACCCCATAGCTCAACACTCACTCCAAGTATTACACAATCATCTATTTTCCTCAAACACAAATGAATGTTATTCCATCATAAACGTATAGTCTCCAAATATCATTCCATCTTTAGGACTCCTAAGGTAACAATGTAATTCGAAATCTTCATAGGTACACAGACTTTAGTACAATCTCACAAAATTTTAATGTTCAATAACTCCATACAACAAATCATGCCACCCTAAAAAACACTCCCAAGTTTAACTTTCCATCTTAACCATCAATAAACCTAATTCACCCAACAAATGATAAATCTCCCCTTACAAATACCGTTACAAATTTCAAGTCACCACTAATTCCTCACAACTAACATAAAACTTAAACCTCTAACTACATCGCAAATTATCACGCTTTCGCTCGCACTCTAATAACTCACTAAATGTATAAAAATTTAAGTCCTCATAAATTATCACCATAAGTAAAAATTGGTTCAACACCTATTAACAAGAAATCCTATACCACTCTTCCAAATCCTAAAATTTTAATCTCATAATTTTGATTATACCACTATGGTTGATATCTAAACTCCAACGTATATCACAAAAAAAAATCTTATCACTCTACTCAATTTAATTAGCATGATAACCACAATACATATACCTTTCCCAATCGGACCTTCAATACTTATGAGATGGAATAATCTCAAATATTTTAATTCCTATGCGACATTAAGTCACAACTAATTCCTTAAGATATCTCGACAAATGTTGCTAACTATTAAATTCTCCAAATATCATACTTAAATTATCCATTATAACCAATTTGCCTAGAAGCCTAAAACTTAGATCTCTTAAATTTATTTCCAACACATCAATTCAACCCTATCACTTAACAAAACAACTTCCATCAAGTCAAACACAAATCAAAGATAAGTACTCTCCAAAAATTTACAGACATAATTATTATACATCAATCTCTAAGTACCCACAAACAATATCAAAACTTCACCAAGGAAATAATTGATCACCTGCTATCATAAGCATTATTAAAATAGATTCCATAACAATATATCAATGACCAACAATTTCACACTCACAAGAAGAATTTATCTAAAATACAATTCTAACAATCTTCCAAAAATAAAATTAGAATTTAGAAACTCTAGCACTCAGTGAGACCCAACTAATACATATAAACAGCATGGGAAATATCAACAAAGAAACACAATTACATAAATACCAATAATTTATCAAAACAAATCCATCTCACAAAGGTATAGCAATATACCCAAACACTAAATAAAACTCAAGTAATTCATATAAATAATATATAAAAATACAAAGGGGGAAAATATCTAATAAACAAATAAGTAAAAGCCACTCATTCAAGAAAACAAGCCCACCTCCCTTAATAAACACAAAGTCACCAAAAACTTTTATTAAATAAAAAAAGGAAATTGAATTAAAAGAAGAACGGAGAAAGAAAATGACAATTAAAACTTTGAAATTCTCCACAAAACTCAACTCTAAAAAGATTTATTCTATAAATATCTAGGATTTAAAACTTTTTAAAGAAACGAACCATAGTAAACTAATTGAATAGATAAGTTAATTAATAAGTAAATACTACCAAGTTGTCAAAACAAACCCACTCGTCAAAATAAATAGATAAACCTTCAAAATAAAACAAACGAAAAGGTGAAAAGATAACAAATTTAAAAACTTACTTCAAAGCATATGCCTAAAAAGAAAGTATTGTAGCGATTCATTTTAAACCTTTTTCTAAATAAATTTCAAATTTCAAAAATATTTAAAATTCAAGAGCAATAATTAAAATAAATAAATAATAAACGAAATCCAAAACTATCTTGTAGGAAACCTATGAACTAAAATTAAAATCAAATCTGATGATAATTGAATAAAAGTCTAAGAAAACAAAATAACTCACAACAAAATAAATAAATTTTAAAATAAGGAATTCCATAACACAATTATTTAAAATATAAGATTTAATAAAAATATTGATTTAAAATAATAATCTAATCGAAAATATCCAAATTCCAATTTAAACAAAAACAAAGGCATATATATAAAATAAATAATTAAATAAATGCTCAACAACTTAACTAAATAAAATCAACTAACTAAAATCTTAACTACTAACCAATTCCAATATTGAACAAATATTAAAATAAAATAAAACAAAACAAACAAACCATTTAGAATTAAATTAATTATGAAAATAAATCAACAACATGCACATTAAAATAAAAAGTACAACACAACGAAATAATATCGATAATCTTACCATATAAATTAGTAGGAAAAACTTAGAGAACAATTAGAATAATAAAATAAAATAAAATAACCAAACAAATAAACAAACAAATTTAAACAAAAACATTTTCTGGTACAACTCCTAGGTAACTTGCAGATTTACCCAGAGCTGAACTGCTCTGATACCACCTATGACGCCCCTAAATTTTCCTTAAAATAAGATGAGAATTGAGGCATCGAAATGATGACAACACGTGTCACGTATCTCCAACGTCATGTGTTAAGTGTGTAAACACGTGACATGTATAAAATAAAGTCGTAGCGGATAATAAAGTCATTATCTAAGTACCAGAATTTTTAGAATTATTTTACAAACTATTTTAACACAAATTCTCCAATAGGAGATTTAATACAGTTATCCGAAATACAAATTAAACAAATACATATTTATAAAAAAGGAAAAACAATTTCCCAAGATAATAATTTATAATAACAATACATCAACGACAAAGCCGTCTCCACAGACTCAGCCTCTTCAAAATATGCATCCAAAAACTACGACGCCAAAAATGGCATTGCAGGTAAGTACAATCCAAATAAACCACAAGATATAAAATATACTCATGTAACAACGTGACATAAGAACGCGGCATCATATGCATAAGGCTTAAAATCATCATTCTCAAAACAAATAAATAAATCACATACTTCAAAATCTCAAGATAAATCTCTAATAAAATCATCCATCATTTTCTCAAAAATTGATTACTGTAAATCTATTAAATCCTTAACCATTTTTCTAGAAAATAGTTAACGTAAAATCAATAATTAGAACCCGTCACTTTTCCAGAAAATGGCCTAGACATCCATTTTATTAACGGTATGAAACGATAATAATATAATTCGATTTTTATAAAAGAATTAATATAATAAGTGATATACTTATTATATACTTCGTATAAACCACAGAAAACAAAATAATTCGATTTTTATGAAAAGGTCAAGAAGTACAACAAAATAAAGTCATTAACGAGTACTAACTGAAGAAGTAGGAAACTACACAAATGGAAAGGAAAGAAACCAAAGGAAGCTGAGCTTATCATACGGCGGACGGAGGGGTTGACAAAAAGGCAGACGTGGCGGAGGATCGACGGAGCAAGGTGCTGAGCAGTGAAAGAGAATGAGAGAGAGAGTGAGAAGAAGTCTGAATCGCCAAGAGAGGAGGTGGCAGAGACTGTGGATGGCGGCCACGTGAAACCTCTGTTTTTCGTCCACCAAAACAGAGCATAAACTCCACGTTAAACCAACACATGGAAGAAGATGAGGGCTAGGCCAAAGCTGGGGAGGAACTTAGGCTCACCCGGAGATTAAATGGTGTCTGCACAATGGTCGGTGGGCGGAGGAGACTGTTAGAAATCAACACACACACGTAAATGAAGACTGGAGGCTTCTGGAAGGTGAAGGTAGGCACTGAATAGATGCAGCTGGAAGGTAGGCGCCGCCTGAAAATGTAGGCCGCCGCCTGAAAATGTAGGCCGCCGGAATTTCGAGTTTCACCGTCATTACATGTTCACATTATTTATTTCTCCTATAAATACATGTAAGATTGTAATGAGAAGAAGTGAGCGTGATGTGAGGTCCGTTGGAGATAGTGAGAGTGAGGGAAACCATTGTAAATAATTGGTTTGTTGTTTAATACAAAATTCTCCTCTCTGTGGGTGTGGACGTAGGCCAAATTGGCCGAACCACGTTAAATTCTGGTCTCGATATAATTTGTGAGTTTCCGCCGATCCCAACAAGTGGTATTAGAGCCGGTAGGAGGCCGGATTTATGAATTTTCGTGAGAGGCCCATTTTTAAACTTGATCGAAATCAAGTTTGGAGGATACCATCAGATTCCTCAGGTCAAGACGAAAATTTTGGTGAAAATTTCGTCTCAAACAGACACCAGACGAAGCTACACGCTCCACACGCGCCGACTCGGCGACGGCCACGCGCCAGCAACAGGACCCACGCGCCCCACGCGCGCGCAGTGAAGAAGACAAGCTCCGACCCGTTAAATCCGGGTGATCCGACCCGAACCGGTTTGATCCGGTTTCCGACCCGCTACAGTAACCAAACGGAAAAAGAATATTCCGTCGGTATATTCCATCGCCGGAAGAATATTCCGTCACCGGAAAGAATATTCTGGTGCAAGAATATTCCGGTGACTGGGAGAATATTCCGGTGGCCGGAGGGAATATTCCGTTTTCCGGAGAGAATATTCCGGTGAATGGTGGGAAATATTCCATTTTTCTTATTTTTCAGGTTTTCGGCACAATTTTGATCGGTTTGGAATGAAACAAGAGTCGTTTCCAAGGTTTTTCACCGTTCTGGACGCAACGGTGAGCTCCGTTTGTTGAGATTCAACTCCGAACGTTGAGAAACGGTCACTCAAATCAAAGATTAAAGTCGAACTGATGGAGGACTCGGGAGCAAGTGCGATGATCAAGCTAACATCTACAAATTACGCACTATGGAGACCTCGAATGGAAGATCTCCTGAATTGTAAAGATCTCTTCGATCCAATTGAAGAGAAAAGCGTAAAGGCAGATGATGTAGCGGAAAAAGACTGGCATAAGTTGAAGAAGAAAACTATTGGTCAGATCCGGCAGTGGATTGACCATAGTGTTTTTCATCATGTTGCACAGGAAACGGATGCCTATCAGCTATGGAAAAAGCTGGAAAGCATGTACCAAGCAAAAACTGCTCGAAACAAGGCATTACTAATGAGACGCCTTGTCAACTTGAAACTCAAAAGCGGCATCTCAGTGGCCGCACACACCAACGAGTTTCAGAATCTTGTAAATCAACTTGCATCCGTAGATTTTAAGCTCGGAGATGAAGAGCAGTCTCTACTACTTCTTAGTTCCCTACCAGATAGCTGGGAAACACTAGTGGTCTCACTTAGTAATTCAGCTCCAGATGGAAAGCTCGCCATGTCAATGGTGATAGACGCCTTGTTTAATGAAGAGGCTAGACGAAAGGAGATTGGAGGAGACGAGACAGATGCCTTTGTAACAGAAGGAAGGCATCAGAGAAATAGTAGAGGTAGAAGTCGAGAAAGGAACAGAAGTCAAAGTAAAGGGAGATCCCAAAGTCGCGGTAAACAGCGAAAGAAGGGAAAATGCTTTTATTGTGGTATTGAAGGCCATTTTAAAAGAGAATGCCGAAAGCTACAGAAGGAGCAAAATCAGCCAAGCAATCAGTCAAAGCACGAAGAAGGCGAAGCTGCAGTGACGCTTTCTGGAGATTGTGTACTCCTTTCCGCTGGTGAAGAATCTTGCTTGCACGTGTCAAGCGAGGAAACCGAGTGGGTAATAGATACAGCAGCATCCTATCATGCCACTCCTTGTAAGGATTTCTTCAGTACTTACAAGGCAGGAGACTTCGGTACAGTCAAGATGGGAAATTCGAGTTTCTCAAAGATTGTGGGCATTGGAGATGTCAAAATAAAAACCAGTGTTGGCTGTACTATGGTGCTAAATGACGTTCGGCACGTACCCGATCTTCGACTCAACCTAATTTCTATAAGAACCCTTGATCAACAGGGCTACGAGAGCATCTTCAGCAACAATGCTTGGAAATTGAAGAAAGGAGCAATGGTCGTTGCACGGGGACATGTCTGTGGCACTTTGTACAAATCAAGTGCTAAGATATGTGCAAACAGTCTCAATGTAGCTGAAGATGATACATCACCAAATTTGTGGCATCGGAGACTTGGCCACATGGGAGAAAAAGGGGTGTTTATACTTGCAAAGAAAGCATTGATTACAGTAAACAAAGGTATTGCCCTCCATCCTTGTGAATACTGTTTATTTGGTAAACAGCATAGAGTTTCATTCCAGACATCTACTGGAAAAAGATCAGAGTTATTGAGCTTGGTACACTCTGATGTTTGCGATCCTTTTGAAGTTGAATCACTTGGAGGTAACAAATATTTTGTTACTTTTATTGATGATGTTTCACGAAAAGTGTGGGTGTATTTCCTAAAAAGGAAAGATCAAGTTTTTGAGCAATTCAAAAACTTCCATGCCATGGTAGAAAGAGAAACTGGCAAGAAGCTGAAATGCCTCCGGACAGACAATGGAGGTGAATATACTTCTCGAGAGTTCAGAGAATACTGCTCCAGACATGGCATCAGACACGAGAAGAGTGTCCCCTACACCCTACAACACAATGGTGTAGCAGAACGGATGAACCGGACCATTGTGGAACGAACCAGATGCATGCTGAGTATGGCAAAGTTGCCTAAGCCATTCTGGGGTGAAGCAGTAAAAAACAACCTGTTACCTGATCAACAGAACACCGTCAGTTCCACTGCAGTTCGAAGTCCCAGAGATGATGTGGTCAGGCCGCAAGATTTCATACTCTCATCTAAGAGTATTTGGGTGCAAAGCATTTGCACATGTATCCAAGGAAAAAAGACAGAAACTTGATGAAAAGTCTACTCCGTATTTTTTCATCGGCTATGGAGATGAAGAGTTTGGATACAGATTATGGGATCCAAAAGCGAAGAAGGTCATCAGAAGCAAGGACATAGTGTTCCATGAAGACCAGATGTTTGGATCAGAACAAATAACTCCAAGTGCTCCAGAACCAGCTCCGAGTTCACTACCACTTCAGTCTGTTTCAAACACTGAAGATAGACAGAAAGTTTCCCAGAAGAAGAAGAGGATACTGACAACGGAGAAACCACCACTGAGCAGGGGGAGCAGTTGCCTTCTCCATCAGAAACTGCAGAGTTTCCACAGTTGTCAGGTGATCAACCTCAACAGGACAGATCCTCTAGAGGGCGATTGTTGATTCCGTCACGAAGATATCCGGAATCAGATTATATTCTTCTTACAGATCATGGGGAGCCAGAAAACTTCCAGGAGGCAATATCTCATTCAGATAGCAACAAATGGATGCAGGCTATGCAGGATGAGATGAACTCGTTACAGAAGAATCAGACTTATGAGTTGATGGAACTTCCAAATGATAAGAGAGCACTGAGAAACAAATGGGTGTTCAAGCTGAAAAATGATGGCAAGCAGGTGAAGCACAAAGCTCACTTGGTCGTCAAAGGATTCCAACAGAAGAAAGGAATCGACTTTGATGAGGTATTTTCACTTGTTGTGAAGATGACTTCAATTCGAGTGGTACTCGGATTGGTGGCAAGTCTTGACTTGGAGCTTGAACAGATGGATGTGAAGACAACATTTATTCACGGCAACCATACAAAGGATAATCTAGCGGACATGTTAACGAAGGTAGTCACATACGAAAAACTTGAGCTATGTAGAGACATAGCCAGGTTAAGTACCTTGAATTAAAATGTGACAGGATATCCTCCGTTTGGTGTTGAGGGGGAGATTGTTAGAAATCAACACACACACGTAAATGAAGACTGGAGGCTTCTGGAAGGTGAAGGTAGGCACCGAATAGATGCAGCTGGAAGGTAGGCGCCGCCTGAAAATGTAGGCCGCCGGAATTTCGGGTTTCACCGTCATTACATGTTCACATTATTTATTTCTCCTATAAATACATGTAAGATTGTAATGAGAAGAAGTGAGCGTGATGTGAGGTCCGTTGGAGACAGTGAGAGTGAGGGAAACCATTGCAAATAATTGGTTTGTTGTTTAATACAAAATTCTCCTCTCTGTGGGTGTGGACGTAGGCTAAATTGGCCGAACCACGTTAAATTCTGGTCTCCATATTATTTGTGAGTTTCCGCCAATCCCAACAGAGACGGACAGTGGTTCTGGAGTAGCTGTACGCGTCTTAGCGGCTCGATTACGCGTTGGGTGGCTCACAGCCATCATCTCTCGGCCTAACTGGGTGGTGCAACACGGTGCATGGATGCTGTTGTGGGGTGGCATTTGCTGTGTATATGCCTCACGGTGGTGCAGTTGTTCTGGACAGTTTGGTTTCGGAGAAGAGAGCAAAGAAAACAGGGGATTTCGACGGCGCTAGGTAGTGGGTCAAGATGCTTTCACAGTGGTTGGGCAGTGGCTAGCAAACGGTGGTTTGGCTCTTCGGTGGTACTCGTTTACGGAGGAGGAGGTTACGGTACTGCAACGTTGGACAAGGGGTGCATCGAGAAGGCTGAAATGGGTCGCACAACAGCGTAAGAGAAAAGCATAAAAGTGATGCGGTGGCACTGGGGTTTCTCCATGCATGGGATGGGTGCTTCTATATATATGTTATTGGCGCAAGAAAACCCTAGAGAAGAAAGAACACAATTACGAGTGGCAGAGACGTGAAAAAGTGTAGGAAAGAAGTCGGACTCAGCCCCGTGAATGAAGGAAACCGACCGGACTAAGAGGGAAACGGATAGGGTCTATTTTAAAGACGGGACTCGAACTTTTAGATAGAGAAAAAAATAAAAAGAGCTCTAGAGTAACAATATTCCTCTTATAAAACTAAAAAGAAAACTACTATTATTGCAAGAGAAATGTAAAAGAAACTCTCTGAAACTTTCTTCATTCTCTATATTTTCTTATGAATTTCATTACAACTGAAACCCATATTTATAGGCGTTGAAGTTACTATGGAAGTTACTATGCAAGTCACTATGCAGATTTTAAAATAATAGTGGTGGGGTCATTCACATAATTTAGTGTTGGGACAGGGGGCGGCGCCATTTCGTTCGTTCATTTAAAATTCATAACACTCCCCCTTGAATGACCACCCATAAAGAATCTGCCTCGTTAAAACCTTGCCAAGGAAAAACCCAGTGGGAAGAAAAACCAATGGCGAAGGAAAAAGAGTACAGTCTCTTTATGTATCCACAAGTGCTTTAAGATTACCTCATTAAAACCTTGCAAAGGAAAACCCAATGGGATAAAACCTTAGCGAAGGAAAAAGAGTACAATCAGCACAAGTCTTCAGGACTTTTACTCCCCCTGGAAAGTGCATGACAATAGTTTTTGAGTCTTCACATTTTAATATTCTGCACAATTTTCTTGAATGTCGCAGTTGGTGATGTCTTCGTGAATAAATCTGCCAGGTTATCACTTGATCGTATATTTGATATATCCTCCTTTGATTTGAAGATGAAAAATAATATCTGGTTGACAAACTTAATAGAAATCTGATACCTGCAGTAATACTTAAACTCCCCCTGATAATATGCGTTAGTGTTTCAAGTAATAAGCAAATATGATTTCAGTATATATAACAAGTTAAGAATTCAAACACGATCTCCAACTAAATAATGCATTAGAGAGAGTATGATAATATTTTCATCTAAAATTTTCTCCCCCTCATTCGGCTTTATTAGGAAGAACTTGTTTATATACGGCGGAAATAACATTGGAAACCATCTATGTATGATAAAAGCTGTAAAAGCTTTGAGGTTTAATATTATCGGTTCGGCGGAAATCAAATTCGCTTGACATTGTGGACAAACGAGATCTTGAAGAGATTTGAAGGCTTCGGGTTGTTGTTTAAATATAACCAATTTTACCATTGGTTTACTCCAGCAAAAAGATTTCGCATTCCTCATAGATTCAGTTGTTGTTCATCCAGAACGATATTATGTCTGATAGAAATTCTAATGTCCCAGATTTAAACCATGAACCTTTTATACCTCAGCCACTTATATTTTCTCCTGAGGCTGTAAACACCATGATAGGAGCAGAGATATATCTATCTAGTAAATTTGATCCTGAAATTGTTGCAGCATCAAGAACCCTCAGTGCTCAATATGCTGCTTCTCTTACAACCATGTCACAGAGGCTATTGGCGAGAACGAGTGAGGTTGATCATCTTAAAAATCAAATATCTGAGTTGCATCAAACGCTTGCAACTAAAGATAGAAAAAATAAAGATTTAAAACAAGAAAACAAGGAGCTGAAGAAACTTGTAGACTGGTATTCTCGTGACCTGAAAACACGAGTAGAAGAGCTGGAACGAGAAAGAGCTCAGATACAAAGTCAACAACAGCAGCTAACGGCAGAGGTTCAGCGTTTACAAGAAAATAGGGATAGCTGTAATTAATCTCGCTGGCTTTTGAAATTTTGCATCCAGCATATCTTGTAAAGTGAGATTTGAAGAGATGATGGTTTGTCTTGTTCTTATTTCTATTTCTATAAGAACCGTCTTTAACTTCATTTAGTACGCATCAAATCTTCTTCTCATATCTATAATTCATCTGTATTTGTATTCTTATTCTACAAATTTCCAATGGCTCATCAATTTCCTTTTACTATTTCTCACAATCAACATATGAGGTATCCTTCACCTCAATTACAAGTTGATCCTGCATCTTCCGCAGGTGCAATATTGCAGCAAACAAATGATCTAGCTAATAAGTCAGATCGTGAAGCTGTTTATGAGCTGGTGACTCTCGGCACCCGATACTCCTCCTCTATTATTGGATTTTCCAACCGATTACAATCCAAAAATCGTGAGATTGAGGAGCTTAACGAGAAGGTTTCTGTATTTCAATGACTCGTTCAAGAGTCTGACAAAAAAATTGCAGACTTAAAGCAGGAGAATAAAGATTTAAAATCCTTACTTGCCTCTTCATTTCGACTACCTAATCCTTTAGATAAGGATGGTATGTTACTTTATGAAGAGCAAATGCATTTGAGAGATGAGGCTAGAAGTCTCAAATTCTTGTAACTCATCTATGAATTGAATAATAAGATCTTTCATTTTCAAATGCATTCATTGAATTTATAGCAACCCTTGTAATCTTTTCAAGAGTTCTAACAAGGTAAATCATCAATGTAAATTGCAATAATGACGAATCCGGATTCTGATAAAACACATGAATATATAGGATTATTCTTAAATCCTTCTTTCAATAGATACTCGTTGATTCAATTATACAACATGTGTCCGGATTGCTTTAACCCATATAAAGATCTTTGAAACTTTATAAAGTACATACTCCTAAATGTACTTGGATTAGATGCTTCAAGTATCGTAATAATCTAATGATGCTTATAAATATGCAGTGACCACATTCATTTACTGCATATCTAATCCTTTTGTAATAACCAAATCAATTAAAAATATGAATGTGATTGCATTCATACCAAGGAAATATGTTTCCTCATAATTGCTCGGGTTTCTACTGGAAACCTTGTGCGACAAATTACACCGCATAATTTCATTTCGCATTACGCTTTCGTATAAATACTCACTTATATCTAACAAATATTACACCCTTTGGTGTTTGGACAACAGGTCCAAATGCATCTCGCTTCACTAGCGAGTTTAATTCAGTTTTAATAACTGCTTTCCATTTTGGCCAATCATTTCTACGTCGACATTTTTCGACGATTTTTGGCTCACTTTCTTTATTACTTCTGGTAATATCAAGTGTTATCATATATGTTGTCGACAACAATTTTATTTCTATCCATAAATTTTCCAGTACTCATGAAATGTATTGAGATCTCATTGTTCCTCTCCAGGGAAAAACATTTCATGAAACACCTCTACAGGAGGTTCCTCTTCAGGAGGTTTATACTCTTCAGGAGTTTTCTCTTCAGGAGTTATACTCTTCAGGAGTTATACTTTTCAGGAGTTACCTTTTCAGGAGGATTATATTTTATACAGAAAATACGGTCTCTTCATGAGCACCGATTTTTATTTTTCTTGTGCACCAATAGGTCTTCAACGCTTCAGGTGTATCTTAGACTCATTTATTGCTGTTTTAACAACTCGTCCTTCAGGGACTTCAATTCTTGCTTAAGCATTAACAGCAGTAATATATGATTTTACAACACCTTTAGTGTCAGTAAATACATCATGTAATTGATTTGCAATACTTTGCAGATAAATAATCCTCTGAACTTCTGGTTCACATTTATTTGTAAGAGGATCAAATTTAAACAGGATTTTATTATCCCAAATAATTTCTTGTCGTGCTTCAGGCACCGATATTTTATTATTTCAAAACATGATGAAATATTAATAAGTTTATATATAAAAACTTAGTATAAATAAATCAAGTGTTTGGCCGTACAACAGGTACGTGACTACTGTTTGGTCATATTACATCTATGACAAACATCTTCATCTTTTTATGAAGAATTATTCTGAGGGCCTTTACCCTTCTCTGAGTTTGATCACTACTGGTGATACGATATATTTTTATCATCTTTAGTATTGTCACTTTTGGGACCAACACTTCTATAATTTTTCTACCACGTCTACGTCCTTAGTTCCCGTTCACTTCTGGGAATTGTGTAAATTCGATATCATTAATAGGACGTAACTGGTGTAACAAAAACTCATTATTTAGCTCTATCACTGGAAGACAAAACAAAAGTTCAGAATATTTGTTGAACTTTCACTCTCGATATTGCTACTGCAGGAGCACATTCGAGGTATGAAAAATAATGTTTTCTTATATATATCATCATCAGTGATATTTTTACTGTATAATTTTAATATTGAGCTGATTTTAAAGAGTGCAGAATATTCAATACCACTCTTAAAATCTTGCAACTTCAGGTGCAATAAATCATAATGATCTTTTGAGAGGATTACATCTTCTGATGTTTATATCACTCTCTTAATTTATTTCACACAGTAAGATGATTTTTCATCATGAGATACACAGCACGGTCCTTCAGGGATACATGGTTTTCTTCTATGATTGTATCTTTCAAGTTCATCATTATATCCAAATAGATCTCATCAAGAATTCTGGATAAATAATATTTTTCAGAAATGTCAATAGTAATAAATCTCAATATTTGACATTATATTACAAAAATAAATCTGTGAATTTAAGAAATATATTCACATTATCATGAGAAAAAAAATAAAATTTTATCAAATAATATTCAGAAATATTACCTTTAATATTTATCTCAAGGACTGCAAATAATATATTGAAAAACTTACTTGAAGTAGAAGACCATTAGCTTCAGTATCGGTAGAACCTCGTGCTGATAATGTGTTATAAAACTAAAAAGAAAACTACTACTATTACAAGAGAAATGTAAAAGAAACTCTCTGAAACTTTCTTCCTTCTCTATATTTTCTTATGAATTTCATTACAACTGAATCCCATATTTATAGGCGTTGAACTTACTATGCAAGTTACTATGCAAGTCACTATGCAAGTCACTATACAGATTTTAAAATAATAGTGGTGGAGTCATTCACATAATTTAGTGTTCGGACAGGGGGCGGCGCCGTTTCGTTCGTTCATTTACAATTCATAACAATTCCTAATTTGTTGTAAAAAGATAACAAATCTTTCAAAAGAAGACAGGTCACGAAAAGAATTCTCAATAAAAATAATAAAGCCTGGATATAAACTCAGAAAACAAAAAAGAAAGAAAATCAAACTTGTAAAAAAAATTTATCTCGACTCATAAAAATATTTTAAACTTAATTATCAAACTCACAGAAAAAAAATCATAATTTATCAAAAAAGAAATATTAGGCCCATAGTCTATTAAAAAAAAATATATATTCGGAAACTTAAACCGGCATCTCACATAACTAAAATAAAAAATTTTGAAAGTAGAATGGCGTTGGAACTGGTTATTACAACATCAACTTAATTAGTTTAAGAATAATAGAAATCAAACAAAATTAAAAGCAATTAAAAAAAAAAAAATAAGTGTACCTGATATGAATATGAGAATCATGAATAGCAAAGCACCCATTTGATACAAAAGTGACATGATTAATTACGATAGTGACATACTGTATTTTGTACATACTTCTATATATAGTTCTACAGTGCTCGCGCGTAATTCTGCTTCTGATGATTTATCCAGAAGAAAAAAAAAAGGGAAAATAAACCAGCTGCGAGTGATCTACTTAGCTAGGCAGCCTAGGCTCTTCTAATTGCTTCATTTTCATAATTAATTTCTTGAGTTGATATCATATCACTATTTAATTAGCTTCAGCAGATTCAGAGTAGGACGGTCTCATGACTAGCAGAGAACATGCCATAATTAACCAAAAGCAGCCCGATCAACGTTTGTGCACCAGGGAAAGCTAGCTGCTGCATGCAAGAGAGTGATACAGAGAGAGAGAGAGAGAGAGAGATGTGTAAACAGAGGGATTCGATTTTTACTCAGAAAAGCTGTAGATAGATTGATTCTATATATTCTGATAAAAAAGGGGCTATATATTTACACCGTTAGCCTCCTTAATTGCTTTGTCTATGCCATAAAAAAAAGCAGCGGCGTAAGCTTAAAAGTGGTCACATATTTTACAAGCTAACAGAACCTACGTACGTACACACCCTCACTGAAGCAGCAATAAGCTGTAAACCTCGATGTTTTTTCTTTACTTACACATATAATTGCAACTAGAGGCATAGGCAACAAGGAGTTTCAACTCCGTTTTGATATCGATATACCCATTCTTATCTGGATCAGCATGTCGAAACACATCCTTAGCTCTAAACCAAGGCCAACGTGATCCCAGTTCTTCGAAGGCCGCCATCACCTCCAGCCTCGAAAGTTTGCCATCTTTGTTCTCATCGTGCTTCTCAAAAATAGTCTTCAGCCTCTCTTCTATGGAGGGAATTACTTCACCCTTCGATTTGTCAGCACTATGAAACGCCAACCTAACCATTTTGTAGAAGTGTTTAAGGTGAAGGTGGATGTTGGCAACAAGTAGAATTTAAGGGATCACTTTCTCATCTATACTCGAGGTTAAGAAAACAATAACCCCGATCTGCTATATATAGAGTGCTAGCCAGTACTCTTTTTTTTTTCCCGGGCCCATTAGATTATCGTTCTAAATATGAAGGTTTTCCTGTTGCAAATAGCAGATATTTTGCAGTAGTGATCAAGATAAGTGATAAGATCTGAAAATTATTCTACCAGGTAGGAGTTTTTTAACACTTTTCTCTACCAGCTTTTTGGTCAGGAACGGGACGGTAGCTTTATCAGCGCCCAGCGGATGCGCATTTGATCTAGTCTTCAGATAGATTCTTTAACATATATAAAAAGTAGTGGATCTAAATCTGGTAAAGAATTATGTTCTTCGATCTCTGCGGGGCCCTGATAGATTTGGGAGGCAATTGCATATTAATAGCCCTCTTGATCAATTATTTTGATACACTCTACAAATATATATAATTATCTCCAAATGGCAAAATGACAAACGTACCCGAAGTGTTCAGGCCTTGCATAACCTAAAACTTTATATATGGTTTGTCTTTTACATGGAAAGCAATTTTGTAGAATTTAAATCATTTTTAATAATTATTTTCTTTGGTTGTGAAGTGAGTGTAGTAGAACAGACATTGTAAAACATCGGTTGTGTTATGAATTAACGAACGAAACGGCGTCGCCTCTTGTCCCACCACTAAATTATGTGAATGACTCCACCGCGATTATTTTAAAATCTGTATAGTGACTTGCATAGTAATTTCAACGCCTATAAATATGGGTTTCAGTTGTAATGAAATTTATAAGAAAATATAGAGAGAGAAATAAAGTTTCAGTTCTTAAGAGTTTTTTTTCTCTTGCAACAATAGTAGTTTTCTTTTTAGTTTTATGACAGGTTGTAGCTTTTATCTGAAAATGTATTCGAGTCTTAAGGCCAATACAAAATGTACTGGAGTCTTAAGCCTATCCAAGGCCAACTTGATCGTACTTCTTCAAAGGGAATGACACCCTTAGATAGGCTTCGCTTCGTAAACGACAACCTAACCATTTTGTAAGCTAGGGACCTCAAAGTGGAGTGTTGTTTACGGTGAAGATGTTAACAAGAAGTAGAACTTGGCGGATCAATGGCTCTATGGTGAGGCAATCTTGCTGTACATCGAGTCCGCTGAAATATTACCCTCTATTTTATTTTCTTTAAATAAGCTTCGCAATATGAAAGCTTTCAAATCATTACAAATGCATGAAGATTCTGCATTCAAGATAAGATAAGATTATGATCAGATAGTATATCTCCAAATATATGTATAAATATATTTATCAGTGAGGTAGGATTTTAATTCCCTTCTTTTCTACGATGATATTTTTGGTTATTCATGTGAGTATATCTCCAAGTATATTTTTCTCTTTGCGCCTATATATAATTTTTATTTTAAGTTTATTGCATATCTTCCCTTGCATGTATGTTTATATGTATAGAGAAATGCTACAAATAAATCTTACACCGTATGCCTGGTCTACCGGTTAACCAAAATGTGGTTTTGCATTTCAAAAATGCTATAGGCAAACGGCTGAGGCAAACGGCATACCGTCGGTGCCACGTCAATGTGATTTTGCTGTGAAAATATGAAACGGTACGTTTCATTTGTTTTAAAGTCTCAACTTTCCCCTCTCCTTCATTTTACTTCTACATTCTCAAATCCAGAACTTTCGTTTCTTTCTCCATCCTCCACTTCATTTTCCCTTTGAATCCCCCTTCCCTTCCTTAATTTTTTTATTTTTTATTTTTCGAATCTTCTCCTTCTAACTCCCGATTGTCGCCCTTCGTGTTTCCATCCTTCCCATTCATTTTCGTCCTCCCCCAAATTTTTCTTCGTTTCTACTTCTCCCCTCCACGCAGACAAGTTGCAAAAATGAAACAGCTGTCAGCTACCAGAAAGGCCTCGAGAATGCATTGTAAAAAGATTTCTAGAACTAATCCATCAATGGCAGTGTGTAGTATTGATAAGGAAAAAGAACAACCCATATCATATTTGCTACCATTTTCAAGAAAAATCGCATCAAAGCACAAAAAGTGTCATCTGGGTTGTGGCCTCGCACGAACTGCTTCAATGTAAAAATTATTTAAGCAGTTCAACTCAGATTTCATGATTAGTCCTTGTTTTGATTAGTCATACGTGGTGATGCTGGTCTGCAACTCGGAAGAATGAAGAACTCATTTTACTTTACTTTGGCTTTTTTGTCATTTTGCTTTTTACTTTTCACTTTTCTAATTTTATTTTTCTTCCAAGTTCCATGTAAGCATTACCACGTATAGCCGTTTGCATCTCGTTCGTACGTGCCGTTTGTACGTAGCAGAGCCGTTTTCATTTTTACCCTTCCATTTAAATTCATATATATTTAAGCATTAAGATACAGTGAACAAAACGACAAATAATAAATTGATTAGGTAGATATTGTGCGTGGTCATATAATGTTTTATGTAGAATTTCTCTGTATGAGAGTACGTGGTTATATATATTGAGATTTTATTATGTCAATTTTATCATGTTATAATTTTTTTTTGTGATATAAATTCAGGATCACATGTCTAGTAATAGCTTTTACCTCAAATTTATTCATTTACCCTTATACTTATGAAGGAAAAAAACCATAATTACAAGGCCAAACTTTCCCAACCTTATTTAATAATAAATAGCCAAAACAACTACTAGAAACAGTCAACTTATTATCAAAACAATAACAATCAACCTACTAAAAATGTGAGACTTTGCTACCATTTACAAAAATAAAACCCAGGCTACCACTACCTAACTCGAATACTAGCCAAACCGATTTTATCCAATTTGTACAAACCTCTTAACTCACGAGAAAACTGAGTATTTGAACTCATCATCACATTATTGCCCAAAGCTCCACTTCTTGCAAGCCAAGCTGCAACCTTATTCCCCTCTCTAACATAATGCTTTATAGAAATCTCAAACTCTTCTAACAGAATAAACAAATTATTTTAATAGTCCCAGAGATACCAAACTGTGAATGTTCTAGATAATATCCAAGACACTTCCATCATCGATTCAGATTCAATGTCACTATTAAAGAAGCCCATATATTTACACACAAGCAACCCATCTATTACTTACCTTAATTCAACTTAATTATTAGAATAATTCTAAAAAAAATTGAGAAGGCAAATACCAGCAAACTTGAACTATTATGAAGCACCCCTCTGCCACCATCATCACCTGGATTTCCCATACTGCTACCATCTAAATTCAACTTAAATCTTCTTGGACTCGGCTTACACCATCGAATTACTTTAGTATTAAACCTTCTTTTCTCTACAACTTGAACCTCCAATCTCTTTAATAGCTTTAGGTCTAAATCAGATAGCCTCTTAGCTTTGTTCATCTTTCCTGCCAACACTTGTATCCAATATTCTACCCATGCAGCATCTTCTCCAAAACCTCCACACTACAATGGTTGGAATTAACCACCCCATTAACTACCCAACCTGAGAATTTCAACTAGCCTTGTTAAACTGTCTGATTTATTTTCAGAGATGAAATGAGATGAGATGAGATGACATAAAAGTTAAAAAAAGAATAAAATATTATTGTAATATTTTTTATATATTAATTTTATTTTGAAATTTGAAAAATATATTTTGGAATGTGATTCCAAAATTTAATATTTTTATTATATTTTGTATGGGGATTTGAAAAAGTGTAATAATGAATTTGAGATATGTTTTAGAGTTTTAGTTTCATCCTAATAAACAAACGAGGCCTCATGCACTCTCTCTTTCCAATTTTGTTGAGATAAGAAGGAAACAACTGTCTCAAAAGAAATTTTCCTCCACACTTCCCTTGCAAACTGACCCCCATTTAATACATGTTCTAAGTCTTCCATATGACCCTTTTGGCAACAATTATAGCAAGAAACAAGAGGTATTCCAATTTTTTGAATCTAGTCATCCACATTCAAACATCCAAACACAACTCTCCACATGCATAATTATTTTTTTTTGGAATAAACTTATGCCATACCCAATTAGACCAGTTAAATCTGGACATTTTAACTTTTACCATATCCCAAGCAGATTTTGACGTAAAAACCCCAATCTTTTCTGGTTGCCAAATCAGAACATCTTTGGCTTCCTTCAAAGAACCTACAACTGCCAATATTTCCCCTGCCAACTGATCTTCTAGCAGAAACTTCACTCTTTTAACATCCCAAGCATTATTTATCACAAGAGCTTTTACCTTTAATTGTGGTTCCGCAACTCTATCAACCAAGGAATTCACAAGACCTGCATCTAGAATTTTATCATACCACATAGAGACATTTCCTTCCTTTACTTTCCATTTGGAGTTACTCAGTAAAATCGAAAGTCCCTCTACAATTTTCTTCCAAAAAACAGACCCTTTCGAACCCTCCAATATCAACAACACATACTGATTTTTAACATATTTTGTTCTAAAAAAATTTGCCCATAACAATTTATCTGTTAATGGTTGCCAGCCAAATTTAAGGAATGAAGAAAGGTGCACTTCTTTCAAATTACGAACTCCAATCCCACCCTCTTCCACGGGAACACTCAATTTTTTCCACGACCTCCATTTTCTCTTACCATATCCCTCCTTAACTTCCAAAAGGAATGTTGCAAACAACCCATGCAATTTTTTTATTACCAGCTTCGGCATATGAATAACTGAAAGGAGGTGAATTGGCATACTTGTAAGTCCATGCCTTAACAAAATTAGCCTCCCTCCTTATGACAATAAATGATTCTTTCAACCTGCTAACTTTTTTGATCTCCACTCTTGCCACTAACGGATCAAAATGTTTGGCCTTTAATCTTCCATAAATTATTGGAGCCCCTAAATAATTCATAGGAAACTAACCCAATGAGAAACTGGTATCCACAAGTATCTCCCTAACATGCAACATAGATAGACACTTAGAAAAATAAATAGCTAACTTTTCATAAATTATTTTCTGACTTGTCCATTTGAATCAAAAACAATTATAAATACCATCATATATACAAATTCATCCTTAGCTCTACTAGAAAATTAGTTACACATATTGAAAATATGCAACAAAAATTCTTCAAAGGATAAAATGGAATAGCCAACCATTATTTTCTTCTCTCTTCTTTGGTTTTTCTTTTCTTTTCTCAAACTCTCAAAAACAATGTCTCTTTCAAAGTATTCAAGCACACTAAGCATGGTCTTAGAACACACACCCCTCCCTTCTATTTATAAGCATCCTTCATGCAAGTTGTCATGACAAAATCATCACAATTTCAACTTGTTTTGCCATGTGCCATTCTTGAATCCAAGTGATTTGTGAGTTGTCATTTTGATAATTTGTTTTCCCACTATGCATGAGCTGGATTTTGCTTGTAAGTTGAGTGTTTCAATTTTGCTTCTCTATCCATTAGTTGTCTTGTATAACTTAATATCTTATGGTCAAATAATTTGTCTTGAAAAAATTTGAGTGTACTTCATCTTGCATATGAATTGATCATTGAATTTTCAAGTTGGTGTAGGAGTGCTTGCTGGAAAATATTATGATGACATTTGGATTTGATGCAAGTGGCTGAAAAATATCCAGGAACGTCAAGTGCAGGTGCATCCACTTGATGATCGATTTTTTCTTAGATTGAGTGGATATCGATTCAAACATAAAACATAAAAGTTATAGATATTTCTCTTGCGGTTCTATATCATCTTAAATCAGCTCAATCGGAGATTGGATGAGAGAGTTATGCCCATATTACGAAAAGATGTCAGAATTGTCTAAAATTCCGCAATTATTTTCATTTACTCCTAATGCCTCTATTTGTGTCCTAAATCAAAATATAAAAATAATGAGTATATTTAGGCATCAAATAAGAATAAATTATTAAACATTAAGAGAGGAAAATATGGCATTTTATATTCTCATCAATATATTAAATCATGTTTATATCTATCTCAAGATAAATGACCATTAATTTTAATAACATAAGTTATATCCATTATTTTGTCATTTCTTTTAGTATTTAAATAGAGTATTTAGAGTACATTTTTATGCATTCATCAGCGGGCATTACGTATCGCCGTCCCTATTATGACTCATATACACTCATTTCATAGCGGGCGTTACGTATCGCCGTTGTGATGCCCCCAAATTTTTCTTAAAATAAATACGGGAATCGAGGTGTCAGGATTCTGACAACACAGGTCACGCACCCCCAACGCCAAGTACTAAGTATGTGAACACGTGACATGCATAAAATAAAAGTCGCAGCAGATAATAAAGTCATTATCTAAGTATAAGAATTTTTAGAAATATTTTACAATCAATTTAACATAACATCTCTAATAGAAGATTTAATACAGTCATCTGAAAGATAAATCATAAAATACAAATTTATAAAAATAGGAAAATACTTCCCAATATAACAACTTATAAATAAATGCTCCAACAACGAAGCCGCCTCCTCAGACTCAGCTTCTACGAAACTCTACATCCAAAAATCTACGACGCCAAAATAGTATCGCAGGTAAGTACAACCCAACCAAACCATAAGATATAAAATATACTCATGCAACAACAATATCACTCGTGAACATGATACCTTATGCATGAAATTTAAAATTGCCTTTCTCAAAATAAATAAAATAATACATGCCAAAATTCCTTTTTTTAATCACAATAAAACTCCAATAAAAACCATCCATCAATTCCCAGAAAATAATATCTGCAAATCCAATCATACCAGGCGTTATGTATCGCCGTCTTCAATATGATATACACACATCATCAATCATAATGGGCGTTACGTATCGCCATCCCCATTATTATTCATACACACTCATTTCATAGCAGACGTTGCGTATCGCCGTCCCCGATATGAAATGCACTCCCAATGACCGTAACGGGTGTTACGTATCGCCGTCTCCGTTATGTCATCCACACACAAACAATCATAATGGGTGTTACGTATCGCCGTCCCTATTATGACTTACACACACAATGACTATAATGAGTGTTACGTATCGCCGTCCCTATTATGACTTACACACACACTGATCACAACGGGCATTACGTATCGCCGTCCCCGTTATGACTCAATAAAAAATCATTAAAATCCATAAATCCAATAGCCACATCTCATATTAAAATCCAAACACCAAATCTCACATTAAAATCTCAAATATCATACATATGAACGACCGTGCAGTTTCACAATGCATAACACCATGCACAAAATATCCAACATTTAATAAATCCAATCAACCAACAAATACCAACATCAACCAACACATAGATTTTAATGCAAAAATATATTTAAATCTTAAAAGTTTATTTGGAAAGTACTTATAGCGGATAGAAACGTAAGTCCTTCAGCAAACGCCAATCTGCAGTGTTCATAGCGGTCATTTGTGCGTTAGGCTAGAGTGCTTAGTTTGATACCAAAATTTAGGAAAATACTCTTTAGAATGTGGGGAATCTCATGGAGGTGATGGTGTAGCGGTGAAACTACTGGAAGGTGGCAGATCGGGCTCCAAAAGGGTGGAAACCCATTTTCGAGTTTGGGATTGTACCGGGAAGGTGAGGCTGTGATTTGAGGAGCTGAACTAGGGGAGTGGTCGACTGAGGTGAGGAATATTTTGGTGGTGGAGGTGAGGCTCACGGTGGCGGGAGGCAGCAGTTGGGTTGCTTAACCCATGGGTTTTAAAACCCATTTCGTGGCTTGATCGTGTGGGAGGAGTGGAGGGCTACCGACGGTGGGTTAGGTAGCTAAGAGGCCATTGATGAAGTGATGAAGAGATGGTGGTCGGTGGTGGAGCAACGACGGCACAGGAGCACTTATGGGTCACGGCTTAGAAATGGGAGTAGGGCAAACAGCGGCACGAGCTGGGCTAAAAATGAAGTTGGTTGGTCGGCGGCCGGCAGGGAAGAGAATGGGAGGGGTGGTGTTGACCACGGGCCGCGCACGACGGCGCTAGGTGTAGGGAGAAGGAGAAACGGCGAAATGGGTAGCAGGGGAGGGGTCTGGCGTGCGAGTCTGGGGATGTAGGGGAAGAAGGAAAAAGAAAAAGAAAAGAAAAATAAAGAAAAGAAAAGAAAAGAAAAAGAGAAAAGGAAAAGGAAATAAAGTCTACTAGAAAAAAAAACACAATAAATTAAATAAAAACTAACTGAAAAATACAACAATTCAATATCAATAAATAAAATGTTTAAAGCCCAACGATAAAATAAATTAATCTCAAGCGTAATTTAATTATAAAACTTATTTAATATAACGAAAGCATATAAAATAAACTTACATAATAAAATAAAGGAAATTAAATTACACTCATTAAAATAATTACCTTACATCTAAATTAATAAAGAAACAACGTAACTCAACATTTAATTATAAAAATAACATAAAACTAATATTAACTAATCAATAGATCAAATAAATATCTTAAACAAAGAAAATACGGCTAATAATATTATTAAAATAAATTAAAATAATTAACATATAAAATAAAATAATGTGTAAAAATATACGTAAATTTGGGATCTCACAACCGTCCCCGATATGAAATACACACCCAATGATCATAACGGACGTTACATATTTCCATCCCCATTATGTCATCCATACACTATCAATCATAATAGGCGTTATGTATCGTCGTCCCCATTATGACTTACACACATTTCATAACGGGCGTTACGTATCGTCGTCCCCGTTATGAAATACACACATAATGACCATAACGGATATTACATATCGTCGTCTCCGTTATGTCATTCACACCCATTGATCATAACGGGAATTACGTATTGCCGTCCTCGTTATGACTCAGTCAAAAACTATTAAAATCCATAAACCCAATAACCACATCTCATATTAAAATCCAACACCAAATATCCACATGATCAAGCATGTAATTACATAATGTAAACCATAACACACAAAATAACCAACAATTAATATATTTGAACATCAACCAATAAATCCCAATGTCAAACAAATACAATATTTGTCGATGCAAAAATATATTTAAATCTTAAAGTTTATTTAGAAAGTTCTTACAATATGAAAATATGATTTTCGAAGGACCACGAAGGTGCAAGCGACAGCAGCAAAACAACGTAATAGTGCAAAACGGACAACGGTCGTGGGTCTCGAAAATCCAACTTTTGAGCAGGAACAAACTATGACTTGAGATGGTTAGGGAATGACTTAGAGGTGTTGGTGAAGTGATTGGTGGTGGTGGTTGGCCGTGGGTGGCGGCGTGGGCGGCGGTAGAAGACCAAATAGTATAAAATAGAGATGTAGCTCAATGGACCTCAAAGGTGGCACATCGGGGCTGAGGAAGGGTGGGTTAGGTAGCTAGGAGGTCGGTGGTGAAGTGGCGAAGAGATGGTAGCCGGTGGTGAAGCGATGGCGGTGCTGGAGTACTTTAAGGCCGGGGCTTGGAGATGGGCATGAGGGCAAACGGCGGCATGGGTTGGGCTGAAATTAAAGGGGGGTGGTTGCCGGCCAGTGGGGAAGAGAATGGGAGGGGTGGTGACAGTCATGGCCGCGTGCGGTAGCGCTGGGTAGAGAGAGGCAGAACAGGTGAGAGAAGAGTGGGGGAGGGCTGGGGGTCAAGTGGCGGGTGGGTGGGCGGGCGGGCGGGCAGGCGCCGGGGGGGGGGGGGGGGTAATCGGGAAAGCAAAAAAAAAAAGAAAAAGAAGGAAAAGAAAAGAAGCAAAAAAAAAAAAAGAAAAAGAAAAAGAAAAAGAGAATGGGAAAAAAGGAAATGAAGTCCAATAGAAAAAAAGCACTATAAATTAAATAAAAGCTAACTGAAAAACCTATATATTAATATCAATAAAATAAAATATTTAAAACCCAACAATAAAATAAATTAAATCAAATACAAATTAATTATAAAACAATAATTACTATAAAGAAAGCAACTCAATTAAATCATATAATAAAATAAAGAAATTTAATTCCAGTCATTATAATAATACCTCACAATATATTAAAACTAATAAGGAAAATAAGGTAACTCAACATTTAAACACAAAAATAACGTAAACTAATATTAACTAACTAAGAGTTCAAATAATAATTTTAAAGAAATAAAACACAACCAATAATATTATTAAAATAAATTAAAACAATCAACAATAAGAATAAAGACAATACGTAAAATTACAAGTAGTCTGGGATTTCATAATAATTTTTGTGACGATATAAATTTGGTAAGAAAAGATAATTATTTGTTGTCAAAATTATAATTAAAAAATGTAATTTTTTTGTGACTAATTAGTGTCGTTATTAATAATTCTACAACTTGTAGGAAAAAAGTATTATCTGCCAAGTTTTTCATACGATTTTATATGTGTTGGAAAAAAATAATGATATTCACAGTTTTTATATCGTTGGAAATAAAATGGTCCATTATAATTATTTCTAACATGACATTTTTGACAGGTAATTCTTGGTGACAAAATGTCATTATTTGCTAGTAAATTGTATTCATAAGAAAAGAATATGTGAGAAAAACTTTTTTTTTTTTTTGTAGTGCTAGATCATTAGGTTATTACAAAGGCCTGGGAGAGGTTTTCTCATCATTGTATATATATCCATCAATAACCCGAGATAAGAATGGTTACCTAAGGTTGAGCAAAACATCTAATTTAGGCATCGAAGACGTTTCTATAGCCTTCAAGCCTTTCCACTTCTTTACAACAAGAATCATATATTCTCCGAAAGGAAAGCTGAGGTTCAGCCTGACTAAACCCCCCACCATTGCAGCTCCTGCTATTCTAGGTGGCGGTGGGCTACACCACCCATCCCATCGGGATCGGAGGGAGCTGGCGATCTCACCCCTGCGACGGTGAGTCTCGGCGACCCCCGGTGTGCTCCCGGCGGCCTTAAACCTGTTTCGGACTTGATTCGGCCTTAAACCTGTTTTGGGAGTTGAGTGGCCGAATTTCCTTTAAAAATTTATCTTCATTTTATTTTTTATTGTATTTTTTATTATATTTTTTATTATATTTTCTTCATTTTATAATTTTATTGTGTTTTTTATTGTGTTTTTTAAATTTTATTTTATTTATTATGTTTTTTATTGTGTTTTTTATATTAATTATAGGAGTTTAAGAAGTGGGAGGGGGTAGGCCGCAAAATGCTGGAGTGCAACCCGACCATACCCTAGCATCCCTCAATCTCCGAGTGCGATAGTTTTAAACAGTAGTAATTTTTTTTTTAGTTTAAATAGTGGTAACTAACGTAGAAGAGATGATATATATATATATATATATATATGTGTGTGTGTCTCGTCTCTGTTAAGCCCAGAATGTTAATCATTATAAACTTTACAATATATATATTATATTAAGCTCTTCGGACATTAATTAGAATAGGTACTTACTATATTATTTTCATGCATGCATGTCCCTGTACATGCATGTGTACAAAGTAGTCAGGAATTTTATGTGATTGTTTATTAAAACTACAAATATATAGTTCGATATTCAAGCATAGACTCTTTTTTTTTATTCTTTTTGGACATCATAAAACTACAACTTAACTGGCTGCAACTTAGAAGTTACTCGATATAGCATGCAGCACTCGCACATATATAATATAATATTACACCCGGCCCATAATATATATAATAGACAACACGAAAAATAGATATAATCTACTTGAGGTATCCCTGTTTCTCGACCCTGTCCAGGGGCGGACCCATGTATCACCTTGGGGGGCTAGCGCCCCCCCAAACTTTTAAAAAAAATTAATTTTAATATAAATATATATAATTTATATATATAATTAAAATTTTCTCTTAAATTAAAAAAATAAATAAATAAATTGTCCCCCCTCAAATTTTTACTAAAATTATTTCTCTAAATCTTCATATACATCTATTTATATTTTAACTTTTATAGCCTTTTAAATCCAAATTTTAACTCATGTAATCTTGCAGTTATTCTAACAGTTTAATTCTAATAAAAAAATTGATTATAAATTTATATGATTGTAAAATTAATTGATTATACTCACTTATTTAATTTTACTCTAACTTGTATGATTGTGAGATATAATTTGTTAAAAATTTAATAGTGTTACATTATTACTTATTAGAAATTTCTCAAATTTATTCTTGATCTATAAATTTTTCTTAAATCATAGAAAAATATGAGCAAGTACTTAAGTACAATTGATTTTTTTTTAAAGACGTAGACAATTCGAAGACTAATATATGTTTAGAGAGCTCGATAACAACAGATCATAATACTTCTATCACTGATGACCATCATTCTAAAATTTACATGTATCGTACACTTTATTGATCGCCCCCCCAAATATAAAATTTTGGTTCCGCCCCTGACCCTGTCAATAAGTTTTTCCATCTCTTGTCTATTAATGAACCAATCTCTGTTCTCATCAGCTAAGAGGAGTTCCCAAATAGCTTTACAGCCAGGATGTTTTCGATCCAAGATTTTTGAATGCCGCTTGCAGCTCTTCCCTTGACAATTTACCATCACCATTTTTGTCACACATGTTGAAAACATCAATTAGCTCTTTTCTTGTATAGGGAACACTCCTAGGTTGATCATCACCTCCATCCCCCATTGCGCTATATTGTATCGAACCATTTTCGATGCAATGAGGTTAGAGATGGAGCCGCAGTTATTTATAATATTGATCAGATCTATGCATGTCACTAGCTCGAAGATCATAGCTTTATTCTACTTATCTTCATAGCTGTTTCAAACTTTACTCTCTCACATAAATATACCTTTTCCATGCTGGATTAACGATTATGTAAGTAGATCATAATAACATTTCTTCCCATGCAAACCCCTTATTTGCAATTATTATTCTTGCATGGACCACGACATGCGATTGATTTATAATTATTATTGGCTTTTTTGCTTTATACATTTAGATAATATTTAAAAACAAATCACAACATCATTGTTCCTTGATCACTAAATTTATAAGTCCAGATTTGTTTTAGAAGATAAAATTAAAAATTTTATTTTTTTTTTAAATTTATTATTATATTTTTAAAAATTTCCATATAAAATATAATAAAAAATTTAATATTTTAAAATTTTAAAATTACACTTTAAAATTTCAAAACAAAACTAATATTTAAAAAATATATTATAATAATATTTTATTTTTTTCAATTTTTATTTTATCTTATTTTATCTTATCTTTAAAAATATTATTTATCTTATCTTATTTAAAAATATTATCTTATCAGAACAAATGTCGAGATCTATTTATCAGGACAAGTAGCATTAATCTTATATTATTTTTTATTTCGTTATTAGGAGGAAAGTTAATTATAAGACATGATGCCTTTCCACTAAATATTAATAGGAGTACAGCACCCTGCAACGTTCAATGATTCCTTCTAGCTAGCTTTCGAAAAAGGAAAATAAAAAGCGTGAATAACTGTGTAGTAGTAGACCCACAAAACTTTAATATCACGTCAAACAATCAGCATCGAATTCCTATGTAGCAAGTGTTGATAAACTTCCATCTGCGTTGATCTCTACATATGGCCCAGGACCAGTACATCACTTTCTTTTGCTTGGTTTTTGGATAAGAAACTGGTTTCTGGATAAGAAACCCACTATCACTTCCGAGGGGTATTAACACATATTATAGGCGTATGCTTATGAAAGAGTAATATCTATGTCATAAACAAATTAAAGTTTACAAATCAATCATCGTGATCATGATATATATTGTAATAAAATGTAATGTTATTTTAGTCTATCAAATTAAACTCTTTTTCATTCTCTCAAATTGTTGCCATAATTCTTTCATCGTCTTGGCAGAAATTAAAAGCTTCAACTCTTAACTTACACATAGTTGCTTTTTCTTTCTTCTTTTTGTTTTTGCTTTTAATAATTAAGCACACGAAATTATGGCACCCATTATAAAGAGACTGAATTATCGAGAAAGAAGGACTATTATTAGGAGTATCCAGAGACTGTATTTCTGGCCTGTCCCTTTATATTCTATTCCACGTTGTCTAGAAATATTTCATCATGATCATTATTGCTCGATCGGTCTTATTATATGTTATATGCTCTAAGCATGGGAGAATCAGGGAATTTCTATAGATCGATTGCAACGAATTGGAACCAACAACATGTTTTGATGGAGGGCTTTGGTCCTAATTCCAGCCCACGAGCTGGGCTCTATTTATAATGAAAACCCCTTCTCTTAATCCACTGCACAAAAAGCTCAAACCTAAAAAAGAGAATAACAAAATAAAATGCAATACAAAAATAAATAAAATAAAATAAAATAACCAAAAATAAATAATTAAAAACATATTAAACTTGGGATCTCACATTCTACCCACCTAAAAGAATTCTCATCCTTCAAATTGATAAATTAATTGCAAAACAAATTACAAAATACAACTCAAATCACGATTGTGAAATATATACAGTCAATAATACTATTGAAAAAGCAGTAGCTAATTACCTTACACACCTAGAGGGGGGGTGAATAGGTGTTTAACAAAAACAATGGCAGTTTAAAAAATTAATCAACATAAACAAGCAATCAAAGGAGAAATCAACACACAGATTTTGGTTACGAAGTGGAAACTCATTTGAAGAACCTCTTCAAAATCTAAAACCACTACGGGTGTAAGACACCACCTCTAATCCACTATAGAAATTTTAGTTTGTTACAACTAATTTAGAAACACTTACAAACCAACAGTAGCATCTAAACTTGTCTTGCAACACCACGAGTGACCCACTCGATCTCTACACGCATGTAGTGCCGGAACTCCGACCTTTCTATAGCTTCTCACACTAGCACCTTGATTTCTTCATCCAAGCACCTTGAAGAACTCTTCCAGCTTGATGAACACGTCCACTCAAATGGACTCACTGAAATTATGAATGTGTGTTGTGGGGGAGAAATATAATCCAAGAGAATGATCTTTGAAACAATGGAGATGTTTTCTCTCAAGAGATGAAATGGGACTCCTTGGCTTTTTCTCAATGTTTCTCCACCAAGCAGCAGAAGATTTAAGGATGTATTTATAGGCCTTCTCTTGAAACGGCGCTCAAACCCTAGAGAAACTCGTATAAGATGAATTTCGCTCGAGCGGGATATCGAGCGAGTGTCGAGCGAAGTCTCTGCCTGGACTTCGCTCGAGCGCCATGTCGAGCGAGTGTCGAGCGAAGTCTCTGCCTGAACTTCGCTCGAGCGCCATGTCGAGCGACTGTTGAGCGAGATCACTGTGTTCGGTTTTTCTCGAGCCATTTTGATCCTCTTCATGTGTACTCTGTCCACAATTAGTTACAACTCAATTATATTAGGTTTTTCACTAGAAAATTGCCAACTACCAAATTTTACATCAACAATCTCCCCCTTTGGCATTTCTGTGACAAAACCTCTAACCTATACATTGGACCTAATCCTATCACACACAAACAACAGGACTTCCACATGTAGGTTTAGTCTTGGCAAGTGAAGTATCTGCACACTTAACAAACATGTAAACGTACCAAAAGAAAATACTTGCAAGGAATTTAACACATGAACTCAAACATAAAAAATATTGCCACAAAAATTTAACACTAAACCTTCAATAGCAATTAGTTCAACACAGAATACATCAAGAGTTTAATCACATAGCAAAACTAAAAACAACAAACTTCTAGGTACTCCCCCTACAAAGTAGCTTATCTCCCCCTAAATCTAGCTACTCCCCCTAAGATCACTCCCCCTTTTTGTCACAAATGGTAAGGGGTCTCAATCTCCATCAGTCTCTTCGTCCTCAGCAAGAAGATGCTGAACTTGATTGCCAAGCTCAATCACCTGAGTGTCAAGTGTGTCAAACCGAGCATTGATATGAGTATCCAATTGAGTAACCCGAGTCTCAAGGCTGTTAAGTCGGTTATCAATGCGGGTATCCATGCTGGTCACTGACTGCTGAATGCTAATCAGAAAGTCCAATAGGGTCTGCCTGGTTGGTTCTGTATCTGGTGGCATCAGACCCGAGCTGGAAGGACCCGAGCTGGACTCAGGAGCGTGAGGAATAGGTCCGCTCTGGGTAGAATGTTCAGGAGTGGGTTCAACATTAGGAAGATGCACCTGACTTAGCTGCATGGTCTTCCGTCCAATTGGTGTCTTAAGACTCACTCTAAGTTCCTGGGAAGTGATGGACACAGACTGCGACAAGGCTATCCTCGTAATTAGACAAGCAAGAGGAAGACCAGTTTGAAAATTTGACGACATATGGGCCTCTATCATGACCCGACAAAGAAGACTGCCCAAATCAATAGTGACATCAGTGAGCAAGGCATGTAGAAGAAGGGCACGATCCGGACCAATGTCACTATAATGTCCAGTTGGGTATATGTTGGTCAAAACAATCCGACTCACAATCTGGTATGCATGGGGAAACGACTTGGTCGCTAGAAGGGAAACATTCTTGAGATCACTCACGAGGGAACTAGGGCTGTAAAAAATTCTAAACTCCAAATGCTTACCACCAGCTTTGAGGAAATTAGAATGAAGGAGGATGAAACATTTGATGTCTTTTATGCAAGATTGAATGACATTGTAAACTCTCGGTTCAACTTGGGAGACAAAATCCCAGAAAATAGAGTTGTAAGAAAAGTTCTCAGATCTCTTCCTGAGAGATTTCGTCCCAAGGTTACTGCAATTGAGGAAAGTAAAGACTTGGATGTCATGAAAATAGAAGAGCTGGTGGGTTCCCTGCATACTTATGAACATACTCTGCCATTGGATAGGAAGAGCAAGTCCATTGCTCTTAATACAATTCAAGAGGACTCAGATGAGTCATTCGATGAATTAGCAATGAGTGACAGAGAAATAGCATTTTATGCTAAGAGCGAGGGTCATAGAGCGAGGGTCCTCGATCAGAAAGTCCAAGTCATAGGATTCCTCCTCTAGCGACCAAGTCGTTTCCCCATGCATACCAGATTGTGAGTCGGATTGTTTTGACCAACATATACCCAACTGGACATTATAGTGACATTGGTCCGGATCGTGCCCTTCTTCTACATGCCTTGCTCACTGATGTCACTATTGATTTGGGCAGTCTTCTTTGTCGGGTCATGATAGAGGCCCATATGTCGTCAAATTTTCGAACTGGTCTTCCTCTTGCTTGTCTAATTACGAGGATAGCCTTGTCGCAGTCTGTGTCCATCACTTCCCAGGAACTTAGAGTGAGTCTTAAGACACCAATTGGACGGAAGACCATGCAGCTAAGTCAGGCGCATCTTCCTAATGTTGAACCCGCTCCTGCACATTCTACCCAGAGCGGACCTATTCCTCACGCTCCTGAGTCCAGCTCGGGTCCTTCCAGCTCGGGTCTGATGCCACCAGATATAGAACCAACCAGGCAGACCCTATTGGACTTTCTGATTAGCATTCAGCAGTCAGTGACCAGCATGGATACCCGCATTGATAACCGACTTAACAGCCTTGAGACTCGGGTTACTCAATTGGATACTCATATCAATGCTCGGTTTGACACACTTGACACTCAGGTGATTGAGCTTGGCAATCAAGTTCAGCATCTTCTTGCTGAGGACGAAGAGACTGATGGAGATTGAGACCCCTTACCATTTGTGACAAAAAGGGGGAGTGATCTTAGGGGGAGTAGCTAGATTTAGGGGGAGATAAGCTACTTTGTAGGGGGAGTACCTAGAAGTTTGTTGTTTTTAGTTTTGCTATGTGATTAAACTCTTGATGTATTCTGTGTTGAACTAATTGCTATTGAAGGTTTAGTGTTAAATTTTTGTGGCAATATTTTTTATGTTTGAGTTCATGTGTTAAATTCCTTGCAAGTGTTTTCTTTTGGTACGTTTACATGTTTGTTAAGTGTGCAGATACTTCACTTGCCAAGACTAAACCTACATGTGGAAGTCCTGTTGTTTGTGTGTGATAGGATTAGGTCCAATGTATAGGTTAGAGGTTTTGTCACAGAAATGCCAAAGGGGGCAATTGTTGATGTAAAATTTGGTAGTTGGCAATTTTCTAGTGAAAAACCTAATATAATTGAGTTGTAACTAATTGTGGACAGAGTACACATGAAGAGGATCAAAATGGCTAGAGAAAAACCGAACACAGTGATCTCGCTCAACAGTCGCTCGACATGGCGCTCGAGCGAAGTCCAGGCAGAGACTTCGCTCGACACTCGCTCGACATGGCGCTCGAGCGAAGTCCAGGCAGAGACTTCGCTCGACACTCGCTCGATATCCTGCTCGAGCGAAATTCATCTTATACGAGTTTCTCTAGGGTTTGAGCGCCGTTTCAGGAGAAGGCCTATAAATACATCCTTAAATCTTCTGCTGCTTGGTGGAGAAACATTGAGAAAAAGCCAAGGAGTCCCATTTCATCTCTTGAGAGAAAACATCTCCATTGTTTCAAAGATCATTCTCTTGGATTATATTTCTCCCCCACAACATACATTCATAATTTCAGTGAGTCCATTTGAGTGGACGTGTTCATCAAGCTGAAAGAGTTCTTCAAGGTGCTTGGATGAAGAAATCAAGGTGTTAGTGTGAGAAGCTATAGAAAGGTCGGAGTTCCGGCACTACATGCGTGTAGAGATCGAGTGGGTCACTCGTGGTGTTGCAAGACAAGTTTAGATGCTACTGTTGGTTTGTAAGTGTTTCTAAATTAGTTGTAACAAACTAAAATTTCTATAGTGGATTAGAGGTGGTGTCTTACACCCGGAGTGGTTTTAGATTTTGAAGGGGTTCTTCAAATGAGTTTCCACTTCGTAACCAAAATCTGTGTGTTGATTTCTCCTTTGATTGCTTGTTTATGTTGATTAATTTTTTAAACTGCCATTGTTTTTGTTAAACACCTATTCACCCCCCCTCTAGGTGTGTAAGGTAATTAGCTACTGCTTTTTCAACTATAATAGATATGCGTGGATAATGCTCTCTCATGTACCTCTCTAACCTAAGAGAATTCCTGAGCCAACAGTCTCCCTATGACACCTTCACCAAATTAGGCATCGTCTTGGATCTCAATCTTTGCTCATTCCAACCCATAATCTACATTGGTGCAACCTCATATGTAAGGTCGGGTTGCAGTTGGATGCTAATCGGATTGACACGTTGTGGCTCTTGCTGACTTCTATCTGAAACTCTTCTTTAGTGAGGATACAAGATATACATTAAGCACCTCCTCAAAATATTTCCATAAAGCAATCCTATATGTACAGGCCCAACCTTCTCCATTGTCTCAAAAAGGGTCGGCATACTTTGGGCTAAGTTTTTTTTTTTCTTCCCAAAATGCTTGGCGCACTTCATGGACGAGACTTTGAGGTACACTCAAATAACCTTTTTCGAAAGGCAGACCTCTTCTTCTTGTATCTGCATAACGATTCTAACTATTCTGTATTCTTGTCATCATATCCCTTATGTCTCAGATCATCAGTTTTATCTACGGCCACTCCTTGGTGATAAGTTTTATAATTCCAAATGCATGAAGATTCTGTATTGAAATAAGATTTGTGAGAATATATAAAATATACAAATTATTGGGTCTGGTAGGAATTTTAATATTCCTTTCTTCCAAAGAATTTTTGGTCAGGTAGGAGTTCTTTTGTTGGATTCGAATTCCAGTCTTCAGAATTTTATTATTACAAATTGAACCAAATCTGGTAAGTAATTATATTATTCTTCTTATCTGATCTGGGGCTCTGATATTGGGACACAAGTACTGCAGAATTGTCCGATTTATCTTTGTTGGTATTATCTAATATAATCTACGTACAATGGATAAATATCTCCTAGAATATTGAGCAGTTTGAAGTATATATTATATAATATCTTGCAATTAATTAAGAGAGAAAATGAAACCTGCATTTCGGGAATTTGGTCGTATAGACTTGCAGGTTTATCAATTTGATCTCTTATATATCAGACCGGCCGTGAAAAGCAACAGTACTCATGGATTTCATTTTGGGAATTTAGCTGTATCGATTGACTGGGTAAGGTAACAAAGGCTACATGATATATAAGTCATTCGAGAGCAATTAGTTCGTTAAACCTGAATTTTGTTTGATTTGTTTAATAAATCAATTGTTCATAAATATAAATTATGATTGATTATTTATTTATTTATTTTTATAAGAAATAAGACATTTCATTAATAAAAGAATATTACAGACATTTATCAAGCCATAAGACTTGAAAAAAAAGGTCTGGAATACAGTCTCATCACATGGTAATATTCTCTACATTTCCAGCATTTCTAGGTAATTTATGATTGATTATTAAATGATATCATTTAATGTGTAAAACTTGAATAATTGACTTGTATAAGCTCATATAAACTCAAATAACATTATATTTATTTCTCATGGTATTAATATCTCCACATCTCTATGTTTATTATTCTTAATCCTAAAGATATGCATGTTACTTGAACATTAATCATTATAATAAATATAACTTGTAACACTCTGGTCTCGAAGATCCAGAGAGTTAGGTCATTTTCCTCAAATCATCTCAAATAACACCAATTTATATATTCCAAATTTTCCAATAACCAACTGATATAAAAAAGGCACTCCATGATTGATTAACCAATATTTATGAAACTCTCTCCAAGAAAACTAAACATAAACCTTAATAAAATCAAATGACTTCAAATACTTTCAATAAACCAAAACTTGACAAACTAAAATAATCAACAAAGATAAATCCTTTATTAAGCCTCAAGAAAACTTGTATCCACGAGCACTTATTCTCCTATGATCACCAAGCCTCTCTAGAAAAGGCTACCCTTGCTGATATCGTACTGAACCATCTCAACTATCTGAAAAATTGTTATTAGAGGAGGGGGTGAGTTATCCACAACTCAGTAAGCAAAGAACATATACTAGTGTGCAAACATGAGCATTTATCAAAATTCAGAATGCAGAACGAAATATTTCTTACTTTTCAAAAAAAATGCAGAAGCAGGTTACATTATCAAAAATCAGAGCGAAAGTTTAATATAAACAAAAACAGAAAATCCTTTTGGCATAGCATAATTGAAACGTCTTATCAAAAATAGAAATACCATATTTAACCCCCGTGGTAGGGTTGTGCAAACCTCGGCGGCCAACCAAGCAGAAAACAGAATGTGAATCTTTCCCTTATTATTCTCGGAATCCCGAGTGTGCACACAGGAAAGACCACGCAGAAAACCACTTTGTATCCAAAGTGGATGCACCAGAAACAGAATAGTTGGTACCAACCCAGGACTAAACAAAGCGAAACAGAACCAGAACGTCATGCCAGAGGTTTCAGAAATCATATCATATCATACCCGAGTACAGAATTTTTCCAAAACAAGAACAGAATCAGATCATAAATATCATTTATACAGAAATTTTCATATTCGCTCTTTTTCAGTTCGAAAAATAGAATGCAACAAAATAGCTCATGTCTACACCAGTTCATGCCAGAAAATATTTTATTCTTATACGATTTCTTATGCATAGGCGAAACAAAACTGAGGTGATTTCAAAATTTCTTTTCGTAACTAAAACATGCATATTTTTCAAAATAAATCTCAGTTCATATTTTTAATGTAAAGTCTAGCATAGGAACCCCGCTTACCTGAACTTCTTAGCTTTCTGAATTATCCTCGAAAAAAGAGCTGAATTAATTGTCACCTATAAAATAATCACATAATTCCCGTAAACTTCTAAATGATTACAAACTTCCACAATAGACCCTGAGAAATAAAAATCCAATATTTTTCCTTAACATCTAAACGTCCTCGATATCCCGAATAACAATTCTCCTCAAAGTACTAAAATTCGCTAAACTTCTCTCAAACCTTATAATAAATTTCTTCAATACCTCGATCTTCACTTAATAAAATATTACAAGGCTCAAATAATTTTAAAGATGTATCCAAAATAATATAAAATTCGAAATCAAAAATAAAAATTTAAAATAGAACTCGAACCCAATCCAAAACATTTAGTTTCAAAACAATTTTACAAGCGCTCAAAACTAAATAAATCCGAAATATAGAAATAAGATTTTTGTAGAACAACACTAGGTTTAATAAAACATATGCAGGTTATTTTAGTAGCTTAGAACGACTACCGTAAACCTTGAGGTCAACTGAAAATAAAGGGATTGATTAAAGCGAAGACTCGTGGGATAGAGACTCACCAACCGGAGAGGTATTGCAGAGGAGGTTGTGGGCACGGCGTGAACTTATGAAAAAGGAGCGGCGGCATGGGGTGGTGGAAGGTACCCGAAGTTACTCTCTAAGCAGTGAGAGTGAGGTGTTTTGCGGCGGAACGTGCGGCGAGGACCACTTGATATGCCTGGCTTGGAAGCTCTGTTTCGGGTGGTTTAAAACAGGGGCACATATACGAGTTTCGGTGGTGGTCACGGGTGTAATTTGCAGTGTTTGGCGAAGATAATGGAGAGTGCTCTGTTTTCGGGGAACAAAAACAGGGGATGATCGGCAAGGCTAAGAGTGGGGCACGGCTGGGGCAGTGCCTAGAATGCACGACGGGGTTTTTGTGCATGAAGAAAGGGGCTGCTATGGGTTGCACTGGGCAGTGCGGGGAGGATGTTAATGGTGGCTACGCAAGGTTGTGTTTCCGTGATGAAGATAGCGCATTGGAGTTGTTCCCGTGAGAGGTTAGCGGCTGCAGAAGGTTTTTCCTATGCATGAGGGGTAACTGCAACTATAGATATATATATATATATATATATATATATATATAAGGTGATACTGAGAGCCCTAAACGAAAACGTGAAAGCGGAAGAAACGGACACGCTGGGGGCAGACTTTGCTGGGAAGGAAATTGATGCACCAAAAATACCTATCTACAAAGATATTGATCGGTTGCCAAAAATAGTGGGAGAAGATACGTGCGTGGTGATATGAAGGTGAGGGCCGTGATCGCGGAAAAGGCTGGGATCGCTACCGGGATGCCTGATTCTATGGGATGCGGCCACTGTGAGTTAAAAGAAGCAAACGGAAAAAGGGCAAAAGAAAATCCGAGTATAGAAGGAAAATGTGAGGCTAACGTCAACGGAAAATGAAGGAAATTTATAAAAATGGAATGTGTAATCAGAGGAACCGCTGGAAATAAACAAACAGTTAAAATAAATAAATAATAAAGATCACACATTAAAACTATGTCGGATGAAAAATCTGGCTCCTCAAGGTTGTGGGTGTTACATAACTGTTGATATATCTATCTATAAATATATTTCGTAAAGATGCAAAAAGTTAGAATATTTAAATAAAGTTATAATATAAATATAATAATCTATTTTATCAAATAAAGCTACATATGAATTAACTTGGATACTAAATGAGTTGTTCGTGAGAATAAGAACTAAATCGATGAAAAACTCAAGACCAACTCATATTGTTCGGTCAAAATTTAGGATATGAGGGGTACTACGTACGTATCATGTATTCATGATATTATTCGTGTTGCATTGAGAGAATTCAGAGAATTTTTTAATGGTACTATTATGCGCGGTATTAATTAAAATGTTGAGAGTTGATGAATTAGTGCGAATGGATCGAAGCTCAAATTCCAAATAAATGTTTTTGAGAGTTTAGTAAAAACTTTTACTAATTAACCTCACATTATACGCTACATACAATTTTTTATTTTTAATGAAATGTGTAATAGTGTATTAATGAAATGTGTAATGCCCCAATCCCGAATGTTCTGGAGAGTTAACTCTTATTTCTTAATATCCACAAATATTCAAGATACCCTTCAAAAAAGACTAAACCAAACCTCAATCAAATAAAATAATACCTCCACATATAACACCCCACTCCGGCACCAAGCTTTCTTCTAATTATTATTTTTTTTTGGTTTTATTTGTTCCAAAAGTCTATTTCAGTTTTTCGAGCAACGTTTTTATTTTATTTACATTCCTAAATTATTGTTTGATTTACTGATTTATTATCATTATTTTTCCTCTTTCCTCTCCATAATTATCTCACATTGCCGTAATTCCCATGTACATATCTCCTCCTTCAAATTGCTTGGCAACCGAATAGGACGAGTGATTGGGCATTTCTTCCTTTCCTAAAATAGTTTTGCCTCCATCAAGCCTTTCTTTCCCGCTTTACGCTTCCTTAAGGTTTTAGTATCATTATATATATCTATGCGAAGGAAAACCTCAATGCCACAACCTCTTACGCACGTAGCCTCCCCCTCATGAATGAAGAAAGCTTCATGCCGCCGCTGTCCTCTGAGGTGCCTCAACCCCTTGCTCCCCACCATTGCTTAGCCCTTTTTACCCATCAAGATAGGCTTCCATCTCCGTCCTCTGACCCCAACGTGCACTACCCCTTGCGAGTGATCAACCATGCGCCGTGAGGCCCAACTCCTCTACTGCACAGCCACTACAAGCGCCGCAGACCACCAGAATCCCCAGACCTTGCATCAACTCTTGGAGACGGTAAAACACAACCGATACCCACCGAGGAACCACGGTGTAAGGAAGCCACAAAGTTAACGAGTATACTCTGTTTTACTACTGAAAAATAGAGCAGATCCTTCACTGGTTCCCCCACCGAGCGAGCACCATTCCGCAGGCTACCCCCCTACTTAGTCAAAAACATTGCTCAGTTGCCGCCAGAAACCACTCAGACAGCAGTCGAAATCACCCGGCACCACCATCACGCAACCTCCAGACGGTTGTACCGAAACCCACTGCCAAACTCCATGTCACAGCAATGAGCACCTCTGTTTTGGCTCGCATGAACAGAGCATTACCCACATAAAAAGGAGCCGCATCCCACCCTTGGACAGCCCCTGTTTAAACCATCTATAAACAGAGCCTAATTGCTACTTTTGCCAATCGCGGCAACCAACCACGTAACCGAGAGTCACACCTTTCGGAAACCATTCAATATAGTCTAGAAAAGGCCGGAAATTCAACCAGTACTGCCGCCCTGTCCCTTGATTCGTCGCATGCCACTTTCCATCGCCACCCAACTCCGTCGTATCTCCACTAGTTCTTAGCCCCGACCTCGGTGAGCCTCTGCCTCCCGTCCAATCTAAGTTCATTTTTGTTTCCCTGCAATAACCCTTGTTTTATCCTTTTCGTGTTGTGTTTTCACTCTTTAAGTGATGCTGTTGAAATTTTAGGTTATGAAGTTGCAGTTTTATCACCTCGTTTTATAACAAATTTAAAGAGTTTTTAAAATGATAATTTTAATAGGTTGATTTGTTTCGGGTCTTCTCATATTGTTATACGGAGTTTCTTTTTTTTTTTTGAGTGTTTTATGCTAAGACAAAGTTTTGGCTAAGTGTTTTGGATTGGGTTCGAGTTCTATTTTATTTTTATTTTTTAATTTCGAATTTTAAATTACTTTGGGTACATCTTTAAAATTATTTGAGCCTTGTAATATTTCGTTCAATGACTATTCTCTTCAGTGGGTTGTGTTTTAATTTGTGAAAGACACTTGATTTGTTTTGGAATATTGGGTTAAGTTATTAATATTTAAGTGAAGATCGAGGCATTGAAGAAATTATTATATTTTAAGGTTTGAGAGGAATTCAGTGAATTCTAGTATTTTGAGAAGAATTGTTATTCAGGATACCGAGGCTGTTTAGATGTTAAGAAAATATATTGGATTTTTATTTCTCAAGGTCTATTTGCGAAGTTTGTATTCATTTGGCAGTTTATGGAAATTACGTGATTATTTTATAGGTGACTATTAATTCAGCTTTATTGAGGATAATTCAGAAATCTAAGAAGTTCAAGTAAGCGAGGTTCCTATACTAGACTTTACATTAAAAATATGAACTGAGATTTCTTTTGGAAAATATGCATGTTTTAGTTACGAAAAAAAATTTTGAAATCACCTCAGTTTTGTTTCGCGTATGCATAAGAAATCGTATAAGAATAAAATATTTTCTGGCATGAACTGGTGTAGACATGAGCTATTTTGTTGCATTCTATTTTTCGAAGTGAAAAAGAGCGAATATGAAAATTTCTGTATAAATGATATTTATGATCTGATTCTGCTCTTGTTTTGGAAAAATTCTGTACTCGGATATGATATGATATGATTTCTGAAACGTCTGGCATGACATTCTGGTTCTGTTTCGCTTTGTTTAGTCCTAGGTTGGTACCAACTATTCTATTTCCGGTGCACCCACTTTGGTTGCAAATTGGTTTTCTGCGTGGTCTTTCCTGTGTGCACACTCAGGGCTTCCGAGAATAATAAGGGGAAGATTCACATTCTGTTTCTGCTCGGTTGGCCGCCGAGGTTTGCACAACCCTACCACGGGGGTTAAACATGGTATTTCTATTTTGACAAGACGTTTCAGTTATGCTATGCCAAAAGGATTTTCTGTTTCTGGTTACATTAAACTTTCGCTTTGATTTTTGATAATATGACCTGCTTCTGCATTTTTCTGGAAAGTAAGAAATATTTTGTTTTGCATTCTGAATTTTAGTAAATGCTCATGTTTGCACACTAGTATATGTTCTTTGCTTACTGAGTTTTGGATAACTCACCCCCCTCCTCTAATAACATTTTTCAGATAGTTGAGATGGTTCAGTGCATTATCAGCAAGGGTAGCCATTACTAGAGAGGCTTGGTGATCATAGGAGAATAAGTGCTCATGGATACCAGTTTTTTTTTTTTTTTTGAGTCTTAGTAAATATTTATCTTCATTGATATTTCTAGTATGTCAAGTTTTGGATTGTTGCAAGTATTTGAAGTCATTTGATTTTATTAAAGTTTATGTTTAGTTTCTTGGAGAGTTTCATAAATATTTGTTAATTAATTATAGAGTGTCCTTTTTATATTAGTTGGTTATTGGAGAATTTGGAATATATGAATTGGTGTTTTGAGATGATTTGAGAAAAACGACCTAACTCTCTGGACCTTTGGGAGCGGGGCGTTACACCACAGATCTCAAATTTATCCATAACTAACATACCAAAATAACTTCTAGAAATAAATCTACAAAATATGATCTTCCAAGGCTTCTTACCATTGGCTCTCCAGCTAAACCATCAAAATTATCTGAAAAATATTTTGGAGATAGAGGTGAGTTATCAACAACTCAGTAAGTAGAGAATATATACTAATATGTAAACATAAGAATTTACCAATTCCAAATGCAGTACAAAATGTTTTCATCTTCAGAATGCATAAAGAGAACATGCTATCAAAATATCGTAGCGAAAGTTCAAAAATAATCAGAATCAAAATTCCTTTGACATAGCATAATTGAAACATCTTACTAGAACAAAATATCATGTTTAACCCCCGTAGTAGGGTTATGAAATATCGACGGCCAACTGAATAGAAACTTAATGTGAATTTTCTCCATATTATTTTCGGAGTCTCGAATGTGCACACAAAAAAGACCACTAGAAAATCACTTTACAACCAAAGTAGGTGTACCGAAAATAGAAAAGTTGGTACCAACTCGAGCAGAACGGAATAGAAACAGAAATAGAATGTCATGACAAAGGTTTTCAAAATCACATCATATCATATCAGAGTCAGAACATTTTCAGAATAGACCATAATCAAATCTCAGAAATATATTTTATGCACAAATTTTCATATTCGCTCATTTTTAGTTTTAGAAACAGAATGCACAAAAATAATTCATGTCTATAACAGTCATGCTAGAAAATACTTTATCCTTATATAGAATTTTATGAGTAATGCAGAACAAATAATTGAGGTTTTTTTTTAAGTTTCTTTTCATAACCAAAACATACATGTTTTTCAAAATAGAGCTCAGTTCATGTTTTTAATGTAAAGTTTAGTATAGGATCCCGCTTATCTAAACGTTTTAGCTTTTCAGAAATATGCACAACAAAATTGGACAAAATGAATCTTCACCCATATATCATCACGTAACCTATGTAAATTCCCAAATGATCACAATCCTCAAAATAGAACTTAGATATAAATTCCAATATCTTTCCTTAACATCTAAATATCTTTGAAGCCCTAAATATCAACTTTTCCCAATGTGCTTTGAATTTACCAAATTTCTCCAAAATCCTAAGATATTATAAAATGTCTCAAGTTTTGCTTAATAATCACTTTAACATAATTCCCAACTCAAACCAAGGGTTCAAAAGACAAAACTCGACACACCCAAATAACGAAAGAATGTTGTAATAAAAAATATTACACAACCCAAAAAAATTTAGAACACGAATCCAAAATGATTTTAGAAAATAAAACCCATTCCAAAAGCATTTAACTACGAAAAGTATCTTATTACAAAATGCTCAACATAAAAAGAAACTAAGCAGCAATGAGACCAAAGCCTGAAGTCAGAATAACAACCCACTACAAGCGAAACTTAAAAGCCCATGCTTTGTTTTAAAGACAAGAGGGCATAATAAAAAATATATATATATATTATTTCTTATAAAACTGACTCTCTTCCACCTACCGAAAGTGGCTTACGTAAAAGCACAAGAAAGTAAACAAAAGTTTGTTTTGTTTTAAGACCAAGAAAAAAAGAGTATAATTTTACAAGGAAACACTCTGAGAGGGGAGATCCGTTCAGGGATTTGGACCACTCACAATGTGAAGCCCATAGTCCTTATGACCGACCCGAATCCAAGCCCAAGCATGAAGGGGAAAGAGCCAAGGAAAAGAGACTAAGTAATCTTGGCCATCCATCAAACTGGGAAGGTGAGCCCAGGCAATCCCGAGCGTCCACAAAGATAGAGAAAATATCAAGAATATCTTGCTCAGGTCTCTCTACGTCTGCCTCCGCATTAAATGAAATTAGACGTAATTCTATCGAGCCAAGTGCCTCATTAAATGCAAGGTCGGGCCAAATGTGCCGTATTAATTGTTATCTTGGATCTATTCTTGCAAGTCATTAATGAGGAAAATTAATATGGCTGAGATGAGAGGGTAGGAATCAGGCCATCATTGGCTGGCTGACGATCGGATAGAGTCACCAAACGTCATCATCTATCCCTATCTATAGATTCAACGTAAGAACACCTATAAATAGCATCCAACATATCATGAGGTAGGTTACACTCTAAACACCATCTAACTCCAATACTGTTGTCTTCAAGACCTATTCAAGATCTAACTTTAGCATTGGAGAGGTCTCGGGCCCCGACCTTGCTTTTTCTTTCGAATTGGAGGTTAGAGTCGACTGGATCGTTAAGTTTAGTTGGGTCACAAGATACGTCCTTAACAGTGGCGCTATCTATGGGATATGATTTCATAGAAGCATACTTTTTACATACCAACTACAACACGATTCCATACAACTAGTGATGAAGAATATCAAGACCCTGTCATGGAAGCAAGACTAGTAGCGATGGAAGAAACGATTAAAAAGCTGACTGAGGAAAATTTTGCCTATGGCAGCACAACGAAGAACCTATAGCCCACAATGAAACCAGCATTAGCGAGGATGCAAACTCTTAACCTAACGTCAAAGTTAACGTGTCCAAGGAAGAATGACGTCGAATGCATGTCGAACTCATGGAGCTTGGAGACAAATATGCAGAGATGGCCAAACCGATCAACTTACCCACAAGGTCAAGCTCATCAAGAGGCAACACGGGGACACCTTATAGTTCCAATGTAATGGCAGTCCCTATTCACCCAAAGTCCAAGGTTTCCCAAGTAGAACTTTATGACAGATCCAAAGACTCAGTAAAGCACTTAGAAGCATTCAAAGTGCATATAAACCTACACGACTACCCAAGAGAAGTAGCCTATCGAGCATTCCCTTTGACGTTGAAAGGGGTGGCCTGTACATGGTTCAAGACCATTCCCTCAGGTTCTCTCAATGGGTTCGAGGGGCTAGCTCTACTTTTCACTACCCAATTCATGGCCAGCCAAAAAAGGAGGCGCCTTGCAACATACCTTTTGACCCTTAAATAAAGTGAGACTACAAGCTTGAAAAAGTACCTTGCCAGATTCAACAGGAAGAGAATGGCGATGGATGACCAAGACAAAAAGATCACACTACCGGCACTCCTAGGAGGCATATGGCCCAGGTTTCCCTTTATGGCTAAAATCGCGAAAAAAACCCCAACCACCTTGAACGGATTTATGGATCAAGCCGATGGGTTCATCAATACTAAAGATACCCTTGAAGCCTTGATGGTCCCTCGACAAGGGGGAGCTTCGGCAAGAGGACCATGTGATAACTAGTCACAAAGGGAACTCCAGTCGGGATGAAACCAAAAGAAAACCCCTTGATGAAAGGAAAAGATGAGACCCCCCACGGGTAAACAAACCTCCACGACCGCACACCAACCTAACTATCGAAGACAACCACCAATCAAGCTCAAGTCGAAAAATAGAGCAGAGTAGTCGAGAGGGCACAACATAGAAGATTGTTATGCCTTGAACAAAAAGCACGAGGACAATCTGCAATATAATGGGCAAAGAAGAAGTCGATCCAGGTTACCTTGTAGGTGGGAGCAAGGGCATGATAGTGACAAAAGAACTCCTCCTTCCAGTCACCTGCTCGGCGAAATTAGGATGATTGTAGGCGAAATTACTAAAGGTTGGACTACTTCCTCTTCTTGGAAAGCACATACCCGGAAAGCAAGGTATGAGGAAGTATATACTGTAGGAAATGCCCCAGAGAAAAGAGTTTGAACTTCTCAAAAAATCCCGATCGTTTTCGACGAAAGAGACGAGTAGGGAATCGTCCACCCCCACGATGAGGCGTTAGTGATCACCATGATGGTGGGCAACTTCATGACCAGACAGATACTGGTGGACAACGAAAGCTCGGTAGATATCCTGTTCTGGGAAGCTTTTGCTTGGATGGGAATTAGTCATGGCCAGCTGCATCTAGTTTAAGTTCCTCTCAAAGGATTCACTAGTGAAGTGATCCAATTTGTGGGAGTCATTACCCTCCTCAACTTGGCAGGTTCGGCTGCCAGGACTACCTCGATCATGACTGACTTCCTCGTTGTCAGGGCCCCTACCTCTTACAACGCCATTCTAGGAAGACCAACGTTGAACAACTTGAAAGCAGTCACGTCGACCTATCACCTCAAAATGAAGTTTCCAACCAATCGGGTAGTGGGGGAAATCTGAGGAGAACAGTTCTTGGCCAGGGAGTGCTACGCTCATGAATTGCGGCATGGCACTAGGGCGGACGAGACAGTGAGTACCAACTCGAGAAATGCTTATCTTCCACCACCCCTCATTCGAATGAACTCGAGATTGAAGGAAGAGCTTAAGGGCCTCCTCATCAAGCACAAAGATGTGTTTGCATGGGCACATGTAGATATGCCCGGGATCGATCCGTCCATCATTGAACATTTTTTATGCGTCGCCCCAATGGCTCAGAAAGTCAAACAAAAAAATAGAAGTTTCTGCACTGAAAAGTATGCTGCTATTGCAAAAGAAGTTGGTAGATTACTAGCTGCAAAGTTCATTTGGGAACTTCACTACCTAGAGTGGCTTTCTAACGTAGTGCTTGTGAAGAAAGAGAGCTGCAAGTAGTGGATGTGCGTGGATTTCACCGATCTTAATAAAGCCTGCCCTAAAGAAAACTTCCCTCTACCACGCATCGACCTCATTGTAGATTCAACGGCGGGGCATTCGCTCCTTAGTTTTATGGATGCATACTCAAGATATAACCAGATTACAATGAATCTAGAAGATAAGGAGAAGACAGCATTCATTACAGACTGAGGGCTTTACTGTTACACCGCAATACCATTCAGACTTAAGAATGCCGGAGCGACCTACCAACATCTTGTCAACTAAATGTTTAAAAACCAGATTGAATGTAATATGGAGGTTTATGTTGATGACCTCTTAATCAAGAGCTGGCTACTTGACCGTCATCTGATGGATCTCCAAGAGTCATTCTCTATCCTACGATATTACAAGATGAAGCTTAATCCCGCTAAATGCACATTCAGAGTTGAATTAGGAAAATTTCTTGGGATATATGGTTTTTGAACGAGGAATTGAAGCCAACCTGGAATAAATTCATGCCATCCTAAGCATGGTATCACCACGTAACTTGCAAGGAAGTTCAGCGTTTAGTCAGACGAATTGCCGCACTCAACTGTTTTATTGGTAGGTCAACAGATCGATGTCTACCCTTCCTTTAAGTCCTTTCAAAGGTTCACAAATAGGATGCCACTTGTTAATTGGCATTCATTGAACTAAAGGGCTACTTGACTTGTCCCCTATTGCTCAGCCAAGCTGTACTAGGAGAGACCTTTATGGCCTATTTAGTAGCGCCACCTCATGCCACTTTTGCTATCTTAGCCTGCAAGACAAATCAGGGGCAAAGACCCATCTACTATGTTAGTCAGGCATTTCGAGGTGTTAAAGCCAGATACCCTCAAACTGAGATGTTAGTAGTTGCTCTCTTAGTAGGGGCTTGCCAACTGCGTCCCTACTTCAAGTCTCAATTCTGTTAGGGCTTGACACCTCTGGATGGTTGGCCAAGTGGGTGATCGAGCTGAGTGAATTTGACTTGAAATTCCAACCAAGGATAGCCATAAGGCCCAAACCCTCGCTAACTTCCTAGCCAAGTTCACGGGTTTTCCTGAGAAAATTCCTAACCAGCCCCAAGGTCAACCTTGGTAGATAGGGGGAGGTGTGGGAATAAATATCACCTTTGCTTAAGACACCAAACACAATTATGCCATAAGGTTGACCTTCAAAGTAACCAACAACGAGGCAGAGTATGAGCCACTTTTGGCTAGAATGATGATAGCTTGATTGCTGGGAGCAACTAAAGTAGAAGCTAAGGCAGATTCACAAGTGGTTGTCAATCAGGTACTAGGTTAGTATGCCACGAAGGGAGAAAGATTGCAGGAGTATCTTCAGTTCGTATGTAATGAAAAGAACAAATTCAGCTATTTTCAGTTACAACAAATCCTGATAGCAGTAAATTAAAAAGCAGACCAATTGGCGAAAATTGAATCCAGATGAGACAAACACCCTTCCCTAGAGCACACTGAAATCCAATCAGTCGATGCACCCTCCATTGGCAAGGAAATTGAGAATACGACTGCGACCATTCCCGACTAGGTAGTAGACATCACTTGATACTTACTAGAAGGCAAACTCCCTCTTGGCGCAGATGAAGAGTGAAAAATCAAGAACAGGTCGGCTCGGTTTATCATGCTAAAAGGAATGTTCTATAAAAAAGACTTTTCCGAACCTCTACTTAGGTGCTTGTCACATGAAAAAGCCCAATATGTACTTGCAAAAATTGACGAGGGATTTTGTGGGGCTCATATAGGAGGAAGGGCCCTAACTGCATGAGTAACACGAGTTGGGTACTACTGGTTGTGCTCACTTAAAGACGCCAAAGAATTTTCCAAAAAATAATCGAAGTGTCAGGAACATAGTCTGGTACCACATTCGCCACTGGAGGACGTCACCTCGATCTCATCTCTGTGGCCCTTCGCTTAGTGGGGCCTTGATTTGATAGGACCTTTTTCTATCGGGAGAAAATGTGCCAAATTCGTTATGGTAACGGTTGACTATTTTATAAAATGGGTCAAAGTCGAAGCCCTTACCAGCATCACTTCCCAGACCATCACCAAGTTCTTATGGAGGTCCTTGGTTCGTCGATTCAGATTACCTCAGAGCTTTATATCAGAAAATGGGAAACAATTCGATTGTGTTCACTTTCGAGAATAGTGCACCGAGCTAAAGATCAAAGTAAAATAGTATTTACCAGGACACCCACAAGCCAATGGGCAGGCCAAAGTAACTAAAAAGACAATCCTTTAGGCGTTGAAGAAACGGGCCGAGGAGCACAAAGGAGCATGGGCAGACGAGTTTTCAGGAGTCCTTTGGGCATATCGAACGACTATCCGAACTCCTACCGGCAAGACACCATTCGCCCTCACATATGGAAGCGAATCGATAATCCTTGTCGAAATCAGAATACCCACTTTGCATATTCAACATTTTTACACAGAAACCAATAAAAGTAAATTAGCAAAACAATTAGGTCTATTGGATAGCCGTTGAGAGAAAGCACTCGCCCTGATAACCAACAACAAGAGAAAGATAGAGCAATACTTTAATAGGCGAGTTAATCTGCTTTGCTTTCGAGTTGGAGACATGGTGCTAAGACAAACTGGCGTTACCACTCCAGCAGAAGGCAAATTAGGACCCTGATGGGAAGGACCATATTTTCTGACAGCGACCAATAGACTACGCTCATAACGACTTAAAGATAGCCAAGGAGCCGAGTTACCCCACCTATGGAATGCTGAATAGCTAAAAAGGTACTACGTATGATATTGGATATTGTACAAATGTATTTGACTTTGAATTTTGTAAAGTCAGAATTGTTAATGAGATCAGGTGTTGAAATTCATGAAAAGGAACCCTCACTCCCCTCATGCAAAGTCAAAGTCAGCTCTCGCGGGGTGATCAATCCACTCATGTGAAGTCAACTCCTTAGGTGGGGCATAAGTCCTGAACGATTAACCAAACCTTACTTGAGCTAAGAGAGGCTCTAACATCTTAGTCACTCATTTATCCTGGCCTGCTCAAAACTTGTTTATCCTGGCCTGCTCAATACTGTTGAAGTCGAGTCCTCTCCCTCGCCCGAGCTACCCTCATTCTCCCCCCGTTGATCTAGTTATGAACAAAAAGTTGCCCAAGGACAACAACACAACTACAGAATCAGAAGAGAGGACGAGGAATCAAGACGAGGATGAGGGCACTGAGAAAGGTCAGACTGAGCACTTGATGTTGACCCCACCTCAAAAACTCGAGGTTGCTCTAACGATGAGTCATCAGTAAGAATCACAAATGGGACTTCATCCCCACTTGGAGTCTCATCCACTTTGTGGTTGCTTGTGGTTCCCTCTGAGCGATGAATGGTTTCCTCCTCTCGAGCTTCTTCCTCGAAACTAGAACTTTCTCCTTCACCCTTGTCACCATCCTAGTTGCCCTCATGATGACCTGACCGAACTCCATCTCCTTGAATATCGTTCTAGTCATCATATTGACCTTCATTAAGATCGGAACCACGTTTAGGAGAAGAGAGAGGGGGATCAAGTAGCTGACTTACCCTCACAGCCTACTCTTCCAGCTTTTGACGAAAGACTTCCTCAAATGATGCAGCACCTAATGAAAGGGGGGCGTCATTCTCTAGGGCCTGCTCAAAAGCTAAGTTGAGATCTTCATCATCCAAAGACTCGACCCCACCCATCCGAGCCGCCTCCATTTGAGCCTCAGTGACTAATCTAAAAGCCTCGGATCTTACTTTCTCCTTTTCGGCAGGCTGCAGTTTCGTCGATGAAGCAAGGGATGGAGTGCGAACTAGTCGAGGGCACTTAGACTAGGATGTCCTCATCAAGGTGACTCTTCTTCCTCCTCTCTTGTCGCTTGCCTTGACCTGGAGCATGTTTTTGTGATGGGGGGAAGGTCGACAAGAACCCTTAAAATATTCTGATGCTCAGCATAAGATCTATCCGGCTGGGTTAGATATTTCTGAATGTTCCCCACATCAAGAAGGACATCTGACCACAGCTGGTCAAGATCCGCCCAAGCCCAGGCACGTATAGCCTCCACCCTTTCTGTCTCTCGAGGAGTGAGGGCCACCTCTAAATGGGTAGCCGAGGGAAGGTAACCCCAGTCTGCCTGAACGGGGAATTCACCCCTAACTTCTTTCTTAGGGAACTCCCAGTGATTGCCCGAGATGAATAAAAATCTTCGATAATAGTCTCTAGAGTTCGAGTGGCATTCCTCCATTTGAATAATCTTTTAGTCCTTGCTTTTTATTTGGAAACTAGTAACATTTCCATCTCAATATATTAGATGGTATGGTGAAAAAATTCCCGAGCTGTCAAGTCGGGATACACGTCGTTTTGTGCCAAAAGCATGATTTGAAAGGCCACGTAGTTGGCCAATAAAAGACGCCACCAGTTTGAAAGGATTTGGGCAAAAAATGGAGAACCTCCTGAAAGGGCCTGGTGAAGGGAAAATAGAAGCCCTTTGCAAACATAATAGGAAAGACCTCCACCTTCTGCGCCTTCCCTTCGACATCGCAAGCACATACGTTATCCCTAAGTGCTTCTAGGTTGATTTGCCAAGGGATTTTATACTTCTTCCTTAGGGGGTCGACATCAAAAGGTTGGAAAGTTGAAGTCCAGCTATGGCCGGAGAAAAAGGGAGAGGGGTTAGTGGCTGCCATGAAAACGAAACTGAGTGAGAAAAAATGAAGAAAATGAAGATGGAAAAGCTCTGAAAGGTGACTAACAAAGGGTACGAGAGAAAAAACTCAAAAGGTTGAAGAAGACGGATAAAGAAAGGGGCCTATGGGGTTTTTATAGGCAAAGAAAATTTAAAATAATTCGGGAAACGAAGTGACATGACACCCTCAAACTCAACGTGACTCTTGTGGGTATAAGGCATGCTCGACACGGGCCAAGCAGTAATGGCAAGACAGGTAATGATGGCACCCCCGTGTCAGACACTGAACAATTATCGCTCAAAAACATAGAGGGGGAACAGCCATGGTAGTTCAGAAGTCGAAGTGACGAAGCACGATAGCCTAGACGCATTAAATGCTCTTGAATCAGGAGACGAACTGCACGCGAATGGTGCCTGCAGTTCAGAAGATGAATGATAGGATGTGATAGCTGAATCGCATTAAATGCCATGTAAGCTCGAAAGATGAATCATCCTCGAAAGATGAATCGATTAAGTTCAAGTCAAACAAAGGGACAATTGACTTCAGAGAAACGTTATACAAGGTTGACAAACAAAACGTCTCAATATGGGACGCTTCGAATCAAGGACCCTGAGGAACGAACTTGCAGGGCATCCGAACCCCAAACGGGACACTACTCGTAAAGAATCCCCATCAAAGTCTCTACGATGAGAATTCGTGGGAGTACTGAGAGAGGAGATCCGTTTAGGGACCTGGACCACTAGTAATGTGAAGCCCATAGTCCCTATGACCAACCCAAATCCAGCCCCAAAAATGCAAGGGGAAAGAGCCAAGGAGAAAGAGACAAAGTAATCTTGACCATCTATTAAATTGGAAAGGTAAGCCCAAGCGATCCCGAATGTCCACAAAAATTGAGAAAATATTAAGAATATCTTGCTCAGACTACCCTATGTATGCCTCTGCATTAAAAGTAATTAGACCTAATTCTGTCAAGCCAAATGTCTCATTAAATGCAAAGTTGAGTAAGGGGTGCTACATTAATTATTATCCTAAATCCAACCTTACAAGTTATTAATGTTGGAAATTAATACCGTTGTGATAGGATGGTAAGAATCAAGTCATCATTAGCTAACTGACGATTGAATCGGACCCGACCCTACTTTTTCTTTCGAATTGCAGGTTAGAGTCAGCTGGATCATCAAGTTGAGTTGGGCCGCGAAATAATGTCCTCAACACACTCATACTTCGTTTAAACCACAGAAAACAAAAGAATTCGATATTTATGAAAAGGTTAAGAAGTACAACAAAATAAAGTCATTAACGAATACTAACTGAAGAAGTAGCGAAACTACACAAATGAAAAGGAAAGAAACGCAAGGAAGCTGAGCTTATCATACGGCGGACGAATGGGTTACCAAAAAGGCAGACGTGGCGGAGGCTCTACGGAGCAAGGTGGCCGAGCAGTGAAAGAAAATGAGAGAGAGAGTGAGAAGAAGTCTGAATCGCCAAAAGAGGAGGTGGCCGAGACTGTGGATGGCGGCCGCGTGAAACCTCTGTTTTTCGTCCACCAAAACAGAGCATAAACTCCACGTTAAACCAACACATGGAGGAAGATGAGGGCTAGGCCAAAGGTGGGGAGGAACCTAGGCTCACCCGGAGATTGAATGGTGTCTGCACAATGGTCGGTGGGAGGAGGAGACGGACGGTGGCTCTGGAGTAGCTGTACGCGTCTTAGCGGCTCGATTACGCGTTGGGTGGCTCACAGCCATCATTTCTCGGCCTAACTCGGTGGTTGGTGGTGCAACACGGTGTATGGATGCCGTTGTGGGGTGGCGTTTGCTGTGTATATGCCTCACGGTGGTGCAGTTGTTCTGGACAGTTTGGTTTCAGAGAAGAGAGCAAAGAAAACAGGGGATTTCAACGGCGCTAGCTAGGTAGTGGGTCAAGAAGCTTTCACAGTGGTTGGGCAGTGGCTAGCAAACGGTGGTTTGGCTGTTCGGTGTTGCTCGTTTACAGCGGAGGAGGCTACTGTACTGCAACATTGGACACGGGGTGCATCGAGAAGGCCGAAATGGGTCCCACAACAGCGTGCATGGGAGCCTCAAAAGAGAAAAGCATAAAAGTGATGCGGTGGCACTGGGTTTCTCCATGCATGGGATGAGTGCTTCTATGTATATGTGGTTGACACAAAAAAACCAGAAGAAAGAACGCAAATACGAGTGGCAGAGACGTCAAAAAGTGAAGGAAAGAAGTCGGACTCGGCGCCGTGAATAAAGGAAACCGACATGGGAACCTTGCACGACGGGAAGCGTGCTTTCCACGGATTTGGACTAAGAGGGAAACGGATAGGGTCTATTTTAAAGATGGGACTCAAACTTTTAGATAGAGAAAAAAATAAAAAAGAGATCTAGAGTAATAATCCTAATTTGTTGTAAAAAGATAACAAATGTTTCAAAGAAGACAAGTTACGAAAAGAATTCTCAATAAAAATAATAAGGCCTGGATATAAACTCAGATTAAAAGAAAAAAGATCGAACTTGTAAAAAAAATTTATCTAGACTCATAAAAAGATTTTTAACTTAATTATCAAACTCACATAGGAAAAATCATAGTTTGTCAAAAAAGAAATATTAGGCCCATAGTCTATTAAAAAAATAATAATAATATTCGGAAACTTAATTAGTTTAGAAATAATAAAAATTAAACAAAGTTAAAAGTAATTAAAAAAAATTACAACAAATAAAAATAAGTGTACGTGATATGAGAATGATGAATAGCAAACCACCCATTTGATACAAAAGTGACGTGATTAATTACGACAGCTTAAAAGTGGTCACATATTTTGTGTACGTTAAAAGTGGTCACATATTTTACGTACGTACACACCCTCACTGAAGCAGCAATAAGCTGTAAACCTTGATGCTTTTTCTTTACTTATACATATAATTGCAACTAAAGGCATAGGCAATAAGGAGTTTCAACTCCGTTTTGATATCGATGTACCCATTCTTATCTTGATCAGCATGTCGAAACACATCCTTAGCTCTAAACCAAGGCCAACGTGATCCCAGTTCTTCGAAGGCCGCCATTACCTCCAGCCTCGAAAGTTTGCCATCTTTGTTCTCATCGTGCTTCTCGAAAATAGTCTTCAGCCTCTCTACCGTGGAGGGAATTACTTCACCCTTCGATTTGTCAGTACTCTGAAACGCCAACCTAACCATTTTGTAGAAGTGTTTAGGGTGAAGGTGGATGTTGGATGTTGGCAACAAGTAGAATTTAAGGGATCACTTTCTCATCTATACTCGAGGTTAAGAAACAATAACCCTGATCTGCTATATATACAGTGCTAGCCAGTATTTTTTTTGTTTTGAAGATCGGATCAGATAGTATATCTCCAAATATAAGTATAAATATATTTATCAGTGAGGTAGGAATTTTAATTCTCTTCTTTTCTGCGATGATATTTTTGGTTATTCATGAGAGTACATCTCCAAGTATATTTTTCTCTTTGCGCCTATATATAATTTTTATTTTAAGTTTATTGCATATCATCCCTTGCATGTATGTATGTTTATATGTATAGAGAAATGCTACAAATAAATCTTACACCATATACCTGGTCTACCGGTTAACCAAAATGTGGTTTCCCATTTCAAAAATGCTTTAGGCAAACGGCTGAGGCAAACGGCATACAGTCGGTGCCACGTCAATGTGATTTTGCTGTGAAAAATATGAAACGGTACGTTTCATTTGTTTTAAAGTCTCAACTTTCCCCTCTCCTTCATTTTACTTCTACATTCTCAAATCCAGAACTTTCGTTTCTTTCTCCATCCTCCACTTCATTTTCTCCTTTGAATCCCCCTTCCCTTCCTTAATTTTTATTTTTTATTTTTCAAATCTTCTCCTTCTAACTCCCGATTGTCGCCCTTCGTGTTTCCATCCTTCCCATTCATTTTCGTCCTCCCTCAAATTTTTCTTTGTTTCTACTTCTCCCCTCCACGCAGACAAGTTGCAAAAATGAAACAGCTGTCAGCTACCAGAAAGGCCTCGAGAATGCATTGTAAAAAGATTTCTGGAACTTATCCATCAATTGCAGTGTGTAGCATTGATGAGGAAAAAGGACAACCCAGATCATATTTGCTACCATTTTCAATAAAAATCGCATCAAAGCACAAAAAAGTGTCATTTGGGTTGTGGCCTCGCACGAACTGCTTCAATGTAAAAATTATTTAAGCAGTTCAACCCAGATTTCATGATTAGTCCTTGTTTTGAAACATCAAAGCACAAAAAGTGTCATACGTGGTAATGCTGGTCTTCAACTCGGAAGAATGAAGAACTCATTTTACTTTACTATGGCTTTTTTGTCATTTTGCTTTTTACTTTTTACTTTTCTAATTTCTTTTTTCTTCCAAGTTCCATGTAAGTATTACCACGTATAGCCGTTTGCATCTCGTTCGTACGTGCCGTTTGTACGTAGCAGACCCCATTTCATTTTTATCCTTCTATTTAAGTACATATATATTTAAGCATTAAGATATAACGAACAAAATGACAAATCATAAATTGATTAGGTGGATATTGTGCGTGGTCATATAATGTTTTCATGTAGAATTTCTCTGTACGAGAGTACGCCTTGTTTTATATATATCGAAATTTTATTATGTCAATTCTATCACTTTGTAATTTTTTTTTTTGATAAAGAGTTAAGACTACATGTTCAGTAATAACTTCTACCTCAAATTTATTCATTTACCCTCTCTTATGACCGAAAAAAACCATAATTACAGGACCAAACTTTCCCAACCTTATTTAATAAAAAATAGCCAAAACAATTACTAGAAACACTCAACTTATTCTCAAAACAATAACAATCAACCTACGAAACATGTGAGACTTTGCTACCATTTACAAAAATAAAACCCAGGCTACTACTACCTAACTCGAATACTAGCCAAACCGATTTTATCCAATTTGTACAAACCTCTTAACTCACGAGAAAACTGAGTATTTGAACTCGTCATCACATAATTGCCCAAAGCTCCACTTCTTGCAAGCCAATATGCAACCGTATTCCCCTCTCTGAAATAATGCTTTATAGAAATCTCAAACTCTTCTAATAGAATAAAAAAATTATTCCAATGGTCCCAGAGATACCAAACTGTGAATGTTCTAGATAATATCCAAGACACTACCATCATCGATTCAGATTCAATGTCGATATTAAAGAAGCCCATATATTTACGCACAAGGAACCCATCTAACTTACCTAATTCAACTTAATTATTAGAATAATTCTAAAAAAAAATTGAGAAGGCAAATACCAGCATACCTGAACTATTATGAAGCACCCCTCTACCACCATCATCACCTAGATTTCCCATACTGCTTGTTACCCCTCCACTCGAAATGGGTCCTTAAATGGACCCATTTTTGCCACATCGCCGTCCGGCCACCGTAGGCCTCACCACCGCCATCAAAAGACTCCTCTTGCCCAGCCGGTCATCCCCGTAGCTCAGTTTTCCCATACACAGCTCCACATTCCCGGTACAATCCTAAACCCGAAAATGGGTTTTCACCCATTTTGGAGTCAAATCCGCCACTTTCCGATGGTTGTGCTGCCACATCACCACCTCCATGAGATTTCCCACCTTCCAAAGAGTATTTCCCTAAATTTTGGTGTCAAACCGAGTACTTTAACTTAACGTACAAGTGACCACTACGAGCGCTGCGGATTGACGTTTGCTCAAGGATTTACGCTTTTAATCGCTGTAAGTATTTTCCAAATAAACTTTAAGATTTAAATATATTTTTGGCATCAACAGATATCATGTTTGGTCATTGTTGAAAATTATGAGTTGTTGGTTATTTGGTACATGGTCATCTGCATTGTGTATTTACGCACATATTTATGTGTTGGAAATGAAAACTGAGTTTTCATTGTATTTATGGTTTCGGGTGCATGTGTATCACGACCCCAAGCCGGGATGAGACATTATCCCGGTAGAGCTCCTCTGGTCACTCGGGAGCGGAATATACTGAGTGACGTCCCCTGGGTCGTCGCTCGGTGACGACGGGATCGGACGGGATGGTAACGCTCTCGTGCCGACTCTGTGGCTCCTCTGCTGCTGGGAGCTAAGGGATGCCTGGTCATGGTACGTGCTGGGCGCGGTTAGTTAGGCATCGCCCATTCCAAAGTCACATGCGTGGTTGTTATCTTCGGCGTGATGATGAAAGCTATGGTGTGTGGATGGTCCCTAGGGGAGATCATGGTGCATACGGTTAATAAAACGGATGTTTAGGCAATTTTCTGGGAAAGTGGCGCGTTTTAATTATTGGTTTTACGTGGACCATTTTCTGGGAAAATGATGAGTGATTTTACTGGCATTTTATTTTGGGCCAAAATGGGATTTTGGCGTGTGTGTGTGATTATTTTATTAATTTTGAGAATGATGATTTTAAGCTTCATGCATACGGTGTCCTATTCATGCGTAGTGTTGTTGCATGAATGTATTTTTGTTTTTCGGTTTGGATAGGTTATACTTACCTGTAATGCCATTTTTGGCGTCGTAGTTTTTGGATGCAGATTTTGAAGAGGCTGAGCCTGAGAAGACGGCTCCGCCATTGATGTGTTATTATTCTAAATTGTTATCTCGAGAAATTATTTTGCCCTTTTTATAAATATGTATTCGTTAATTTGTATTTCGGATAACTGTATTAAATCTCCTGTGGGAGAATTTATGTTAAACTGGTTTGTAAAATATTTCTAAAATTCTGGTACTTAGTTATCGACTTTATTATCCGCTGCGACTTCTATTTATGTATGTCACGTATGCACACACATTTGGCACTTGTCATTGGGATGTGTGACCCGTATTATCATCATCCTAACGCCTCAATTCCCGTGTTATTTTTAAAGGGAATTTGGGGGTGTCACAGGTGGTATCAGAGCAGTTTGGCTCTAGGGTAAATCCACAAATTACCTAAGGACTGTACAAGAAAAGTTTGTGGTTTTAAAAATTTATTTATTTTATGATTTGGTTATTTTATTTTATTCTATTATTCTATTTGTCCTCTAAGTTTTCCTACTAATTTATATGATAAGATTATCGATATTTATTTCGTTGTTTTGTGCTTTTTATTTTAATGTTTATGTTTATTTATTTTCATAATTAATTTAGTTCTAATTGATTGGCTTGTTTTATTTTATTTTATTTTAATATTTGTTCTATACTGTAATTGGGTAGTTGTTCAGATTTTAGTTAGTTGATTTTATTTAGGCAAGTTGTTGAGTATTTATTTAATTATTTAATTTATATATATGCCGTTGTGTTTGTTTATATTGGAATTTGGATATTTCGAATTAGATTATTATTTTAAATCAATCTTTTTATTGAATCTGATATTTTTAAATAATTGTGTTATAGAATTCCTTATTTTAAAGTTTATTTATTTTGTTGTGGGTTATTTTATTTTCTTAAACTTTTATTCAATTATCTTCAGATTTGATTTTAATTTTAGTTCATGGGTTTCCTACAAGATAGTTTTGGATTTGGTTTATTATTTGTTTATTTTAATTATGGCTCTTGTATTTTATATATTTTTGAAAGTTTGAAATTTATTTAGACAAAGATTTAAAATGAATCACTGCCATACTTTCTTTTTAGGTATATGTTTTGAGATAAATTTAAATTTATTATCTTTTCACATTTCCGTTGTTTTATTTTGAGAGTTTATCTATTTATTTTGGCAAGTGGATTTGTTTGGCGACTTGTTGGTATTTATTTATTAATTAATTAATTTGTTTATTTTATTATGGTTCGTTTCTTTTAAATGTTTTAAATTCTGGAGATTTCTACAATAAATCTTTTAAAAGTTGGGTTTCATAGAGAATTTTAAAGTTTTATTTGTGATTTTATTTGTTGTTCTTATTTTAATTCAACCTCCTTCTTTTATTTAGTCAAAGTTTTGGTGGCTTTGTGTTTATTAAAGGAGGTGGACTTATTTTTTTTAAATGGCTGGATTTTACTCATTTGTTTATTAGATCTTTTTTTCCCGTTTTATTTTTATATAATAATTATGTGAATTACTTGAGTTTTCTTTAGTGTTTGGGTGTATTATTATTTATAATTGCGAGATGGATTTGTTTTGATAAATTATTGGTATTTATGTAATTGGGTTTCTTTGTTAAAATTTCCTATGTTATTTATGTGTAATATCTGGGTCTCACTGAGTGTTAAAGTTTCTAAGTTTTAATTTTATTTCTGAGAGATTGTTGGAAGTGTATTTTAGATAAACTCTTCTTGTGAATGTGAAATTGTTGATCATTAATATATTGTTATGAAATCTGTCTTAGTAATACTTATGATAGTAGGCGATCAATTATTTCCTTGGTGAAGTTTTGATGTTGTTTGTGGATGCTTAGAGATTGATGTATAATAATTATGTGTGTAAATTGTTGGAGAGTACTTATTTTGTTTTGTGTTTGACTTGGGAGAATTTGTTTGTTAAGTGATAGGGTTGAATTGATGTGATAGAAATAAATTCAAGAGATATAAATTTTAGGCTTCTGGGCAAATTGTTTAGAGTGGATAATTTAAGTATAATATTTTGGAGAATTTAATGGTTAGCAACATTTGTCGAGGTATCTTAAGGAATTTAGTTGTGGCTTGAAGTTACATAGATATTTGAATATTTGAGATTATTTTTTTCTCTTGGGTATTGAAGGTCCAGATGAGTGAGAGAATTATGGGTATCATAGTTACCATACTAATTAAATTAAGTAGAGTTGACAGAATTTTTGAGATGATGTACATTGGAGTTTAGGTGTCTATAATGGTGGTATAATTAGAATTATGAGATATTAAAATTTTAAGATTTGGAAGAGTGGTATATGATTTTTTGTTAATAGGTGTTGAGCCAATTTTTACTTATGGTGATAATTTATGAGGACTTAAATTTTTATGCATTTAGCGAATTATCAAAGTGCGATGATTGCGATGTAGTTGGAGGTTTAAGTTTTACGTTGATTTTGAGGAATTAGTGGTGACTTGAAATTTTGGAATAATACTTAGAAGTAGAGATTTATCTTTTGGTTGATTAACTTATGTTTATTGACGATTAACTTAGAAAGATAAACTTGGGAGTTACTTTAGGGTGACACAGTGTTATATGGAGTTAGTGAACGTTAAAATTTTGAGAGGTTGTGCTAAGGTTCTGGTGTATGTGGAGTTTAAATTAATTGGCTACCTTAGGAGTCTTAGAGATGAAATATTATTTGGAGACTATATGGTTATGATGGAATATCATCCATTTGTGTTTGAGGAAAATAAATGATTGTACTAATACTTGGAGTGAGTATTAAGTAATGTGGTAGGTGAGTTATTGGAGTTTTATTAGTTGCAGCTGAACGAATTTAGGGAACGAAATTCTTTTTAAGAGGGGGAGAATGTGAGATCTCAGATTTACGTGTATTTTTACACGTTATTTTATTCTCGATATTAATTAATTTAATTTATTTTAATAATATTATTGGTTGTGTTTTATTTGTTTAAAATATTTATTTGAGTTATTCGTTAGTAAGTGTTAGTTTTATGTTGTTTTTATAATTAAATGTTGAGTTACATTATATCTTTATTAATTTAAATGTGAGGTAATTATTTTAAATGAGTGGAATTGAATTTCCTTTATTTTATTATGTGAATTTATTTGATGTGTTTTCTTAATATTAATTAGTGTTTTATATATAAATTGTTCTTTAAATTAAATTAGTTTATTATTGGACTTTAAATATCTTATTTTATTGATATTGAATTGTAGTATTTTTGATTGACTTTTATTTAATTTATTTTGTTTTTCTTCTAGTTGGATTCTATTTCTTTTCCCTTCTTTTTTTTTTTTTATTTCTTCTTTTTCTTTTCATTTCTTTTTCTTCTTCTCTTCCTCTGCTTCCCAGACCCGCGACCCGCGAGTCCCCTGTTCGCTCCTCTCTCGCGCTGGTTCTCTCATCTCTACCCAGGGCCGCTGTCGGCCACCCACCGGCGACACCGCCTAGCCCACAACCTTCCCCATACGCCGGCAAGTCCACCGGCACCGGTGGTGTCATCTCCAACCACCCCACCGCTCCTACACAGTCCCCTACTCGAAATGAGTGTTTTAGCTTCCCTCGCATTTTTCGGCCACCTCTTAGCATCGGCGACCTACCAACAGCCTCCCCACCCTCCTGCGAGCATAACCCACCGCCCAAAGCCACCCATCTCCGCCGGTTACCCCTCCACCCGAAATGGGTCCTTAAATGGACCCATCTTCGCTGCGCCGCCGTCCAGCCACCGTAGGTCTCATCACCACCACCAAAAGATTCCCCTTGCCCAGCCGGTCATCCCCTTAACTTAGTTTTCCCATACACGGCCCCACCTTCGTGGTACAATCCTAAACCCGAAAATAGATTTTCACCCATTTTAGAGCCCGATCCGCCACCTTTCGTTGGTTGTGCCGCCATACCACTACCTCCATGAGATTTTTCACCTTCCAAAGAGTATTTCCCTAAATTTTGGTGTCAAACGAAGCACTTTAGCCTAACGTACAAGTGACCGCTACGAGCGCTGCGGATTGACGTCTGCTCAAGGATTTACACTTTTAATCGCTGTAAGTATTTTCCAAATAAAATTTAATATTTAAATATATTTTTGGCATCAACAGATATCGTGTTTGGTCATTGTTGAAAATTATGAGTTGTTGGTTATTTGGTGCATGGTCATTTGCATTGTGTATTTACGTGCATATTTATGTGTTGGAAATGAAAACTAGGTTTTCATTGTATTTATGGTTTCGAGTGCTTGTGTATCACGACCCCAAGCTGAGATGGGGCATTATCCCGGTGGAGCACCTCTGATCACTCGGGAGCGAAATATACTGAGTAACGTCTCCTGGGTCATCGCCGGGCGACGACAGGATCGGATGGTATGGTAATGCTCTCGTGCCGATTCTGTGACTCATCTGCTAGCGGGAGCTAGGGGATGCCTGGTCATGGTACGTGCTGGGAGCAGTTAGTTAGGCATTGCCTATTCCGAAGTCACATGCATGGTCATTACCTTCGGTGTGATGATGAAAGTCAGCGTGTGCGGATGGTCCCTAGGGGAGATCATAGTGCATACGGTTAATAAAACGGATGTTTAGGCTATTTTCTGGAAAAGTGGCGGGTTTTAATTATTGGTTTTACGTGGACCATTTTCTGGGAAAATGGTTGTGGTTTTAATGGATTTATGGTCATCATTTTCTGGGAAAATGATGGGTGATTTTACTGGCGTTTTATTTTGGGCCAAAATGGGATTTTGGCGTGTGTGTGATTATTTTATTAATTTTGAGAATGATGATTTTAAGCTTCTTGTATACGGTGTTCTGTTCATGTATAGTGTTGTTGCATGAATGTATTTCTGTCTTTTGGTTTGTTTGGATTATACTTACCTGCGATGCCATTTTTGGCGTCGTAGTTTGTGGATGCAGATTTTGAAGAGGCTGAGCCTGTGGAGACGGCTCCGCCATTAATGTATTATTATTATAAATTGTTATCTAGGAAAATTATTTTTCCCTTTTTGTAAATATGTATTTGTTGATTTGTATTTCGGATAACTGTATTAAATCTCCTGTAGGAGAATTTATGTTAAACTGGTTTGTAAAATATTTCTAAAATTCTGGTACTTAGTTATCGACTTTATTATCCGCTGCGACTTATATTTATGTATGTCACGTGTGCACACACGTTTGGCACTTGTCGTTAGGATGTGTGACCTGTGTTGTCATCATCCTGACGCCTTGATTCCCGTATTATTTTTAAAGAGAATTTGGGGGCGTCATAACAAATGTGTGTCTCATCACTATTTTCTGTATTCTCCCAAATTGTACGTCCAATGGGCCCATAAGGGAGCTACGACATGGGTGGACGAGATTTTGATAGAACTCGATGGTATGTCTTAAATAACTGTGCAGAAATTAAGCACTACTTGAGGTTAGTAATGAATTTACGTATTAATCAAATACTTGAAGTTAGTATTTTCATAGAAATTAATATTTCAAATGAAAATGCGCGGCAAATATTTATAACTACTTAGCTCTGATAGTGTAGTTGACGTATGTCATTGATATGGATTAGCTCTGATGGTGTAGCATGAAAAGAAGTTTGCATCGTGGTTTAAACATATGGTATTATTAAAAAAAAATGGATTCTATTACTATTTAATATTATATTAAATATATTTATTGATGTAAGTTCTATCAAAACATGCTAAAATTTTTGAGGAGATCTCACTAGAACTTTATGCATTGGCATGTGGTCCAGGCAAGAGAGCTATCCAATATTTGGGGTGTTTGGTGCGTTGATATAGATTTCACACACGTGATAGAAAAATATATAGAAAAATTTAGAATTGTAGGGTTGCAGTCGAAGGGAGCCATGGGGATGATAACATTGACTTCTATGAAGTTGTAGAAGATATTATAGGGTTAAAGTATGTGGAGGGTTATATTATTTGGTTGTTTAGATGTATTTGGTGGGATATTTCAAATCTTAGGTCAAGAGTGCTTAAAGATGAAAGTTCGTCAGTGTGAATACATCTCGGACTTGGTACGATGTCGATTCTTTCATTCTCACCTACCAGGCGAATCAAGTTTTTTATTTAGATGATTCGGAATACAGGAACCCATAGCGAGTGGAAGAAAAGTTTGCACCAAAAAATGCATATGATTATATTCTAGAGGCAGACGAACCACATGAAGACTTTGATGGTGCGACAAATGAAGAAGCATCTCAAGAAAACGAATCAGGGATCAATCTATTTGTTGACTTAAGTCAATATGACATGGTCACACTCTGTAGGAAAGATGTTGCACCAAAAGTGAGTGAGGGTGGAATGTCAAAAGACCATAAATCAACTGACGTGTCTAGTGAGAATGAAGGGGACTAGTCCAATAAAACTGATAGTGAATGGATTAAAATATCTGTGTAAGTATAAATTTTAAAATACCCATAGCATTTATCTGGTAAAATATTTAATTCATTACAATTTCAAATAGATATGCATATCAAATGCAAAGCAGTTCGTGTACCATCCCCACCCCCACCCATTATCAACTCCCTTGCACGTGATTCACTGTCCAGTAATAGTGGGCCAGTATCACCAGACCCCAACGTCAGGTATTTTGACAAATTATGATATTTAACACATAAGTTAATATATATTTTGTCAAAGTTAATTGTATTTCTACTAATTACTATAAATATTTTTCAAGGATAAGTTTGATCTCGGTTTTTGTCGGCGAGAGCATCAAAAAGCAATTGAGGAACTTATTTCAGGTGCATTCCGGAGATATAAAGGTTAGTGCTATGCAGATTTTGAGAAGTTCAGCACTGTTACGGAAATGCACCAAAATGTATTTCAAACAATACCACCAATTGAGTGGGAAAATGTTTGTAATCTGTTTGAAAATCCTGTTTATAAGATAATATCGCATTTATTTATTTATTTAATAGAAAATGATAGATGTATTAGAATTTGAAACTTATAATCTAACTTTTTTTAGTAACGAAGTGCTGTGAATAAAGTAAATAGATCAAATTTAAATATACACCATCGTGCGGGTTATAGGTCTTTTCATCGTTTGTACAAAAAAAAAGGCCAGTGCTACTAGTTCTGATCTCATATAAAAATATACATTTTTCTCATTCAAGTTCTGATGAGTGCACAAAAATGCACTCTAAATACTCTATTTAAATACTAAAAGAAATGAGAAAATAATGGATATAACTCATGTTATTAAAATTAATGGTCATTTATCTTGAAATAGATATAAGCATGATTTAATATATTGATGAGAATATAAAATGCCATATTTTCCTCTCTTAATGTTTAATACTTTATTCTTATTTGATGCCTAACTATACTCATTATTCTTATATTTTGATTTAGGACACAAATGGAGACATTAGGACCAAATGAAGATAATTGCGGAATTTTAGACAGTTCTGACATCTTTTTGTAATATGGGCATAACTCTCTCATCTAATCTCCGATTGAGCTGATTCAAGATGATCTAGAACCGCAAGATAAATATCTAGAACTTTTGTGTTTTATGTTTGAAGAGATATCTACTCCATCTAAGACAAAATCGACCATCAAGTGGATGCACCTGCACTTGACGTTCCTGGATATTTTCAGCCACTTGCATCAAATCCAAATGTTATCATAATATTTTCCAGCAAGCACTCCTACACCAACTTGGAAATTCAATGATCAATTCATATGCAAGATGAAGTGCACTCAAGTTTCTTGTAGACAAATTATTTGACCACAAGATATTAAGTCATACAAGACAACTAATGGATAGAGAAGCAAAATTGAAACACTCAACCTACAAGCAAAATCCAGCTCATGCATGGTGGGAAAACAAATGATCAAAATGACAACTCACAAATCACTTGGATTCAAGAATGGCACATGGCAAAACAAGTTGAAATTGTGATGATTTTGTCATGACAACTTGCATGAAGGATGCTTATAAATAGAAGGGAGGGGTGTGTGTTCTAAGACCATGCTTAGTGTGCTTGGATGCCTTGGAAGATACATTGTTTTTGAGAGCTTGAGAAAAGAAAAGAAAAACCAAAGAAGAGAGAAGAAAATAATGGTTGGCTCTTCCATATTATCCCTTAGAGAATTTTTGTTGCATATTTTCAATATGTGTAACTAATTTTCTAGTAGAGCTAGGGATGAATTTGTATATATGATGGTATTTGTAATTGTTTTTGATTCATATATGTGTTCTTCAAATATTAAACTCTTTTGTTTAGTCATTCGAAATTTATTATAAATGTTTTCGTCACCAAATAATCTTAGATTTATTTCATTTATAGATTCAGTCATGCTTTTTCTATTAAATGCAATAATACTTTGATTATGTTTGGTTCAATTGGTTATCTATTTTAATTTAATTCTCTGCTGCAATATTGCTCTACGAGTATATTGTCGACGTTGAATTTCTTTAATATCGATAACAATTCCTGTTCTTATATTGTGACGAATGATTTTTCAAAAGATTACATTTGATTTAAAACTGGTTATTAATGTTTTATTTTCCGATTGAAAATTTGGACATAGAATTTTCAATTGAGTTATTAATGAATCGAAAATAATTAAAATACCAATTATATACAAAGGATTCCCGATGCTTTACTTTTCGCACTCATCTAAATCTTTTTTAATTTCGTTACTGTTCTTCAATTTCTCAATCTATCTCCCTGTGGAATCGACACCCCAAAGTTATACTGCAAACGACCGCGTTATTCTTTGGGCGTAATCAAATTTTGGCGCCGTTGCCGGGGAGACGGTAAAAGAATTTGTAGTTTTTTTTTTTAGTAGTTTGTAAAAAAAAAAAAAAAAAAAAAAAAGAGCGGTAGCTTCGTTCATTTTCTTTTTAGCTTTCTGCATCTTTATTTTATTTTAGTTTTATTTTCGTAATTTTTTTTTTCAGTATTACGCTTTTCTTTACTTTGCATGCGCAGGTACAGAGACGCTTTTGGACGGTTTGCTAGTAGACCCGTGCTAGAATCAGATTCAGAATCTAATTTTTCTAATCGCTTGTTTGATAATTCTTCCGATTCTGACGCGATGAGTGAACACGTGGACCAACCTGTTAGAACCCTCCAAGATTATCTTCATCCCGCACGAACAGCCACACCATCCTGTATTATGTTCTCACCTAATGTTCGTCATGTAGATTTTAAAACGGGAATGATACAATTACTTCCGACTTTCCATGGTCTAGAAAATGAAAACCCCTATGTTCATATTAGGGAATTTGAGGAAGTAGTTGCAACATTTCACGGTCAAAATACCACTGACGAAACGGTAAGGCTAAAGTTCTTTCCTTTTTCTTTGAAAGATAAAGCTAAGAGTTGGTTGTACTCACTAAGACCACGGTCTATTGGAACATGGAGTGAGATGACTCAAGTGTTTTTCAATAAATACTTTCCCCAACATAAGACTAATGCTTTAAAAAGACAAATCTCTACCTTTGCACAAAAGGATAGTGAGACTTTGTACCAGTCTTGGGAAAGATTTAAAGAATTACTGAGTATGTGTCCCCACCATGGATATGAGAATTGGCGCTTAGTGAGTTATTTCTATGAAGGCCTTACGCCCAGGGAACGTCAATTCGTGGAAATGATGTGCAATGGAGAATTTTTACAAAAAAATCCCGATGAGGCCATAGAGTACCTCAATGAGCTTGCTGAAAAAGCTCATACTTGGACTGGACCTAGTGCTACTGATAGCACAAACAGGTCACGACCTACAGGAAACTTGAGTGGTGGTATTTACCATCTAAGGGAGGAGGATAACCTTAAGGCTAAGGTTGAAATGCTCACCAGAGAATTAGAGTTATTGAAAACTAAAAACTCAAAACCAACACACATGGCTAATCATGCAGAATCTTTTGGGCCATGTGTTGTCTGTGGTGGGATAGATCATCATTCCCAAGAGTGTCATACACATACTAACATGAATGGTATGTATGAGGAACAAAGTAATGCTCTAGGTATGTACAAAAAGCCCTTCATACCTTACTCTGAAACCTACAACCCAGGATGGCGTAATCATCCCAACTTCAGCTGGAAGTCTGAAAACCAGCAGCCTGCACAACTCTCTAGATCATATCCTGCACCATACCATGCACCTCAATCTTCTAGAAATTCTTTAGAAGATACTTTGCATACTTTTATTGAAATACAGGGTAAGACTAATCAAAAATTTGAATCTTTGATTATGCAGGTTGTTGAAGAAAATAAGGAAATCAAGAGCCAGGTATCTAAAATAATGAGTTCATTGACTATGAATGAGAAAGGTAAGTTTCCTTCCCAAACTCAATCTGTACCTCATGGTCAACATATGGCACAAGGAGATCTGAAGGACGTAAACGCCATTGTGACACGAAGTGGTAAGTCTCTACGTGATCCAATAATAGAAAAAAAAAAGGATGTAGAGAAAGATCAAGATAGCAGCAGTCCTGAGCTTCCCAAAGAACTTGAGGTAACAAAACCTGAGGAACCTGCGGTAACAAAAAATCCTGGTAAGGTACCTTTTCCTCAAGCATTAAAGTCAAGCAAACAAACTCTAGATCATAACAATGATATTTTGGAAAATCTTAGACAGGTAAAAATTAATCTTCCTCTTTTGCATGTAATTAAACAAGTTCCTACTTACGCAAAAATTCTCAAAGATTTGTGTACAGTTAAGAGGAAGCATTATGTGAAGAAGACTGCATTCTTGACAGAGCAAGTTAGTGCTCTAATTGAACAGCGGATTCCCCCTAAGTACAAGGATCCTGGATGTCCAACCATCACATGCAACATTGGCAATCATGAGCTTGGACAGGCCTTGCTAGATTTAGGGGCTAGTGTAAATTTGATGCCATATTCTATTTATTTGCAATTAGGATTGGGAGAAATCAAACCAACTTCTGTGGTATTGCAATTGGCTGATCGTTCAGTCAGAGCACCACGAGGTGTGGTAGAGGATGTTTTAATTCAAGTTGACAAATTTTACTATCCTGTTGATTTCTTAATTCTAGACACTAGTTCTGCTGTAGAAACCACCTCTAAAATTCCATTAATTTTAGGTAGACCTTTTCTTGCTACTTCTAATGCTCTTATCAATTGCAGAAATGGATTGATGAAACTCTCTTTTGGCAATATGACTCTTGAGGTAAATATTTTTCATATTGCAAAACAGCCAGAAGAGGATGTCGAGTGTCATCAGACATACATGATTGACTCACTTATAGAAAGGGATGTTCTTACAACTCATGACTCAGATTCCCTTGAATACTTTATTGTTAATTCTGAATTTAATCCTATAAGTGATTCATCTGATGTATTTGACATTTGTGCTATTTTTTACAGAACTCATGATTATAGCACACAGGCATGGCAACCAAAGTTTGAGAAGTTGCCTGAAAAAAGAGAAAGACAGATTCCTTCAAGTAGGGAAGCCCCTAAAGTTGAATTAAAATCCCTACCTAAGGGTTTAAAGCATGTTTTCCTTGGTCCAGGTGATACTTTTCCTGTTATTATTTCATCTGAATTATCTGAGTCCCAAGGTGAGAAATTAATTCAGATTTTATGCAAATATAAATCAACCCTAGGATGGAGTATTGCTGATATAAAAGGCATTAGTCCCCTAATCTGTACTCATAAAATAAATTTAGAGGAAGGAACTAATCCTCGAAGAGACCCCCAGCGTAGACTTAATCCCACAATGAAAGAAGTTGTGAAAAATGAAGTATTGAAACTATTAGATGCAGGAATGATATATCCTATTGCTGATAGTAAATGGGTAAGTCCTACGCAGGTTGTTCCTAAAAAGTCAGGAGTAACTGTGATAAAAAATGACCTTGGAGAGTTAGTCCCTACAAAACTGGTGACTGGTTGGCGGATGTGCATTGATTATAGAAAATTAAATGCCGCCACACGAAAAGACCATTTTCCGCTTCCTTTTATTGATCAAATTCTTGAGCGGGTGGCTGGTCATCCTTTTTATTGCTTTCTGGATGGTTATTCTGGTTATTATCAAATTGAAATTGCATTAGAAGATCAGGATAAAACTACTTTTACTTGTCCTTTCGGTACTTATGCTTTCCGCAGAATGCCATTTGGATTGTGTAATGCTCCAGCTACTTTTCAACGTTGCATGATGAGTATTTTTAGTGATATGGTTGAAAAGTGCGTGGAAGTTTTTATGGATGACTTGACTGTTTTTGGATCTTCTTTTGATGCATGTTTAATGAGTTTAGAAAGAGTACTGACTCGTTGTGAAGAAAAAGAATTGGTTTTAAATTGGGAAAAATGTCACTTTATGGTACCTTCAGGTATTGTTTTAGGGCATATTATTTCTTCCAAAGGAATGGAGGTTGATCAATCAAAAGTTGAATTAATCTCTAAATTGCCTACACCTAGAACAATCAAGGATATAAGATCATTTCTTGGTCATGCGGGTTTTTATAGGAGATTCATACAGAATTTTTCTGCCATATCTAGACCACTATGTAACCTCCTAGCGAAGGATGCCCCATTTGAATGGACACAAGCCTGTCAAGAGGCTTTCAAAACATTAATTGGCAAGCTTACTTCAGCACCCATAATGCAACCACCTAATTGGAATTTACCTTTTGAAATTATGTGTGATGCTAGTGATTTTGCTGTAGGTGCTGTTCTTGGACAACGAAAAGAAGGGAAACCTTTTGTCATTTACCATGCTAGTCGAACTCTAAATAATGCACAAATGAATTACTCCACCACTGAAAAAGAGTTGTTAGCTGTAGTATTTGCTTTGGATAAATTCCGCGCTTATTTGATTGGTTCTCCTATCATTATCTTTACAGATCATGCAGCCCTTAAGTACCTTTTTACAAAGAAGGATGCTAAGGCACGATTAATACGATGGATTTTACTTTTGCAGGAATTTGACATCACCATCAAAGACAAGAAAGGAGTGGAGAACGTAGTGGCAGACCATCTTTCTAGACTCACATTCGAGGACACTTCTGACCACATACCAATCAAAGATGATTTTCCCGATGAGCATTTACTTTCTATTACTTCTCTACCATGGTTTGCTCATATTGTGAACTATTTAGCTGCAGGTGAAATACCAAAGGATTTTAGCACCCAAGACAAAAGGAAATTCATGATTGAGGTACGAAAATTCTACTGGGATGACCCTTACCTTTTCAAATACTGCCCTGATCAAATTTTAAGGCGTTGCATCCCTGATGAAGAGATTGCAAGCGTTTTGGAATTTTGTCATTCCCAAGCTTGTGGTGGCCACTTTTCAATGAAGAAAACCGCTGCAAAAATCCTGCAGTGTGGATTTTATTGGCCCACCTTATTTAAAGATACAAATATCTATTGTCGCTCATGCGAAAGATGTCAAAAGTTAGGAGCTATGACCCGTCGTAATATGATGCCCTTAAACCCAATTTTGGTAATTGAAATTTTTGACTGTTGGGGTATTGATTTTATGGGACCATTTCCTCCTTCTTTTGGATATTTATATATTATTGTGGCAGTAGATTATGTGTCAAAATGGGTAGAGGCAGCACCTTGCAGGACCAATGATAACAGGACGGTAATTAAGTTTCTCAAAGAAAATGTACTATCTCGATTTGGTACCCCACGTGCTATCATTAGTGACCGAGGTACGCATTTTTGTAACCGTTCTTTTGAAGCTTTAATGAAAAGATATGGGGTGATACATAAGCTTTCTACTGCATATCACCCTCAGACAAGTGGACAGGTTGAACTTGCGAATAGGGAAATTAAACAAATTTTAGAAAAAACGGTCAACCCGGATCGGAAAGATTGGTCTTTGAGACTAATCGATGCGCTTTGGGCTTACCGTACAGCTTTCAAAACTCCCTTAGGCATGTCACCTTATAGACTTGTTTTTGGAAAACCTTGTCATTTGCCCGTGGAGCTCGAGCATCGAGCATATTGGGCCATTAAACATTTCAATTTTGACTTGGAAAAAGCAGGAAAAATTAGAAAATTCCAATTGACGGAATTAGAAGAATTGAGAAATGATGCTTATGAAAATTCCAAGATCTATAAGGCTAAAATGAAAGTATTTCATGATAAAAATATTTTGAGAAGAACATTTAAGCCTAATGATCGAGTATTTTTATATGATTCAAGACTCCATAAGCATCCAGGAAAACTTCGATCTAGATGGACCGGCCCTTTTATAGTAAAAAATGTTTTCACAAATGGGGCGGTAGAAATAGAAAATCCAAAAGATGGATGTATCTTCAAAGTAAATGGTCAACGCCTCAAAATCTTAATTGATAGACAAATTCCAGAAGTGGAAGACATTCCACTTATGGACCCAGTATATCAATCTTGACCATCTCCAGGTATGTTTTTCTTTTATTTTATTTTCGTTCATTTTATTTTTGTTTATTGTTTACTTTATTTTGTTACAGGTTAATTTTATTTTGACAAATACCATCTTTGATGCCAAGCAAGTCACCCACATCCCACATCAGGTGTATTCTACCCTGTTTAGTTATTCAATTCTGATTCTTAAACATTGAGGACAATGTTTCATTTAAGTTGGGGGGTGGGAATATAAATCTGTTATTTAAACTCTGTGGCATATTTCAATCAATATATAAAAAATTGCCAAATTTTTTTCACACAGGCATCTTTTCACACATGATACTCATGCTCATTCATAACCATTTTGGCGAATTCAACAAACCCAACTTAAATCATTTTGCTAAAGCATCCACAGAAAATTTTTTATGCACTTATCCAAACTTTGTGGTAATATAGTGATTTGACACATGTAACTAAAGAATTATTTTGCTCAAGTATTCATGTGAATTTTGTGAGAATTGAGAGCTTACAAATATAGACATTGTGATAAGTATCCATTGATCTGTTGAATTTGACACTTCTTTTGAGAATATCATTATATGGTTTGTGGTAAGATGGTGGATATACTTGGGATATGACGAAAGTTAACTTAGGATTAACGTTTGAGCCTTTCAAGCTGAGCCTTTTCATCATAGATCCCTAGCAGCCAATTTTGAGCCAATATACACATATGGCCTTTTCTTTTCATATCTACATCATCCATACCTCTCCACATTGGAGTATAGCTTATACACTATATTTTCCTACCATTTTACTTCCAAGTGTGTACTAGTATGAAATTATAATTTAAAAAAAAAAAAGAAAAAAAGAAAACCATGACAAAAATGGCATGGTCCTAGATGTGTCCATCAAATTATTCATGAAAGAGTTCATCAAATTGCGAAGACACAGTGGCAAAAGAAGATGGAAAAGTGTACTTAGTCAAAAATCTAAAAAATTGAAAAGTACATCAAAAGGAAAGTATAGTCTACTGAAAAATTTAACAGATTCCCTTTTGTGTATACTTGGAAGTTTTTGAAATCTCTTCACCTTTTCTTCTTATGAACCCCAACCCTAAACCACATTACAACCCTTTGTGTTGATTTTTCCGATCCTAAGTATGCTTGTGGAAAGAATGGTGGAAATCTCATTTGTTAGTATTCCTATCATAGGATCAATGTTTACTTGTTACTTATATATAATTGGCTAAATTTCCATAAGAGTAAATGTACACCTTTGTCAACTCCATAGAGAGAACCCATACATGAAACACTTCTATACCCGTGAGTTATGGAGTTGAACCTTTTTGCTTAAGATATTCTAATGTTGCATGTGTCGAAACCTCTGATTTGATAAAAATAGTTTGGAACACATACACACTCTGTGGATTGCTATATTTGAATTACTTGTGAAAGGGTTATTGAATTTCTAAGATTGTTTTGATATGTAAATTTGAAAAATGTGTCTTGATGGCCCCTATGTGTGATTTTCTTTGGTCTTTCTCATCATTTTGCATGAAAATTGCTAGGGACTAGCAATGAGTAAGTTGGGGGGTGTGATGAGTGCACAAAAATGCACTCTAAATACTCTATTTAAATACTAAAAGAAATGAGAAAATAATGGATATAACTCATGTTATTAAAATTAATGGTCATCTATCTTGAAATAGATATAAGCATGATTTAATATATTGATGAGAATATAAAATGCCATATTTTCCTCTCTTAATGTTTAATACTTTATTCTTATTTGATGTCTAAATATACGCATTATTCTTCTATTTTGATTTAGGACACAAATGGAGACATTAGGACCAAATGAAGATAATTGCGGAATTTTAGACAGTTCTGACATCTTTTCGTAATATGGGCATAACTCTCCCATCCAATCTCCGATTGAGCTGATTCAAGATGATATAGAACCGCAAGAGAAATATCTATAACTTTTGTGTTTTATGTTTGAAGATATATCTACTCCATCTAAGACAAAATCGACCATCAAGTGGATGCACCTGCACTTGACGTTCCTGGATATTTTCAGCCACTTGCATCAAATCCAAATGTTATCATAATATTTTCCAGCAAGCACTCCTACACCAACTTGGAAATTCAATGATCAATTCATATGCAAGATGAAGTGCACTCAAGTTTCTTGTAGACAAATTATTTGACCACAAGATATTAAGTCATACAAGACAACTAATGGATAGAGAAGCAAAATTGAAACACTCAACCTACAAGCAAAATCCAGCTCATGCATGGTGGGAAAACAAATGATCAAAATGACAACTCACAAATCACTTGGATTCAAGAATGGCACATGGCAAAACAAGTTGAAATTGTGATGATTTTGTCATGACAACTTGCATGAAGGATGCTTATAAATAGAAGGGAGGGGTGTGTGTTCTAAGACCATGCTTAGTGTGCTTGGATGCCTTGGAAGATACATTGTTTTTGAGAGCTTGAGAAAAGAAAAGAAAAACCAAAGAAGAGAGAAGAAAATAATGGTTGGCTCTTCCATATTATCCCTTAGAGAATTTTTGTTGCATATTTTCAATATGTGTAACTAATTTTCTAGTAGAGCTAGGGATGAATTTGTATATATGATGGTATTTGTAATTGTTTTTGATTCATATATGTGTTCTTCAAATATTAAACTCTTTTGTTTAGTCATTCGAAATTTATTATAAATGTTTTCGTCACCAAATAATCTTAGATTTATTTCATTTATAGATTCAGTCATGCTTTTTCTATTAAATGCAATAATACTTTGATTATGTTTGGTTCAATTGGTTATCTATTTTAATTTAATTCTCTGCTGCAATATTGCTCTACGAGTATATTGTCGACGTTGAATTTCTTTAATATCGATAACAATTCCTGTTCTTATATTGTGACGAATGATTTTTCAAAAGATTACATTTGATTTAAAACTGGTTATTAATGTTTTATTTTCCGATTGAAAATTTGGACATAGAATTTTCAATTGAGTTATTAATGAATCGAAAATAATTAAAATACCAATTATATACAAAGGATTCCCGATGCTTTACTTTTCGCACTCATCTAAATCTTTTTTAATTTCGTTACTGTTCTTCAATTTCTCAATCTATCTCCCTGTGGAATCGACACCCCAAAGTTATACTGCAAACGACCGCGTTATTCTTTGGGCGTAATCACATGCAGAATCTTTTGGGCCATATGTTGTCTGTGGTGGGATAGATCATCATTCCCAAGAGTGTCCTACACATACTAACATGAATGGTATGTATGAGGAACAAAGTAATGCTCTGGGTATGTACAAAAAGCCCTTCACACCTTACTCTGAAACCTACAACCCAGGATGGCGTAATCATCCCAACTTCAGCTGGAAGTCTGAAAACCAGCAGCCTGTACAACTCTCTAGATCATATCCTGCACCATACCATGCACTTCAATCTTCTAGAAATTCTTTAGAAGATACTTTGCATACTTTTATTGAAATACAGGGTAAGACTAATCAAAAATTTGAATCTTTGATTATGCAGGTTGTTGAAGAAAATAAGGAAATCAAGAGCCAGGTGTCTAAAATAATGAGTTCATTGACTATGAATGAGAAAGGTAAGTTTCCTTCCCAAACTCAATCTGTACCTCATGGTCAACATATGGCACAAGGAGATCTGAAGGACGTAAATGCCATTGTGACACGAAGTGGTAAGTCTCTACGTGATCCAATAATAGAAAAAAAAAGGATGTAGAGAAAGATCAAGATAGCAGCAGTCCTGAGCTTCCCAAAGAACTTGAGGTAACAAAACCTGAGGAACCTGCGGTAACAAAAAATCCTGGTAAGGTACCTTTTCCTCAAGCATTAAAGTCAAGTAAACAAACTCTAGATCATAACAATGATATTTTGGAAAATCTTAGACAGGTAAAAATTAATCTTCCTCTTTTGCATGTAATTAAACAAGTTCCTACTTACGCAAAAATTCTCAAAGATTTGTGTACAGTTAAGAGGAAGCATTATGTGAAGAAGACTGCATTCTTGACAGAGCAAGTTAGTGCTCTAATTGAACAGCGGATTCCCCCTAAGTACAAGGATCCTGGATGTCCAACCATCACATGCAACATTGGCAATCATGAGCTTGGACAGGCATTGCTAGATTTAGGGGCTAGTGTAAATTTGATGCCATATTCTATTTATTTGCAATTAGGATTGGGAGAAATCAAACCAACTTCTGTGGTATTGCAATTGGCTGATCGTTCAGTCAGAGCACCACGAGGTGTGGTAGAGGATGTTTTAATTCAAGTTGACAAATTTTACTATCCTGTTGATTTCTTAATTCTAGACACTAGTTCTGCTGTAGAAACCACCTCTAAAATTCCATTAATTTTAGGTAGACCTTTTCTTGCTACTTCTAATGCTCTTATCAATTGCAGAAATGGATTGATGAAACTCTCTTTTGGCAATATGACTCTTGAGGTAAATATTTTTCATATTGCAAAACAGTCAGAAGAGGATGTCGAGTGTCATCAGACATACATGATTGACTCACTTATAGAAAGGGATGTTCTTACAACTCATGACTCAGATTCCCTTGAATACTTTATTGTTAATTCTGAATTTAATCCTATAAGTGATTCATCTGATGTATTTGACATTTGTGCTATTTTTGACAGAACTCATGATTATAGCACACAGGCATAGCAACCAAAGTTTGAGAAGTTGCCTGAAAAAAGAGAAAGACAGATTCCTTCAAGTAGGGAAGCCCCTAAAGTTGAATTAAAATCCCTACCTAAGGGTTTAAAGCATGTTTTCCTTGGTCCAGGTGATACTTTTCCTGTTATTATTTCATCTGAATTATCTGAGTCCCAAGGTGAGAAATTAATTCAGATTTTATGCAAATATAAATCAACCCTAGGATGGAGTATTGCTGATATAAAAGGCATTAGTCCCCTAATCTGTACTCATAAAATAAATTTAGAGGAAGGAACTAATCCTCGAAGAGACCCCCAGCGTAGACTTAATCCCACAATGAAAGAAGTTGTGAAAAATGAAGTATTGAAACTATTAGATGCAGGAATGATATATCCTATTGCTGATAGTAAATGGGTAAGTCCTACGCAGGTTGTTCCTAAAAAGTCAGGAGTAACTGTGATAAAAAATGACTTTGGAGAGTTAGTCCCTACAAAACTGGTGACTGGTTGGCGGATGTGCATTGATTACAGAAAATTAAATGCCGCCACACGAAAAGACCATTTTCCGCTTCCTTTTATTGATCAAATTCTTGAGCGGGTGGCTGGTCATCCTTTTTATTGCTTTCTGGATGGTTATTCTGGTTATTATCAAATTGAAATTGCATTAGAAGATCAGGATAAAACTACTTTTACTTGTCCTTTCGGTACTTATGCTTTCCGCAGAATGCCATTTGGATTGTGTAATGCTCCAGCTACTTTTCAACGTTGCATGATGAGTATTTTTAGTGATATGGTTGAAAAGTGCGTGGAAGTTTTTATGGATGACTTGACTGTTTTTGGATCTTCTTTTGATGCATGTTTAATGAGTTTAGAATGAGTACTGACTCGTTGTGAAGAAAAAGAATTGGTTTTAAATTGGGAAAAATGTCACTTTATGGTACCTTCAGGTATTGTTTTAGGGCATATTATTTCTTCCAAAGGAATGGAGGTTGATCAATCAAAAGTTGAATTAATCTCTAAATTGCCTACACCTAGAACAATCAAGGATATAAGATCATTTCTTGGTCATGCGGGTTTTTATAGGAGATTCATACAGAATTTTTCTGCCATATCTAGACCACTATGTAACCTCCTAGCTAAGGATGCCCCATTTGAATGGACACAAGCCTGTCAAGAGGCTTTCAAAACATTAATTGGCAAGCTTACTTCAGCACCCATAATGCAACCACCTGATTGGAATTTACCTTTTGAAATTATGTGTGATGCTAGTGATTTTGCTGTAGGTGCTGTTCTTGGACAACGAAAAGAAGGGAAACCTTTTGTCATTTACTATGCTAGTCGAACTCTAAATAATGCACAAATGAATTACTCCACCACTGAAAAAGAGTTGTTAGCTGTAGTATTTGCTTTGGATAAATTCCGCGCTTATTTGATTGGTTCTCCTATCATTATCTTTACAGATCATGCAGCCCTTAAGTACCTTTTTACAAAGAAGGATGCTAAGGCACGATTAATACGATGGATTTTGCTTTTGCAGGAATTTGACATCACCATCAAAGACAAGAAAGGAGTGGAGAACGTAGTGGCAGACCATCTTTCTAGACTCACATTCGAGGACACTTCTGAACACATACCAATCAAAGATGATTTTCCCGATGAGCATTTACTTTCTATTACTTCTCTACCATGGTTTGCTCATATTGTGAACTATTTAGCTGTAGGTGAAATACCAAAGGATTTTAGCACCCAAGACAAAAGGAAATTCATGATTGAGGTACGAAAATTCTACTGGGATGACCCTTACCTTTTCAAATACTGCCCTGATCAAATTTTAAGGCGTTGCATCCCTGATGAAGAGATTGCAAGCGTTTTGGAATTTTGTCATTCCCAAGCTTGTGGTGGCCACTTTTCAATGAAGAAAACCGCTGCAAAAATCCTGCAGTGTGGATTTTATTGGCCCACCTTATTTAAAGATACAAATATCTATTGTCGCTCATGCGAAAGATGTCAAAAGTTAGGAGCTATGACCCGTCGTAATATGATGCCCTTAAACCCAATTTTGGTAATTGAAATTTTTGACTGTTGGGGCATTGATTTTATGGGACCATTTCCTCCTTCTTTTGGATATTTATATATTATTGTGGCAGTAGATTATGTGTCAAAATGGGTAGAGGCAGCACCTTGCAGGACCAATGATAACAGGACGGTAATTAAGTTTCTCAAAGAAAATGTACTATCTCGATTTGGTACCCCACGTGCTATCATTAGTGACCGAGGTACGCATTTTTGTAACCGTTCTTTTGAAGCTTTAATGAAAAGATATGGGGTGATACATAAGCTTTCTACTGCATATCACCCTCAGACAAGTGGACAGGTTGAACTTGCGAATAGGGAAATTAAACAAATTTTAGAAAAAACGGTCAACCCAGATCGGAAAGATTGGTCTTTGAGACTAATCGATGCGCTTTGGGCTTACCGTACAGCTTTCAAAACTCCCTTAGGCATGTCACCTTATAGACTTGTTTTTGGAAAACCTTGTCATTTGCCCGTGGAGCTCGAGCATCGAGCATATTGGGCCATTAAACATTTCAATTTTGACTTGGAAAAAGCAGGAAAATTTAGAAAATTCCAATTGACGGAATTAGAAGAATTGAGAAATGATGCTTATGAAAACTCCAAGATCTATAAGGCTAAAATGAAAGTATTTCATGATAAAAATATTTTGAGAAGAACATTTAAGCCTAATGATCGAGTATTTTTATATGATTCAAGACTCCATAAGCATCCAGGAAAACTTCGATCTAGATGGACCGGCCCTTTTATAGTAAAAAATGTTTTCACAAATGGGGCGGTAGAAATAGAAAATCCAAAAGATGGATGTATCTTCAAAGTAAATGGTCAACGCCTCAAAATTTTAATTGATAGACAAATTCCAGAAGTGGAAGACATTCCACTTATGGACCCAGTATATCAATCTTGACCATCTCCAGGTATGTTTTTCTTTTCTTTTATTTTCGTTCATTTTATTTTTGTTTATTGTTTACTTTATTTTGTTATAGGTTAATTTTATTTTGACAAATACCATCTTTGATGCCAAGCAAGTCGCCCACATCCCACATCAGGTGTATTCTACCCTGTTTAGTTATTCAATTCTGATTCTTAAACATTGAGGACAATGTTTCATTTAAGTTGGGGGGTGGGAATATAAATCTGTTATTTAAACTCTGTGGCATATTTCAATCAATATATAAAAAATTGCCAAATTTTTTCACACAGGCATCTTTTCACACATGATACTCATGCTCATTCATAACCATCTTGGTGAATTCAACAAACCCATTTTAAATCATTTTGCTAAAACATCCACAGAGCCATTTATGCACTTCTCCAAACTTTGTGGTAATATGATGATTTGACACATGTAACTAAAGAATTATTTTGCTCAAGTATTCATGTGAATTTTGTGAGAATTGAGAGCTTACAAATACAGAAATTGTGATAAGTATCCATTGATCTGTTGAATTTGACACTTCTTTTGAGAATATCATTACATGGTTTGTGGTAAGATGGTAGATATACTTGGGATATGACGAAAGTCAACTTAGGATTAACGTTTGAGCCTTTCAAGCTGAGCCTTTTCATCATAGATCCCTAGCAGCCAATTTTGAGCCAATATACACATATGGCCTTTTCTTTTCATATCTACATCATCCATACCTCTCCACATTGGAGTATAGCTTATACACTATATTTTCCTACCATTTTACTTCCAAGTGTGTACTAGGTGTGAAATCATCATAAAAAAAAAAAAAAAAAAAAATGACAAAAATGGCATGGTGCTAGATGTGTCCATCAAATTATTCATGAAAGAGTTCATCAAATTGCGAAGACACCAGTGGCAAAAGAAGATGGAAAAGTGTACTTAGTCAAAAATCTAAAAAATTGAAAAGTACATCAAAAGGAAAGTATAGTCTACTGAAAAATTTAACAGATTCCCTTTTGTGTATACTTGGAAGTTTTTGAAATCTCTTCACCTTTTCTTCTTATGAACCCCAACCCTAAACCACATTACAACCCTTTGTGTTGATTTTTCCGATCCTAAGTATGCTTGTGGAAAGAATGGTGGAAATCTCATTTGTTAGTATTCCTATCATAAGATCAATGTTTACTTGTTACTTATATATAATTGGCTAAATTTCCATGAGAGTAAATGTACACCTTTGTCAACTCCATAGAGAGAACCCATACATGAAACACTTCTATACCCGTGAGTTATGGAGTTGAACCTTTTTGCTTAAGATATTCTAATTTTGCATGTGTCGAAACCTTTGATCTGATAAAAATAGTTTGGAACACATACACACTCTGTGGATTGCTATATTTGAATTACTTGTGAAAGGGTTATTGAATTTCTAAGATTGTTTTGATATGTAAATTTGAAAAATGTGTCTTGATGGCCCCTATGTGTGATTTTCTTTGGTCTTTCTCATCATTTTGCATGAAAATTGCTAGGGACTAGCAATGAGTAAGTTGGGGGGTGTGATGAGTGCACAAAAATGCACTCTAAATACTCTATTTAAATACTAAAAGAAATGAGAAAATAATGGATATAACTCATGTTATTAAAATTAATGGTCATTTATCTTGAAATAGATATAAGCATGATTTAATATATTGATGAGAATATAAAATGCCATATTTTCCTCTCTTAATGTTTAATACTTTATTCTTATTTGATGCCTAACTATACTCATTATTCTTATATTTTGATTTAGGACACAAATGGAGACATTAGGAGCAAATGAAGATAATTGCGGAATTTTAGACAGTTCTGACATCTTTTTGTAATATGGGCATAACTCTCTCATCTAATCTCCGATTGAGCTGATTCAAGATGATCTAGAACCGCAAGATAAATATCTAGAACTTTTGTGTTTTATGTTTGAAGAGATATCCACTCAATCTAAGACAAAATCGACCATCAAGTGGACGCACCTGCACTTGACGTTCCTGGATATTTTTCAGCCACTTGCATCAAATCCAAATGTTATCATAATATTTTCCAGCAAGCACTCCTACACCAACTTGGAAATTCAATGATCAATTCATATGCAAGATGAAGTGCACTCAAGTTTCTTGTAGACAAATTATTTGACCACAAGATATTAAGTCATACAAGACAACTAATGGATAGAGAAGCAAAATTGAAACACTCAACCTACAAGCAAAATCCAGCTCATGCATGGTGGGAAAACAAATGATCAAAATGACAACTCACAAATCACTTGGATTCAAGAATGGCACATGGCAAAACAAGTTGAAATTGTGATGATTTTGTCATGACAACTTGCATGAAGGATGCTTATAAATAGAAGGGAGGGGTGTGTGTTCTAAGACCATGCTTAGTGTGCTTGGATGCCTTGGAAGATACATTGTTTGAGAGCTTGAGAAAAGAAAAGAAAAACCAAAGAAGAGAGAAGAAAATAATGGTTGGCTCTTCCATATTATCCCTTGAAGAATTTTTGTTGCATATTTTCAATATGTGTAACTAATTTTCTAGTAGAGCTAGGGATGAATTTGTATATATGATGGTATTTGTAATTGTTTTTGATTCATATATGTGTTCTTCAAATATTAAACTCTTTTGTTTAGTCATTCGAAATTTATTATAAATGTTTTCGTCACCAAATAATCTTAGAATTTATTTCATTTATAGATTCAGTCATGCTTTTTCTATTAAATGCAATAATTCTTTGATTATGTTTGGTTCAATTGGTTATCTATTTTAATTTAATTCTCTGCTGCAATATTGCTCTACGAGTATATTGTCGACGTTGAATTTCTTTAATATCGATAACAATTCCTGTTCTTATATTGTGACGAATGATTTTTCGAAAGATTACATTTGATTTAAATCTGGTTATTAATGTTTTATTTTCCGATTGAAAATTTGGACATAGAATTTTCAATTGAGTTATTAATGAATCGAAAATAATTAAAATACCAATTATATACAAAGGATTCCCGATGCTTTACTTTTCGCACTCATCTAAATCTTTTTGTTAATTTCGTTACTGTTCTTCAATTTCTCAATCCATCTCCCTGTGGAATCGACACCCCAAAGCTATACTGCAAACGACCGCGTTATTCTTTGGGCGTAATCAAGTTCTAATATAGTTTTTATTTTGCTGCAAATTGAAAGTTCTGGTGACTTTGATCTAAAGCACTTATATGCTAAAACACATAAAGATCATGATGGTGTTTGGATCAATATCAAAGCTGCGACAAATTATGTAAGTTTAAGTATATTAAGTCAAGTCTAATATAATATTCTTATTATATAACTTTAATGATTTCTTTTTTGTAGGAAAAGATAAAATCTCTAAAGGACGCTACTGAAGATCCATATGATGAATCATCTTTCAATGATGCTCAAATACTATCTGAAGTTTTTGGATCACGTTCTGAATATTTGAGGGGCTTATGGCATTGTGTGAAGCCAACCTTCAGTTTATCATTCTCTTTTAAGGATAGATCCAATGAAGACAAAACTAAGGAGTTAGAGGTAATACAACTTGAGATAGAACGATTAAGGTCCAACGAACAAGAATTGCTAACCAAATTAGATAAAGGAGCAGAGTTAGAGACAAGAATAGAAAAGAGACTGGAGTAAAAAACTAGAGTAATGTTTGAAAAATGGCAGAGGATGTCCTAAAATGTTATGCTACCATCACAATTTTAAAACTTATGTTTTATATTAATTGAACATCTACTATTCTATTTAACAACAATATTTGAACAAATTTTATGTACAAATTACATTTTTATTATAATAGTAATGCCTTTTTTAATTAAATGTGAATATGGGTAGCAGTACCGTTCGAATAGTACATTGCGATTTAAAAAATCGTCCGAATAAAAAAGAGTCCATCCGAACAAGATTAATTCCAATAAATTTATTCGTTCGAACAGAGAATATCCGTTTGGATGCCTACCTCGTTCGGACTAGGTAATCTGTTTGACCAAATATTTGTCCATTCGAACGGTGAGTGTCAGTTCGGATAGTTGAAATTTTAGTTAGAATGGGTTTCTAAGACGAAATTTTTTCGTCTTAAATAAAAAAAATCCATCCGAACGGATCTGGATAGGCAAGTGAGATTTCATCTCTAAAAATCATTTTTAGGAATTTCATCCTTAAAAACTTTTTGAGACAAATTTGAGATGAAATATTTTTATCTCTAAAAATATTTTGGGACAAAAAATAGATCTTTTTAAAATAAAATAATTTGTCTCAAAAAACTCACGATTCTCTTGTAGTGACTGAAGTAATAATCGAATTCACTTTCGTGTCGGACTCCTTTTCTCTCCACTGTTGTGCAGGTCTATTTCAAAGTCTTTATCTTTTCAGTTTCTCATAAATTCATTTGATGACAAGTACTACTACATGCACGTCATCTTTTGATTACGATGACAAGAATCTAACAAAATACCACATCTAATCTTTTATATTATAATAGCACTAACCTTTCAATATATATATATATATATATATAGCGTTAGCTTTGAGGAGTAAGGAACCAATAATTGGAAGGAAACAAGGAAAAGGTGGTGACATATATAACAAGATAACAGGACTTACCCCTCACTACAGCAGCGACAATCTCAATGGATATCCCTTGCCAAGTGGATCTAGCAGGAGTACTCCAACATGTTTAGCTATAACCATGCATGATGTTATTGTTACACACACTACTTTCTAATGATATAGTTGCATTTAGAGGCATAGGAAACAAGGACTTTCAACTCCGTCTTGACATCGATGTACCCATTCTTATCTTGATCGGCATGGCGAAATCCATCCATAGCTCTAAACCAAGGCCAACGTGATCTGAGTTCTTTGAAAGCCGCCTTCACCTCCGACCACGAAAGTTTGCCATCTTTGTTGTCATCGTGCTTCTCAAAAATGGTCTTTAGCTCCGCTTCAGTGCAGGGAACTTGATCACCCTTATCTTTGCTGTGCGTAGGCTCTTCCCCAGTGAAGGCCAACCTACCCATTTTATAAGGGACAAGGAAGTCTTGTATCGACTCTTGGAAGAAGATTTTAAAGGATTATTTGCTCTTGTCAAGGCTTTAGTTAACACTACCCTCCTATATATAGAGTGCTACCTGCACTCTTTATTTATTTTTCTTTAAATTATGTTTCTCAATATACAAGTTTTCCAATTGAAAATATGAGGAGATTCGGTAGTCAAGATAAGTTGATAAAATTATTCGATGAGATAGGAATTTTAATTGTCTTCTTTTCTTCCGAATTTTTGGTCATTCATGGGAGTCTTTTTCCTTTGGATGACTGTTACAGTAAGATTCTTGGATACAAGTGGAATCAAATCAGGTGAGTAATTATATTCTTCACTTGAAGCCCCTAATTTAGAATATTTGAGAGACTATTGTAGATTAAACAATTGATCTCCTGGATCAATTATTGTCTCTAGTATTTTTTTTTTCTCACAATTAGGAGAGAAATAGTCTCCTGGATGTTTTTGTGCTGGTTGCCAACAGTGATCACCACTTCATGGCTTGATAGATTCTTAGTGCTATTGAACATCATTTAGGTGAGAAGCAATAAAACTTTCAAGGGTCGGGAATAATAGTTAAGATATCGAGTACTAGATTCTCATCTCACTTCTATCATAATATGGTTCTGACATTTGTATGACATGATAGACTATTAATTTTAATAACTACTTCTAATACTAATGAAATACCAACTAAAATAATTTATGAACTGGCTGATTTAAAGGCAAGAGTTAAAGACTAAAAAAGAAAATGCGCCCTATCTATAAAAAGACAACCCTTGAATAAAACCAATAAAAATGACCCTGAATATGAAAAGATCGCTACAAGAATATTTTTTTATATATGTTTGCGACGTAAATAATAATTTCATACCAAAATGACTATAGTCTCAATATAAATATTCACTTTTATTATAAATAATTCATCATAGATAATATTTTTTATAAAATTGGAAATATGTAAGACTGACTTGTAACAGAAGACAAAGCCCCACTTTTTGAGCCATTAAACTCGAAAGGACAATGACGTGGGTTACAAAATGGCACAATGAGATGTCTCAGGCGTGATGAGACATTCCAGGATAACAGGAAGGGCGTAAATCCCCAACCTTACTGTATCCCCAAGTGCCTGGCCCAAGTAGACCAACCCGAGAGAGTGTTCTATGTAGGCTACAACCCGGGCGGGGCTCCATGATAAGCCCACTGGATAGGAGCATATCAAGGTCATATCAGCTAAGGCAATCCACCAAACACCTGATCAGGACAGATAATTCAAGATAACAAGATAAATGCAAATAATAAAGCTCGGATTTGATTTAAATAAGAGACATTACAACAAAATATGATTTTTTTTACGAGTTTTTTCATCACAAATATCATATATTTTTGTCAGTATTAAATTTTTGTCACCAAATATATCCGTAGCAGATTCGCCGAAATAAACTGATAACTTAAAGGACTTAAAGTTACCACTGCACAAATCGTCAGAAATACTCTTATTTCTGACGATTCTTTTTCTCACAAAAAGTGCAAGATTTTACAGGAAAAAATGTGTTAACCACAGTTAACAGGAGTATAAAATTGTTATATGTCACAGTGGAAATCGCAAGAAATTTGTATTTGTGACTAAAAAAAAGATATTTCTAAAGATTTATAATCGCCAGAAATAGTCTTTTATGAAAAAAAAAAAAAATACTAGTAGAATAGTATCACATGCATATAGCTTTGTACCTAAAATACATAAAGAAAATATTAGAATACAAATAACAATTTCTAAGTAGTTTGCAACAAAAGGGAAAAGAAAGAGGATGGATCAATACCTCTTGAAGCCAAATAAGGTAATCAATTAATCATCTATATAAAGGCAATGAGAATAAAGAATTAGTGAAGTTATATAGAGAATTAGTTAATCATCTATACAAAGGCAATAAGAATAATTCCATTGAAATTGTTTCAAAAGAATACAAATATAATCTCTTAACAGAACAATAAAGTAATTGTGGTTGAAGCTATTATCAATTAAAGTAGCAATATTGCTATAAACCAAATTGTTTTAAGTCCTCTTTAAACTCTAGAGAAGAGTCAACAAGCTCTCACTTTCTTTTTAACACAAAATACAAATATATGAATATGCATTTACAAAACATCACATATTATAAAATAGAAAGGGTGAAGTCTACATTTTCATTGACATAAATACCTAGTTACGTTCAAAAATCCAGATTGAAATGAGAATTCACTTTTTGCTGGCAGGTCAAAAAGTGAACTCTAATCGCCCTATTGAAAATAAAATACCTATAATGGATCAAAGGGTACTATTGTCTTGTGATGTTTTGCTACTTTGATGCTTTTTTATTTCCCTCCAAAGCAAGCTGGTTAGAAATAAAAACCTAGAGCATAATATTCTAAAGCATAAATATATCATATCCATTAAAGATAACCAATATACATGTTTCATGATGCATATAAGGTATCCTTCCAAAAGAATGATGAAAAACTTATATAAATAACAACCAAAACTGGCAGTAGCGTTATATTTAAATGGAAAATACTAGATCATGAATTAATTATTAGCACCAGAAATGAATGAAACTAGAATGTTAAGACAGTAATTTCCTCTGCCTCAGATCAGAACAAGGTAAAATAAGATTTTAAAAAATTCTATGCTAAAATAAGATTTTAAAATTATCTAATGTAAGTCTGCCCTGCTCATATATCTAAGCTTTCTATGCCTTACTAGTATCTAAACATTCTATTCAAACCACAAAGGTGTACACTTCTCAGCACTAGAATTAAGTAATCAAGAATCAATTAATAAGATTATAGAGAGTTTTCTAACCTGAAATGAAGCATACAATGCAACAATTAAAGGGTGATCTAACATGTCAATGATTTATCTCTCTACAAAAGCTCTATGCACATGTGGAACATGGAGGAGAAGAGATATTAAAAAAGTTGTCCAAGAGTGCCATTAGAAAATGATATCTATAAAAAGATAGAATTATTGTCATAGAGCCTTACTGTTGAATAAAAAGATAAATAACCAATCTAATTCATGTAATTATTCTATAATACACAAAGAAACATTTGGTCCCTTAAAAATAGTTCAACTTTAACCAATCATCCCCTCATAATTGAGTTTTTGTTTTTTCCCTCACATACGCTCTAAGCAGAAAGTTTTGATTATGAAACTAGGTACCTGTTACGAAGTAGGCATTCTCATAATCAGATTTGAGGATCTTCACCACATCTTCAACACCAGATACTAAAATCTTCTCTCTCTTTTCATCACTCACTCTTTCAAATTTGCAAAACAATTCAGTGCCATAAAAGTTAGCAACACACATATACCACACATTTCTTTCATGAATCATATGTATAATTAATAATGCACCTAAAGCTCTACTAAATAACTTGGTGTAGTGGTTTTATAGGACTCGTATATTTAAGCAATCGTTCATAAACTTCCATTCCCAGGAAGAAAGTGGAAAAGAGAAAGGAAAAGAAAAGAAAGAACTTTATACAATTAAATTGTATTAGCTCTATTACCGATCAACATTTTCATCTCATTATTATTTTTTGGAATTGTTGGAAGATGCAAATAACTTCCATTTTCAACTTGTTTTAAAATGAGAAAATTACATGAGTATTTATAACCTGCAGATCTATAATATTCTACTTTGTTTTCATTAAAAAAATCACTATCTTTGTCACTTTAATAGTAAACTAATGGTGAAAGTTTGCTCTTGTCATACTTAAATACAACAAATCCAAACCATCACCAAAGAAATACGAAATATAAATACTAATATGAAAAACAACTCAGTTGAACAAAATATGAAGAATAACTCAAACAGTCAAACGTGCTCTGAAAAAATAAAATATAAATATTCAAAAGTAAAAATTAAACCCTAACCCTAACAAAGTTACAAAATGAGTCTCTCTTTTTCAGTTCCAGATCAACAAATGAACTTACCTTTAGGATTTATGTGAAGAGGTGCGGCGTGAGAAAAGCATCAGTAAATAAAATTCAGGATCTTGTATTTCTATTAAAAAAAAAACATTAGTAAAAACTAAAAGTATCAGTATTTCTAACTTTTCTAACCAAAGATTAAATGCACATCGCGTGAAACTTCTATTGGAAATTGCTCATGACTTTATAATAAGTTACATTGAGCATTCTTCAAGCATCCATTGCCCACAAATATATTAACATCAAACAAGTAATGTAAAAATAAAATAGCAATCTAGAAGAACAAGTCAAACAAGTAATGGAACCATAGAAATTAAATAAAATTCCCTAACAAATTTTTCTTAAAAAACCAAACCCTAACCCACGACTTGAAGAAAGTGGTTAATGCCGTGAATCGTGAGAACTAAGAAGAACTCACGGAGACGATTCCTAAGAAGAACTCACGGCTTGAAGACAGTGGTTGATGGCTTGGTGCCATGAATCGTGATGATTCGATCTCTGCAGTCTGCACGAGTTGAGGTACAGCTACACTGCTGCGTGGGTTGCCGTCAGCGACGAGAAGGGGGCGGTGTTTGTGAGAAGAAGAGAGTAGAGATTACAGACCAGAGGCTAGACCGCCAGAGAGGAGAGAAGAACTGGGTTTGGGATGTAGGAAAGCCGAAAGGGATTTAGCCTTTTAAGGGAGGGATAGCGTGCGTGTTAGTATGTTACATGATTTAGGGATTTAGCCTTTTAGGAGGAGGGGGTTGTTGGCTGAAAAGAGAGGGAAGGAGCAGAGAGAGAAGAGAAACGAGGGGGAATGAAGATTATGTGGAGTGTATAGTTAAGTTAAATTATTTATTAACAATTAATTTTGTGAGAAAAAATAAAATATATAATGTGTAATTTTTTTCTAATGATCTTATTCGGTGGAAAAAACTACTAACTTTATGTATTTTAATTTGTAACCAATAAATTTGTACAATATAATTATTTGGGACAATAATTAGGATGCTCTCAAATTTTCTTTAAAATAAATACGGGAATCGATGCGTCGGGATGCTGATAACAGGGGTCACGCACCTCCAACGTCAAATGCTAAGTGTGTGAACACGTGACATGCATAAATAAAAGCAGCGGATATTTGAAATCAATATCTATGTACCAGAATTTTTAGAATTATTTTACAAACCAGTTTAATATAAATTCAACTGCGGAAGATATAATTCAATCATCCAAAAATCAAAAACCTAAAATACTTACATAAAAAGGCAACATTCCCAAGCTAATAAATTATAACACAATTACTTTAATAGTGTAGCCGTCTCCTCAGGCTCAACCTCCTCGATCTCTACATCCAAAATCTACGATGCCAAAAATGCCATCGCAGATAAGTACAACCCAAATAAACTATAAAATATAAAATATATTCATGCAACAACAATAACATCACTCATGAACATAATACCGTATGCATGAACTTTAAAATCATATTCCTCAAAATAAATAAAATAACACAACCAAAATCTCATTTTGGTCCATGATAAAATTCCAATAAAATCATCCATCATTTCCCAGAAAAGAATATTAGTAATCCAATCATAGCGGGCGTTACGTATCGCCATCCTGAATATGATATACACACAACACCGATCATAATGAGCGTTACGTATTGCCGTTCCCGATATGAAATATACACCTAATGATCATAATGAGCATTACGTATCGCTATCCCCATTATATCATCCACACACTATCCATCATAATGAGTGTTACATATCGCCGTCCCCATTATGACTTACACAAATTTCATAGCGGGCGTTACCTATCGCCGTTCCCATTATGAAATACACACACAATGACCATAATGGGTATTACGTATTGCCGTCCCCGATATGTCATTCACACCCACTGATCATAACGGGCGTTACTTATCGCCGTCCACGTTATGACTCAGTCAAAAACTATTAAAATCCATAAACCCAATACCTAAATCTCATATTAAAATCCAATTCCAAATATCCACATGATTAAGTATGTAATTACATAATGTAAACCACAATACACAAAATAACCAACAATTAATAAATTCGAACATCAACCAATAAATCCCAATGTCAAACAAAAATAATATTTGTCGATGAAAAAATATATTTAAATCTTAAAGTTTATTTGGAAAGTACTTATAGTGCAAAAATATGATTTGCAAGCGACAACGGCAAAGAAACGTAACAGTGCAAAACAGACAATGGTTGTGGGTCTCAAAAACCCAACTTTTGAGAGAGAACAAACTAAGACTTGAGATGGCTAGGGAATGACTTAGAGGTGTTAGTGAAGTGATTGGCGGTTGTGGTTGGCCGTGAATGGCGGCGGTAGAAGGCCGAATAGTATAAAATAGAGGTGTAGCTCAAGGGACCTCAAAGGTGGCGAATCGGGGTTGAGGAAGGGTGGGTTAAGTAGCTGGAAGGCCGATGGTGAAGTGACGAAGAGATGGTGACCGATGGTGGAGCGACGGCGGCACTGGAGCACTTAAAGGCTTCGACTTGGAGATGGGTGTGGGAGCAAACGGCGGCACGAGTTGGGCTGAAATTGAAAGGGGGTGGTTGCCAGCCGGTGGGGAAGAGAATGGGAGGGGTGGTGACATTCATGGCCACGCGCAGCAGCGCTGGGTGGAGAGAGATAGAAGGAGCGAGAGAATAAAGGGGGAGGGCTGGGGGTCGAGCGGGCTGAGGGGGGGGGAATTGGGAAAGAAAAAAAAGAAAAAGAAAGAAAAGAAAAGAAGGAAAAAAAAGAAAAGGAAAAGAAAAAAAAAAGAAATAGAGAATGGGAGAAAAGGAAATGAAGTCCAATAGAACAAGAGCACTATAAATTAAATAAAAACTAATTGAAAAGCCTACATATTAATATCAATAAAATAAAATATTTAAAACCCAACAATAAAATAAATTAAACCAAATACAAATTAATTATAAAACAATAATTACTATAAAGAAAGCACCTCAATTAAATCACATAATAAAATAAAGAAATTTAATTTCAACCATTATAATAATACATCACATTAAAACTAATAAGGAAAACAATGTAACTCAACATTTAAACATAAAAACAACGTAAAACTAATATTAACTAACTAAGAGTTCAAATAATAATTTTAAAGAAATAAAACACAACCAATAATATTATTAAAATAAATTAAAACAATCGACAATAAGAAAAAAGACAATACGTAAAATTACACGTAGTCTGGATCTCACAATCTCTCTCCTTTAAAATAAATTTCGTTCTCGAAATTTGCTCGACTGCTAGTAACAAAAACTCCAATAACTCACCTATCACATAACTCAATACTCACTTCATGCATTTACACAATCACCTATTTTCCTCAAATGCAAATGCATGCTATTGTATCATAATCATATAGTTTTCAAATAATATTTCATCTCTAAAATTCCTAAGGTAGTAAAGTAGTTTAAAATCTCCATATGTACAAAGACTTTAGTACAATCTCTCAAAATCCTAATGTTCACTAGCTCCATACAATAATTCGTGCCACCTACAAATAATTCTCAAGTTCAACTTCCCAACTAAAGTATCAATAAGCCAAATTTACTCAATCAAAAGATAAATATCCACTAACAATTACCAACCCAAATATTAAGTCACCACTAATTTCTTAAAACCAGCACAAAACTTAAACCTTCAACTACATCGCAAAACATCACGCTTTCGCGTGCACTCTGATAACTCACTAAATGCCTAAAATTTAGTTCTCCTAAATTATCACCATTGAGTAGAAGAAGGCTCAACACCTATTAACAGAAAATCTTATACCACACTTCCAAATCCTAAAGTTTTAATATATATATATATATATCATAATTCTGATTATACCACTATAATTGACACCTAAACTCCAACGTACATCACAAAAAAGTCCTATTAATTCTACTTCAAATTAATAGCAAGATAATCACGATACAAATAGTTCTTCCAACCGGACTTTCAATACCCAAGAGATGGATTAGTCTTAAATATTTAAATTCCTATGTGAGTTTGTCACAACTAATTTCTTAAGATATCTTGACAAAGGCAACAATTAGTTCATCATATATCAAACTTAAATTGTACACCCCAATCAACTCACCCAAAAGCCTAACACTTAGATTTCCTGAACTTAATACCAGCTCCTCAAATCAACAATCAACACCTAACAAAACAACTTCTTCCAAACCAAAATTAAAACAATGACATGTACTCTCCAAAATTTACACCCACAACAATTATACCTCAATCTCTACACATTCCCAAACCAACTTAAAACTTCACTAAAGAACAAATGATCACCTACTATCATAAATATTCCTAAAACAGATTCCATAACAATATATCAATGGCAAGGATTCCACACTCACATGAATAGTCTATCTAGAATACAATTCCAACAATCTCCTGAAAATAAAATTATAACTTAAAAACTCAAACATGCAGTGAGTCCCAGGTCACATAAATAGCATATAAAACATCAATAAATAAGCACACTTACATAAATATCAATAATTATCAAAACAAATCCATCTTGCAAAGATATAGTAATATACCCAATCACTAAATAAAGCTTGAGTAATTCACATAAATATTATATATAAACAAAACTAGTGAAAAGATCTAATAAACAAATAAGTAAAAGCTAGTCGTTCAAGAAAACAAGTCCATCTCCCTTAGTAAACAGAAAATCACCAAAAGTTTCTATTAAATAATCAAGAATGTTGGATTAAAAATCTGAGTGAGAAACTAAAATGACAATATAGAATTTGGAATTCTTCTTAAAATCCAACTCTAAAAAGATTTATTGCAAAAATCTCAAGGACTTAAAACCTTTGAAAGGAACATACCATAGTAAAATAAATAAATAAATAAGTTAATGAATAAATACTAACAAGTCGCCAAAACAAACCCATTCGTCAAAATAAATAAATAAACTCTTAAAATAATTCAAGCAGAAAGGTGAAAAGATAATAAATTTAAAAACTTACTTCGAGACATGTCTCTAAAAGAAATACAGAATAGCGATTTTTTTTAAATATTTGTCACAAAAAATCTCAAAGTTCCAAGATATTTAAGAGACAAAACATCGTATTTAAAATAAAAAGATAATAAACAAAATCCAAAACCATCTTGTAGGAAACTCATGAAACGAATAACCCACAACAAAATAATAAACTTTATAACTATGGATTCCTTAATACAATTATTTAAATAAAAGATTCGATAAAATAAATGATATAAAATAATAATCTAATCCGAAATATCCAAATTTCAAATTAAACAAAACAAAGGCATATATAGAAATAAATAAATGCTCAACAACTTAACTAAATAAAATCACCTAACTAAAATCTTTACTACTACTCAATTAAAATATGAATAAATATTAAAATTAAATAAAGCAAAGCAAACCAACCAATCAAAGCTAAGATAACTCTGAAATTAATAGATAAAAAGCATATTAAAATAAAAAGCACAATACAACGAAATAAATATTGAAAACCTTACAATATAAGTTAGTAGGAAAATTCTAGAGAACGATTAGAATAATAAAATAGAGTAAAATAACCAAACAAAAAGACAAACAAATTTTAAAACAACCAACTTTTCTGGTACTGTCTTTAGGTAATCTGTAGATTTACTCAGAGTTGAACTGCTTTGATATCACCTATAACGCCCCCAAATTCTCCTTAAAATAAACACGAGAATCGATGTGTCTGGATGCTGACGACACGAGTCACATACCCCCAACGTCAAGTGCTAAGTGTATGAACACGTGACATGCATAAATAAAAGCAGCGGATATTTGAAGTCAATATCTAAGTACCAGAATTTTTATAATTATTTTACAAATCAGTTTAATATAAATTCTCCAGCAGGATGTTTAATACAGTCATCCGAAAATTAAAACCTAAAATACTTACATAAAAATGGATCATTTCCCAAGAATTTTTAGAATTATTTTACATAAAAAGCAGATATTTGAGGTTAAGCCGTCTCCTCAGGCTCAACTTTCTCGATCTCTATATCCAAAATCTACGACGCCACAAATGGCATCGTAAGTAAGTACAATCCAAACAAACTACAAGATATAAAATATACTTATGCAACAACAATAACATCACTCATGAACATGATACCGTATACATGAAATTTAAAATCATATTCCTCAAAATAAATAAAATAATACACACCAAAATTTCATTTTGGTCCATGATAAGATTTCAATAAAATCATTCATCATTTCCCACAAAAAGATATCAGTAAATCCAATCATAGCGAGCGTTATGTATCGTCATCCTTGATATGATATAAACACAACACCAATCATAATGGACATTACGTATCGCCGTCCCCATTATGACTCATACACACTCATTTCATAGTGGGCATTTGATGAGTGCACAAAAATGCACTCTAAATACTCTATTTAAATACTAAAAGAAATGAGAAAATAATGGATATAACTCATGTTATTAAAATTAATGGTCATTTATCTTGAAATAGATATAAGCATGATTTAATATATTGATGAGAATATAAAATGCCATATTTTCCTCTCTTAATGTTTAATACTTTATTCTTATTTGATGCCTAAATATACTCATTATTCTTATATTTTGATTTAGGACACAAATGGAGACATTAGGAGCAAATGAAGATAATTGCGGAATTTTAGACAGTTCTGACATCTTTTCGTAAAATGGGCATAACTCTTTCATCCAATCTCCGATTGAGCTGATTTAAGATGATATAGAACCGCAAGAGAAATATCTATAACTTTTGTGTTTTATGTTTGAAGATATATCCACTCAATCTAAGACAAAATCGACCATCAAGTGGACGTACCTGCACTTGACGTTCCTGGATATTTTTCAGCCACTTGCATCAAATCCAAATGTTATCATAATATTTTCCAGCAAGCACTCCTACACCAACTTGGAAATTCAATGATCAATTCATATGCAAGATGAAGTGCACTCAACTTTCTTGTAGACAATTATTTGACTACAAGATATTAAGACATACAAGACAACTAATGGATAGAGAAGCAAAATTGAAACACTCAACCTACAAGCAAAATCCAGCTCATGCATGGTGGGAAAACAAATGATCAAAATGACAACTCACAAATCACTTGGATTGAAGAATGGCACCTGGCAAAACAAGTTGAAATTGTGATGATTTTGTCATGACAACTTGCATGAAGGATGCTTATAAATAGAAGGGAGGGGTGTGTGTTCTAAAAATGTTTAGTGTGGAAGGATGCTTTGGAAGAGCCATTATCTTGAGAGCTTGAGAAAGGAAAAGAAAAATTAAAGAAGAGAGAAGAAAATAATGGTTGGCTCTTCCATATTATCCCTTGGAGAATTTTTGTTGCATATTTTCAATATGTGTAACTAAATTCTCAAGGAGGGCTAGGGATGAACTTGTGTGTGTAATGGTATTTGTAATTTATTTTTGATTCATGTATTTGATTTTTAAATATTAAAACTCTTTTATTCTATTATTCTCAATTTATTTGTGATGTTTTTCGTCTTCAAATAATTATAGAATCTATTTCGTTTATGGATTCAGTCATGCTTTTTCTATTGAGTGAATTAGTTCTATAATTATGTTTGGAGCAATTGATTATCTATATTGATTTAATTCTCTACTGCAATATCGCCTCTTAGGTATATTGTCGTCGTTGGATTTTCTCAATATTGATAACAATTTATGAGAGTTAAGCGCGAAGAATGATTTTTCAAAGAGTTACATGTGATTTAAATTTTGGTTATTAATGTTATATCTTCCGATTAAGAATTTGGACATAGAATTCTTAATTGAGTTATCAATGAGTTAAGAATAAATTTGAATACCACAAATACACAAGGAATTCCCTACGCTCTACTTTTCGTCTCATTTTTATATTTTTCAAATTACTCAGTTAGTTTTAATTTACATCACACTCTAAAATTTACTTATCGCACTCATCTAAATCTTTTTGTTAATTTTGTTACTGTTCTTCAATTTCTCAATCCATCTCCCTGTGGAATCGACACCCCAAAGCTATACTGCAAACGACCGCGTTATTCTTTGGGCGTAATCAAATTTTGGCGCCGTTGCCGGGGAGACGGTAGAAGAATTTGTAGTTTTTTTAGTAGTTTGTAAAAGAAAAAAAAAAGAGTGGTAGCTTCGTTCATTTTCTTTTTAGCTTTCTGCATCTTTATTTTATTTTACTTTTATTTTCGTAATTTTTTTTTTCAGTATTACGCATTTCTTTACTTTGCATGCGCAGGTACAGAGACTCTTTTGGACTGTTTGCTAGTAGACCCGTGCTATAATCAGATTCAGAATCTAATTTTTCTTGTCGCTTGTTTGATAATTCTTCCAATTTTGACGCGATGAGTGAACACGTGGACCAACCTGTTAGAACCCTCCAAGATTATCTTCATCCCGCACGAACAGCCACACTATCCTGTATTATGTTCTCACCTAATGTTCATCATGTAGATTTTAAAACGGGAATGATACAATTACTTCCGACTTTCCATGGTCTAGAAAATGAAAACCCCTATGTTCATATTAGGGAATTTGAGGAAGTAGTTGCAACATTCCACAGTCAAAATACCACTGACGAAACGGTAAGGCTAAAGTTCTTTCCTTTTTCTTTGAAATATAAAGCTAAGAGTTGGTTGTACTCACTAAGACCACGGTCTATTGGAACATGGAGTGAGATGACTCAAGTGTTTTTCAATAAATACTTTCCCCAACATAAGACTAATGCTTTAAAAGGACAAATCTCTACCTTTGCACAAAAGGATAGTGAGACTTTGTACCAGTCTTGGGAAAGATTTAAAGAATTACTGAGTATGTGTCCCCACCATGGATATGAGAATTGGCACTTAGTGAGTTATTTCTATGAAGGGCTTAAGCCTAGGGAACGTCAATTCGTGAAAATGATGTGTAATGGAGAATTTTTACAGAAAAATCCCGATGAGGCCATAGAGTACCTCAATGAGCTTGCTGAAAAAGCTCATACTTGGACTGGACCTAGTGCTACTGATAGCACAAATAGGTCACGACCTACAGGAAACTTGAGTGGTGGTATTTATCATCTCAAGGAGGAAGATAATCTAAAAGCCAAGGTTGAAATGCTTATAAGGGAAATAGAGCTGTTAAAGATAAGAAACTTAAAGTCAACACACATGGCTAATCATGCAGACTCTCTTGTGCCATGTGCTGTGTGTGGTAGGGTAGGTCATCATGCCCAAGAATGTCCTACACATGCTAACATGAGAGGATGGCGTAATCACCCCAACTTCAGCTGGAAGTCTGAAAACCAACAACCTGCACAACCTTCTAGATCATATCCTGCACCATACCATGTACCTCAATCTTCTAAAAATTCTTTAGAAGACACTTTGCATGCATTTATTGAAGTACAGAGTAAGACTAACCAAAAATTTGAGTCTTTAATTATGCAGGTTGTTGAAGAACAAAAGGAGATAAAGAGCCAGGTATCTAAAATAACGAGTTTCTTGAGTGTAAATGAGCAAGGTAAGTTCCCTTCTCAAGCTCAGTCTACACCTCATGGTCAACATATGGCACAAGAAACTGTGAAGAATCACGAGTGCCAGCAGATATATATGATTGACTCACTCATAGATATGGAAGTTTTCACAACTCATGATTCTGATCCCCTTGAGAATTTTATTGTTGATTTTGAGTTTAATTCTATCAGTGATTCGTCTGATGTAGCTAAAATTTGTGCAATTTTTGACAATACTCAAGATTATAGCACACAGGCTTAGCAACCGAAGTTTGAAGAGTTGCTTGAGAAAAATGAAAAACAGATTCTTTCAAGTGGGCAAGTACCAAAAGTTAATTTAAAGCCTTGCCACCTACCTGTGAAGCTCGAGCACCGAGTTTATTGGGCAAATAAGCGTTTCGTTTTTTACCCAGGAGGAATAGTTCAAGAAGTGGAAGATAGTCCGGTTGTAAACTTGGTCTACCAACTTTGACCACAGCATGCAACAATAATTATTATTATTATTATAATTATTATCACCATCATAATTATTATTATTATTATTATTATCATCTTATTTGTTTTGTTTTGTTTTTATTTACTACTGTTTTTTTTATTTTTGTTTGCAGGATAGTATCATTTTGTCATTTCAGATCACTACTTTTGACGCTTAGCGAGCTATCTACATCACACATCAGGTGTATCCTACCCTTTTTAGTTACTCCCCATCCAATTTTGATTATTAAACATTGAGGACAATGTTTCATTTAAGTTGGGGGGTGGGAATACAAATCTGTTATTTAAACTCTGTGGCATATTTCAATCAATATATAAAAAATTGCCAAATTTTTTCACACAGGCATCTTTTCAAACATGATACTCATGCTCATTCATAACCATCTTGGTGAATTCAACAAACCCATCTTAAATCATTTTGCTAAAGCATCCACAAAACCATTTATGCACTTCTCCAAACTTTGTGATAATATGGTGATTTGACACATGTAACTAAAGAATTATTTTACTCAAGTATTCATGTGAATTTTGTGAGAATTGAGAGCTTACAAATATAGACATTGTGATAAGTATCCATTGATCTGTTGAATTTGACACTTCTTTTGAGAATATCATTATATGGTTTGTGGTAAGATGGTGGATATACTTGGGATATGACGAAAGTCAACTTAGGATTAACGTCTGAGCCTTTCAAGCTGAGCCTTTTCATCATAGATCCCTAGCAGCCAATTTTGAGCCAATATACACATATGGCCTTTTCTTTTCATATCTACATCATCCATACCTCTCCACATTGGAGTATAGCTTATATACTATATTTCCCTACCATTTTACTTCCAAGTGTGTACTAGGTGTGAAATTATCATAAAAAAAAGAAAAAAAAGAAAACCATGACAAAAATGGCATGGTGCTAGATGTGCCCATCAAATTATTTATGAAAGAGTTCATCAAATTGCAAAGACACCAGTGGCAAAAGAAGATGGAAAAGTGTACTTAGTCAAAAATCTAAAAAATTGAAAAGTACATCAAAAGGAAAGTATAGTCTACTGAAAAATTTAACAAATTCCCTTTTGTGTATACTTGGAAGTTTTTGAAACCTCTTCACCTTTTCTTCTTATCAACCCAAAACCTAAGCCACATTACAACCCTTTTTGTTGATTTTTCCGATCCTAAGTATGCTTGTGGAAAGAATGGTGGAAATCTCATTTGTTAGTATTCCTATCATAAGATCAATGTTTACTTGTTACTTATATATAATTGGCTAAATTTTCATGAGAGTAAATGTACACCTTTGTCAACTCCATAGAGAGAACCCTTACATGAAACACTTCTATACCCGTGAGTTATGGAGTTGAACCTTTTTACTTAAGATATTCTAATGTTGCATGTGTCGAAACCTCTAATTTGATAAAAATAGTTTGGAACACATACACACTCTGTGGATTGCTATATTTGAATTACTTGTGAAAGGGTTATTGAATTTCTAAGATTGTTTTGATATGTAAATTTGAAAAATGTGTATTGATGGCCCCTATATGTGATTTTCTTTGGTCTTTCTCATCATTTTGCATGAAAATTGCTAGGGACTAGCAATGAGTAAGTTGGGGGGTGTGATGAGTGCACAAAAATGCACTCTAAATACTCTATTTAAATACTAAAAGAAATGAGAAAATAATGGATATAACTCATGTTATTAAAATTAATGGTCATTTATCTTGAAATAGAGATAAGCATGATTTAATATATTGATGAGAATATAAAATGCCATATTTTCCTCTCTTAATGTTTAATACTTTATTCTTATTTGATGCTTAAATATACTCATTATTCTTATATTTTGATTTAGGACACAAATGGAGACATTAGGAGCAAATGAAGATAATTGCGGAATTTTAGACAGTTCTGACATCTTTTCGTAAAATGGGCATAACTCTTTCATCCAATCTCCGATTGAGCTGATTTAAGATGATCCAGAACCGCAAGAGAAATATCTATAACTTTTGTGTTTTATGTTTGAAGAGATATCCACTCAATCTAAGACAAACTCGACCATCAAGTGGACGCACCTGCACTTGACGTTCCTAGATATTTTTCAGCCACTTGCATCAAATCCAAATGTTATCATAATATTTTCCAGCAAGCACTCCTACACCAACTTGGAAATTCAATGATCAATTCATATGCAAGATGAAGTGCACTCAAGTTTCTTGTAGACAAATTATTTGACCACAAGATATTAAGTCATATAAGACAACTAATGGATAGAGAAGCAAAATTGAAACACTCAACCTACAAGCAAAATCCAGCTCATGCATGGTGGGAAAACAAATGATCAAATGACAACTCACAAATCACTTGAATTCAAGAATGGCACATGGCAAAACAAGTTGAAATTGTGATGATTTTGTCATGACAACTTGCATGAAGGATGCATATAAATAGAAGGGAGGGGTGTGTGTTCTAAAAATGCTTAGTGTGGGAGGATGCTTTGGAAGAGCCATTATCTTGAGAGCTTGAGAAAAGAAAAGAAAAATTAAAGAAGAGAGAAGAAAATAATGGTTGGCTCTTCCATATTATCCCTTGGAGAATTTTTGTTGCATATTTTCAATATGTGTAACTAAATTCTCAAGGAGAGCTAGGGATGAACTTGTGTGTGTGATGGTATTTGTAATTTATTTTTGATTCATGTATTTGATTTTTAAATATTAAAACTCTTTTGCTCTATTATTCTCAATTTATTTGTGATGTTTTTCATCTTCAAATAATTATAGAATCTATTTCGTTTATGAATTCAGTCATGCTTTTTCTATTGAGTGAATTAGTTCTATAATTATGTTTGGAGCAATTGATTATCTATATTGATTTAATTCTCTACTGCAATATCGCCTCTTAGGTATATTGTCGTCGTTGGATTTTCTCAATATTGATAACAATTTATGAGAGTTAAGCGCGAAGAATAATTTTTCAAAGAGTTACATGTGATTTAAATTTTGGTTATTAATGTTATATCTTCTGATTAAGAATTTGGACATAGAATTCTTAATTGAGTTATCAATGAGTTAAGAATAAATTTGAATACCACAAATACACAAGGAATTCCCTACGCTCTACTTTTCGTCTCATTTTTATATTTTTCAAATTACTCAGTTAGTTTTAATTTACATCACAATCTAAAATTTACTTATTGCACTCATCTAAATCTTTTTGTTAATTTTGTTACTGTTCTTCAATTTCTCAATCCATCTCCCTGTGGAATCGACACTCCAAAGCTATACTGCAAACGACCGCGTTATTCTTTGGGCGTAATCAGCATTACGTATCGCCGTTCCCAATATAAAATACACACCCAATGATCATAACGGACGTTACGTATTGTCATCCCTATTATGTCATTCACACACTAACAATTATAATGGACGTTACTTATCGCCGTCCCCGTTATGTCATTCACACCCACTGATTATAAGGGGTGTTACGTATTGCCATCTCCCTTATGATTTAGTCAAAAACTATTAAAATCCATAAACCCAATAACCACATCTTATATTAAAATCCAACACCAAATATCCACATGATCAAGCGTGTAATTATACAATGTAAACCATAACACACAAAATAACCAACAATTAATAAATTCGAACAGCAACCAATAAATCCCAACGTCAAACAAATACAATATTTGTCGATGCAAAAATATATTTAAATCTTAAAATTTATTTAGAAAGTACTTACAGTGCCAAAATATGATTTTCGAAGGACCACAAAGGTGCAAGCGACAGCAGCAAAGTAACGTAACAGTGCAAAACGGACAATAGCCGTGGGTCTCAAAAATCCAACTTTTGAGCTGGAACAAACTAATACTTGAGATGGCTAGATAATGACTTAGAGGTGCTGGTGAAATGATTGGTGGTGGTGGTTGGCCGTGGGTGGTGGCATAGGCGGCGGTAGAAGGCCGAATAGTATAAAATAGAGGTGTAGCTTAAGGGACCTTAAAGGTAGCGGATCGGGGCTAAGGAAGGGTGGGTTAGGTAGCTGGGAGCCGGTGGTGAAGTGGCAAAGAGATGGTGGCCAATGGTGGAGCGATGGCGGCGTTGGAGCACTTAATGGCGGTACGGGTTGGGCTGAAATTGAAGGGGGTGGTTGCTGGCCGGTGGGGAAGAGAATAGGAGGGGTGGTGACGGCCATGGCCGTGCGCGGCGGCACTGGGTGGAGAGAGGCAGAACGGGCGAAAGAAGAGAGGGGGAGGGCTAGGGGTCGAGCGGGCTAGGGGGGGGGGTGGTGAGAAAACCGGGAAAGAAAAAAAAAAGAAAAAGAAAGAAAAGAAGAGAAGAAAAAAAAAAAGAGAAAGAGAATGGGAAAAAAAGGAAATGAAGTCCAATAGAAAAAGAGCACTACAAATTAAATAAAAACTAACTGAAAAACCTATATATTAATATTAATAAAATAAAGTATTTAAAACCCAACAATAAAATAAATTAAACCAAATAAAAATTAATTATAAAACAATAATTACTATAAAGAAAGCAGCTCAATTAAATCACATAATAAAATAAATAAATTTAATTCCAATCATTATAATAATACCTCACAATATATTAAAACTAATAAGGAAAACAACGTAACTCAACATTTAAACATAAAAATGACGTAAAACTAATATTAACTAACTAAGAGTTCAAATAATAATTTTAAAGAAATAAAACACAATCAATAATATTATTAAAATAAATTAAAACAATCAAAAATAAGAATAAAGACAATACATAAAATTACACGTAGTCTGGGATCTCACAATAATTTTTGTGACTATATAAATTTGGTAAGAAAAGATAATTATTTGTTGTCAAAATTATAATTAAAAAATGTAATTTTTTTTATCACTAATTAGTGTCGTTATTAATAATTCTACAACTTGTAGGAAAAAAATATTATTCGCCAAGTTTTTCTTACGATTTTATATTTGTTGGAAAAAAGTAATTAATATTCATAGTTTTTATATCGTTGGAAATAAAATGGTCCATTATAATTATTTCTAATAGGACATTTTTTATAGGTAATTTTTTATGACAAAATGTCATTATTTGCTAGTAAATTGTATTTGCAAGAAAAAAATCTATGAGAAAAACCATTTTTTTTGTAGTGTCGTTATTAATAATCTAGCTAGATCATTAGGTTATTACAAAGGCCTGGGAGAGGTTTTCTCATCGTTGTATATATATCCATCAATAACCCGATATATGAATGGTTACCTAAGGTTGAGCAATACATCTAATTTAGGCATCGAAGACGTTTCTATAGCCTTCAAGCCTTTCCACTTCTTTGGTTGCAGGTTTTACAGCTAGTGGTGGGTGCGAAACACGTCTTGAACGCCTTGAATATGAAAAGATTGCTACAAGAAAAATGTTTTATATAGGTTTGCGGTGAAAATAACCATTTTTTATTAAAATGTGTACATTCTCGATATAAATAGTAATTTCCTTTAGAAATAAGTCTTCACAAATAATCGTTTTTTTTTGTAAATATTAAAAGTCGATATGATATCTATATATATAAGTAATTATCGTTATACCTCCATGTACACGGTGGCAACAAGGAATTATAAAGTTTACAACAAGAATCATATGTTCTTTGAGAGGAAAGTTGGGGTTCACTACAAGAAAATCTGGTTTCCGTGGCGTTTTTATTTTTGTAGGAAAAGTTTTAGCCGCAAATAGTCTATAATAGCGGCATTTTCCATTTAGTGTCGTTAATTTCACTGTAAGGCTAGCGAATGTTGAGGAAAACGTTTTGCGGCGAAATTTAAAGCTATTTGCGGCGCTTTTAGTGCCGCAAATAAGCTTTTAAAAATTATACCAGGCTCAACCCCCCCTCCCCGCGGGATACCAAATTCCTAATCTAGATATTTCCCTCTTTCTCACTCGGGCAATAACAACCCCCCGAATCCCTGATAGCAAACCTCGCCCCCTAACCCCTCTCTCTCTCATGCTATGGGGTATCGACTGTCGCCCCTTCCACATCGTACCTTACCTTGCCTTCGACGCCTCTCCTAGGAAGTGAGTCTCTCTCTCTCTCCCCCTCCATTTTTCTCTACTCATACGCTCTCTCTTGCTCTCTCCATTCGTCTCTCTGTTTGTCTCTCTATCTAGTTTTGGTCAATTTTAGTTTTATTTGGTGAATTCTTGTATTTATCAGCCTAATTTGGGGTCTGAAATCAAAATGCTTATACAATGACTATATCGATATTAGCATGTGTGGGAGATTTTCTCTGTTAGGGTTTCAAGAAAACAAAGGATTATCCACATTTTAAAGTAGCAAAGCTTTATGATTCTCATGATTTGCACCTAAGTTGATGGTTTGGAATGGGTCTCAAAGTTTTATTTTTTCTATTACGATTGTTGTTAACATGAGAATCATATATGCTCCTAACACATTCTTTTCAAGTGAAGTTGTTAAATTCATGTTTTCTTCATTGCTATCTTGGTTGAAGCATTCCTGAATGCAGTTTGTGCACATTGATCATCTATGCAAATTATATATTGCATAATTAATCAATAGAATGACTTTCTCTAATTTTATTGATATGACCCCTAGCTTATTTGAAAGTAGCGAACCACTCTTTCTCATTTATTCTAATTAACTGTGATTTTTAATAAACTACATTACATATATAGTACCTGATATATATATGTATATGTGTATATATGCTATATATTACATATATAGCACACCTATAAAACATTCATTATGTTTATCTGCAGATTATACACATATTAGCTTTATAGTCATCATTAAGCATTGCTATCTTGGCTGCAGGATTCATGAATGAAGTTTGCCAACACTGAAACTAGGCTTAATTAATGCTTATTAACTTTTGGTGCATAGGTGACTTTTTTCATTTGATATGCTTATTATTTTTTATTTTACATCTTGATTTCTAGGCAGGAAGAAAAGGTCTGATATAGTAGAGCAGATTACTGAAGAATGAATTTGTGGTCATTAAGATTCATGTGTAATACAAAATAATATTCAAGAATAGATGGTACCTTTTCCTTTCCCATTTCAAACAAATGGAAATGATTGAAGTTTTTCTAGTTGGAATACCATTGGAATGAATTTAATATACATGCAGGATATTAAATATTTGGCTTAGTACAAAATATTAAACTAAGATTGATCCCCCCAAGTAGATGGCCCATATTTTATAGGACCCATATTTTATTCACTTTTTTCAAAAAAATTATCTGACAATATCCTAATTCATGGTTGTATATATATTTTCTCCATACACATATCATATATATATATAATATGCATTATACTGGAATGAATATATATATATAGCACTTTGGTTCTCTTTCTAGTATAAATACATGTCATGCAGTAGTATAATCAATGCATGCACGAGATAGTCCTTGTACGTAGAAATAAACCTGATGGTGGAATTGTTAGCTAGCTGCTGTCATATTGGATGTTATATATTACTTATTAGTTGCATATTACATATACACTACAACGAAAAGTCTTTCATATATAGGCTTGTTTGTAACTTGAAATTCTAGACTGTCTTATTGAACTGTCTGTCAAGACATAGACTGCAATGCATGTTAAGACTATGTTGATTCTTTATTGAACTGTCTATCAAGACATAGACTGCAATGCATGTTAAGACTGGCTATCGTAGATTCATTATATAATTCACTCTTTTGTCTATATAATTGGTAGGTTTCATTTCTCAATTTATTTGGAAACGTGGGAGTTGGGATCGATGTTAGTGTAAGGTAATTTTTTTTTATGCCAAGTGGGATCTATTTTTTTTGTTTTGTTTTGGATTCAACTTCAAAACTGAATGATTGGAGCCATATCTTGTAAAATATTAGTTTGAGTTGGTAACCATGTTTTTTGATTAATTCCTTCCTTGGGTGACTACTCAATTTCCATATCTTCAGTTTGCATCTAAATTTGGATTTTTGAAATGCATTCTTGATTTTTTGTTGTTTTAAGAGTGGGAACTTCTTAGAGGACAACCAAAGAGTTATGGGTAAACAATATGTGCCATGTTATAATTTATTATGTACGATTGAGAATTTATATGAAGTTGATTATATGTGAAAACTGATGCAAAACTTGCCTATATGACTTGGTTTTAAACAATTATGACTTGGTTTTAAATGATTGAAACTTTAGGAATATGACTTGATTTATTTAAGTTTGTTATCTCATAAAAGCAGTATCTTTTTGGGGAAAAAAATGAAATATGGTCTCATAGAAGAAGATAATCTTTTCAATAATGTTCTGTTTCTTTTTTGCTGCCCTTATTGTACTGTGATCCCATTTTATTTATTCTGCCCTGTTATTGCAAAGGTGAACTCCTACTTATTGCCTTTATCTCAATTTTTTTATCTATTTAATAGCTCCAAGCTTAATGCTACATGCATTTTAGTTTCCAGTACAAATAACTTCAATAAAAGGTATTGTCCATTTCATGGAGCATATATGCTATATAGCATGCATGCAGCCCTATTGGCTAGCTACTAGATTCATATGCATATGGCAACTAATATGTCCAGTATTAATGAATGATTGAGGTTAGGGGAACTACAACTATGCTGGTTTTATTAATATAATAATAGAGGACCAGACTAATGCATACAATAATAGTAAGTTGATTGATGGATTATATGAATTAAATTCCTGTAACTCTAACTTAATTTTTCCTATCCTTTTAATTTGGCTAGGACTATATATGGTTTAGTGTACTCGCTTGATGCATAAATGGTATTTTATCTATTTATATATAGATGAATTTATTTATCTAGTTTATATATCTCTTTTGAATACTCATCTTTGAACTTGATTTTTGTGTTTTCTAGCTAAGTGAAATGTTGGTTGTTTTGGCATTTTTGTCTAGGTTCCTGTTTACAGAAACTCTTGGTTCAGTGAAACTGTGAAGATCAGTAGGTGCATTGTCATTTAGAATTATGGAAATGTTTAATTGTTCTATTTTTTATGTATGTGTATGATTAGAAATATATTACAGTTGACATGCCACTAGTGCTTGATTGCACAAGGGCTTGTAATTGTATTTATATATTACTAATAAGTAAATTTTATTTTGGGTAAACTCCATGATCATTCATGCTCTTTATTGTATACATATATACAAATAGAATTTAGGCAATTTTAAAAACTAATATATTTTGTATTATAACTTTTCAATACTTCTAAGAGAAGTGTGATGTTAATATTTGTAAATTTTGTGTTTTATATTGATATTTAATTGTGTTTATATATTAAATTTTGGGTTTTATATCAAAATTTATGTAATAGAATTTCATGATTATTTTTAATTGCATATATATTTTTTGATTTTGATGGGGCCATTTTGGCTTTTTATTAGCCGAGTATATTTTTTTTACACTGTTTGCGGCGACCTAAACTCGCGGCAAAAAATGATGTGAAACGTCCAAATCGCATCAAATAGCACATAATATTTGTGGAGGAACAATTGCGGCGAGAATTTATCATTATGTCACACCCAAATTTCGGGGATTAACTCGCGATCCTCAAAACGCGGCAAATGCTTTTTTGCTGCGATTTTTAGGTTTTTTACGGCGACCAAAAGCCCTTATATGTTGTTCAGTCTAATTGAATCTCTCACCATTGCAGCTCCCACCGTTCCCGGCAGCGGTGGGCGACACCGCCCACCCTATTAGGACCGGAGGGAGCCCCCGACCTCACCCCTATTACGGTGAGCCCCGGCGATCTCTGGTGTGTCCCCGGCGATCTTAAACCCGTTTCAGACCTGGTTAGGCCTTAAACTTGTTTTGGGGATTGAGTGAGGCTGAATTTTCTTTAAAAATTTATCTTCATTTTATTTTTTTTATTGTGTTTTTTATTATGTTTTTTATTTTGTTTTCTTTATTTTATTATTTTATTGTGTTTTTTATTGTATTTTTTAAATTTTCTTTTATTTTTTGTGTTTTTTATTACATTTTTTTAATATTTTTTATTATATTTTTATATTAATTATAGGAGTTTAAGAAGTGGGAGGGGGTGGGTCGAAAAATGCTGGGGTGCAGCCTGATCACACCCCAACGTCCCTCATTTTCCGAGTTCGATAGTTTTAAGCAATAGTAACTTCTTTTTTAGCTTAAACAGTGGTAACTAACATAGAAGAGATGATATATATATATATATCGCCTCTGTTAAGGTCAGTATGTTAATCATAATAAACTTTACAATATATATATATATATATATATATATATTATATTAAGCTCTTCGGACGTTAATTTGGATAGGTGCTTACTATATTATTTTCATGCATGCATGTCCTTGTACATGCATGTGTACAGAGTAGTCAGGAATTTTATGTGATTGTTTATTAAAACTACAAATATATAGTTCGATATTCAAGCATAGACTCTTTTGTTTTTTTATTCTTTTTGGACATCATAAAACTACAAATCTATAAGTGGCTGCATGCGAGGGTCACGCCTTTCCTATATTGGAATAAAAAGCTGCAACTTAGAAGTTATTCGATATAGCATGCAGCACTCGCACATATATAATATAATATTACACCCGGCCCATAATATATATAATAGACAACACGAAAAATAGATATAATCTACTTGAGGTATCCCTGTTTCTCGACCCTGTCAATAAGTTTTTCCAGCTCTTGTTTATCAATGAACCAATCTCTGTTCTCATCAGCTACGAGGAGTTCCCAAATAGCTTTACAGCCAGGATGTTTCGATCCAAGATTTTTGAATGCCGCTTGCAGCTCTTCCCTTGACAGTTTACCATCACCATTTTTGTCACACTTGTTGAAAACATCGATTAGCTCTTTTCTTGTATAGGGAACACTCCTAGGTTGATCATCACCTCCATTCCCCCATTGCGCTATATTGTGTCGAACCATTTTCGATGCAATGAGGTTAGAGATGGAGCCGCAGTTATTTATAATATTGATCAGATCTATGCATGTCACTAGCTCGAAGATCTTAGCTTTATTCTACTTATCTTCATAGCTGTTTCAAACTTTATTCTCTCATAAATATACCTTTTCCATGCTGGATTAACGATTATGTAACTAGATCATAATAACATTTCTTCCCATGCAAACCCCTTTGCAATTATTATTCTTGCATGGACCACGACATGCGATTGATTTATTATTATTATTGGCTTTTTTACTTTATACATTTAGATAATATTTAAAAACAAATCACAAAATCACTGTTCCTTGATCACTAAATTTGTAAGTCCATGTTTGTTGTAGGAGATAAAATTAAAAATTTTAAATTCTTCTCAAATTTATTATTATTATTATTTTTTAATTTCCATATAAAATATAATAAAAAATTCAATATTTTCAAATTTCAAAATCACATTTTTAAATTTCAAAACAAAACTAAGATTTAAAAAATATATTATAATAATATTTTATTTATTTTATTTATTTTTTTAATTTTTATTTCATTTTATTTTATCTTATCTTTAAAAATATTATTTATCTTATCTTATTTAAAAATATTATCTTATCAGAACAAATGTAGAGATCTATTTATCAGGACAAGTAGCATTAATCTTATATTATTTTTTATTTCGTTATTCGGAGGAATGTTAATTATAAGACATGATGCCCTTCCACTAAATATTAATAGGACAGCACCCTGCAACGTTCAATGATTCCTTCTAGCTAGCTTTGGAAAAAGGAAAATAAAAAGCGTGAACAATTGTATAGTAGTAGACCCACAAAACTTTAATATCACGTCAAACAATCAGCATCGAATTCCTATGTAGCAAGTGTTGATAAACCTTCTATCTGCGTTGATCTCTACATATGGCCCAGGACCAGTACCATCACTTTCTTTTGCTTGGTTTTTGGATAAGAAACTGGTTTCTGGATAAGAAACCCACTACCACTTCCGAGGGGTATTAACATATATTATAGGCGTTTTATGAGGTCCTCATAAGAGACGTCGTTACTTCCACCTTGTCGTGGCTGGTGGCACCGAGCTGGACAGAGCAAGCGGCAGAACGGGTGCTCTATTTTAGGGAACGAAAATAGGAGACGAACGGGGAGGCTGCTACATGATACGGGATGCAGGTGCCGAACTGGAGAGGCGCTTTGGCTTTGATGGAAAGATGACCTACATGTAGAGGGCTGCAGTTTCTCACTACAGCATGTCCGGGAGCCTCAGAAACATGCCTATATATATATATATAAGAAAAGAAATGTAACGCCCTGTACTCGAAGGGGGTTACGAAACTCCACCTGTTTGATATAATCCATCATCAACTACAAATAATAGGTCTCCGACCATATTCAAAATAAAAGTATTTTTCACAACCTAATCCATATAACAAAGTCCACCAAGTCATAAATAAAAGAATATGAATAAATCATAAATGAGGAGGGTTCACATTCTATAAATCCAATGAAACTAGAACCCAAATAATAAATAAATTAATTGTTTTCCCCCATCTAGCCTGTGGCTCTAACAGCTTTAAACTTGGTTAAGACTCTACTCTTGGTCCTCTGATGGAACATCCAAATCATCTGAAAATATATGAGATAAGAGGGGTGAGTTTTTTCACAACTTAGTAAGCGAAGAACTTATACAAGCGTGTAAACATGAGCATTTACCAAGTAATAAAGTGCGGAACAAAACATAATTATGCATAAAAGAAACAAATGATTTTCAAGACAATTTAAATCATCAAGTACTTTGGCATAACAAAACTGAGTATTATCACTATATCAAACGGAGCATCTCACAAAGTAAAGACCATGTTTAACCCCCGTGGTAGGGTTGTGCAAATCTCGGTGGCCAAACCAGGCAGAGACAGAGGTGAAACTTTCCTTATTCGTTCTCGGAGCCCCGAGTGTGCACATAGGAAAGCCCACAATAAACCACTTTATTTCCAAAGTGGGTGCACTCAGAGATAGGAAATTTGGTACCAATCCAAACAAAGCAAAGACAGAGCAGAGGAGAGCCAAGCAGAGATAGAGTCAAATACCAACCAGAATACTATGCCAAATGTTTTCAGAGTTATTAAAGACACATAGTTGCAAACTATTTTCAGAATACAGCTTATATAAATAAAACAAAGTCAACACAATCAAGATATAATTTTTTGCAAATAGACAAAGATAGTCTCTTTCACATTTCAGAAAATAACATGACAAAAAGCAAACTCATGTCTACACAATGCATGCTTGAAATATTTTTCCTTCTATTATATAAGCTTAATGAATAATGCAAACAATCGACTGAGTTTGGTTTTTCTCAAGTTTTCATTTCATAACTAACAAAAGCACAAATTTTCCAAAAGTCAACCTCAGTCCTCTTTTGATATAAAACCGAGCATACGAACCCCGCTTACCTAACTGCTGTAGCGAAAAATCAAAACTTTGAGTTTGACCGCTAAGAGTTTCGTCACCTATACATGAAAATAATTTCCTTTACGTTAAAGACCACCCCTAAGGCCTAAATCTGAAAAATTATAAGTTAACTACAATGCCTGTCTGAAAATTCATAATTTCTAGCAACCCATCAAATATAGTATCGAAAACGCTCAACGACTATTTTCCAAATCCACAAATTTTCAGCAATTATTCATCATTCCAGCTTACCATGTATTTTTCTCAAAACCCCAAAATACCAAAAAAATGATTTCTTCATTACGTACCGTTAGCCACCAAACAGAGTATTATTATATGCGTTTCAACAGCACTTCACAAACTACAAAATTTTAACACCCAAAATCATGTTCCTTTATCTTGTATCAACCTCCAAAAACGCTCCAAACAACTCATCGACAGCACCAAAAACGACAAAAGAAATTTAGACAACCAACCCTTGAACCTCCACCAAAAATCACTTCAAAAATGGATTCGGAAAAATTGAGAATATAATCCATAAATATTTCAGTATAGAAATAGTACTCAACCGGGTATATACTTTCAAATAAATCAAATTTTCCTCAATCCACACAAGGTTCGGCAACTATTCACCAAAACCCAAAACCACCGCCAACATATATATAAAAATGCGATGTATAACCAACATACGAGCTTCCAATCGGTCTCAAGAAAAAGGGTAGAAGTTATTACTAGAAATCGAAGGGAACCCGCGAGAGAACAGGGGCCGAGATTGCTTTCCAGCTTCCTCAAAATCGACTATAAACAATGAAATTTAACCAGGTTTTTAAGTAATTAAAACCCCAAATCCACATCTCATTATGGATAGAAGAAATTCGAAAACACTAGGGGATTAAAAGAAAACTTACTGGCGAGCACAAGAGGTGAACGAAAAACAGGGGAGTTCGGCGTAAGAGAGGAGACCCAAAACCAAGCTGCAATTGCCGAAAGATGTGAGGGAGAGAAAAAAATATTTCGTTGCGGTTTCTGAAGAGCTCGGTAACTACCGAGAACGTGGGGGAGTGGGCGTGAGGAAGAGGCAGCGAAGAACAAAGGGAAAACCGTCGCTTAGGGGAAAGAGAAGGAAAAGAAAAAGAAAGAAAGAAAGAAAGAAAGTGTTGATGTAAAATTTGGTAGTTGGCAATTTTCTAGTGAAAAACCTAATATAATTGAGTTGTAACTAATGGTGGACAGAGTAAACATGAAGATGATCAAGATGGCTCGAGAAAAACCGAACACAGTGATCTCGCTCAACAGTCGCTCAACATAGCGCTCGAGCGAAGTCCAGGCAGAGACTTCGCTCGACACTCGCTCGACATGGCGCTCGAGCGAAGTCCAGGCAGAGAGTTCGCTCGACACTCGCTCGACATGGCGCTCGAGCGAAGTCTAGGCAGAGACTTCGCTCGACACTCGCTCGATATCTCGTTCGAGCGAAATTCATCTTAAACAAGTTTCTCTAGGGTTTGAGTGCCGTTTCAGGAGAAGGCCTATAAATACATCCTTAAATCTTCTGCTGCTGTGTGGAGAAAAACAGAGAAAAAGCCAAGGAGCCACATTTCATCCCTTGAGAGAAATTCCTCCATTGTTTCAAAGATCATTCTCTCTTGGATTATATTACTCCCCCACAACACACATTCATAATTTTAGTGATTCCATTGGAGTGGACGTGTTCATCAAGCTGGAAGAGTTCTTCAAGGTGCTTGGATGAAGAAATCAAGATGTTTGTGTGAGAAGCTATAGAAAGGTCGGAGTTCCGGCACTACATGCGTGTAGAGATCGAGTAGGTCACTCGTGGTGTTGCAAGCCACGTTTAGCTGCTACAGTGGGTTTGTGAGTGTTTCTAAATTGGTTGTAACAAACTAAAATTTCTATAGTGGATTAGAGATGGTGTCTTACACCCGGAGTGATTTTAGATTTTGAAGAGGTTCTTCAAATGAGTTTCCACTTCGTAACCAAAATCTGTGTGTTGATTGCTCCATTGATTGCTTGTGTATGTTGATTAATTTTTTAAACTGCCATCGTTTCTGTTAAACACCTATTCACCCCCCTTCTAGGTGTGTAAGGTAATTAGCTACCGCTTTTTCAATTGGTATCAGAGAGGGTACACTTCGTTAGGATTAATTTCCTGAGTGGGATCCTGTTTTTATATGGGAACAAATCTTGTTGCTTGGATGAGTAAGAAACAAAATTCCATTTCCTTGTCTACAACTGAGGCTGAATACATTGCTGCTGGGAGTTGTTGTACTCAATTGCTGTGGATGAAACAAATGATTCGTGATTATGGCATTACTCAAGGTGTGATGAGTATCTATTGTGATAATACTAGTGCCATCAACATCTCTAAAAATCCTGTCCAACACTCTAGGACCAAGCATATTGACATTAGGCATTATCTCATTTGGGAACTTGTGGAAACACACGTAATTACTCTTGAGTACATTCCCACCGAACATCAATTAGCCGATCTTTTTACAAAACCATTAGATGGTCTTCGTTTTGAGTGTCTTAGAAAGGCGATTGGTATTTGTGTCTTAACACAAGAGATGTAACATGCATTTCATACACATTGCATGCATATCATTTTTTTTCTTATCTTTTGCCTTGTTATTTTTCTTGTTCTTATTCTCTTCTTTGTCTTTCCTCTGACTCACTTGCCTTTCTTTTCAAGCATGTGTCTTGTGAAAATTGTATCATAGGCTTATGCTGCAAAGGTGTAAGATGTCTGTCACTTTTAATATGTGTTTTGCCGCACACACTGCACGCCTAGCTCAATCTCTTGACATTTGACCTTATGTGAGACTTTGGGGAGGCAATCAAAAGTGTAAGGGAGCCTTACGAGTGTTCAGAATTGACCTCGGGCTAGAAGATCTGTGTAAGAACTTTTGTATCTCGAAAGGAAAGAAAATGAAGAGGCTCTTTCGTTGTATTAAATTTAAAAAAAAAGGGGGGGGCCACAATACAAATCCTGAATCTGGTTCTATTAGACACAAGAAATTAGGTCCTAGCAGCATTGGGTTTGACTTTCTGCACTTTGAAGGGTCTCCCAAGCACCTATGTTTTCTTGTTTAGCCCAACCCCACTCATGCCTCTTGGTTAGAATTTCTTGATTAAGCAAGGGCACTGTCTAAACACGCATATTCATATTAATTGTGACATACAGTCTTTATACTTGCGTGGTATTTAGAATATGATATTATTTTACATTTTCTATGCTATGGATGGTTTTAAATTGTCCCCATTGAAGTTTGAAATCACTACTGTGAGTATTACTCTGGAACTGGGCAAAAATGGAATCTCGCTCGATGTTTCGCTCGATCATAAAATTTCGCTCGAGCGAAAAACCCCTATATTGCGCTCTGCATCGCGCGATAAGCCAAAATCATAGAATTCATTTTCTAAACATCTCTCTCACACTTACCTCCTCTCAAACACTCAATCCATGCCATACTCTCTCCATTTTAATCAAGAAAAAGCATCCCATTCACGGTAAGCTTTCTTCTCTCCATTTCTTCTTCCATTTATTTCCATGTCTCATTCCACTCATAGGGAAAATGTTGGGTTGTGTTTGGATCATAATAGTTTTGGGTTCTCTTGTATTTAAGAAACCTGGTGGGTCATTCTGGGTATGGATGATCCTATGAGAGTGCTGTTGTATTTAGGGAGGGATGAGATTATTGATTGGGTGTTAAACCCATGATTGCACAGCATGCACACTACCTGTTCGATGAAATGCTTCAATGAAAATTTGTCTTCCATTTTGTCTCTCCTTTGGTGCATTGATCTTTTAGACAAAATGTAGGTCTCATTTATAGTCTGCACACCTTGTTGAGAATATTGTTGGGTCACATATTAGTCAATTTAGGCATTTTAGGCATATTGGACATCCATATGCAACACCACATCATGTCATATATGCCTCACTGTCTGTACTTGGTCCGTCTACAGCTACCATGGAATCATGGCATGTTCGTCGTCGCACTGCCCCATCCGCCTCTCGGACTTACTTCCATAGTTCCCAAGCTGAGGAACTCTACACATAGAATTTTTCTCATCGCTCCCTTCTTGTGGAATGCGAAATTCTTCTCGGTGAGTTTCGGGATACTTATCCCATTGTCCCTCAGATCTTTAAGTCGCGCCAGTGGCTTGCTTTAACCACTGGTCATCCCACTCCCTCGGTGGAGTTGGTCAGGGAGTTTTACTCTAATATGCATGACATCTCAGAAGGATCTTTTCAAGTGGATCTCCGGAATATCACCTTCTGGGTGACTCCTGATCTTGTGGCAAATTTACTAGGGGTACCACGAGTCAATAATCCAATTTACCCCTATCTCCATACCCTAGCCCCTAGCAGACCTGATTTGGGTCGTTTTCTTACCAGGTCTCCTATGACTTGGACTGAGATTCCTCCTCTAGCGACCAAGTCGTTTCCCCATGCATACCAAATTGTGAGTCGTATTGTTTTGACCAACATATACCCTACTGGTCATTATAGTGACATTGGTCCAAATCGTTCCCTTCTTCTACATGCCTTGATCACTGATGTCGCTATTGATTTGGGCAGTCTTCTCTGTCGGGTCATGATAGAGGCCTATATGTCGTCAAATTTTCGAACTGGTCTTCCTCTTGCCTGTCTCATTACAAGGATAGCCTTGTCTCAGTTTGTGTCCATCACTTCCCAGGAACTTAGAGTGAGTCTTAAGACACCAATTGGCCGGAAGACCATGCAGCTAAGTCAAGCACATTTTCCTAATGCTGAACCCGCTCCTGCACATTCTACCCAGAGCGGACCTATTCCTCACGCTCTTGAGTCCAGCTCGGGTCCTTCCAGCTCGGGTCTGACGCCACTAGCTACAGAACCAACCAGGCAGACTCTACTGGATTTTCTGATTAGCATTCAGCAGTCCGTGACCAGCATGGATACCCGCATTGATAATCGACTTAACAGCCTTGAGACTCGGGTTACTCGATTGGATACTCATATCAATGCTCGGTTTGACACACTTGACACTCAGGTGATTGAGCTTGGCAATCAAGTTCAGCATCTTCTTGCTGAGGAGGAAGAGACTAATGAAGATTGAGACCCCTTACCATTTGTGACAAAAAGGGGGAGTGATCATAGGGGAAGTAGCTAGATTTAGGGGGAGCTAAGCTACTTTGTAGGGGGAGTACCTAATAGCTTGATGTTTTTAGTTTTTCTATGTGATTACACTCTTGATGGACTCTTGATGTATTCTATGTTGGACTAATTGCTATTGAAGGTTTAGTGTTAAATTTTTGTGGCAAATTTTTTTTTTTACGTTTGAGTTCATCTGTTAAAATTCCTTGCAAGTGTTTTCTTTTGGTACGTTTACATGTTTGTTAAGTGTGCAGATACTTCACTTGCCAAGACTAAACCTACATGTGGAAGTCCTGTTGTTTGTGTGTGAAAGGATTAGGTCCAATGTATAGGTTAGAGGTTTTGTCACAGAAATACCAAAAGGGGAGATTGTTGATGTAAAATTTGGTAGTTAGCAATTTTCTAGTGAAAAACCTAATATAATTGAGTTGTAACTAATGGTGGACAGAGTAAACATGAAGATGATCAAGATGGCTCGAGAAAAATCGAACACAGTGATCTCGCTCAACAGTCGCTCAACATAGCGCTCGAGCGAAGTCCAGGAAAAGACTTCGCTCGACACTGGCTCAACATGACGCTTGAGCGAAGTCCAGACAGAGACTTCGCTAGACACTCGCTCGACATGGCGCTCAAGCGAAGTCCAGGCAGAGACTTCGCTCGATACTCGCTCGATATCCCGCTCGAGCGAAATTCATCTTAAATGAGTTTATCTAGGTTTTGAGCGCCGTTTTAGGAGAAGGCCTATAAATACATCCTTAAATCTTCTGCTGCTGTGTGGAGAAAAACAGAGAAAAAGCCAAGGGGCCCCATTTCATCCCTTGAGAGAAATTCCTCCATTGTTTCAAAGATCATTCTCTCTTGGATTATATTACTCCCCCACAACACACATTCATAATTTTAGTGAGTCCATTGGAGTGGACGTGTTCATCAAGCTGGAAGAGTTCTTCAAGGTGCTTGGATGAAGAAATCAAGATGTTCGTGTGAGAAGCTATAGAAAGGTTGGAGTTCCGGCACTACATACTTGTAGAGATCGAGTGGGTCACTCGTGGTGTTGCAAGTCAAGCTTATCTGCTACAGTGGGTTTGTGAGTATTTCTAAATTGGTTGTAACAAACTAAAATTTCTATAGTGGATTAGAGGTGGTGTCTTACACCCAGAGTGGTTTTAGATTTTGAAGAGGTTCTTCAAATGAGTTTCCACTTTGTAACCAAAATCTGTGTATTGATTTCTCCATTGATTGCTTGTGTATGTTGATTAATTTTTTAAACTGCCATCGTTTCTATTAAACACCTATTCACCCCCCTCTAGGTGTGTAAGGTAATTAGCTACCGCTTTTTCAGAAAGAAAGAAAGAAATGGGGCGGGGGGTTTAGTTACCTGGGGCGAAACGGTGCCGTTTCTGGGGGCTGGGCTGGGTCTCGCTTAAATCGGCTTGGGCTAGCAGCGGGCCTTACAAGAAACGGATACGCTGGGGGCAGACTTTGCTGGAAAAGGAAATTGATGCACCAAAAATACCTATCTACAAAGATATTGATTGGTTGCCAAAATTAGTGGAAGAAGATACGTGCATGGTGATGTGAAAGTGAGGGCCGTGATCGCGGAAGAGGCTGGGATCGCTACGTGTGATGCCTAATTCTATGGGATAGGGCCACAGTGAGTTAAAAAGAAACTAACGGAAAGGGCAATAATCCGAGTATAGAAGGAAATGTGAGACTAAATTCAACGGAAAATGAAGGAAATTTAAAAAAAAAAAATGATGTGATTTAGTGTGGTTCATCAGATTATAAAGTTAGTTTTATTGTAAAGTTGATCTAACGGATCAGATAAAACCATATTAGTTTGTGGGATTAATTTTATGGGATCTTTTTGTTGCTATAACAGTGCTCTTATTACTATGTTTCTCTTCTCTGCTTCTTCCCCATTTCTTTTATATGTAACATCCAAACCAACAAATTTTCTTGCACTTTTTTTCTCTCTCTTTGTCATGGATCTTGCAATTAGCAAATGCTATCTAATTCATAACCTCCAACCTCTTTTGCCAATTACAAGTAGTACTCTTGTAAGCTCAATCATTCGGTCCCTCATACATTCTTCCAATGCTAGTTTTCATCATGGGTTGGGTTACGCTGATGGGTGCTCAAGTTGTGCAGCTTTGGGTTAGGGTTCTGTCGAGGTTCCATCAAGAGAGAGAGAAAAGTCGATATTTACTCTTGGCCTGATGATTTGGTGCACTACAACTCACTTCACTTTCCCATAAAAATCCTATGTGGCATGTTTCCATTGGCTAGTGGAAACCAATTTTGCACTTATCTGGCTTGGGGCGCCACTCGAAAGAAATAGAGTGAGACAGAGACAGACGGACTTAAATTTAATGAAAAAATAAAGAAATTTAATAAAAAATAACAAAATTCTTGGCGAATAGATAACCACTTATTATAATATATTATATAGTTCATCAATATTCAACCATAGAATCTGTTTATTTTTATTTCTATTTTTATTTTTATTTTTGGTGCATCAAAAAACTACAAATTAAGTGGCTGCATGCGAGGGTTACACCTTTTCTTTCTTGGAATAAAAAACTGCAACGTAGAAATTATTTAATATAGCTTGCAGCACTCATACATAATATAATAATATTACACCCATAGTATAAGATATAATAGATCACAAGAAGCTGAAAAGAAAAATAATCTACTAATTGAGGTATCCATGTTTCTCAACCCAGCCAATAAGTTTTTCCATCTCTTGTTTATCAATGAGCCAATCTTTGTTTTCATCAGCTCAGAGGATTTCATGACCAGCTCTACTGAAAGGAAAGTGCGATACAAGAACTTCAAATGCCGCTTTCAACTTTACACTTTACCATCACCATTTTTGTCACAACTGTTGAAAGCATCCATTAGATCTTTTCTTGTACAGGGAACAGATCCATTCGTCAATCTTGTTTGGTATCGACCCATTTTCGATGCAATGAGGTTACAATTCGAGCCCCAATTACTTATATATATAGATCAAATCCAGTGGCTAGCACCAAGATATTTAGCTTTAATTATTATATTTATCTTCATACCTGCTCCCAACTTTATTCTCTCACATAAATATACCCTTTTTGAATGCCTAATTAATGATTTATACATTGTAAATAGATCGAAAACCTAATGGCCCCTCTTTTTCTCTTTGAAAAAGAGTCTAGGGTTTCCATTTTCCTTGTTCCCCAAGGAAATCAGTCTCTTCTAGTGAGTGTTTAGGTAAAATAGATCATGGAAGAAGAAAACCTAGCTAAACAATGGGAAAAGTTAAAGCTCTCTTCAGAAGAACAAGAGATTTTCAAAATTCGCTTATAAGGCCGGAACAAAAGTGCTCTTCACGAAAAATATAGCATCATCGTAGGTTGCATGTCCAACAAATGAATCAATAGTGACGGCTTTAGATCAACAATGGTGAAAGTGTGGAAGCTCGAAGGATGGGTGAAATTCAAAGATCTAGGTAACTCTCGATTCCTTGTTGAATTTCAATTCCTATCTAATAAAGCTAAAGTATTAGGAGGTAAACCCTGGTTCTTTTGACCAAAACCTTATCTCCTTCCAAGAGATTAATGAAAAATTCCACTTAATGAGGTAAAATTTCAATTTAAACCATTTTGAATTCAACTACATGGTCTTCCTCTAGCTTCTATAAATGAGGATATAGGTAAAGAATGAGTGGCTTCCATTGGGCACATGATTAGAATAGAAAAAAATGCGGATGGAATGGCTTGGGGAAGCTATCTGAGGGCCCGAGTAGCATAGACTTAACAAAACCTTTATTAAGAGGTAAATAGGTCCAAATGGAGAAAAAAAAGCATTGGATTTCCATAAAATATGAAAGACTTCAATCATTCTATTTTCAATGAGGAATATTAGCACACAAAGGAAAGAAATGCTCCAATCTCGAACTAATGAACTGGCAGAAGAAGAAGGACTCCTACAATTTGGTTCGCGGTTAAGGGCCCAACCCAGAAATTCAAGGACCTTTGAGATAAAGATATGAAGGAAAAGCAACCTCAGACAATAATCAACATTATTAGCATCAGACAACAATTAACATTATCAGTAGCCTTAGCATGCAGAGAAAAAAACACATATATTTCCTAAGCAACTAGAATAATGAAAGACTATTGAAAGGCAGTTAGTAGGAGTTAAATAGAGAAAATGTGAAATGGAAGTAAGTATCAAAAAGGAGATAGAAATTGGTAATTGTTAGCAAGCTAATATAGAGATATCAGCTTCGATCAAGCAGAACATACAGAATCAAGTCCTGAGCAAACAAGAGAGAAGAAACTAGAAAAAATGACAACAAAGACAACTTCATCCTAGAAAAGAAGAGCTAGAATTATTAACCCTTAAAGTATAAATATCAGTGACAAAGGACAAGCAATTTATAGAAAAAGAAAAGCAAATTAGGTGCATATTGAAGAAGACACTAGAAAAAAATACAAGAATAATTAGTGAAGAAAAAGGAGATGGTATGGATTCAGATTGGGTGGAGGCAGCCCCACCCAAACCAATGTTAGACCTTAGCTAGAATTGTCAAGGGTTTAGAAACCCCCGATTGGTGAAAGAACTTCACATGTTAGTGAAGTTAAAACAGCCAAAATTTGTTTTCCTCATAAAAACTAAATGTAAGAGGAACAAAATAGAAAAAATTAGAAATAAGGTTGGTTTTGATGCTAGTTTCATTGTAGATAGTGTTGAACTCAGTGGAGGATTGGCATTTTTGTGGGAAAGCCATTTTGATATAAGATTAGACTATACTCTCAACAACACATATCTTTGAAATTTTTGCATAAGGAATCCAAAAAAAGTCTTTTGTTAACAGGTGTTTATGATTCTCCAATTACCTCCAAAAGATCAAAAAGCTGGAAACTGCTTAATATGCTAAAACCCCCCAAAGAACGAGCATAGCTTTGTTTTAGAGACTTCAATGAAATACTTAGTCAGCATGAAAAGTTTGGAGCTATTGCCAAGTCACAAAAACAAATGGACAGATTTCAAGATAGTCTGAACTATTGTGAGCTAAGTGACTTTGGTTTTGAAGGTCAAAAGTTTACTTGGTACAATAAGAGAGAAGGTAGACAATTTACAAAAGAAAGAATTGACAGGTCTTTTAGTAACAAAAAGTGGACTGATATTTTCTTAGAAAACAATGTCCTTAATTTAGTAGCAGTGTCTTCAGACCACAATCCTATCATAATCAGTTGCAATATGAGAAGCAGAAGAACCTATCCAACTGACATGAACAAAGAGAAAGTGTTCAAATATGAGACTAGTTGGAATTTACATAAAGATTGTGATATGATCATAGTTGGACTTCCGATTCAAGAGGTTCAAAGAAAACTAAGTAATTGCAAGGAAGCCCTAGATCAATGGAATAAAAACCATCTTAGAGACAAAAACAGAATTACTCAAAGTAAATTGAAGCAATTGGTTGCACTATAGAATCTGAATGATGGAACCTATAATGACACAATCAGATCCATCCAACAAGAAATTAAGAGAAACTTGGATAAAGAAAACCTTAAGTGGCAACAAAGAGCTAAACAGAATTGGCTAAAATAGGGAGACATAAATTCTAAGTATTTTCATAGATTCCCAAATCAAAGGAGAAAGAATAACAAGATCAAGAAGCTAGTTTAACAAGACCAAGAAGCTAGTTTTAGAAGATGGCAGAGAAATCAAAGAACAAAGAGAGATCAAAGAGACATTTTACCAACACTATTAGTAGCTATTCTCCCCTATCCAGCCCTCTGGTATAGATTTCTGTCTACAACATATTCAGCCTAAAGTAAACCCCATTATGAATAGGAATTTATTGAAAAGCTTGACTGTAGATGAGGTTAAAACAGCTCTATTCGAGATGAATCCAATGGGATCACTGGCCCAAATGGATTCCCTGCAACTTTTTACCAATGATAGTGGGAGCTAGTAGGAAAAGAAGTCACAAAGGCAATGCTTGACATTTTGAATAATGAAGGTAATCTTGATCTATTGAATGAAACTTACTTTGTGTTGGTTCCTAAACTCAAAAATCCTAACTTAGTCACTGATTTCAGACCAATTGCTTTATATAATGTTTTGTATAAATTGCCTCTAAAGCCATTGCCAATAGACTCAAGCATATGCTCAATCATATTATTTCACCTACTCAAAGTGCATTTATACCTAACAGAATGATCCAAGACAACATCATAGTAGCTTTTGAAATCCTTCACTCAATGGCCTTAAAAGGAAAAAGGAAACAAGGTCATATGACAATAAAAATAGATATAAGAAAAGCTTATGATAGAGTGGAGTGGTTATTTTTATAGAAAACAATGGTAAACCAGGTTTTAATGTCCAGTGGATTAAATTGATTATGAGATATGTTTCTTCGGTGTCCTATTCAATATTAATAAATGGTGCCCCTCAAGATAAATTCTACCCTTCTATTGGAATTAAATAGGGAGATCTTTTGTCTCCCTATCTATAAACCATTTTTTGTTTTGTTTGATGATAGCATTTTATTTTGTCGGGCTAATGCAAGAGAATGGGCTGTTATAAATAGAATTCTAAATTTATATGAATCAGCCTCTGGTAAGACACTTAACAAAGCAAAATGTTCTATATCTTTTAGTGCTAGTATCGGAAGAGAAGCAAAGGATTATATTCTAAGCATAGCAAGAAATAAAGCAGCGGCTTCCTATGAGAATTACCTAGGGCTACTTGCACTTGTTGGAAGATCAAAAATGATTGAATTCAAAAGAATTCTTGATAGAATTAAAGCTAGAATCAACAATTGGAAGTCAAATTTTTGTCTCAAGTAGGTAAAGAAGTTTTATTAAAAGCAATAATACAAGCTATCCCTACTTACTGCATGGGGGTTTTTAAGTTACCAAAATCTCTTGTAAATCACATGACCAGAATGATGAGCCAATTTCGGTGGATCTACATGCAAAATGATAGAAAAACCCACTACATTAATGGGGGAATGAGTTTTAGAGAATTTGAAAGCTTCAATCTTGCTATTCTAGCCAAGCAATGTTGGAGGATCATTCAATTCCCAGAATCACTGGCAGCAAAAGTTTTAAAGTAGAAATATTTCCCTCATAGAGATCTATTGAAAGCAAAAATAAGATCTAGACTTTTATTAATCTGGAGGAGTATTTGCTCTACAAAAGGACTACTTGAAGATGGAACCAGATGGAGAATTGGCATTGGTCAGAACATCAAAATTTGGGAAAGCAAATGATTGCCGAGACCTCTGAATTTCAAAGTGCAAACTCAAACTAGAATTCTGCATGAGTATACAACAACCTCAAAATTGATGATTGGTACTCCAAAGCAATAGAATAGAAGCCTGATTAAGCGAGTATTTGAACATGAGGAAGCAGAATTGATAAGAAAAAATTCCTATTAACCTATATGAAGAAGCTGGCAGATTAATTTGGCAAGGCACAAAGGATGGAAAATTTTTTTTAAAAGGCGCCTACCACAAACATAAAGAGAAGATAGAACAAGAGAAGGGACAACCATCTAACCCAAAGCAATATAATCCTGATTGGACCAGTGTATGGAATTTTAATATTCCAAATGCTACAAAGGTATTCATCTGGAGAGCTAGTCTTGAATCTTTACCTATGGGTTCTAATTTATTTAAGAGAAGAATCATTGAGTCACCTCTTTGTCTTGTCTGTCAAAGAGAAAATGAGACAATAACTCATGCTTTGTGGAATTGTGAGGCTACTTAAGATGTGTGGTGTCAAGGGTCGAAGAGCATAAATAAGAGCACTGATGGGGCTATTTATTTTAAAGATTTATTTGAACAGCTAAATAGTCAATGTGACCAACAAGAAATGGAAGCCTTTACCATGATTTCTCAGGGAATTTGGTTAAGAAGAAACAAGCTAGTGTTTGAGTGACAATTCATTCACCCAACTCAAGTAGCTGGGAAAGCTATTTCTTCTTTACAAGATTTTCAAGAAGCAAAAAGTGGTAATAGAATTTCCAACAGAACAGAAATTCAAAGAGTTCAACAGGTATGGAGTCCCCCTCCCATTGGTGTCATTTTAAAATAAATTGGGTTGCTGCACTCAATATAGCACAAAACAGAATAGGGATCGGTTTTATTGCTTGGGACCATTGGGGAACCATGATTCATACCAAGAAAATATCTAAAACTAGTTTCATGGACCCACTCATTGCTGAAGCCAATGAAGGACTTAGAGCAGCAAAGTTGGCCAGATTTTTCAGCCTAAACCAAGTGATTTTAAAAGGTGATAATTAACAAGTTGTAAAAGGTTTAAACTAGTCCAATGATAGACTAGATAGTGTGAGGGTAATATTGAATGACACTAAGAACATATTATCTAGGATTACTCAGTGGAATGTCTCTTTTATTAAGAGAAGTGGTAACAATTCAGCTCATTGTCTAACAAAGGAAACTTGGATGCTAGCTAAGAATTGAGTGAACTGATCTCATCAGTTGTATGCTCCTTGTATCCTCCTGTTTTATCGAATATAGATGAAATGGTTTTCATCTCAATATATATATATATATATTGTAAATAGATCACAATAAATTTTATTTCCTGGCAACCGGTTATTGCAAATATTATTATTGCATTACTACTTATACATATTCTCCAGTCAATAAACGTAGTCATGCATGGGGCCACGAGATCAATTGATTATGATCTTTGATGCCTTCCATTGGAGTTTGTAGAGATGCGTGTTCTACATGTACAAGTATTAAAGCATCGATCTCTAGAATCATTTTATGTGGCAAATGATCGAGAATCTAATTCTGTAGACCAAATATTTGCGTCATCGTAGAAAAATTCAGATGACCATGATCACACATGAAACTAGGTTTCTTAAATTTATGATTCATGTTACACCCACTAAAGGTGTAGTTCGAGGATGGCTGTGTCGGCGCCCCAACCCACGCTTGGGATCGCACGTGAATAGAAGCGTCGGGGACGAACAACACAAGGAAGCTCACCCCTCGTCATAGCATGCATTTAGTTTTTTTTTTTTTGAAACGTAAAGTAAAGATTTTCGCAGCGGAATAAAAAGGCTAAGCCGTCAATAACATACAACACATGGTTAGACTACGGATCCCAAACATAATATTAAACATAGCCAGGATTTAATATTTACATCACTTGTCCAAGAAACCAAAATAGTGCTTCCCACAGGCGGGAAGACTTTTTCCAAAAATAATAATACAAGGCATCAAAATACAATACGGGTCTTAACACTGCCCATATGTTCATCCGACGGGTTCCTTCTTCACTTTCTTAAGGTTCGGGCCCCAGCGAAGCCGGTCCAAATCCAGGCTAGGCCCTACCTCACATATCGCCCTAGAAGGCGTTCCAAAAACGCGCCCCAAGTGGAGGGACTCGTCCATCCCTAATACTAAACAACACCCTGAAGGGCGTAGCCCAACATAACTGTACATAGTCACCTTCAGTGACTCCATCTCCCACTGACCCGGGCGGTCTAGTGGTACTGGCCCCTTAAGGGCGGCCTCAATCGGACCCTCGAGGGTCTGACGTGTCATCTCCGGGGTCGTACCCTTCTGATCTATCCTCACCTGCAAGTACGTCTATTGTCCCCGAGAGGGCACAATAGTGGGAATACAAGGAGTGGGGTGAGATTTTGGGAGAAATCTCAGTAAGTACATCTATACTCTATCAGAAGCAATTTTAGGCATATAGTAAGGTGAATAACAAACAAATCTTCTTACATATGCATTACCATGGAACTTATGCCTAGACTGATGCACATGTTCGTGACGAAAATTCGTCTTTCTTTTCTTATTCTTAATTTCCAAAATCATACTTGTTCAAAACGCATAGCAAAACTTCTTTGATGCATAATCTTTCGAAAACAACAAAAAGAACTCTTGTTCGAAAACTTTTCGTCTTTTACTTATCTTAGGCGCCACTTATCATATCATATCATATATGGCCCGAAGACCCTTTTCTTTTCGTCATGACTTCTTATTTTGGACACCTCACGGTTCCCCTATGCACCGTGTGCTCCCCGTTAGTTACCGTCCTTTCACGCTATTCATCGCTCGGGGATTTCTCTCCAAGCGACTACAAACTTATCAGATGGCGAGGCCGAGGTCAACACCGCTTATAGGGCACCCACTAGCATTAGGTGCGACCACGCTCCGGACACCTATGTGGAGCCATACATGGTCTGCCAACGGTTCTTTGTCGACCTAGGGGCTTTTACTCGACTTTAATCACTCCTGAGTGAACAGGGAGTTCCACTGGGACACTTCCCCGTCCCAGCCTTTGGGGTTCTTCTAAAACTTTATTTTTCTTCTTTCGAAAACATTCTTTAAAAACATAGGTTTTTCGTGCTTATGCATGTGACATGCAACATTTGACCTTGTAGATGCAAGAACTCGAGACGAACCCGAGTACACACGTGTAGTCGTATTTCTTTCAAATCCTTATACCATAGACTCTTACTTATGGGAAGATGTCTAAACAAAAGCATTAGGGGGAGGTGGGGTGCTCGGAATTCACCCCTAGGGTTTGGGCCGAGACCCTACTTTGTTTCCTATTGATGTTTTCTTCTTCCTTTGATCTCCCTAACACCATTTCACCTAAATTCGAGATTTTTTTTTAATAATTTCATAGCCTTAATAGGGTCAAACCCGAAACCTATAAGGTCCTCAAGCCTTACGTTTTCTTCTCTCAGTCTTTCCACTAAGGCACTACTTGAACGATCTAGGAGAATCCGAACCCATACATGTCATTCTCCCAACACACATACTTCTTTTCTCCAAAATATCCAAACATGAATATAAAGTAAATAAGAGATTAAAACTTCATAATTTTTCTCTTCTAGAACTTCTCCAAAAATATAACTCCACAAGCATGCATTATCTTACTCATTAAGCAATAATAACACCAACATCTTCCAAAAATTATTACGACTATTTTTCCACCAATGCTTCATACACTTTTCATCCTAGCATGGCATTTCTATATGCACAATATTTACAAAGATGCTTCCCCAATATCATAGTATGCATATATCTTATATTTACCAACATTCAACTAACTCGATATCTACATGCATACATACTTTTTCTCATCGAACCATCAAAATTATCATCATCTCCAAATCCTTTACCCAATAAGATTATAGGTTTTACACATGAATCCTCATCAAGATAACCTTTGTACTCTTAAGTATTCATCATGGCATTTCTGAGCAAGCAACCAAACAATAAAACATATTCAAATATGTTCTCACACATTCAAGCACATTCACTTTAAAATATACGGAAATTGCTAAAGGTATAGTAAGGAGGTACTTACCTGTCTTCCTAGCTAGCTTATAAAACTTCTGAAAACAAAAGAAATGCTTAGTTAGGTTGTGCTAAAAGTTTATTATTTCTAAAAGAAAGGCCCCCTTTTTGAAAGGTATAAACTCAAGGTTCTCTTTCATGCTTCTAAGTTTTTTGCTTTGAAATGGCTAAGTTACTTACCTCTTCTAGGCTTCTTCTTCTTCCACCAACACTACTTCCTTCTCTTTCTTAGTTTGGTGTGTTTAGGTGTGTAGGTGGTGAGAACAAGTGAAACCAAGTGGAGAGAAATGGGAGAGTGCCGTGAGATGCCAAGAAGGGAGAGGTGTGTGTGTGTGTCCGAAAAGTGCAAGTCCAAAAGGTGAAGGAACTAGGCCATTCGGCCAAGGCATTTGGCTAGCTTCTAGGCCACTCATTCCCTTATGTTTGAGTGAATTGTGATGGGCTTGAGTGACTCCCATCACTTGATCACATCAACCCTAATCCATCCTATCCTAGGTTTTGGAGATTATGCTCTCTCTTCTCCTTCTCATGGCCGGCCACATACCCTAGGGTTCCAACCCCTTTCCATCACTTCACATCCCCTCTTGTCTCCCCTACTATCCCCTCACAAGTCATTCAAATGGATTTGAGGATCCATTTTTGGGAAAACCCCCAAAGGAGGTTTCGGATCCCTCCATCCCTCATCTCATCCGAATCCTTCCCTCATCTCACTCTCCTTCTACTTTTGTCACATGCTTCCTCCATCAACCAATCACCTCACACCTCACACAAACATGTCATGTCACTCTTACACGAATATTCATCTAGATTTGGTGGCAAGTAAGTCAAACAAGGAGGGGAGAGGTTCGGCTAAGGCATGATCGAAACCTTCACCCCTTTCTTTCCACTTTTGCTCCATCATTTCCCATCTCATGTCACTTCTCTTACACACCAAGTCTCATCCTATTGTTCACTATCCCCTCATGTCCTTGCCCCTAGATTTGGAAAGGTTTTAGGCAAGCAAAACCCAAGGCCATTCGGCCAAGGCCCTCACCGAAACCCTTCCCCTCTCTTCCCATCTCCAAGTCTTCTCAAATCCTTTCCACATGATTTTGCTAGATATGGTAGGATCCTATGTTGACTTATTTAGCAAAATCCTACACCTCACACACTTACCTAGGTAGGACAAGATGGATTCCACTCATGGCTTTTCCTTTCTTCCTCCAACAAAACAATTAGTCAACTAGTCTCACCTACTAGAATTTCCTCTTCTCAACCACTAGTCTTGACTCAAATTACTAAACTCTTTCTAGCTTGACATGTGTCACCAAACTTGGGCTTGAGTTGTCTTATGGACCTCCTCCTATGGACCTATGGGCTTTTCTCTCCCCCACTTAGGCCCAAGCTCATGCCATGGCCTTAAGGCCCTTGAACTCTCAAGTCCATTTCTTAAGGTACTAGCTACCCATTTACCTAGATTACTAAGCCACATTAGTATAATTAGGCACAGAAAAATACTCAAAATTTTGGGGTCGTCACAGCTGGGTACTAATAGTGTCATTTAGCTTTATTTTTATTTTTATTTTTTTATACACTTACATATTTAAAAAATGAGAAACGCTTGAGTCTGACAAACTGATAAACTAAGATTTGCAGAAAACCAATCATTGGTTGACATGTAGCTGGCTCCCTTAATGCTTTCATACACCTGCATGCATCGATAAGGGTTAACAATTAAAATCACGTAATTCCAATCCATGAAACTCTAGAAACATATCTATTTCTCAATTTTGGTCCAATATCGATCTGACAGCTTGGGTCCGACTGACCAGAGGTTGCCATAGGCGAACTAGAGCTTGCCGTTGACAAACCGCTTCCTCGACATTGACAAACCTAGATTGTGATCGGGGTGAGGGGTTTTTCTTTCCCGCACGATGATTTCTTTCGTTCTTCTTTAAATTATCTTCATTGTTTTGGTTTTGTTAGGCTTTATAGAATCATATTCTAAGAGCTAGTTTATAGGAGATTGGTTTGCTTATAGAATATGAATATGATTCTATAAAAGCAATAAAACCAATCTCTTAAGGGAAGGAAAAAACCTCAGTCGGGTTTGTCAGCGTCAAGTGGTTCTTTGGCATTGAGGGGTTTGTCAGTGGCAAAATCTGAGCAATCGGTAGCAACCTCTGGTTAGTCAACAGCAAGTTTGGTGTGGACTAAAGATGACCCAAATAAGTGGTGCGATTTTGGCAAGCGGGTGTCGGATCCAAAAAATCACTTTTGGACATTGATTTGGTGCATGCAGGTGCATGAAATTGTTAGGAGGACAAACTACGTGGCATGCGATAATTGGCTGTCTGCAACAAACATGGGGTCTACAAATTGCGGGACCCAAATATTTCTCTTAAAAAAAATCATGACATCATTCTTCTTTAATTGTTAAGTACCAAATAATTATCAGAACTCATGTTCATGGGACCCATATCTCAAGACAAATAGCATTATTATTATTTTATGTTTTATTTTTTAATTTAGAGGGAAATTATAAGACATGATGCATCTTTCCAGTAAATATCTAGTTAAAATTAACTGCACAATTCAACTTTCAATGATTCTAGCTAGCATTGGAAAAAGGCAAATAAAAAGCGTGAATAATTGTTGTTAATGTAAGAATGTGTGGTTGGCATTGTCTTGTAAAAAACTTGTGTAATGAAGTTGTAATCAATGGTGGAAGTGGCCAACATGAAGAGGATCAAAATGGATCGAGCAAAGACTCACAACTTGATCTCGCTCGACCCTTACTCGACATATCACTCGAACGAAGTTCAAGCAGAGACTTTGCTCGACCTTCACTCGACATGTCGCTTAAGTAAAGTTTAGGTAGAGATTTCACTCGACCCTCGCTAGATATTTCGCTCGAGCGAGTATTGTGACAAATAAGATTTTCTAGGGTTTGAGTGTCATTTTAGATGGAGGCCTATAAAAGTATCATTAAGTTCTCTGCTAAGTGGAGAGAAAAATAGAGCAAAAAGAAGAGAGAGAGCCTCCTCAAAAATCCATGAGAGAAATTCATCCTCCATTTCAAAGAGATTTCTCTCTTGGATTATATATCTCCACCACAACACACTCAAGATTAAAGTTTTGGTAAGTCCATTGGAGTGGACATGTTCATCAAGCTAGAAGAGTTCTTCAAGTTGTTTTGATGAAGAAATCAAGTTGTTCTTGTGAGAAGCTATAGAAAGGTCGAAGTTCCAGCACTACATGCGTGTAGAGATCGAGTGGGTCACTCGTGGTGTTGCAAGCGAAGTTTAGCTGCTACAATGGGTTTGTGAGTATTTCTAATTTGGTTGTAACAAATTAAAGTTTCTATAGTGAATTTGAGGTGGTGTCTTACACCCGAAGTGGTTTTAGATTTTGAAGAGGTTTTTCAAATGAGTTTCCATTTCGTAAGCAAAAATCAGTGTGTTGATTTATATTGTTATGTTTCATTTATTAGTTGCTTGCGTTGAATTAATTTTAAATTGTCCCAGTTTTTTAACTACACCTATTCAACCCCCCTCTAGGTTTTGTAGGTTGTTTGACCACTGCTTTTTCAATTGGTATCAAAGCGGGTTCACTCTGCTAAAATTTATTTCCTAAATGTGATCCTGCTTTAGTGGTCTCAGTGGATAGGTCTCAATCTTTCATATCACCACCATACTATAATATCCCGAAATTTCTAAGATGAAATTTTATTTGGATTTCTTTAAAGGATTATATTTTGGGTATACTTTTTAGGAAAATAGAGTTTGGGACCTAAATGAGGGTATTGGACTTAGAATAAGTGAGATCATGTATTAGATAAAATATTGTGGAGGAATCTTTGAAATTGGGATCAAGGTAACAGTTAGAGAAATTCATTTTAAGATTAGAAGGAGTTGAATTCTCGAAACTTTGGGTGTAAATACAAGAGGAAGTGATAGAACTAATGATCAAACACTTCGAGTACATTCTCGGATTAAACTATCGAGTTTTAATGTAATGATCATAAGTTACTCATATGAGGTCCAAATGAGGTGATTCCAATTCATATAGAATCCTAAGAGATAGGTATAAAACTTTCATGGTATGAGTTGTTGAATATTTAGACAGTATCAATGAATTATTCTAGGAGCAAGTGGATAACTTTGGACTGAACTTAAAACAGAACTTGAGTCGGAGAATATGGATCCAAATGGGATTCTATCCTAACTAAATCAGGAAGGGGCCTTCTAGAACTTGTTAAGTAGAGTCTTAAGGAGGTTAGCAAGTCACTAAATGAGTTAGGGGAAGGCTAAGGGGCGTAGCTAACCGGATAAAGGCTAGAAAGGGAGATGCATGCATGGTTAAGTGAGATGCCACCTTATCCCTTATCCCATAAGCTTTTATCCCAACCATTGATCAAATGATTTGTTAAAATATCTCAAATACTGACTATTGGATGATCATTTCAACTGCAAAGCCTAGGATGTTTTGGGAGATTTAGTTAATCATGGAAAAAGGTTTAGGAGGGACACCTCATCCAATGCAAACCAGAAAGCTATTGTCTTTACCAAGTTTCCCATCTTTTTTCCTTCACATGAGTTGACCACCACCCCTATAAATAGATATTTGGGAGTCTTCTAACTCTCTTTGGTAATGTAACAAACGAATCCCTTTGAAGGAAATAAAAAAAAAACTCTTCTCTAGTCTCTTAACCTCCATATACATATTAAGTGAGCTTAGTAAGTGTTTTGAGGAGAAAGTTTGCAAAGATTTGGTTTGATCATCTTCAACCATATTTAGAGAGTGTGTAAGTTCATATTCTAGCTTAACTTTAGTATGGGGATGGTTTATTTAAATGGTTGGACTATACATGTTGGTATTGAACTCTTATATTTTTGTTTAAGTGTTATAATAAATCCTCGCTTGACTCTCGTTAGATGTCTGGGTCGAGCGAAGAACAACTATAAACCCTCGCTTGACTCTCACTAGATGTCTGGCTCGAGAGAAGTGCAACCCAAGACTTCGCTTTACACTCACTCGATGTCTTACTCGAGCAAGTTCTAACCCAAGAACTAGCTTGAATATTGCTCGATATCTCGCTCAAGCGAGATACCCAGTTTGCCTAATGTTCGCTTGATATTCTGCTCGAGCGAGTTCTAACCCGAGACTTCGTTCGATTCTCGCTCGATACCTCGCTCGAGCGAGATACTTGTTTTGTTGAATTTAAGACTTTTGTTTAGGTAAAACTGGACATTGAAATAAGAAGAAATATTATGTGTTATCTAAGTAGATAGCCTATGTAAAACACTTTGTAGAACTTAAGATACATACCTTTGTAATCATGTGATAATCTAAAATTACATGCATGTTCTAGTATGTGGAAAGAATTAAGAAAAGTGATGCATCATGTACTTGAGAAACATTCCTAAGAATAAGAAAGGAACAACTAAGAATAAGAGATATGGATAAGTTAGTCACGTCGTGATGGAGACAGTGAGACGTAACGACCAAATGACTGATGTGCCGATAGGAACGGCGATACGTAATGCCTGTCGTATGATAAGAGTGATATGTATTATCACGGGAACGGAGATGCATAATGCCCGTGGAAGTGATAAGATTAGCGAGTATAGCGAGACGTAACGCTTGCTAAGTTACATATGTTTCATGTTAAGATAAGGATGATGAGACGTAACGTCTAGAAGATTGACACGAGACTCATTATAACGGGGACGGCGATATGTAACACCCATCTGGTTGATGAGTTGTATGTGATGGGGATGGCGATACGTAACGTCCATCTGGATAGTAAATAAATATTCTATAAAAAAGTTATTTGCAATGGGGATGGCGATACATAACGCCCATTGAAGATAATAATTGAATAAGTTTTAAGAAGGTGTTGATGTAAGAAAAAGGAACTTAATTTATCATAAGAGTGTAAATCTGTGTAGGTTATTGATAAATCAAGTAAAACATCTTTTGATCATATTTTGTTAGTTTCTTTTCCTAAAAAGATTAATGATGACTGTGTCTATACTTTATTAAGCTAATTATGTACTTACTGAGATTTCTAAGGAATTCTCACTCTTTTGTTGTTTTATGTTTCTTTTTTGTATGTATAAATTATATACAGGATGTGATGGCCAACAGGGGGAAAGCCCTAATGACGCAGGAGACTCCGAGGAGTCCTGAAGGACTCTTTAAATACAGTCCTTATGTGGATTCTACTTTTGCGTCCTTAGGACTTTCTATGTATGATCAGCCGGTGGAGTTATGGTATCACAGTACACCTATTTTTACTGAGGAGGAGCAGCGTATAGGTTGCTATTTGACTTTGGGATTGGATGGTTCCTTATCTATATGTGGGGTTTATTCAACACCACAGGGACAAAATTTTCAACAAGATCATTGTCTTAACTTAGATATGTTCCATTATGGGAGGGAATTTCCCGAAGTTAAGAAGGAACCCAAGTGACCATAGGGATGGTCTTTTGATATGTATTATTATTTTGTTGACGCTGATAACTATTTTGGGCATGTATATATAACCGTACAATGTTTGATGTATGAAAGGAGAATGTGGAAGTTGGAATTTGAGCTTTGCCATATGTGATCTTTCGAATCTTTTTATATATTTTAATACCTAATCTGCTGCGAGTTATATGACTTATGCTAGTAGGTCAAGATATATGCTTTAAGTTATTGTTACGTACGAGGGTGAGTAGTTTAATGTTACTTATCCTGACCCCTTAATTTACGTTAAATCCCAGACATGAGTTGAGGGCGTCATAGATTGGTAATTACGCCCAAAGAATAATGCAGTTGTTTGCAGTATAGCTTTGGGGTGTCGATTCCACAGGGAGATGGATTGACAAATTAAAGAAGAGTAACGAAATTAATAAAAAGATTTAGACGAGTGTGAAAAGTAAATTTTAGAGTGGCATAAATTAAAACTAAATGAGTAATTTGAAAAGTATAAAAATGAGACGAAAAGTAGAGCATCGGGAATCATTTGTATATAATTGGTATTTTAATTATTTTCGATTCATTAATAACTCGATTGAAAATTTTATGTCCAAATTTTCAATCGAAAAATAAAACATTAATAACCAGATTTAAATCAAATGTAATCTTTCGAAAAATCATTCGTCACAATATAAGAACGGGAATTGTTATCGATATTAAGGAAATTCAATGTCAACAATATACTCGTAGAGTAATATTGCAGTAGAGAATTAAATTAATATAAATAACCAATTGAACAAAACATAATCAAAAGATTATTCCATTCAATAGAAAAAGCATGACTGAATCTGTAAATGAAATAAATTCTAAGATTATTTGGTGATGAAAATATTTATAATAAATTTCGAATGATTAAACAAAAGAGTTTAATATTTGAAGAACACATATATGAATAAAAAATAATTACAAATATCATCATATATACAAATTCATCCCTAGCTCTATTAGAAAATTAGTTACACATATTGAAAATATGCAACAAAAATTCTCAAAGGGATAATATGGAAGAACCAACCATTATTTTCTTCTCTCTTTTTTGCTTTTTCTTTTCTTTTCTCAAGCTCTCAAAACAATTTCTCTTCCAAGGCATCCAAGTACACTAAGCATGGTCTTAGAACATACATCCCTTCATTCTATTTATAAGCATCCTTCATGCAAGTTGTCATGACAAAATCATCACAATTTCAACTTATTTTGCCATGTACCATTCTTGAATCCAAGTGATTTATGAGTTGTCATTTTGATCATTTGTTTTCCCATTATGCATGAGCTGGATTTTGTTTGTAAGTTGAGTGTTTCAATTTTGCTTCTCTATCCATTAGTTGTCTTGTATGACTTAATATCTTGTGGTCAAATAATTTGTCTTGAAGAAACTTGTGTGCACTTCATCTTGCATATTAGTTAATCATTGAATTTTTAAGTTGGTGTAGGAGTGCTTGCTGGAAAATATTATGATGACATTTGGATTTGATGCAAGTGGCTGAAGAATATTCAGGAACATCAAGTGCAGGTGCATCCACTTGATGGTCGATTTTATCTTGGATTGAGCCGATATCTCTTAAAATATAAAACATAAAAGTTATAGATATATCTCTTGTGGTTCTATATCATCTTGAATCAGCTCAATCGGAGATTGGATGAGAGAGTTATGCATATATTACGAAAAGACACCAGAATTGTCTAAAATTTCGCAATTATCTTCATTTGCTCCTAATGCCTCTATTTGTGTCCTAAATCAAAATATAAGACTAAAATATTAAGCATTAAGAGAGAAAAATATGCATTTTATATTCTCATCAATATATTAGATCATGCTTATATCTATTTCAAGATAAATGACCATTAATTTTAATAATATGAGTTATATCCATTATTTTCTCATTTCTTTTAGCATTTAAATATAGTATTTAGAGTGCATTTTTGTGCACTCATCAAGTGGTATTAGAGCTATTACGTCTCTAGGTGAAATCCACATTGTCCTAGGAAAAAGTGTCACATGGCACAAGAATAAGTTTAAATCTTTATAAGATTGGAATTGGAGTGAGATGAATGAATAAGTTGTACTTTAGAAATTTGGAAGCTTCTAAAGTAAATATAGCTCATGATGGAGTTTGGTATGTTTTTTGGAAGATAAAAATGATAAAAAGTCGTCCTGTTTCGAAACAAGTAGAAACAGCAGCACCAAATCCTCCCCTGGTTACTCCTCCAAGGATAGAGGAGCAGATGGCTCCAAACCCACCTTTGGAAAGGGGACCGATGGCTCAGAACCCACCTCGGGAAGGAAGAAAGGAGATGAAAAATCCTCCTTTACAAGGAGGTCAGGCGATAGTCGAAGATATTCGGCAGATGACTAAAGTGGTAAGAAATCAAATAGAGCAGAGTCGTTACCGTCAGTAGGATGAGAATAAAGGAGAAACCCAAGGATGTCCGTATAAAAAAAAATTAGTTTACCGATATTTGCATTTTATAGGAATGGAAGGAGCATTAAAGGCTGATAGATGGATGATTCACTTGGAACGTATTTTCAAAGTTATTGGTTGTACTGAAATTCAAAAGGTGCAATATACTGGACATTTGCTACAAGGAAAAGCAAGATTATGGTGGGACACGAAACGTAGGCTGCTGAAGCTAGAGTTAGGAGAAAATGTAGTGCCCTCATGGGAATGGTTTAGGAAAGAATTTGATGATCGATTGTTTCCAGAATCGGTGAAGCGGCAAAATGTATTAGAATTTGCCACATTGGTACAGGGTGGCATAACGGTGGAATAGTATGCAGCTCGGTTTATGGAACTGGCAAGATTTGCCCCACACTTAGTGGCTACTGAGAAGATGAGAGCACAGAAGTTTCAAGAAGGATTGCAGCCACGGATCCGTATGCTAGTGACGTGCCTACGAATGGAATATTTTTAGGAACTAGTGAACATAGCAGCTATAGTAGAAGCTGAAAATAGGAGCGTGATGGTGCGAACTCAAGTAGCTGGAAAAAGAATATTTCTTTATTCTAGAGGAAAAGATGCTGGGAGGAAACGAAATTTTAGATCCATAGATGGAGAAAAAGGAATAGCAGGTAATTCAAATGTACCACTTCTGTTTCCAATATGTACCAAATGTGGGCGTCGACACAAGGGAGACTTTAGAATGGATACTAGAGCTTGCTTCAGGTGTGGCCGGCCAGGATATTTGATAAAAAATTATCCTCAAAATGTTCCTCAAGGAGTAGCTATGTCAGGAGGAAAAACCAAGGCGCCCATGAAAGCTAAAGTTTATACAATCACGCTAGAAGAAGTGGACATGGAGGCTGATGAGACTATAGACGCTAATGTTATTACTGGTAAGGTTAAGTTGAAGCAATGCATGGTCTATGCTCTGTTTAATTCAGGAGCAACAAGATCTTTTATTTCATATTAGTGCGTTCAAAGATGTGAATTAGAGGTGGAACCTTTGGGCCAAAAAGTTATAGTAGTCGTGCTTGATAGATAGCAGGATTTCACCGAATTGTAAGAAATTGTTCTTTGGAAGTTGGGAGTTTTCAGCTAGTCGCTAATTTGATATTATTCCATTTAATGGAATTTGATTCAATTTTGGGAATGGACTGGCTAACCAAGTATAATGGTACACTTGATTGCTGTAAATATGAGATAGTTTTTGACTTACCAATGAAGAAGAAGTTTTGTTACAAGGGGAAAATAATTGATTCCATTTCTTCCATAGTAACTGCCAAGCGAATTAAGAAAAGTATTGAGGAAGGGGCAAAAGTGTATGTTATAATAATGTTAAACTCCTCGGAAGTTGTTAAGAGTATCAAAGGAATTCCAGTTGTGGAAGACTTTCCCCAAGTCTTTTATGATGATCTGTTGGGATTACCTCATGACTGTGAAACAGAGTTCGCTATCCATTTGGAACTAGCTACGGCTCTAGTTCATAAGGCACCTTATAGGATGGCATCGGTCGAATTAGAAGAGTTAAAAGCCCAGATTGAGGAACTTTTGAAGAAATGATTTATCAGACCAAGTTCGTCTCCATGGGGAGCACCAGTGTTATTTGTAAAGAAGAAAGATGAACAATGCAAATGTATATAGATTATCGAGATTTGAATAAGTCATAGTCAAGAATAAGTATTCGTTGCCACGGATAGATGATCTGTTACATCAACTAAGAGGAGCTGCAGTATTTTCAAAAATAGACATTCGGTCTAGTTATCATCAGTTGAAGATCAGAGAGCAAGATGTACCCAAGACAGCCTTTCGAATACGATATGGGCGTTATGAATTTTTTGGTTATGCTATTCGGATTGACAAATGCACCAGCGGTATTCATGGATTTGATGAACCGGATATTTAGACCTTATTTGGATAATTTTGTGGTAGTTTTTATTGATGATATTTTGGTTTACTCCCAGAATGATGAGGATCATAAAAAGCATTTGAGAATTGTAATAGAGATCTTGCAGAAACATCAATTGTATGACAAACTTAGTAAGTGTGAGTTTTGGCTACAAGAAGTAAAAATTTTGGGTCACATGATCTCGAGTGAAGGAGTTTTTGTGGATCCAGCAAAAATAGAAGCAGTAATGGATTGGCAGCAACCAACCAATGCACACGAAATATGAAGTTTTCTGGGTTTAGCCGGATATTATAGAAAATTTGTGGAAGGATTTTCCAAACTATCTGTGCCTTTGACAGCACTAACCAGGAAGAATACTAAGTACGTTTGGAGTGAACAATGTGAGAAGAGTTTCCAAGAGCTAAAAAGAAGATTGACTACGGCACTAATTTTAGCTTTACCAGAACCCCACAAACCTTATGTGATATATAGTGAGGCCTCAAAAATGAGACTAGGGTGTGTATTAATGCAAGAAGGAAAAGTAGTTACGTACGCATCTCGACAGCTTAAGGATCATGATTAAAGTTATCCCACTCACGATTTGGAATTGGCAATGGTGGTATTTGCACTAAAAATCTGGAGACACTACTTATATGGAGAGAAATGCGAGATATTTATGGACTATAAAAGTCTTACGTATCTTTTTAGTCAGAAAACTCTAAATATGAGGCAAAGAAGATGGATAAAGACTATAAATGACTTTCAATGTGAAATAAAATATCATTTTGGAAAGGCTAATGTGGTAGAAGATGCTTTAAGCAGGAAAACTCAGACTGGAGAATTATTGGTGCTAGTAGTGACGCGAGAGATTTTTGTAGACAAGTTATCACAGGAACTCAAACTAATGATGATTCAAGAAATTGTTCCTTTAACAGATGAGGAGATCAAGGAAGGACAATGGAAGGATGCTAAGCTGGAGACGATAAAACAACAAATGCTGGAAGGAAAAGAGTCCTCACACTACATGATTTCAGGTGATGGAATGCTATATTTTGGAAAGAGAAAAATAGTGTCGGATAAATCAGACTTGAAAGAATGATTGATGAAGGAAGCTCATGATACACCATATACTGCCCATCCTGGAAGTACTAAGATGTATCAGGATTTAGAAGAAAAGTTTTGGTGGAAAGGAATGAAGAAAGATATTGCAACCTTTGTAGCTAAATGCCCAATATGTCAGTTAGCGAGAGCTGAACACCAAAGACCAGCCGGTAAATTACAACCTCTAACAATTCCTGAATGGAAATGGGAGAATATATCCGTGGATTTTGTGGTAGGATTACCAAGAACATCGGCGGGAAAAAATGCGATTTGGGTAATAGTTGATCAATTGACAAAGACTGCTCACTTTTTGCCTATTTCAAACACGGATTCTATGGAAAGATTGGCAAAAATTTATGTAAAAGAAGTAATTCGTTTACATGGAGTACCCAAGACCATAGTATCAGATAGAGATCCTACATTTACATCTCGTTTTTAGCAAAGTTTATAGAAGATGATGGGTACCAATTTAAACTTTAGCAGTGCATATCATCCTCAAACGAACGGGCAAACAGAAAGATCATTTCAGACTTTAGAAGATGTGTTGAGAGCTTGTGTATTGGATTTTGGTAAAGATTGGGAGAGTCTGTTACCATTAATCGAATTTGCTTACAATAACAGTTTTCAAGCTACCAAACAAATGGCACCTTATGAAGCACTTTATGGAAGAAAATGCAGGTCTCCAATATATTGGGATGAAGTTGGTGAAAGCAGTATTTTAGGACCTGAGCATTTATAGGGAGTTAAGGAGCAGATTACAAGGATAGGAAATCAGATAAAAAGGGCTCAAAGTAGACAAAAGAGTTATGCAGATAATCGCAGAAGAGCCTTAGATTTTATAGTTGGAGATTGGGTGTATTTGAAGATTTTGCCTATGAAGGGAGTTATGCCATTCGGTAAGAAAGGAAAGTTAAGTCCTCGTTATATTGGACCTTATGAAATTCTGGAAAAAGTAGGTCCAGTGGCTTACTGCATAGCATTACCTGATAATTTGCAAGGAGTCCATAACGTTTTTCATGTATCTTCCCTGAAGAAGAGTTTAAGCAATGAATCAATGGCAGTGATGGATCCAAGTCTTGTTAATTTACGTCCCAATTTAACCTATGAAGAGTGGCTAGTGAGGATTGATGATCAGAGAGAACAAACTCTTCGGAATCACACAATTTTATTAGTGAAAGTAATCTGGAACAATCCTGTTTTTCAGAAAGCTACCTAGGAACGTGAGGATGTGATGAGAGCTAGTTATCCTTATTTGTTTGAAACTTGGTTGTATTAAATTGTGTTTTATGTTTGAACTCTGATATATGTATATAAAGCTATTTGGATGATGTATGTGTTCTTTAGGTATTTACAGTTTTTGATAATTGGTTTCACTCAAGATTATAGCTCCAAAAAGAAAAGCACGAATGTCAGTTACTCCTGTAAATCAGTTAAAGAAAAGATCGGAAAGGATTAGAGAGATACTTCGTAGGGAAAAATTGAAACAATGGAAAACAACTAGATTACGTTGGTTGAATATGAGTGAAAAATATAAAACACATATCATGGACATAGATGAAAAAGGTAATCCAATCTGTAGACGTGCTTTGCCAAGTGAGGAGAGGCAACCCACTAAAAAATGGTTGCAAGCAAAATGGGAATTGTTGAAAAGAGAAGATAAAGGAAAATCCATCATAATGGAGTTATCTGATAGGTCTGAAAATAGAAAATGCCAATGTGAGGAGGGACCAGTCATAGAAGAAACGGAATATGAAATATTACGTAAATTGCAGGAGATTAGCGCGAATATGTATTTTGGTCAGGATGTCGAAATGATCTTTTACTATTCTCAAGATTCATTATCAAATGAGGAGAAAGTCCCTACCTCTTCAGAAGAATCTACTCCTGCAAGCAATTGAGGTATTAATTCATTGAACCCTTAATTTATGTTTTAGCGATTTCGGGGACGAAATCATTTTTAAGGATGAGAGAATGTAATATCCCGAAATTTCTAGGATAAAATTTTATTTGGATTTTTTTAAAGGATTATATTTTGGGTATATTTTCTAGAAAAATAGAGTTGGAGACCTAAATGAGAGTATTGGACTTAGAATAAGTGAGATAATGTATTAGAGAAAATATTGTGGAGGAATCTTTGAGATTTGGAACAAGGCATCAGCTAGAAAAATTCATTTTAAGATTAGAAGGAGTTGAATTCTCAAAAATTTGGATGTAAATGAGAGGAAGTGATTGAACCAAAGATTAAACACTTGGAGTACATTCTCGGATTAAACTATCGAGTTTTAGTGTAATGATCATAAGTTACTCATATGAGGTCCAAAGGATGTGATTCTAATTCGTATAGAATCTTAAGAGATATATCTAAAACTTTCATGTTATGAGTTTTTGAATATTTGGACAGTATCAATGAATTATTTCAGGAGCAAGAGGATAACTTTGGACTGAGTTTAAAACAAAACTCGAGTTGGAGAATATAGATCCAAATGGGATTCTATCCTAACTAAATCAAGAAAGGGCTTTCTAGAACTTGTTAAGTAGAATTTTAAGGAGGTTAGCAAGTAACTAAATGAGTTAGGGGAAGGCTAACGGGTGTGGCATACCAGATGAAGGCTGGAAAGGGAGATGCAGGCATGGTTGGGTGAGATGCCACCTCATCCCTTATCCCATAAGCTTTTACCCCAACCATTGATCAAATTATTTGTAAAAATCTCTCAAATACTGACCATTGGATGATCATTTCAGCTGCAAAGCCTAAGATTTTTTTGGGGATTTAGTTAATCATGGAAAAAACTTTAGGAGGGACACCTCATCCCATGCAAACCAGAAAGCTATTGTCTTTACCAAGTTGCCCCTCTTCTTTCCTTCACATGAGTCAACCACCACCCCTATAAATAGATATTTGGGAGTCTTCTAACTCTCTTTGGTAATGTAGCACACGAATCCCTTTGAAGGAAATCAAAGAAAACCCTTCTCTAGTCCCTTAACCTCCATATACATCTTAAGTGAGCTTAGTAAGTATTTTGAGGAGAAAGTTTGCAAAGATTTGATTTGATCATCTTCAACCAGATTTAGAGAGTGTGTAAGTTCATATTCTAGCTTAACTTTAGTATGGAGATGGTTTATTTAAATTGTTGGACTGTACATATTGGTATTGAACCATTATATTTTTGTTAAAGTTTTATAATAAACCTTCGTTTGACTTTCGCTAGATGTCTGGCTCGAGCGAAGAACAACTGTAAACCCTCGCTTGACTCTCACTAGATGTTTGGCTTGAGCGAAGTGCAACCCAAGACTTCGCTCTACACTCGCTCGATGTCTTGCTCAAGCGAGTTCTAACCCAAGAACTCGCTTGAATATTGCTCGATACCTCGCTCAAGCGAGATACCCAGTTTTCCTAATGTTTGCTTGATATTCTGCTCGTGCGAGCTCCAACCTGAGACTTCACTCGATTCTCGTTCGATACCTCACTCGAGCGAGATACCCTGTTTTGCTGAATTTAAAACTTTTGTTTAGGTAAAATTGGACATTGAAATAAGAGAAATATTATGTGTTATCTAAGTAGATAGTCTGTGTAAAACACTTTGCAGAACTTAAAATACATACATTTGTAATCATGTGATAATTTAAGATTACATTCATGTTCTAGTATGTGGAAATAATTAAGAAAAATGATGCATCATGTACTTGAGAAACATTTCTAAGAATAATAAAAAAACAACTAAGAATAAGAGATATGGATAAGTTAGTCACGTCATGACGGGGACGGCGATACATAACGCTTGTCTATGATAAGAGTGATATGTATTATCACGGGAACGGCGATACGTAACGCCCGTGGAAGTGATATGATTAGCGGGAATGGCAAGACGTAATGCTCGCTATGTTACGTATGTTCCGTGTCAAGATGGGGATGGGGAAAAGTAATGCCGAGAAGATTGACACGGGACTCATCATAACGGAGACGGCGATACATAACGCCAGGGTGATTGATGAGTTGTATGTGAACGGGATGGCGATACATAACGCCCATCGAGAATAAGAAATAAATATGTTGTAAAAGAGTTATCTGCGGTGGGGATGGCGATACGTAACGTCCATTAAAGATAATAATTGAATAAGTTTTAAGATGGTGTTGATGTAAGAAAAAGGAACTTAAGATATTGTAAGAGTGTAAACCTGTATAGGTTATTGATAAATCACATGAAACATGTTTTGATAATATTTTTTTAGTTTCTTTTCCTAAAAAGATTAATGATGACTATGTCTTTACTTTATTAAGCTAATTATGTACTTACTGAGATTTCTAATAAAATCTCACTCTTTTGTGGTCTTATGTTTCTTTCTTGTATGTATAAATTATATATAGGATATGATGGCCAATAAGGGGAACGCCCCGATGATGTAGGAGACTTTGAGGAGTCTTGAGGGACTCTTTAAATACAATCCTTATGTAGATTTCACTTTTGCGTCCCTAGGACTTTCTATGTATGATCAGTCAGTGAAGTTATGGTATCACAGTATACCTATTTTTGCTGAGGAGAAGCAGTATATAGGTTGCTGTTTGACTTTGGGATTTGATGGTTCCCTATCATATGTGAGGTTTATTCGACACCACAGGGACAATATCTTCAGCAACACCATTGTCTTAGCTTAAATATGTTCCATTATGGAAGGAAATTTCTCGAAGTTAAGAAGGAAAGCAAGTGACCATAGGGATGGTCTTTTGATATGTATTATTATTTTATTGACGCTAATAACTATTTTGGGCATATATATATATAACCGTACAATGTTTGATGTATGAAAGGAGAATGTGGAAGTTGGAATTTGAGCTTTGCCATATGTGATCTTTAGAATCTTTTTTTATATTTTAATACCTAAAATGCTGCGAGTTATATGACTTATACTAGTAGGTCAAGATATATGCTTTAAGTTATTGTTACGTACGAGGGTGAGTAGCTTAATATTACTTATCTTGATCCCCAGATTTACGTTAAATCCCATATATGAGTTGGGGGCGTCACACATACTTTGATGGTAGCAGTTACATGTATTGGAAAGTTCGAATGCGAACTTTTCTCAAGTCCATAGATGAACGTGTATGGGTCTCCTTGACTAAAGGATGGAAACAACCGGTTTGAACTGTTGATGAAGTAGAAGTTTCCATTAATGTGGATGACTACTCAAAAGATGAGTTCAATGAAGTTAATTGGAATAGTAAAGGCCTGAATACAATTTTTATGGTCGTGTCCCACGAGGAGTTCAAATGAATCTCTATGTATAATACAAGCAAAAAGGCTTAGGAAATTCTTGAGATTACCCATTAGGGAACTAGGGCTGTGAAAAACTCTAAACTCCAAATGCTGACCACCAACTTTGAGGAACTTAGAATGAAAAAGGATGAAACCTTCAATGTCTTTTATGCTAAGTTGAACGACACTGTGAATCCCCACTTTAACTTAGGAGATAAGATTCTTGAAAATAAAGTTGTGAGGAAAATCCTCAGATCTCTCCCCGAGAGATTTCGTCTCAAAGTCACTGCAATAGAGGAAAGTAAGGACTTGGACACCATGAGAATTGAAGAGTTGGTAGGTTCTCTACACACCTATGAACACACTCTACCAATGGATAAGAAAAACAAATCCATTGCTCTTAATACTATTCAGGAGGAGTTAGATGAGTCTTCCAATGAATTAGCTATGAGGGATAAAGAGATAGCCTTTTATGCTAATAAATTTAGAAAAATGTTTGCTGCTAGAAATAACAGGAGCCCAAGACAGGAGAAGAAAAAGTTTGAAAGATACATTGGAGGCTCAAGCTTAGAGAACAAGGAAAGAAGCTCCAAGAGTTACACCAGAGCCAATAAAGACATGACACAAGTTTAGTGTCATGAATTTCATGGTTTTGGACACATTCGCTCGGAGTGTGCAAATTATAAGAGGACCAAAGAAAAGGTAAAGATTGCCTCCCTAAGTGAAAGTGAGTCCGAGTCAAGTGACTCATCTGACAACTCCACTCCCAAAAGGAACCTCAACTATATGGCATTTACATCCTCTGTTGGGGACGCAAATCAGTGCAGTGAACAAGTTTCTGATGATTGTAGCACATCTAGAAATGAGTTCGAGTGTGAAGATTAATTGCAAGAGATATATGAGAAACTCTATTTGGAGTGTGTAAAATTGAAAAAAAATCAACAAAGCACATATTGAAAAGATAAATCTGTGCAAAGAAGAAAATGATAAGCTTCAAGGCAAATTGGATGAAGCCTACATATTGACTGATCAGTTGCAAAAGAAAAATGAGTCCTTGGAAGATGTTGTGAAAAATCGGGAGAATGAGTTAACCCAGTTGAACGACAGATTGAAAACCTTTTTCACTAGAAAATAAAATCTAGACAAAATCTTAAGTCTTGGAAAGTCCTCAAAAGATAAGAGTAGAATAGGATATGTTGGAGGGAAATTTGAAGTGGGTACAAGCTCAAAAACCCCTTCCGAATAGCTTGGTGAAAACTACTTTTTTCCGTACATCTACTCATAACAAGGATGCTCACAGATCTGAAAAGGGAAAGAAAATCATACCTCCACCTCATGAGAACCAAAGAGCGTACAACACTAGGCTAGTGTGTCATTACTGTGGGAAGATAGGTCATGTGAGAACGGACTGTTTAAAATTGAAAAGACTCACTATGAATGATCCTAGATTCTTTAAAAGTAGTAACGTGCATAATTTAAATAAGAGCAAGAATGTCAGGAATGCTTGCAAGTATGGCTCATCCCTCAGGGAACAATAAACTTACAAAGAAAACTGTGTGTCATAATTGCGGTAAGTTTGGTCACATCCGGCCAAATTGCTATGGACTAAGGGGATATCAAGTGAGAAATGAAAAGAGACCTCTAAGACAAGGTCATCAAAATTTGCTGAATCAAGTCATGGGTCTCACTAGACAAAATGATCGGTTGAATGCCAAGATAGACCACTTGACCATTACCCATAAGGGTAAACAAGTCACATCTCCAAAAGTTGAAAGGGTGTGGATGAAGAAGGAGGAAAGAAACACACGTCATGTTGCTCACATTGCTCTAAAGACTCGGGACACCTCACTGTGGTATCTTGATAATGGATGTTCTCGACATATGTCTGGTGATCGAAGCCTGTTTAAAAAGGTTGTAGAGCACAAATGTGGGACAGTGACATTTGGACATGGTGGAAAAGCAAACATAATTGGGAAATGTGAAATTGGCATATCTGGACTACCAGTGTTGAGGGAAGTTCTATTTGTTGATGGATTAAAAGTAAATCTTCTTAGCATAAGCCAAATGTGTGATAACGGTGCTGAAGTCCGGTTATCAAAAAGAAAGGTGCATTGTTTCAGATAAAAGTGGACATTGTTTGATGAAAAGGAATCCGAACATCTGATAACTGTTATGGTGTTGCTCCTAGCTCACAGTACAGTTGTAATAGTGCTAAGAGTGAGGCCACGACTCTTTGGCATCAAAGACTTGGACATGTAAATCACAGAAATCTGCCTAAAATTACAAAGAAAGAAATGGTGGTAGGATTGCCCGAGCTAGGTAAATTTGAGGTCTCTGTTTATGGGTCATGTCAAGTGGGAAAACAAGTAAGAGCCCACAAGAGCACAACGGATATCTTGACCAAACGACCCTTAGAATTGTTGCGCATTGATCTTATGGGACCCTCTAGGATGAAGAGTCTGGGGGGAAAGAAATACATACTGGTGGTGGTAGTTGATTTCACCAAATACTCTTGGGTAGAGTTTTTAAGGGAAAAGGGTGAAGCTTCTGAAGTGATAAGAAGCTTGTGTAAGAAGCTTCGAAATGAACAAGGGAACCATGTTGTCAGAATTAGGAGTGACCATGGACGAGAATTTGATAACTCAAGCCAAAAAAAATTCTGTGATGAACAAGGCATTAGTCAAGAATTCTCAGCCCCTATTACTCCACAGCAAAATGGAGTAGTTGAAAGAAAAAATCGAGTCATCCAGGAAATGGCTCGGGTCATGATGCATAGCAAAAATATTTCTGCTCATTTTTTGGGTGAAGCAGTAAATATAGCATGCCACATTATGAATAGAGTCTACCATTGACCTAGCACTTCCCAGACACCATATGAGTTATGGAAAGGAAAAAAACCCAATGTGAAGTACTTCAGGATATTTGGGAGCAAGTGTTATATTTTGAGAGATAGGGAAAACCTGGGTAAGTTCGATCCTAAGAGTGATGAGGGAATATTTCTTGGTTATTTCAGAAACAGTCGTGTTTATAGATGTTACAATCTGCGTACTCAAACTGTCATGGAATCAATCAATGTGGTTGTGAATGATACTCCTAAAAAGAAGTTGAACTGAGATCTAATTGAGACACCAAAGTGAAACTGAAGAGGACTTTAGTGAACTTAATGAAGGTCTAGAAACCTCATCGATTGAAAATGTTTTATATCCACAAGAAGCCCTCTACAAGAGTGAACCTAAATCATCCTCAGGATAACATCATCGAGAATGTAAATAAATGGATGAGGTTGAGAAGGAAAGTGATAAGTCAACAGGCACACTCAAGCTATATCTCTTAGATCGAACCAAAAAGAGCAGAAGAAGCCTTAAAGGATGAAAACTGGACCAATGCCATGCATGAAGAAATTAATCAATTTGTGAGGAATGATGAATGGTACTTGGTCCCAAGCCCTGAAAATACAATGTTGCAGGTACCAAATGGATTTTCAAGAACAAGTCTGATGAAAATGGTGTGATTGTGCGGAATAAGGCAAGATTGGTAGCATAAGATTATGCCCAAATGAAAGGAATTGACTTTGATGAAACATTTGCACCGGTTGCAAGACTTGAGTCGATCCGAATACTTTTGAGCGTTGCTTGCCATATGTGTTTCAAACTCTATCAAATGGATATTAAGAGTGCACTTCTCAATGAAATCCTCTAAGAAGAAGTGTATGTCGAGCAACCAAAAGATTTTGAGGATCCAAAATATCCAAATCATATCTATAGGTTGAAGAAGGCCTTGTATGGTTTGAAACAAGTTCTTAGATGTTGGTATGAGAGGTTAATTTCATATCTTTTGGAACACATGTTTTTGCGAGGGAGTGTTGATAGGACACTCTTCATCCGGAAAGTTGATGAGGAGATAACTATTGCTCAAATATATGTGGATTATATTATTTTTGGATCATCCATTGATGCTTTAGCTCTTGAGTTTGCAGAAGAAATAAAGAATGAATTTGAGATGAGTATGGTGGGTGAGCTAACATTTTTCTTGGGACTCCGAGTGAAACAATTGGATGAAGGACTCTTTATATCTCAGTCAAAATATGCAAAGAACTTGCTGAAAAAATTTGGGTTAGATGGCCAAAACCCCTATGAGCACAAGTGTAAAACTTAGTGTTAATGCATCAGGGAAGGAGGTTGAGCAATCTTTATACAAAAGCCTGATTGGGAATCTACTGTATCTCACTGCTAGTAGACCAGATATTGCTTTTAGCGTTGGTGTTTGTGCCAGATTCCAAGCTATGTAAATGCGACAGTAAATTATGGGATTTGGTATTCCAGAGACTCAAATACTAAACTTGCGGGATACTCTGATGCTAATTGGGCTGGCAATATTGATGACAGAAAAGCACTTCAGGTGGATGTTTTTATGTGGGAACAAATCTTGTCACTTCAATTTCTGATTTTTTAAAATATGATGCAATTTTACTTTTGATATTTTGTAAGATCTCTTGTACTGTCTTCCCCTATGATCGGAATGAAGCCTTGTGGTTGTTTTTGTTGTATTTGTATTAAAATTGGAATATGGGTGTTTGTCGCTCAATACACGCTCGAAAAGGTGTATCTCGCTCGAGCAAGATTTTCGCTCAAGGGTTTAAAACTCGCTCGAGCGAAAATGCCTTTAAATACTCGCACGAGCAATTCCAGTCCCAATGCCGTTTTCCTTCATTCTCTCTTATTTTCTCTCCTTACAAACACCATCCCAACGTTGTTGTCTATCTGTTTTAATCAACAAACTTCATTCCATTCAAGGTAAGCATTTTCTTCTCCTTGAATTTCCTACTACTTATTTTAGTTTTTCATTACATTGTTGGATTGTTTTGGATTGGGGGATTTTGGGTTTTCTAGGGATTTTGGGTTTTCTTGGGTTTTGAAAATCCTTTGTGTCTCTTTTTGATAGGTTTATTCACATTGCATTGTGGTTATTTTTAGGGAGTGGTGACACTTTCATAGGTTTTTAAATCTCATGTTTCTACAACATGCACAGCACATGTTCGATGAAATGCCTCAATGGCAATTTATCTCGTATTTTGACCTTATTTTGGTGCATTGATCACTTAGACATAATCTAGGTCTCATGCATAGTCATTGCATCTCATTTGGTGCATTGGAGGACCATTATCATGCATTTTTAGACATTTTAGGCATGTGCATAAAACATATCATCGTGTTATATGCCTCATTGTTTGTGCTTGGTCCGTTTATTGTGACGCCCCCAAATTCCCCTTTAAATAACATGGGAATTGAGACATCCAAATGATGACAACACGGGTCATACATCCCAAGAACAAGTGTCAAACGTGTGTGCACACGCGACATACATAAATAAAAGTCGCATCGGATAAATAAATCATTATTTAAGTACCAGAATTTTTAAAAATATTTTACAAACCATTTTAATATAAACTCTTCAACAGGAGATTTAAATACAGTCATCCGATATACAAATTAAACAAATACATATTTTTAAAAGGGGAAAATAATTTACCGAGATAACAATTAATAATAATAATACATCAACGGCAGCGCAGGTAAGTACAACCCAACCAAATCAAATGACAAAAATATAATCATGCAACAACGCTACACATGAATACGACTCCAAATGCATGAATCTCAAGAGAACATCTTTCTCAAAATAATTAAGATAAACACATGCCAAATTCCCATTTGGTCCACGATAAAATTCCAGTAAAATTATTCATCATTTCTTAGAAAATAATATCTACAAAACCAATCATACCGGGCGTTACATATCGCCATCCCCGATATGATATACACACACACTTGAAATCATAATGGGCATTACGTATCGCCGTCCCCATTATGATTCACACACACTCATTTCATAGCGAATGTTACATATCGTCGTCCCCGATATGAAATGCACACCCAATGACCATAACGGGCGTTACGTATTTCCATACTCGTTATGTCATCCACACACTGCCAATCATAATGAGCGTTACATATCACCGTCCCCATTATAACTGACACACACAATGATCATAATGGACGTTACGTATCACCGTCCCCATAATGTCATCCACACACACATGTTGATCACAACGGGAGTTACGTATCGCCGTCCCCGTTATGACTCAGCCAAAACCATTAAACTCAATTTAAAACCCAATTTCCATTTCCAATACATGAATATCCAAAATCATCCAAAAATCTAATTTCCAAATATTTCCATGAGCATGCGCGTAAATACACAATGCAGACAACCATGCACCAAATATCCAACAATTAATAAATTCTAACAATAATCAAACACAATAACTGTTGATGCCAAAAATATATTTAAATCTTAAAACTCGTTTGGAAAGTATTTATAGCGGGTAAAAACGCAAATCTTTGAACAAACGTCAATCTACCGTATTCGTAGCAGTCATCGATACGTTAGACTAAAATGCTCGGTTTGACACCAAAATTTAGGAAGATATTCATTGAAAGATGAGGAATCTCATGGAGGTGGTGGTGTGGCTGCACAACCACCGGAAGGTGGCGGATCGGGGTCAAAATGAGTGAAAACCCATTTTCGAGTTTGGGGTTGTACCGGGAAGGTGAGGCAACGGTTGGGAAAACTGAGTTAGGGGGATGACCAGCTGGGCGAGGGGAGTTTTTTGGTGGCGGTGGTGAGAGACACGGTGGCTGGATAGCGGCACTGGGTTGCTTAACCCGTTTAAGACCCATTTCGGGTGGAGGGATAACTGGTGGGGATGGGTGATTTTGGATGGTGGGTTATGCTCGCTGGAGGGTGAGGAGGCTGCTGGTGGTGGTCGGAGGCCAAGGGGTGGCCGGCAGTGGTCAGAAAATGCAAGAAAAGGCAAAATACTCATTTCGGGTTTGTGGTCGTGGAAGGGCGGTGGAATGGCCGGAGGTGACACCACCGGTGCCCTTGGACTCGCCGGCGTGTGGGGGTGAGGTTGGGCTGGGCGGTGTCGCCAGTGGGTGGCCGACGGCGGCCCTGGATGGAGATGGAGAACCTGCGAAAGGGAGAGGAGAACAGGGCTTGCGGTCTGGGGTCGAATCTGTGAGGAAGAAAAGGAAAGAAAAGGAAGAAAAAGAAGAAAAAGAAAAGAAAAGGAAAGGAAAAAGAGAAAAAAGAAAAAGACTAACTAAAAAAAGAAATACAATAAATTAAATAAAAGTCGACTTGAAATACTACAATTTAATATCAATAAAATAAAATATTTAAACCCCAACAATAGAAATAAATTAAATCCATGTGCAATATTAAAAATAAAACAATAATTAATATAACGAAAGCAGATCAAATAAACTCACATAATAAAATAAAGGAATTAAATTCCAATCATTAAAATAATTAACTCATATTAAAATAAATAAGAAAAATAACGTAACTCAAAATTAACTAATTAATAGCTCAAATAAATATTTTAAACAAATAAAACACAACTAATAATATTATTAAAATAAATTAAAATAATTAATACCGAGAATAAAATAATATGTAAAAATACATGTAAGTCCGGGATCTCACATTTACAATTGCTATGGCATCTCGACGTGTCCGTCCTCACACTGCTCTACCTGCTCCTTAGACTTACTTCTACAGTCCTCAAGCTGAGGAACTCTATACAAAACATTTTTCTCGTCGCGCCCTCCTTGTGGAGCGTGAGGTCCTCCTAGGTGAGGTTCGGGAAACTTCTCCCATTGTTCCTCTAATTTTTGAGTCGGGCCAATGGCTTGCCTTAACCACTAGTCATCCCACTCCTTCTGTGGAGTTAGTCAGGGAGTTTTAGTCCAACATGCATGATATATCGTCTGATGGTTCATTCCAAGTCAGTCTCTGGAAAATCCTTTTCCGGGTAACTCCAGATCATGTGGCAGATTTGCTAGGGGCCCCTCAAGTGGCTAATCCAGTTTACCCTATCTTCATACCCCTGCCCCTAGTAGGCCCGATTTGACCCGTTTTCTCACCAAGACTTCTATGACTTGGAGTGGTGTTCCCCCTTTGGCAACCAAGTCATTCCCTTATGCCTATCTCATTGTGAGTTGGATCGTTCTGACTAACATTTACCCAACTGGACACCATAGAGACATTGGTCCTGATCATGCCCTCCTCCTACATGCCCTACTCACTGACATCTCTATTGACTTGGGCAGTCTTCTTTGTCGAGTCATGATTGAGACCTATAGGTCATCCAACTTTCAGGCAAGTCTCCTTCTTGCTTGTCTTATCACGAGGATTGCTCTGTCTCAGTCTGTCCTCATCCCTCCCTAGGAACCTAGAGTGAGTCTTAAGTCACCCATTGGGCACCGGACCATGCAATTGAGTCAGGCACATCTTCCTGGTGCTGATACCCCTCCAGTACCTCCTGTCGAGAGTGGTCCTTCTGCACCTCATGTTAATTCCAGCTGGCTTCTTCCAACTTGACTCTGGCACCGCTGTCCACTGAGTTGACCATGCAGACGCTCATTGAGTTTCTCATTAGCATTCAACAGTCTGTGAATAGCCTAGATACACGGTTGAACAGTTTTGAGACTTAGGTTACTCGCATGCATACTAGCTTTGACAGCCTTAACACTCAAGTTTAGAGAATTCAATAACAACTTGATGAGGATAACAATGAGGAGATTGATGAAGATAACAATTGAGCCCCTTTACCATTTGTGACTAAAAATGGGAGTTAATTTTACTTAGGATTTGACTAGGAGGAGCTGAGCATATTTAGGGAGACATAATTTGTAGGCGGAGTAACAAGTGATAGCTCTTACTTATAACCATGTTGAATTTTTTTTGTTAAACTCATTGTTGTGATCTTTTGTTGAACTCATGGTTATTGAATTGAATTTTCATTGTTAAATTAGTGTGATTTGAGTACTTTCACTTGATCTGTTCTTATTGCACTTATATACTCTTTTTGGTACGTTTACTCGTTTGATAAGTGTGCAGAAATACATCTTGTGCTCAAGAGCTTTTATGTGGAATCCCTTCTTTGGTGTGATAGGATTAGGTCTAATATATATGTTAGAGGTTTTGTCACAGAAATGCCAAAGGGGGTGATTGTTAATGTAAAAATGTGTAGTTGGCATTGTCTTGTGAAAAACCTGTGTAATGAAGTTATAATCAATGGTGGAAGTGGCCAACATGAAGAAGATAAAAAAGGATCGAGCAAAGTTCAAGCAAAGACTTTGCCCGACCCTCTCTCAAGCGAAGTTCAGGCAGATTTCGCTCGAGCGAAATTCAGGCAGAGACTTTGCTCGACCCTCGCTCAAGCGATGTTCAGGCAGAGATTTCGCTCGACATCTCGCTCAACCAAGTATCGTGACAGATAAGATTTTCTAGGGTTTAAGTGCTGTTTTAGATGGAGGCCTATAAAAGCATCATTAAGTTCTCTGTTAAGTGGAGAGAAAAATAGAGCAAAAAGAAGAGAGTGAGCCTCCTCAAAAAATCCTCGAGAGAAATTCATCCTCACTTTCAAAGAGATTTCTCTCTTGGATTATATATCTCCACCACAACACACTCAAGATTAAAGTTTTGGTAAGTCCATTGGAGTGGATGTGTTCATCAAGATGGAAGAGTCTTTAAGTTGTTTTGATGAAGAAATCAAGTTGTTCTTGTGAGAAGCTATAGAAAGGTCGGAGTTCCGGTACTACATGCGTGTAGAGATCGAGTGGATCACTCATGGTGTTGCAAGCCAAGTTTAGCTGCTACAATGGGTTTGTGAGTATTTTCAATTTGGTTGTAACAAACTAAAGTTTCTATAGTGGATTTGAGGTGGTGTCTTACACCCGGAGTGGTTTTAAATTTTGAAGAGGTTCTTCAAATGAGTTTCCACTTCTTAAGCAAAAATCAGTGTGTTGATTTATATTGTTATGTTTCATTTATTAGTTGCTTGCATTGAATTAATTTTAAATTGTCATAGTTTTTGAACTACACCTATTCACCCCCCTCTAGGTTTTGTAGGTTGTTTGACCACTGCTTTTTCACAGTTGTAGTAGTAGACCCCCACAAAACTTTAATATCATGGGAAACAAGCATTATCAAATTCCTATGTAGCAAATGTTGATAAGCCTTTCTATCTGCGTCAATCTCTTCACATGGCCAAGGATATATTTAGTACTATCACTTTCTTAGCTTTTTTTTAGGTTTTGGATAAGAAATCCACTATCACTTATGAGCGATATTAATATATATATTTGTGTTTGCTTATGAAAGAGTAATATTTATGTCATAAACAAAAGTTTACAAATCAATCAACATGGTGATCATATTTATATATACTGTTTCCAAATGGTAATTAGCAAAATTCTTTCATTGGTCTTTCTGTACAGACCCCTGTAGTGAGCTAATTACATATGTACATATGTGTTAATGGATATGAAGTAGTAAATTAGGATCTAGCTCATTGGAAGTTAGGGGTGAGCATGAGTACCAAATTAATAGCCAAAATTCGGTTCTCCTAAATCCAATATCAACTTTTACTTTGACTTGTGTATGCTTCGACAAGTCAAATGGAGTTAAATTTGGACTTTTAGTTCAGGACTACTTATAATTTCATATTTAGCTCATTTTAAAATGGTGTCATGAATTTCAATTTTTCCAAAAAAAATTATAGATCAGAGCTAAATCATTCACTACTAATTCACTTTTGCACTCATATCTAACTTATATTTATACTCAAGCTTATACTATAGTACTATCTAATTACATATTATCATAGTATAGTATTACATGGTATTATTATTAGTTTCTAATTACATGGTATATTATCTAATCGTATGTTATTATACATTTGTATTACATGTTTGTATTCTAATGTGTAACTTATTTCTAACTTAATTATATTCTAAAGTTCCTAGTGTCTAATTACATGTTGGTACATATACTTTGTAAATTAGTATATATGTTATTAACTTATTATAATACCTATTTATATACTAGTGTCTAACTTATTATTTCTATATTTGATTATGTGTGGTAGTAATAACCAATAGTTGAGATGTTGTAAGCAATTCAATAAAATACAGTTGGAAGATATGGCAAATAGCCTAAGGGTCACATGCTTCTTGGCTTGAACTGAAGTGGTCTTGCTAATAGTATTGGCCTTTTCCCTTCGACTTGCATAGTTATGGAAGAACTCGGTGTTTTTATTTGGATCCTTTGACCATGCCTATTTTGCTCTCTATTTCCACTTTACATTTTCAGCATCCATCATGGCATTAACCTCCTGTTGGCTTTATTCCATCATATAGGTTGCCCTGGTTAGCTTCTTTAAGGTAATATACTAGTTATGTTCTCTATTTAAAAAGCTTCCTTTGGTTCCTATATATACTTGACCCTACACCATTACTTTAGCTCCTCTTGGCAGAATTTTAGACCTTGTAAAGTTCTTTAAAGGGCTCCTGGTTTACTGGCTGAGGATTCCCAAGCACTTTGGATGATTCTCTCACAGTCCTCCTGATTGAATATCATGTCTCTTTTATGAATAGCAACTTGACCCATGGTTTAAATTATGATGGGTCTATGATCTGATTGGGTACTAAGAATGGTCTGTGTGACACAAAATGTTTGTTGAAATTCAAACCAAGGGGTGTTGCCACAGGCCATGTCTAGTCTTTCTTTAGTAAACTGGTACCCTTCCTTATTATTGCTCTAGGTGAATCTGTGACCATTTCCAGATCATATATAGACCATAGAAGGACAAGGCTTTTTGAATTTGACCATCTATCTGTGAGGTCTGAGAGAGGCCCCAAATTTCTCCCTATGAGTAATCTCATTGAAATCGCCAAAACAAACCCAATGGGTGTTGTCATCAAGTTTTAGAGCTTTCAGAAAGTTCTAACTCTCATGTCGTTTGGCAGCCATGGGATGTCCATAAGAGCTAGTCATTTGCCACTTAAATTTTTGTGCATTGAGTTTCAACATTATAGAAGTATGCTACTTTATGTAGGTGAGCAATTCAACCTCAATGGAAGAGTGTCAAAGCAGTGCCAACCCTCTACTCCTTCCTTTACTGTCAACACGAAAACAGATATCGAATCCCAATGTTATTCGTACCTTTTCTATTATGACATAGCTACACTTGGTTTCTAGAAGATAAACCATGTTGGGAAACTTGGTTTTCATCAAGTGGTGAAATCTTGAACTGTTCAAGGGTTCTCAAACCCTAGAGAGCTCCAACTCAAGCAGTTCATTGTGATGGGGTTGCATAGCAACCGGAACCAAACTATATTGAGTTTTGCTCCTTACAAACTTGATCCTAAGGTTAGGTTTCTTGCTTTCATGGTTATTGTAAGCATTAGCTACTTCCTTTGTAGTCCTGTTAGTATATGTCACATGGGAAGGGGCATTGATTTTATTTGTTACATCTGAGAGGGCAGCAGGTTGCTCTATAGCCTTTCTTTTCTAGGTGCTAGTTTTAACATTTTTGGTAAGGGTGGTTTCCTCGTCATGGTCCAAGATGATAGGAGAGCAAAAATGTTATGACCTAGGTTGTTATCAATAGGAAGATCCTCAGATAACAGCATATCCTCACCTTAACTAAAAGAGTTATGGGGGTTAGAAGACTTACCTGATTTGGAACCTTGGCAGGATTCTTGGGGATTCTGTCCTAATGTTCAACATGGATATCAGTTGGAAAGCATGTCATGAGAATTCTGGTAGTAGAGGGGATGCCACCCTAAGGAGGCAATTGTCCTTTTATTACTGAGATGTCATTGTTTTGGTTACATGTGACACCTTTGGTACATACTGAGTGGTTGGAAGTGCTACCTTCCCCTTATCGTGGTTCCATCGTCAGGGGAGATATAGTGGTCATGCTCCATGGAACCACCATACTTTTTAAGGAGTTCCGTTGTGGAGATAAGGGATTTGCACGTAGCCATTGCTCATATTGCTCTTTGGCCTAAGGATCTTGAGACAACTAATAGCAACTGCCTATCCCATGCATCATTATGCCACATTTGAAACAAAGTAATGCAAGTTCTCATATTTAAATGAGAGCCAATATTTTCTATCACCGAACTCAAGGAAACGACCTCTTGATAGGGGCCTTTTGATGTTCACTTCAACTTTGGTTCATAAGAAGATGCTTCAGCCATGCCCCTCACTAGGGGTCGGCAGCAGCTACCCACACCCGCTATCCCACTCGCATTTCGCACCGCCTTGCATAGTGGGGGCGGTGTAATCGTCTAGTAGGCGGGGGCCAGGGACGGTAAAGGGTGAACCCCATCCTGCAAATACCCCACCCCTGCCCCCATATAAATTATTTATTAATTAATTAATTAAATATATATATTAATATATTACATATAATAATATATGTAAACAAAATACATACCCGGACACAAAACACGTTGGGTACTTTTATTAAAAAAAAAAAAACACTACCGACATCGTTTTAACATAGGGTTATTAACCCATAGTCAAAACGATGTGTTTTGACTATGGGTTAACCCTTCCTCTTTGGCCCCCCCGCCCTCAGTACGACTCTTCCCTCTGCCCCAGCCCTCCCCCCTTTGTCTCGTCTCTCTCATTTCCAGTCCCCCCCCAATTCGTAACCCTAGACCTCAAATCCCCCTTCTCCCAATTCGAAACCCTAAGCTGAAATCGGAATCCCACTACCTCTGAACTCATATCTCTCTCCCTCTCTCTCTCTCTCCCATTCCTCTCATTTTCTCCCCATTTTGAAATTGTAGACCAGGCCCAAATCGCAATGGGATTGTAAATTGTGTACTGTGGAAATTGATTATGTATCTATGTGATCTGTGATTGTGACTTTGTGATTCAATGACGGTGTTTTGATTTTTTTTTTTTTTTTGCTGTGATTCAAGCTTTATTAAAAATATATGAGAGTATTATGCATATATATTTTTTTGGTTGTTTTCATTAGTTCTGCATCATCAATCTTACTAATTGTTGACTTGTTATACCTAACATTCCTTCTCTTGGTGGATAATTGACTATATTTTGGTGGTTAATAACTTAATATGCACCTTTTACCTAACAAAGTCCCTCTTGAGTATACAAAAAGCATGGTCAAAGAAAAAGGTCCCCCTTGAGCAAAACCTCTGATGCTTTTGTAAATTTATTGCCTATGAGGTTATGACTATGATTATTCTTTATTACCTACAATAATTTGTGCTAGTTCTTTTATGGGTTGTGCTACAGGTGTGAGAATGATTCCCTTCCAAGTATAATTGAATCACTTGTGCTTCCAAGATATTAGAACACAAATTCCTAAATTAAAAGGCATATCACAACTAAAAGAAAAGATTTACAAGCACACTTGATTTGAAGCTTAAGTTGTTTTTATATGAAATTGCATGATCTGATTCCAAGCTTATTTCTGAAATAGTAATGAGTTATTTTTGTGTGAATTTATTTTTTTATAAGAAATTGCTGAATGATTAATTTATGGTTGTTCACATATAATTAGCAGATTGCATTATGCATATTATAAAGTCAAAACAGCCATGTTGCAATATATATATATATATATATATATATATATATTTTTTAGTTTGGTTGTTTTTATTAATACTTGACAGTTGAATAAATTATCATGCTTTTATTGATTTGATTGACCATTTGTTTGCAATAATTTCATATTTGTTGTAAATGGAAAGTCCAGTTGGTTCTAGTGTGAGCTCTGCGGTCACGGCCCTGGGTACCCCTAACCCTAACCCTACCATTACTACTACTCTTGACCCTACTCCTGCTTTGGTTGAGAACCCTACCACTACTCCTAGCCCTGATCCATCAACTTGCCCCGCCCCCAAGCCTATCAAAAAAGCATCATCCATAATTTAGACTCATGTCACCAAAATAAAGGGTGCCGCTAAAAAAAAAGAGAAGTTGAGGGATTTATTGGCGGGAGAAAATATTTGTCTCACCACTAATTGTTGGACTTCGTGTAATAATGTTATTTGCATATGTATGTGTTGAACTCAAGATTTCAAGTTTCGTGAAAATCTACACATGGATTTTGATGATAACAAATGAATTCAAAAAATAAAAGAGTCTCAAGCTCAAGTTGTCCACGCAATACAATCAAGCACATCAAGGAACTAAGCATGAGTAAGAAGGGAACAAGTTCACATTAAAATCATAGAATAATATTGTAAATCTCTTAAAAATTCGAAATTAGGATTAAGACTCAAATTAATATTTTATCATAAAACATTAAAATACATTTTCCACATGTGCATGAATATTTTGAAAATTAAATTTGAAAATTTTGAAAGATGATTGATTGTCATCTTTCACATGTGCAGACATGATTAAAGGTTTGAACTTTGAAAATATTAAGATGATTGATTGTCATCTTTCACATGTGCATGACATGATTAAAGGTTTGAATTTTGAAAATATTAAGATGATTGATTGTCATATTTCACATGTGCATGTTTTATTTGAATATTTTCAAAAGTGATAGATACTTTTCTTAACTTATACAAAAGGTAGATGTCTTTGTTTGAAAATTTTGAAAAGTAAAGTGTGCTCTTTTTGTCATATGCAAAAAGTAAAAGATTAGATTTGAAATTTTTGAAAAGTAAAGTGTGCTCCTTTTATCACATGCAAAAAGTAAAAAGATTAGGTTTGAAATTTTTAAAAAGTGAATGATGATGTATTTGACATGTGAATCTTTTTAAATTTGAATATGAAGTCTCATATGCCTATAAATAGATCATTTGAGAGCTTCACATTTACAACACCAAGAGCATACAACATTCATTCAAAGTTTTCATTCTCTCTTCTCTAAGTATTGAGCCTTAACCCTCGTTTATTTTGAGAGATATAGTTTGTGCTGTATTGTTTTTATTTCACTCATTGAGTAGTATTTTCTGATAGCCTACCCACTATCAATTCTTGTATCAGCAAAAGGGTGTATATAACCTTTGTGTGTGTAGAAGGTGTTCTACACGGAGAATAGTTAAATCACTAAATGTGAGATGATTGGAAGTATAGAAGGTGTTCTACACTAGGAATAGTTAAATCACCAAGTGCGAGGTGATTGGAAGTGTAGAGGGTATTCTACACTGATTCTTTGGAGCGGTGCTGCTCAAAAGTGTAATAGGTTTCTATCTCCACCTAAAGGAGATTGAATAGTAGATTTGGGGATCCTCAAGGGGTAGCTTGAGGCGAGGACGTAGGCAATGGGGCCGAACCTCGTTAACATACTGAGTTTGCTTCTCTCTTACCTTTACTCTTTATATTTATTATTGTTTCATATTTTGTTTATATTTTATATTGTATACTTGATTTATAATTATTAATTTTTTAATACAACTCAATTCACCCCCTTCTTGTATTAGTCATCTGGGCAACAATTGGTATCAGATCTAGAGTTCTATTATAAGATTAACTATCTTTTGAGTTAAGATCTTATGACTAACATTGCAGCTTCATTTGGTGAAGGTCAATCTAGCAGTCGGCCTCCACTCTTTTACGGAGAAAATTACTCATTCTGGAAAGTTAGAATGAGAATATTCCTTCAGACTCAAGGTCGGGAAATCTGGAAATGCATTGTAAATGGACCTTATATTCCAACAAAAGTGATTGATGGAGTAAAGGTCAAAAAGGAAGAAGAAGAGTTTGATCGTGAAGACGATATACTCAATACTTTGAATTTAACTGCTATGAATTTATTATATAATGCTCTTAATGGTAATGAGTTTAATAGAGTAATGACTTGCGCTACAGTAAAGGAAATTTGGGATAACTTGGAAGTTACTTATGAAGGAATTTCTCAAGTCAAGGAATCAAAAATTTATATTCTTACTCATGAATATGAAATGTTTAAGATGAATGATGATGAATCTATTTCTAGTATGCACACTCGTTTTACTAACATCATAAACAGCTTGACTGCTCTTGGCAAAGTTTATTCCAAAGTGGAGATAGTAAGAAAAATTCTCAACTCTTTACCAAAATGTTGGGAGTCAAAAGTGACAGCGATTCTAGAAACTAGAGACCTCAAGAAACTCGAAGTGAATGAACTCATCGGGTCACTTATCACCCATGAGTACACATTGAAAAGAGGAGAAGAAGAAGGAAAGTCAAAGAAGAGCTTGGCACTTAAAGCTGTTCCATATGAAAGTGAAAGTGATGAAGATGAGGAAAATGACGTCAAAGATGAAGAAGTTGCGATGATAACAAGAAGAATTCAGAGGTTCTTAAAGAAAAATAAAACTCCTCCAAGGAAATCCTTCAAAAAGTTTTCCATGAAAGATTCAGGTAAAAATGACACTTTAATTTGTTATAAATGCAATAAACCTGGTCATATCAAGTCAAATTGTCCTCTGCTAAAAAAGATCGAAACAAAGGCAAAAAAGCAATGAAAGGTACATGGGATGATCATTCAAGTAGCTCAAATAGTAAAGCAAGCAATGGAGAATCAGCAAATCTTTGTCTTATGGCTAAAGATGACATTGAGGTAACAAATCTTGATAATATTGAAGATCCTTCATATGAAGAATTGCAAAATGTTTTAGAAGAGGTATATGAGGAATTTGAAAAATTGGGTATCAAGTATACTGTTTTGAAAAAGAAAAATTCTTCTTTAACAAACGAAATTGATATTTTAAGAAAAGAAAGTATTCTTTTAAAAAATGAAAATTTTGAGTTGAAGAAAAAGAAAACTGATTTAGAAAATATTATTGAAAACTTTACAAATGGAAAAAGAAATTTTGAAAAACTTCTTGGTAGTCAAAGATGTGTTTTTGACAAGGAAGGCTTGAGATATATGCCAAAACAAAAATACAAACCTTATAAAAATTTCTTTGATAATCCTTCTACATCAAAGTCCAATATTCAAAATTCTTTTCATAAAAATAATTTTGTTAAAAAAGGATACTATTATAATCACTCAAGTTCTTCATATATGTCACATGCTATTTGCAATTTTTGTAATAGAAATGGTCATAATTATTTTACTTGTTCTATTAGAAGAAAACATACAATGACTATTAGGGCCATATGGGTACCTAAAAATCTTGTTTCTTTTAATACTAATAAATAAAGGACCCAAAGAACTTAGGTACTAAGAAAAATCATTTTAATAGTTTTTATAGGTGTGCATGAAGTCTTCCACGAAAAAAAATAAATGGATTTTAGATAGTGGATGTTCAAAACACATGACGGGAGACAAGACTAAGTTCTTTGATCTTAGATCTAAAGAAGAAGGACACGTGACATTTGGAGACAACTCAAAAGGGAAGATCGTGGGAATAAGTAAAATTGGTAATAAGTCTTCTCTCATAATTGAAGATGTTTTACTGGTTGAAGGTCTAAAACATAATCTTTTGAGCATAAGTCAATTACGTGATAAAGGATTTACAGTTACTTTCAAAATGGATAATTGCATTATTTTGAATGATTATGATTGTAATATTTGTTTTATTACTTTTAGAAGTAACAATGTTTATACAATTGATTTTGAAGAAATTACCTCACAAGATGCGATTTGTTTTTCAACTCAAAATGAAACTAATTGGTTATGGCATAGAAGACTAGGTCATGCCAACATGAAACTTATTTCCAAATTTTCAAAAAATGATCTTGTGAGAGGTTTACCAAAGGCAAATTTTCTTAAAGACAAAATTTGTGATGCATGCCAATTTGGTAAACAAACAAAAACTTCTTTTAAAACCAAGAAATATATTTCTACTACTAGACCACTGCAACTGATACACATGGATCTTTTTGGACCAAATAGAGTTGCAAGTTTAGGAGGAAAATATTATGCATTTGTTATTGTTGATGATTTCTCTATATATACTTGGGTCATCTTTCTTGCTCATAAAGATGAGGCACATAATGCTTTTACCAAGTTATGCAAGAGAATTCAAAATGAAAAGGGTTATACTATTTCAAGTATCCGAAGTGATAGGGGAAAAGAGTTTGTTAATAAAAATATTGAAATATTTTGTGATGAAAATGGTTTTGTGCATAATTTTTCTGCTCCTCGAACTCCTCAACAAAATGGGGTAGTAGAAAGGAAAAATAGATCTCTTCAAGAGATGGCAAGAACAATGCTCAATGAGAACAACTTGTCTGCCGAAGCGGTAAGTACTGCATGTTATGTTATAAATAGAGTTATGCTAAGGTCCAAATTAGATAAAACCCCCTATGAGTTTTGGAATGAGAAAAAGCCCAACATTGGTTACTTTCATGTATTTGGATGCAAATGTTTTATTTTAAATGACAGGGATAATTTAGGCAAGTTTGATACAAAATCTGATGAAGGTATCTTTTTCGAATATTCTAGTAATAGTAAAGTTTATAGAATATTTAATAAAAAGATTTTGACTATACAAGAATCTATGCATGTAGTATTTGATGAATCTAATTCTTTACTCTTCAAGAAATCCATTGATGAAGAAACAGGAGGTATAAATAATACGGAAAGTCTCAATCTTAACAAAGAGAACACAATAGAGGAAGTCCAGCATGGAAACATCAGGAAAGATCATCAAAATTTAATACAAGATGCAACCAAACAGTGGAAATTTGTGAAAAATCATCCATTGGAACAAATTCTGGGAGAACCTTCACGAGGTGTAAACACTCGATCATCTCTTAGAAATATTTACAATCATACTGCTTTTTTATCTCAGATTGAACCTAAAAATATTGATGAAGCACTTCTTGATGAATCTTGGATTCTAGCTACGCAAGAAGAGTTTAATCAATTTGAAAGAAATGATGTTTGGATACTTGTTCCTAGACCCAAAAATCATACTATTATTGGAACAAAATGGGTTTTTAGAAATAAGAAAGATGAGTCCGGAGTCATTACTAGAAATAAGGCTCGACTTATAGCCCAAGGTTTGAATCAAGAAGAAGGAATCGATTATGATGAGACATATGCACCAGTCGCAAGATTAGAAGCTATTCGAATGCTACTTGCATATGCTTGTTATAAAGATTTCAAACTTTTTCAAATGGATATTAAAAGTGCTTTCTTAAACGGTTTTATAAATGAAGAGGTATATGTTGAGCAACCTCCAGGTTTTGAAAATTATATTTCTCCAAATCATGTTTTCAAACTCACAAAAGCACTATATGGATTCAAACAAGCTCCTAGAGCGTGGTACGAGAGACTTAGTGGTTTCTTGATTGAAAAAGGCTTTTCAAGAAAAAAAATTGATACAACTCTTTTCATTAAATACGAAAATGATGATACTCTTTTGATTCAGATTTATGTTGATGATATAATATTCGGTGCTACTAATGAAAATATGTGCCAAGTTTTTGCTAAGACTATGCAGGAAAATTTTGAAATGAGTATGATGGGAGAGCTTACATTCTTTCTCGGATTGCAAATTAAGCAAGCAAAAAGTGGGACATTCATCAATCAATCGAAATATATTAAGGAATTGCTGAAAAAGTTTGGGATGGAAGGTGCTAAGGAAACTGGAACACCAATGAGCCCATCCACTAAACTTGATAAAGATGAAACCGGAAAACCAGTTGACTCGAAAGTATATCGAGGTATGATTGGTAGCTTATTATATTTGACAGCCAGTAGACCAGATATTATGTTTAGTGTGTGCTTATGTGCACGCTTTCAATCATCTCCAAAAGAATCACATTTAATTGCAGTTAAGTGCATTTTTAGATATCTTAGTGGTACAATTAACTTAGGGTTATGGTACCCTAAGCACACATCTTTCGATCTAATCAGCTACACAGATGCAGATTATGCTGGCTGTAAAATAGATCGAAAAAGTACTAGTGGAGAATGTCACTTCTTAGGTCGTGCACTAGTTTCCTGGTTTAGTAAAAAACAAAATTCTGTTGCACTATCTATTGCTAAGGCTGAATATGTTGCTGCGGGTAGTTGTTGTGCTCAAGTTCTTTACATGAAGCAACAACTTGAGGATTTTAAACTTATGTACAATCACATTCCAATCAAATGTGATAATACAAGTGCTATAAATCTTTCAAAGAATCCAATACAACATTCTCGGACCAAACATATTGAAATTGGATATCATTTTCTTAGAGATTATGTGCAGAACAGGGATATTGTATTAGAATTCACTAGTACACATGATCAATTGGTAGACATTTTCACAAAACCCCTACCAGAAGATAGACTATGCATGATTAGAAGAGAAATAGGAATGATGCATGCCATGGATATCTGCTAGATACTTTTATTTCATTATCTTAAATGACCTACAGAAACTTGAGACGTTTAGCCTCATCATTCAAATGCATTTGCTCCTCATAAATCATCATGTCATCCTTGTCTAAAGGATTAGGCAATCGAAATGAAGAGGTAAGCAAGGATTTCAAATCCTTATTCTGTTACTTTAACTCCATTATTTTTTTGTTTGACTCATAAACAAGTCGTTGAAGTACAAAAACAGTCTCGCTAAACTTCTCAATTTCGCGAGTTTTGGACTGCAACCGAGTAGAAAATGCGACGATAGATGATGGCATCGAGTTCCGAGACCCACAAGCTCGTAAATGGAATCATGATCTGATTTATTAGCTAAATCAGTCTCTTGTTGCTTCATGGCACCCATGACAGATGCAGAAATAGATTGAGACTGAGGTGAAGGATACCTCAAATCTTGATCAAGAGAAGTACTGAAGGGAAATCTACGAGCCATTGAAAAATTGTAGAATGAGAATGCAAGCAAATTGCAAAGATGAGAAGAAAGCTTGATGCGAAATAGATAAAGTTAAGGATTGCTCTTATAGAAATAGAAATAAGAACAAGACAAGCTTACAAATCATGATAATATCTCATTTTTCAGCAACATTAAGCAGATCAAATCTCTGCACCGAATTGCCAGAGCTACGCCTCCAGCCTTTGCAGGTTTTGTCGGGCATGGGTGCTTTCAATTATTCAGCTCTTTACAAAATCTTTTTCAGCACCGAATTACCGAAACTAGGTCTCCAGCCTTTGCAGGTTTTGTTGAACACATGTGCCTACGCACCGAATTCTCTACAGTCTCTACTAATGCAGCATTTTATTTGTCTATTGGTTATTGTAGGAATATATCTTATTGAGCTAATTATGATTCCTTTTTAATGATGCCAAAAGGGGGAGAAGTTTTAGACTAGAACATTAACATTGTTTAAATTGTTAAACTTGTTATATATGCTTAGAATTATATTTATATTTTTGCTTGAAAAACTAACGCACATTCTCAGGAGGAGCTTAAGTATTAATACAGGTTTCAGGTTCTATCAAGTATTTGTCATCATCAAAAAGGGGGAAATTGTTGATTTCAAGGTTTCAAGTTTCGTGTAAATCTACACATGGATTTTGATGATAACAAATGAATTCAAAGAATAAAGGAATCTCAAGCTCAAGTTGTCCACACAATACAATCAAGCACATCAAGGAACCAAGCATGAGCAAGAAGGGAACAAGTTCACATTAAAATCATAGAATAATATTGTAAATCTCTTAAAAATTCGAAATTAGGATTAAGACTCAAATTAATATTTTATCATAAAGCATTAAAATACATTTTCCACATGTGCATGAATATTTTGAAAATTAAATTTGAAAATTTTGAAAGATGATTGATTGTCATCTTTCACATATGCATGACATGATTGAAGGTTTGAACTTTGAAAATATTAAGATGATTGATTGTCATCTTTCACATGTGCATGACATGATTAAAGGTTTAAATTTTGAAAATATTAAGATGATTGATTATCATATTTCACATGTGCATGTTTTATTTGAATATTTTCAAAAGTGATAGATGCTTTTCTTGACTTATGCAAAAGGTAGATGTCTTTATTTGAAAATTTTGAAAAGTAAAGTGTGCTCTTTTTGTCATATGCAAAAAGTAAAAGATTAGATTTGAAATTTTTGAAAAGTAAAGTGTGCTCCTTTTGTCACTTGCAAAAAGTAAAAAGATTAGGTTTGAAATTTTTAAAAAGTGAATGATGATGTATTTGACATGTGAATCTTTTTAAATTTGAATATGAAGTCTCATATGCCTATAAATAGATCATTTGAGAGCTTTACATTTACAACACCAAGAGCATACAATATTCATTCAAAGTTTTCATTCTCTCTTCTCTAAACATTGAGCCTTAACCCTTGTTTATTTTGAGAGATATAATTTGTGCTGTATTGTTTTTATTTCACTCACTGAGGAGTGTTTTCTGATAGCCTACCCACTATCAATTCTTGTATCAGTAAAAGGGTGTATATAACCTTTGTGTGTGTAGAAGGTGTTCTACACGGAAAATAGTTAAATCACTAAGTGTGAGGTGATTAGAAGTGTAGAAGGTGTTCTACCCGGGGAATAGTTAAATCACCAAGTGAGAGATGATTGGAAGTGTAGAGGGTGTTCTACACAGATTCTTTAGAGCGGTGCTGCTCAAAGGTGTAATAGGTTTCTATCTCCACCTAAAGGAGATTGAATAGTGGATTTGAGAATTCTCAAGGGGTAGCTTGAGGCGAGGACGTAGCCAGTGGGGCCGAACCTCGTTAACATACTGAGTTTGCTTCTCTCTTACTTTTACTCTTTATATTTATTACTGTTTCATATTTTGTTTATATTTTGTATTGTATACTTGATTTATAATTGTTAATTTTTTAATACAACTCAATTCACCCCCCCTCTTGTGTTAGTCATCTGGGCAACAATTGTATGAATGTGCATTGGGTTGATGGAGGTTAGACATTGCATAAGAAGATTCTCAAATTTTGTCAAATCACTGATCACAAATAATGCTAGGGCTAATAATGTCGCATGAGACATTTTAAGACTTTTCTGAATAATGAGAATATAACAACTTTTTGTGGGAATTAATTGCATGTGCGGTGTGCAACACATTTTCTTAATTTGATTGTGGGTAATGGCTTGAAAAAACTTGATGATTCGGCTGCTTGGGTTAGGACTACAATGAGGTGGGTGAGATCTTCTCCTACTAGATATGAGAGCTTCAAAATTGCTGCAAAGACTGTGGGTATAACATGTAAAAAGAGTCTTTACACTAATTTATCTACAAAGTGAAACTCAACCTTTTTGATGTTGGAAGCGGCCCAAGAATATAAGTTGGCATTTGATATATTGGGTGATGAAGATATGCAATATGTCAAGTATTTTGATGAAAAATTGGGGCACCCAGTGTCTAATAATTTAGAGATTGTATCTATTTTTCTAGAGTTTCTGAGAGTTTTTATGATGTTACGAATGTTTTATTTGGTTCTTTTTATCCCACAGCACATCATTTTCTCAATAAATTGTCAAGGTGAAAGAAAAATTGGATGACATTGTATCGGGAGTAACACCATATTTCGGGAGATGTCTAGGATGATAAGGAAGAAATTCAACAAGTATCGGAAGGAAGACTTTGATAAAGCCAATATATTTTTATATATAGTTGTTGTCCTTGGCTCATGAGTTAAGGTAGATGGCATGGTATTTGGGTTGACTGATGTCATTGGAAATGATTGCACAGAGTCTATTACATCTCGGGCTCAGGAAACACTTATTAGATTATTTGATGTGTTCACCATCCTGAATAGTGGTAGTATTGCAACACCTACAGGTACCACCCCACTAGCTGCAGATGTTGGGCTTAGAAATCAATGTAAAATAGATTGGGGTAACAAGATGGAGAAGACCCCAATGACGCATTCCACTACAAATGCCTAGTCAAAGATAGACAAATATTTGATATTGGATCTTCATCATTTTGCATGATATTTTGATATAATAGCTTGGTAGAAAATGAATGTCCCCAAAAATTTTGGTTATTCCAATCAATATGGTAGTCTCAGAGTTAGCCTTCAATACCGAAAGATGCGTACTGGATCCATTTCAGAATTCATTAGATCTTATCACTATTAAGTCACTGATTTGCACACAGAATTGGATCACGGATGTTGAGATTCATATTTTGGAGTGTGTGAGTGGTGGTCAGACACAACAAGGGGAAGGTTGAGCCCAACAAAGCGTGGCTATGTCGAACAGGGTGCCCATGGGGAAGGCACACTCGCACAACTAAGAATCACGAGGAGGTAGAGAAAGGGTGTCATGGATTGAGAGAGTAAAGATGATCGGTAGAAGGTGCAAAGAGGGCTGAGCATCGTTTGACGCGTGGAAGTGAGCTCAAGGTGGTCATGGCTGGTTGGGCAAACTCATGGGTTACAAAAGGAAATGGTGCAGTGCATAGGAGAAAAAAGTAGGGAGAGGGAAAAAGAAAAATGATATTTGTAATTGTGAAATACGCAACACTGTGCAATTTTTTTTTAAAAAAAAGTGAGTGAGTAAATACAGATCTCACATGAAAAGAAAATTAACTTTTTAATAATAGATCTCGTCCGTTTTCAAAACATTTGAGCTTCGTTTATACACTCCACAATTGATTATAGCATTGTTAAGAGGAAAAAGAAAAGTTGAAAAGAAAAAACATAGGGTTTTAACCCTCTTACCAAACCGTATCGTATTAAGGGTTGAGGGGCGGGGCTTTTGTTTCTCAGCTTGGGCCCTTATACGGGCTGACCTTCCAGCATTAACACACTTAAATTGAATTCAGTGCATATAATGTCTATTTTCGGGAAAATGCTCGTGTTGAGCCCCTCGGTCTGGTAGCTAGTGTATTCTAATTTTTATTTTCTTAAATAGTTAAAAAAGTTACCACTAAAAAATTTATGTATTCTTTTTAATGATTCAAAAAATTTAAAAAAACCAAAAAAAAAAAAAGAAGAAGCAAGAATGAACAAGCGGAGTCTAGGATTCACCTACGGGTGACATAGTAGGACGACTGCAAGGAATTAATGAAGGAAAATATCTCAAAAAGAACATGAGATCATGTACCTTTCCTCTGTTTTATTTTTTATGCATAATTTATAATATCTTTAATAAACCATTTTTCGTTAAATTAAAACAGATCAGGTACATACTAGAGGAGGGGTGGGAACAGGAGCTATCCCTCCTCACTGGTGATGGATCGACGACGATATTTTTGGATTAGAGCGGAGGAATGTATTTGAGAGAGAGAGAGAGAGAGAGAGAGAGAGAGAGAGAGAGGGCATAAAATTCAGAATCATATTTAAATTACTTAAATTTGTATAAAACAAATACCAGACTCAATATTTCCAACGGGCAAGCATCTCATGGGTAGACCACCGAATATTCGATCTTATCGAGGAGCACTTCACAAATTTCACGCAATTAGTTTGATGCGATACCTCCACTTTGGAGATGAACTCAAGAGCCTAAGCGTCACTTCTAAAGTTACTTATGACGTAAGAATAATACAAGATAATAGTTAAAAATGCTTCAATTTCATCTCATTTGATTATGTCTCATTTTAATATTAAAATACTGCATTACAAATAGTTTTCAAATAATTCAAAATTTTAAACTAGATTTGTATTACAATCTCCATTTGAATATGTTGAACCCAAAGTTTCAAGTCTCGTATTTACGTATAAATTTTGATGATAACAAATAATATTGAAAACTCAAACTCAAGTTGTCTATGCATGAAGAGAGCTAAACACATCAAGAAATCAAGCATGAGCAAGAAAGATATCAAGTCTACAAATGAGCTCATAGATTATTTTTGTACATCTCTTGATAAAATTAAAAATTGGATTAAGGCTCCAAATTACTCTTTTTTCTCATAAAACATCAAATTACTTTTTCCACATATGCAAGACATTTTTAAATGTCTTAGTTTTGAAAATTATGTTTTTCACATGTGCATAACACCATCAAACAAAATAATTTCAAAAATTATATTTTTTTATAAAAACTTGATTTTATAAGATGATTGATTATCATATTTGACATGTGCATATTTTGTTTGAAAGTCTTGAAGGGAGGTGGTGTGTTTTTTTGACTAATGTAAAAGGTAGATGATTTTGTTTGAGAATCTTAAAGGGTGGTTGTGTGTTTTTTTGACAAATATAAAAGATAGATGATTTGTTTGAAAATCTTAAAGAGTGGTTGTGTGTTTTTTTGACATATGCAAAAAGAAGATGATTTGGTTTGAAAAATAAATCATGCTCATTTTGTCTTGTATGAAAAGCAAAAGATTAGGTTTGATTTCTTTGAAAAATGAATGGAGTTGTCTTTTACAAATGCAAAAAGGAAATGTTTTTATTTGAATTTTTTGAAAAGTGAATAGTGCTCTTATTTGACATGGGAATCTTTTCAAATTTGAAATTGAAGACTCATTTACCTATAAATAGCTCACTTGAGTTTTGCAAAAATCACAACAAGAGCTTACACATCTATTGCTAAATTTTGCATCATTCTTTCAAAGCTCTCATTCTCTCTTTTCTAAAGTTTTGAGCCTTAATTCTTGTTCTTGTTGAGAGAGATATAGTTTGTGCTGTATTGTTCTTATTTCACTCATTGAGGAGTGTTTTCTGATAGCCTACCCACTATCAATTCTTGTATCAGTAAGAGGGTGTGTATAACCCTTGTGTGTGTAGAAGGTGTTCTACACGGGGAATAGTTAAATCACCAAGTGTGAGGTGATTGAAAGTAAGAGGGTGTGTATAACCCTTGTGTGTGTAGAAGGTGTTCTACATAGGAAATAGTTGAATCACCAAGTATGAGGTGATTGGAAGTGTAGAGGGTGTTCTACACGGAATCTTTGGAGCGGTGCTGCTCAAAGGTGTAATAGGTTTCTATCTCCACCTAAAGGAGATTGAATAGTGGATTTGGGAATCCTCAAGGGGTAGCTTGAGGCGAGGACGTAGGCAGTGGGGCTGAACCTCGTAAAAATACTGAGTTTGCTTTCTCTTACCCTACTCTTTATATTTCCTACTGCTTTATATTTTGGTTATATTTTATATTGTATATTTAGTTTATAAGTATTAATTTTTTAATATAACCCAATTCACCCCCCCTCTTGTATTAGTCATCTGGGCAACAAGTGGTATCAGAGCTAGAGCTCTATTATAAGATTAACTATCTTTTGAGTTAAGATCTTATGGCTAACATTGCAGCTTCATTTGGTGAAGGTCAATCTAGCAGTCGGCCTCCACTCTTTTGTGAAGACAATTACTCATTCTAGAAAGTTAGAATGAGAATATTCCTTCAGGCTCAAGGTCGAGAAATCTGGAAATGTATTGTAAATGGACCTTATATTCCAACAAAAGTAGTTGATGGAGTAAAGGTCAAAAAGGAAGAAGAAGAGTTTAATCATGAAGACGATAGACTTTATACTTTGAATTTAACTGCTATGAATTTATTATATAATGCTCTCAATGGTAATCAATTTAATAGAGTAATGACTTGTGCTACAGCAAAGGAAATTTGGGATAACTTGGAAGTTACTTATGAAGGAACTTCTCAAGTCAAGGAATCAAAAATTTATATTCTTACTCATGAATATGAAATGTTTAAGATGAATGATGATGAATCTATTTCTAGTATGTACACTCGTTTTACTAACATCATAAATAGCTTGACAGCTCTTGGCAAAGTTTATTCCAAAGTGGAGATAGTAAGAAAAATTCTCAACTCTCTACCAAAACGTTGGGAATCAAAAGTGACAGCGATTCTTGAAGCTAGAGACCTCAAGAAGCTCGAAGTGAATGAACTCATCGGGTCACTTATCACCCATGAGTACACATTGAAAAGTGGAGAAGAAGAAGGAAAGTCAAAGAAGAGCTTGGCACTTAAAGCTGTTCCACATGAAAGTGAAAGTGATGAAGATGAGGAAAATGACGACAAAGATGAAGAAGTTGCGATGATAACAAGAAGAATTCAGAGGTTCTTAAAGAAAAATAAAACTCCTCCAAGGAAATCCTTCAATAAGTTTTCCAAGAAAGATTCAGGTAAAAATGACACTTTAATTTGTTATAAATGCAATAAACCCGGTCATATCAAGCCAGATTGTCCTCTGCTAAAGAAAGATCGAAACAAAGGCAAAAAAGCAATGAAAGCTACGTGGAATGATGATTCAAGTAGCTCAGATAGTCAAGCAAGCAATGGAGAATCAGGAAATTTTTGTCTTATGGCTAAAGATGATATTGAGGTAACAAATTTTGATAATATTGAAGATCCTTCATATGAAGAATTGCAAAATGTTTTAGAAGAAGTATATGAGGAATTTGAAAAATTGGGTATCAAGTATACTGTTTTGAAAAACAAAAATTCTTCTTTAACAAACGAAATTGATATTTTAAGAAAAGAAAATATTGTTTTGAAAGATGAAAATTTTGAGTTGAAAAAAAAGAAAACTGATTTAGAAAATATTATTGAAAACTTTACGAATGGAAAAAGAAATTTTGAAAAACTTCTTGGTAGTCAAAGATGTGTTTTTGATAAGGCAGGCTTGGGATATATGCCAAAACAAAAATACAAACCTTATAAAAACTTCTTTGATAATCCTTCTACATCAAAGTCCAATATTCAAAATTCTTTTCATAAAAATAATTTTGTTAAAAAAAGATACTATTATAATCACTCAAGTTCTTCATATATGTCACATGCTATTTGCAATTTTTGTAATAGAAATAGTCATAATTATCTTGCTTGTCCTATTAGAAGAAAACATACAATGACTATTAGGGCCATATGGGTACCTAAATATCTTGTTTCTTCTAATACTAATAAATAAAGGACCCAAAGAACTTGGGTACCGGGAATTGTTTTTAATTGCTTTCGTAGGTATGCATGAAGTATTCTACAGGTAAAAATAAATGATTTTTAGACAACGGATGCTCAAGATACGTGACAGAAGACAAAACTAAATTCATTGACTTCACTTCTAAAGAAAAAGGATGTGTGATATTTGAAGACAATTCAAAAGAGAAGATCATGGAAATAGAAGGAAAGATCATCAAGACTTAGTACAAGATGCAACTAAATAGTGGAAACATGTGAAAGATCATCCAGCGGAATAAATTCTAGGAGAACCTTCACGAGGTGTAAGTACTCGATCATCTCTTAGAAATATTTGTAATCACACACTTTTTCTATCTCAAATTGAATCCAAAATATTGATGAAACTCTTATTGATAAATCATGGATTCTATTTGTGCAAGAAGAACTAAATTAATTTGAAAGAAATAATGTATGGACATTTGTTCCTAGACCTAAAAAATTATGCTGTTATTGGAACAAAATGGGTTTTTAGAAATAAGAAAGATGAGTCTAAAATCATCACTAGAAACAAGGCTCGACTTGTAGCCCAAGGTTTCAATCAAGAGCAAGAAATCGATTATGATGAGACATATGCACCAGTCACAAGATTAGAAGTTATTCGAATGCTACTTGCATATGCTTGTTATAAAGATTTCAAATTTTTTCAAATGGTTGTTAAAAGTGTTTTCTTAAATAGTTTTTTTTTAAAAGGTTTTTCAAGAGGAAAGATCGATATAACTCTTTTAATCAAATATGAATAGAATGATATTCTTCTAGTTCAAATTTATGTAGATAATATAATATTTGGTGCTACTAATGAAAATATGTGTCAAGATTTTGTTAAGAATATGCAGAAAGAATTTGAAATAAGCATAATGGGAGAACTTAATTTCTTTCTCGGATTGCAAATCAAGTAATTGGAACATCAATGAGTCCAACCACTAAACTTGATAAAGATGAAAGCGGTAAACCAGTTGACTCAAATGTATATCGAGGTATGATTGGTAGTTTATTATATTTGATAACTAGTAGACTTGATATTATGTATGTTTATGTGCACGTTTTCAATCATTTCCGAAACAATCTCATTTGATTGCAGTCAAGCGAATTTTAGATATTTTGCCAGTACCATTGACTTAGAGTTATGGTATCCTAAACACACTTCTTTCGATCTTATTAGTTATTCAGGTACCGATTATACTAGTTGCAAAGATGATCGAAAAAGTTTTAGTAGAACATGTCATTTCTTAGGTCATGCACTAGTTTCCTGGTTTAGTAAAAAACAAAATTCTATTGCACTATCTACTGCTAAGGCAGAATATGTTGCGGTGGGTAGTTGTTGTGCCCAAGTTCTTTACATGAAGCAACAACTTGAGGATTTTAAACGTATGTACAATCACATTCCAATCAAATGTGATAATACAAGTGCTATAAATCTTTCAAAAAATCCAATACAACAATCTCGGACCAAAGTGCAGAAGGGCGATATTGCATTAGAATTCACTAGTACACATGATCATTTGGCAGACATTTTTACAAAACCCCTACCAGAAGATAGACTACGCATGATTAGAAGAGAAATAGGAATTATGCATGCCATCAATATCTGCTAGATACTTTTATTCCATTAACTCAAATGACCTACAGAAACTTGAGACGTTTAGCCTCATCATTCAAATGCATTTGCTCCTCATAAATCATCATGCCATCCTTATCTAAAGGATTAGGCAATCGAAATGCAGAGGCAAGTAAGGATTTTAAATCCTTATTCTGTTGTTTTAAGTCTACTATTTTTTTATTAGACTCTTGAACAAGTCGTTGAAGAATATCGATCTTCTCATTAAGCTTCTCTATCTCGCGGGTTTTGGACTGCAACCAAGCAGAAAAAGAAACTATGGAAGATGAGTATCGAGTCCCGAGACCCACAAGCTCGTAAATGGCGTCATGATCTGATTTATTAGCTAAATCAGTCTCTTGTTGCTTTATGGCACCCACGACAGATGCAGAAATAGATTGAGACTGAGGTGAAGGATACCTCAAATCTTGATCAAGAGAATCACTGAAGGGAAATCTACGAGCCATTGAAAATTTGTAAAGTGAGAATGAAGATGAACTACAACAATGAGAAGAAGATTTGATGCGGATTAGATAAAACTAAGGATTGCTTTTATAAAGATGGAAATAAGTAAAAGACAAACTGACATCTCTTCAAATCTTACTTAGTCAAGCTTACAAGATATGTCGGATGCATATTGTCAAAAGTTACCGAACTAAGCTAGCGAGATTAATTATAATTGTCTCTGTTTCCCTCGTGAAACGCTACCATTATTTGCTGATGTTGACTTTGTGCTTGAACTCTTACTCGTTCCGATTCCTCTATTTGAAGTTTCAGAATACGAGCCAATTCCGTCAAATCTTTATTTTCTTGCTTTAACCTCTTATTCTTTCTGCCTTTATTTACAAGCTTTTGATGCAGAACAGATATTTGATTGTTAAGTCGATCAACCTCATTTGCCCTCGCTAGTAATCTCCGAGACATGGTCGTAACAGAGGCAGCATATTGAGCACTGAGAGTTCTTGATGCTGCAACAACCTCAGAATCAGTTCTATTTGAAAAATGCATCTCTGCTTCTATCATGGTATTGACAACCTCATGAGATAAAATGACTGGTTGAGACGGTTCCTGATTCAAATCCGGAAGATTATTAGATGAAATTTTCTCCGCCATTCTATCGTTTTGAATAAACAGAAACCGGATCAATGAGTGGGGTGAAATTTTATTTGAGTATCCAACAGGTGAAAACGGTCTTTTAAACGACAACTTTCAAATCTCGATAATATTTAATTTTTCAACAATATCACGCGGATTTGAATCTGCTTTCGTACCGACTGCTAGAGCTAGGCCATCTTTGTAGGTTTTATCAGACACGCGTGGTTCCGCACCGAACTGTCAGAGTTAGACTTCCAACATTTGCAGGTTTTGTCGGACATGCATGGCTCTGCACCGCATTGCCAGAGCTAGGCTTGCAGCTTTTGCTGTCTTTATCGAACACGGATAATTTTAATTATTCAACTTCAAATCTCTGGAATATCTAATTCGTCAATAACATCAAGCAGATTTAAATCTTCTTTCACACCGAGATGATAAAATTCGGTTTCAACCTTTGCAGGTTTTGTCGGGCACGGGTGGTTCCAACTTCTACTCTCTAACGTACCGTTTTATTTGATTATTGCTTATTACGAAAAAAAAAAAATCTTATTGAAACCAATTACGGTTCCTTTTTAATGATGCCAAAAGGGGGAGAAGTCTTATACTAGTATTATACTACCCTGTTATATATGCTAGAATCATGTTTATATTTTTCTTGAAATACTAACGCATATTTTCAGGGGGAGCTTAAGTATTACTGCAGGTCGCAGATTTCTACTAAGTATTTGTCATCATCAAAAAGGGGGAGATTGTTGAACCCAAGGCTTCAAGTCTCGTATTTACGTATAAATTTTGATGATAACAAATAATATTGAAAACTCAAGCTCAAGTTGTCTATGCATGAAGAGAGCTAAACATATCAAGAAATCAAGCATGAGCAAGAAAGATATCAAGTCTACAAATGAAGCTCATAGATTATTTTTGTACATCTCTTGATAAAATTAGAAATTGGATTAAGACTCCAAATTACTCTTTTTTCTCATAAAACATCAAATTACTTTTTCCACATATGCAAGACATTTTTAAATGTCTTAGTTTTGAAAATTATGTTTTTCACATGTGCATAACACCATCAAACAAAATAATTTCAAAAATTATATTTTTTTATAAAAACTTGATTTTATAAGATGATTGATTATCATATTTGACATGTGCATATTTTGTTTGAAAGTCTTGAAGGGAGGTGGTGTGTTTTTTTGACTAATGCAAAAGGTAGATAATTTTGTTTGAGAATCTTAAAGGGTGGTTGTGTGTTTTTTTGACAAATATAAAAAATAGATGATTTGTTTGAAAATCTTAAAGGGTGGTTGTGTGTTTTTTTGACATATGCAAAAAGAAGATGATTTGGTTTGAAAAATAAATCATGCTCATTTTGTCTTGTATGAAAAGCAAAAGATTAGGTTTGATTTCTTTGAAAAATGAATGGAGTTGTCTTTGACAAATGCAAAAAGGAAATGTTTTTATTTGAATTTTTTGAAAAGTGAATAGTGCTCTTATTTGACATGGGAATCTTTTCAAATTTGAAATTGAAGACTCATTTACCTATAAATAGCTCACTTGAGTTTTGCAAAAATCACAACAAGAGCTTACACATCTATTGCTAAATTTTGCATCATTCTTTCAAAACTCTCATTCTCTCTTTTCTAAAGTTTTGAGCCTTAATTCTTGTTCTTGTTGAGAGAGATATAGTTTGTGCTGTATTGTTCTTATTTCACTCATTGAGGAGTGTTTCTGATAGCCTACCCACTATCAATTCTTGTATCAGTAAGAGGGTGTGTATAACCCTTGTGTGTGTAGAAGGTGTTCTACACGGGGAATAGTTAAATCACCAAGTGTGAGGTGATTGAAAGTAAGAGGGTGTGTATAACCCTTGTGTGTGTAGAAGGTGTTCTACACAGGGAATAGTTGAATCACCAAGTGTGAGGTGATTGGAAGTGTAGAGGGTGTTCTACACGGAATCTTTGGAGCGGTGCTGCTCAAAGGTGTAATAGGTTTCTATCTCCACCTAAAGGAGATTGAATAGTGGATTTGGGAATCCTCAAGGGGTAGCTTGAGGCGAGGACGTAGGCAGTGGGGCTGAACCTCGTAAAAATACTGAGTTTGCTTTCTCTTACCCTACTCTTTATATTTCCTACTGCTTTATATTTTGGTTATATTTTATATTGTATATTTAGTTTATAAGTATTAATTTTTTAATATAACCCAATTCACCCCCCCTCTTGTGTTAGTCATCTGGGCAACAGAATACGGTATGTAAACAAACTAACTTTATTAACAAATCTTCTCAATTTACTATCCAAACCAAACTTTAATGTCATCCCTAATATTTAAAGTCCATGGCAGTGTACTATTTATTTCATTTTTATTGGAACATAAGCTAAGGGCCTGATTTTATCTACCATGCAACTTTAAACGAAAACGAAAGTTTTGATCAGTTTATATAAATATTATATTTATTTATATTGTATATGCAATATCGGTATCAAATTATATCTATAATTCTATATCATCATGATTCAAGATCTATTACACATTAGAAACATGATTCCTTCCATGTGAGTATATATATATATATATATATATACAGACAAACAGACATACACACACACAGAGGACTAAATATTGATAGTTTTTAAGTACAATAGGGCTTACTCAATGGTATAACCACGTTTCAAAGCGTAAGTAACAAGATTTCCCAACTCGGCCTCGCTGATGCTTCCATCTTTATTGCTATCAGCATGCCAAAGTGCTCGAAAAGCTCTCCAACGAGGGGCAGACGAACCAAGCTTGGAGAAGGCATTTCTAAGTTCTTTTTTACTTAGATATCCATCTCTGTCTGTGTCACAGCTTTTAAATATACCTTTCAACTGTATCTCAGTGTATAGCACCTCCGCCTTCCTGTCCTTCATTATAGGGCAGCCTTTGTCAATGTTTTTCGTGGCAATATATGGATCAAGAGACATAGTTTTTGGTGCAATTTGGAGCACTATTAATAAAGGGGTTTGCAAGGATCGAATTAAGAAGATGTGTAAATGTCTATTTGGCTATGGTGTGAACATAGGGAAGTATAGTGTATATATAGAACCTAATTAACCAGCCAATTAATAATTCAAATTAGCAAATTATGAAAGAGAAGAATCTAAGATATTTTGATCTAAATAATTAGCAAACTAGGAAAGAGAAGAATTTAAGATTTGATCTAAATAATTACTAATTAGCAAACTGGGAAAGAGAAGAATCACGACTCCCAATCATGTGGGTAAAGATGCATTTTAGATCTAAGATATTTTGTATGTATCTATCTGCAGGGAAAAAATAATAATAATCAAAGATCCCTTCTAGTGAGCTCACGACTCCCAATCATGTGGGTAAAGATGCATTTTTGCAGAGGTGGCACTTTTAGATCAATGGAACAAATACGGCATCTACTTCTTTTGCAGATTGATTAGGATCCACGAAGAAAAGAAATCCATTATTACAAAGTAAGAATAAACTGATCTTCCAATTATAATAGGGTTATAAAAAGGTGTACAAATTAAAGATTGAGCTGTGTCTTTATCGTTTTTCTATCTTTATCATCGGGCGATAGAGCCATCATCATGTGTACATTCAACATTGCGATATTTCTATGTATTTTGATTTGGATATGGAATTAGCTCTTTATAGGGGTATATTGCACATGCAGAAAGAGAAAAATTGCAAATTAATTCATTTTTAAAATTAGGTATTTAGATGTTCGATTCATCTTAAATCTAATTTTAGTTGATTTCAATTCAGTCCAACTTCTAAACAAACCTTAATTAAACGATATTATTAATATAGTTAAGAACAATATATATCATCAGTGCCTTAACTAATTTGTAGGTGAACTTTTGTTATGACATACTTATATATATATATATCAGTTATGCTATATATAATCTAAAAAATTGAATTTCTTTATAGTCTAAATAAGAGCAAAATTAGAAATTCTAGTTTGAGAAAATCAATTTATAAAATAAATTTAGGGAGAGACAAATATTAATTTTTTATATAATTTATTTTATAAAAATACCTTTCAAAATTTAATTTTTATCAAATTTTAAAAATTTTGAGAGTTAAAATCTCTTAAATTAAAGAGTGATTCTATCCTTAAATCTAAAGAATAAATAAATAGAGAAATTTCTATCTGTATATGTTAATACACCTAATGTAAAGTGATAGTGGGTTTTTTAAACAAAAAAATGAAACAAAGAAAGCCATGATGATCACGATAGTACTGGGCCACATGAAGATGAAGCCGAAAGCAATCAGGCTTATCACCTCCGCTTATAGGAATTTGATGCCAGTTTCACATGCATGATATTAAAGTTTTGAGGGGCCTACTACAATTATTGATCACCTTTCTTTGTTAATTTTTAGCTTCTTCCAAAGTTAGAATCTTTGAACGTTGAAGAATGATTAACAAGAGTACAAATGGGTAAAATAATACGACAATTGATCATCGATCATCAAGAATTTAACGCTTTGTTTATTTTTATAGATAAAATAAAATAAGATTTAATAAAAGTTAAAAAGGAGAAAAAAATATTATTTTTTTAATATTATTTTTATTTTAAAATTTAAAAAATTATTTTAAAATTTTAAAAAATTGAATTGTTTATTTTATTTTATATAAAAATTTGAAAAATATTTAATAATGAATTTGAAATAAGATGAGATGGTTTGAAAAAATAAATCAGGCCTAAATCTTTAACCAATCTGTAGAAATTAATATTTACATCATAATAAGTTAGATCTCAACTCAATTCATCTCATATAATTATTATAATTTTTATAAATTTTTAAATAATTTTTATAATAAATAATTTAATTTAATTTAGTTTTTAAATTTTTAAATTAAAAATAATATTAAAAAATAATATTTTATTTAGAATTCAACTCTAATTTAATTTAATTCAACTCACTATTCAAACTTAAAAATTTTAAATCTTAATATATATATATATATATATATAGAAAGAGAAGAGGGAGAGAGAGTTTGCTGCTTCTTTTTTTCCTTTCCTTTTAAGTATATATGGCATGAACCCATTATAAAGTTTCTGTTAATCTAGTAACTGATCATCGCTTTGTTGCCCGATTGGGCATGAGCTTATATCTTATATGCTTCAAGCTGCATACATATATATATATATATATATATATATATACATGGGAAATTCCTAGAGATCGACTGCTACCAATTGGACCCAACTTTATTTATTTACTACCGACTTTATCCAAGAGGCCGTACCTATCTAATGAAAGTACAATTGTCTCATCCAAGTTAAGCCACATACTAAGGTTCGAAACCATCCCACCAACCAATAATGCGCACATACATGAACTTCTAACCCACAACATATACTTTAAAAAGCTTAAGAACAGGTTTTCAAAAAAAAAACAGAAGCTTAAGAACAAATTCCAACTAGCATTTAATGGTATGGGACTAAACTCACTAATAAATACCCCTAAAATTCTCCATATCATAACTAAAACTTTCTTCCACCATAACTAGTCAATCCAATTCTCCTCTAATCCTAAATTGGTCATATTCTACACCATCTCATAAAATATAACGTTCCTTAATCCGCAGGATCACTTACATCCTTAGAATCGACAAAACCTATTTTTCTAAAGTTTACACCATCTACAACCTTAATCTGATAAGAATCGTTTCCTAAAATTAATCATGCAGACCCTATAACCCAAATTGGACAATATTTAATCAATTCTAACCCACTTGCACTATACAACTTTATATTAGACAATCATTTCCAAAAGTCTACATAATTGATACCTTTAAATCCCACAAGGAAGGAGAAAAAATCCACATTTAGAGTATTGATATTGAATTAGTTAAACGTCACTATTCTTCAAATTTTAAAGAAAATAAATTAAAATGAGCTTATATTAGATTAGGCAAAAACTTTTCATCCTAACTTTTTGTTACAGTAGATTCATTTTACTTTTCATATATGAAAAGTATTGTTCATCTCTTCACTTCATTATTTTATACTTTTTCAACCCCATATAATTTTTTAACAAGGAATTAAAAAATAATCTTTTTTCAAAATTTGGTTAAAAATATTTTTTTAGTATCAAATTAAATTATTAATATATATATATGGTTAATATAATTACAAAACATGAAAAAATATTTAAATATGTTCTTATTAAAAAAAAAAAGAATATGAATATGATTGTTGGTGGTAAATATTAATTTCTGTCTTTACCCCAATGAGAATGCCTAAATCATGTCAATTTCGTTCAAGCTTCGGAAATTCAAACCAAAGCCTAATTGCTAAAATTTCAAGCCAACTACACTAGAGGTTCATGCCTATCATACCAAGAATTCTAGCTAACTTTGGAAAAATCAAACAAAGAGAAAGTATAACTACCCAAATTTTCACGTCTATCAAAGTAAGATTAAAACCTAGAATTGTAGAACCGTACCTAGGTCACTTATGAATTTATCACCTATGGTGCCCTCGGCCTCCAAGTGCAATCTGAACAGAGTTGCTACACCGGCGTGCTGGCCACTCGAGTCACACACCCAAGTGCATTATGGAAGTAAGTGTGTGTGCAAGTATGCAATACATGATTATGTGCAACTATACAATTCCAATAGAGAGAAAAATCCATAAATTATTGCAGTTATCCAAGTAAGATAAAAAAAAGTAACATCATAGCAATAACATAAGGGAGAAGTCCCAAGTCTTCACTCCTCAAGTGGGGCCAGTCCTCCAGGTTCATGACCGTTCTTAGTATCAAAATCAATGGTTCCATGAAATAAAATTGCAGGTGAAAACGCTACATCAGATTTTGCAATCTTAGAAAGTAAATCCATAGATTAATCACCAAAAATACAAAGAATGAAAATAGACAACCACTTGTAGACAATGATCATAAAAAGATATTCTAAAATTTAATTTTTTTTTTCCTTTCATTTTACCAATAAATTCCTTGGCTATGCACAATGGTGTCCCCAAGGGACCATCTACATATTTTGGCTCCCTTCGTCACACTATAGATAATGACCACATGTGTAACTTCGTAACGACCGATTTTCAGCTCCTCATCTAGTGCATATGTTGCAACGTATGTTCTTTTAGCCTCTTATACTAGAGAGGCTATGAAATTGTCACAAGAGCATTACCATCTCATTTGAACTCATTGTCACTCGACAACAATCCAGGAGAGCACACTCAACTTCACATACTATTCAGTGACCCGAGGAGCCCCATATAGATGGTACCCCATCTTGACTTTGGATCGTGATATGTACACACCCACAAATTTCCATTAGCCTTTTGAAATCAAAATGCAATTTCCAAATTTACAGCGTAGACATAGAGTGAAGCACAACTAATATAAGAAAGATAAATAATAAAACTCCAAAATGAAGAGATTTGAACAGACGATTATTAGATGACATCACAATAAATACATCAACCAAAGAAATAACAACATACAAATTCTTAAATCGCAATTACATGTGATTCCCAATGCTTTACTCGGCATTTGGCTGTTAATCCTATTGCACTGATCAAGTGGGAAACAGAATACATGATCTAAACTTTCTGAACTGTTTTTTACATAGCAGTCACAACGGGATACCATAGAAATTCTCATAGAAATGATTAGGGCGTTCACTATGTAAAAATGTTACATTTTTATCATTTTTAAATAATCTTTTATTTTTTTTTTAGAGAGAAAAATAAAAATTAGTAGGCAATACCATTTCATCGTAATGGGATCAATATGAAAGCACGTCTTGGTGTATATATAGATCTTTAAAAAAAAAAAAACAGTATAGTCTATAGAGTAATATATATAATATTTACGCCAATAATATAGTTGAACTAATTGTCGAACTTCCCAGAAATTCAAGTTCTAAAATGGACTTGTTCAATTATTGAAACGGTCAAATTTAATATTAATGCGAATTATGTTGAAAATTTGGAATTAATTGGAGGAGGTGGGGTCATTAAAAATACCGAAGGAAAATTTGTGGTTGGTTTTTCCTAACAATATGGTAAAAAGAAAATAAAAAGATAATACAAGTAAAGGTAATTAAGGATGATTTATGAAGGAAGCAGCAAACAGAAATTTCTAAGTTATTTCAATATAAAGGGATTCACTGCAAATCATAATTGCTATTTCCTTTTTTTCTTCTCCGACAGACTGGAAAATGAGAAATATAATTTAGGATATTAAATATTTGCTTATGTATTAGTATTTTGAAAAGATTTTAAGAATTTTCATCTCATTGAAATTTGTGTTTTATAATCTACTAATTTATCTATATTAATTTACTAAACTTATCGAGAAAAAAAATAATAAATAAATAAATACTTGCTGACCAGATTTGAAGAATGAAATACCAAAAAAAATTTATCGGTTTCAAAATTAATGTCCGCATCTCTTAATGTAATGGATCATTTTAAACTCATACTTTGCTTGTCCCTCTCAACTCTCCCCCTTACCTATTACCTATTTCTTAGTTACTTATCTGAACTCTCTGTTTTATGCCTTGATATTAATATATTCTACATCTTGCCGAAAAAATTTAAAAAAAAAAATCCCCCTCTTCACGTCATTTGGTCACATGACTTTTCTTTATTCATGTCACGATACTAACCACAACTTTCTTATCCATGTCGTTTTCAATAATCGCTAACTGTTTTTATTCATCCAAGTTAACGATATATCCATATATAAGACACACTTTATCAATAGCTCTTGGCACCAATTCTAGTTCCATCCATGTTTATTTATTTATTTTGAAAATAAATGACATGAAATAATTAACTAAAAATTTAGGTTCAGCTGCTTTGCTTGGATGAACTCTTCATTTACTCTAATTTTATAAAGAACTAATTGAAACAATCCATTATTCTTTACCGAAGAAAGAAATGTAATATTGTACATATATAGACATGTGTCCTCTGCCGAATCAAGTTGTCTTTTTCCAGCTTCTGGGTATGTGACTGTAGCTATATATGGGATCGACATTCCCACTGTACTGAGTGTGAATGCCTTCAACGTACGTCCATATTTATCGAAGTCTAATCACAGGTCGCACATTAATCATCGTTCTATTTGGAATATATGGCTTATGTTGACGAGTTACATGGGCAACTGACAATGGCATATGGCAGGGCAAGCGAGCAATTGACCGCATATCGCCAAATTTAGAGTACGAGAATATTTTTATAATTTTTTTTAAATGTCTATATATTTAGGATTAATATAAATATATATGATATAATTTTAATTTTAATGACAGTGAAATTTTGTTAATCACTCTTATAAATTTAGATATTGTCAAGTCCTGTAAATTTCTATATTATTTTTTTCTTATTTTTTTATTTGATTATTTCATATTATTCATTATAATTACCACACCATCACAACAATTCTCCTTAATTTCTTAGTCATGATCATCCAGAAATAGATCAAAATGAAACGCGTAAAAAAAATAGTTCCTTTGAATGACACAATCGAGAAGGCTATGTTAATATTTTGCCCTGCAATTCATTAACGCATGCGTACATATATGGCCTGTGAATGTATATGAAGGTTCTGCGCAATTTCTCTGGTCTTGTACTTAATAGGATGAAGCCAAAAATGTATATAAATTTGGTAAAGTTGTTGATTGACTAATTGGCTACTTTTTTTCTAGAGGATGATCGAAGAAATTCATTTTATATAGTGTGAAAACACAATAAATAATTACTTTACACACATAGAGGGAGGTGAATAGGTGTTTAACAGAAACGATGGCAGTTTAAAAATTTAATCAACAATAACAACAATCAATAGAGAAATCAACACATAGATTTTAGTCACGAAGTGGAAACTCATTTGAAAAACCTCTTCAAAATCTAAAATTACTCCGAGTGTAAGACACCACCTCAAATTCACAATAGAAATTTTAGTTTGTTACAACCAATTTAAAAACACTCACAAACCCATTGTAGCAGCTAAACTTGGCTTGCAACACCACAAGTGACCCACTCGATCTCTACACGCATGTAGTGCCGGAACTCCGACCTTTCTATAGCTTCTCACAAGAACATCTTGATTTCTTCATCCAAAGCACTTTGAAGAACTCTTCCAGCTTGATGAACACGTCCACTCTAATGGACTCAACAAACGTTTTATCTTGAATGTGTTGTGATGGAGATTTGTAATCCAAAAGAGATGTATCTTTGAATATAGGGAGGAATTTCTCTCAAGGGTTCTTGAAGGGGCTCTCTAGCTTTTTCTCTAATTTTCTCCACAATGCAGCAAAAGGTTTAATGATGCTTTTATAGGCCTCCTTTTGAAACGGCGCTTAAACCCTAGAGAAATTCATTTAACACGATTTTCGCTCGAGCGGGATATCGAGCGATGGTCGAGCGACCGTTCTAAGTCAATCTCGCTCGAGCGCCATGTCGAGCAATAGTCGAGCGAAGTCTCTGTCTGAACTTCACTCGAGCGCAGTGTCGAGTAATGGTCGAGCGAAGTCTCTGCTTGAACTTCGCTCGAGCGATTGTCGAGCGACTGTCGAGCGAGATCACTGTGTGGGGTCTTTCTCAAACCATTTTGATCCTCTTCATATTTACTCTGTCTACCATTAGTTACAACTCAATTATATTATGTTTTTCACTAGAAAATTGCCAACTACCAAATTTTACATCAACAATCTCCTCCTTTGGCATTTCTGTGACAGAACTTCTAACCTATACATTGGACCTAACCCTATCACACATAAACAACAGGACTTCCACATGTAAGTTTAGTCTTGGCAAGTGAAATATCTGCACACTTAACAAACAAGTAAACGTACTAAAAAAAAAAACAATTGGAAGGAATTTAACAGATGAACTCAAAAGTAAAAACAATTTTGCCACTAAAATTTAACAATAAACCTTCAATAGCAATGCATCCAACAAAGAATACATCAAAAGGTTAATCACACAGCAAAACTAAAAACATCAAATTACTAGGTACTCCCCCTACAAAGTAGCTTAGCTCCCCCTACACAGTAGCTTAGGGAGTAGCTTAGCTTCCCTAAAATCACTCTCCCTTTTTGTCACAAATGGTAAAGGGTCTCAATCATCATTAGTCTCTTCCTCCTCATCCAGCTGTTGTTGAATTCTCTAAATTTGAATGCCGAGCTCAGTCACTTAAGAGTCAAGTGTATCAAATCTAGTGTTCAAATGCGCGTCAAGGCTGGTAACGTGAGTCTCAAGACTCCCAAGGCGAGTGTCTATGCTAGCCACAGACTGTTGAATGCTAATAAGAAACTCGATGACGGTCTCCATAGTCTGTTTTAGTGGACAGCGGTACCGAAGACGAGCTGTAAGGGCCTGAGCTGGACGGAGCTGAGCTGGAAGGACCAGTCTGGGCAGTAGGAGGTGGATCAACCCCAGGAAGATGTGCCTGACTCAACTGCATAGTCCGACGCCTAATAGGTGACTTAAGGCTGACTCTAAGCTCCTGGGGAGGTATGAGGATAGACTGAGACAGTGCAATCCTTGTAATAAGGCATGCTAGAGGGAGGCCAGCCCGATAGTTGAACAACTTGTAGGTCTCAATCATGACCTGACACAGTTTACTGCCCAAATCAATAGAGACATCGGTGAGCAGGGCATGTAAGAGAAGAGCCCGATCAAGACCAATGTCACTATTATGACCAATGGGTTATATGTTAGTCAGAGCAATCTGACTCACAATAAGATAGGCATAGAGGAACGACTTCATTGCTAAAAGGGGGACCCCACTCGAAGTTCTAGGAGATTGGGTGAGAAAACGGGCCAAATCAAGCCTACTAGGGGCAAGGGTGTGAAGATATGGATAAATGGGATTAGCCAGACGAGGGGCCCCTAGCAAATCCACTACAAGGTCTGGAGTTACGCGGAAGATGATATTTCAGAGACCGTCTTGGAATGATCCATCAGGGGAAATATCTTGCATGTTTGAGTAAAACTCTCTAACTAACTCCACCGACAGAGCGGGATGACCAGAAGTTAAGGCAAGCCATTGGCGCGACTCGAATATCTGAGGGACGATGGGATAAGTTTCCCGGAACTCATCGACGAGTATCTCACGCTCCACAAGGAGAGAGCGGCGAGAAAAGTTCTGAATATATAATTCCTTAGCTTGAGGACTGTGGAAATAAGCCTAAGGAGCTGGTGGAGCGGTGCGAGATCGGACACGTCGAAACGCCATGGCAACTGTAAACAGACCAAGCACAGACAGTGAGGCACATATGTCATGATGAGGTGTTGCATATGGATGTCCAATATGCCTAAAATGCGTAATATTCCTAAAATGCCTAAAATGCCTAAAATGTGACCCAACAATGTTCTAAACAAGGTGTGCAGACTATGAATGGGACCTAAATTATGTCTAAATGATCAATGCATCAAAGGGGAGTCAAAATGGAAGATAAATTTCCATTGAGGCATTTCATCGAACATGTGGTGTGTATGTTGTGCAACCATGGGTTTAAGACCCAACTAATGATCCCATCCCTCCCTAAATACAACAACACTCCAATACGATCATCCATAGCTAGAATGAACCATCAGGTTTCTTAAACAAAAGAGAACCCAAAAACATCTCTAATCCAAACACAACCCGACATTTTCCCTATGAATGGAATGAGACATGGAAATAAATGGAAGAAGAGATGGAGAGAAGAATACTTACCGTGAATGGGATGCACTTTCTTGATTAGAACGGAGAGAGTATGGCGTGGATTGAGTGTTTGAGAGGAGAGAGATGTTAGAGAGAAGTTCCAAAGTGAAACCGGCGAGTTTGGCTTATCGCGCGATGCAGAGTGCAATATAGGGGTTTTTTGCTCGAGCGAAATTTTAGTGTCGAGCGAGGAATCAAGCGAGATTCCAGTTTTTGCCCATAATCAAACTAACACTAACAATACTGACTTCAAACTTTAGTGGGGACAATTTAAAAACATCTATAGCATAGCAAATATAAAATAATATCATATTCTTAAATACCACGCAAGTATTAAAGACTGTGTGTCACAATTAATATAAATATGCATGTTTACACAGTGCCCTTGCTCAATCAAGAAATTCTAACCAAGAGGCGTAAGTGGGGTTGGCCTGAACAAGAAACCATACATGCTTGGGAGATCCTTCAAAGTGCAGAAAGTCAAACCCAATGCTGCTAGGACCTAATTTCTTGTGTCTAATAGAACCAAATTCAGGATTGGTATTGTGGCTCCTTCCTTTTTTTTTTTTTTTTCTAATACAACGATAGAGCCTCTTCATTTTCTTTCCTTTTGAGATACAGAAGTTCTTACACAGGTCATCTAGCCCGAGATCAATTTTGAACACTAGTAAGGCTCCCTTACACTTTTGATTGCCTCCGCAAAGTCTTACACATGATCAAATGTCAAGAGATTGAGCTAGGCGTGCAGTGTGTGCGGCAAAACGCATATTACAAGTGACACACATCTTACACCTTTGCAACATAAGCCTATGATACAATTTTCACAAGACACATGCTTGAAAGTGTACTATCTAGTAGTAAGGCCAGGTATCACATCTAAGGAAAGGCAAGTGAGTCAGAGGAAAAACATAGAAGAGAATAATGACAAGTAAAATAACAAGGCATAAGATAAGAAAAAGAAAAAAAATGAAATGTATGCAATATATGAAATGCATGTTACACCTCTTATATTAAGGCACAAATACCAATAGCCTTTCTAAGACACTCAAAATGAAGATCATCTAATGGTTTGGTAAAAAGATCGGCTAATTGATGTTCGGTGGAATGTATTCAAGAGTAACTACATGTGTTTCCACAAGCTCCCGAATGAGATGATGCCTAATGTCAATATGCTTGGTCCTAGAATGTTGGACAGGATTTTTAGAGATGTTGATGGCACTGGTATTATCACAATAGATGCTCATCACACCTTAAGTAATGCCATAGTCACACATCATTTGTTTCATCCACAGCAATTGAGTACAACAACTCCCAGCAGCAATGTATTCAGCCTCAGCTGTAGACAAGGAAATGGAGTTTTGTTTCTTACTCATCCAAGCAACAAGATTTGTTCCCATATAAAAACATCCACCTGAAGTGCTCTTTCTATCATCGGCATTTCCAGCCCAATCAGCATCAGAGTAGCCTGCAAGCTCAGTATTAGAATCTCTAGAGTACCAAATTCCATAATTCACTGTAGCATTCACATAGCGAAATATGCGTTTGACAGCCACAAGATGAGATTCTTTGGGGTCTGCTTGGAATGTAGCACAAACGCCAACACTAAAAGCAATATCAGGTCTGCAAGCAGTGAGATACAGTAGACTTCCAATCATGCTTCTGTACAGAGATTGCTCAACCCCCTTTCCTGACATATTAGCACTAAGTTTTACACTTGTGCTCATGGGAGTTCTAGCATGGCTGCTCCCATCTAATCCAAATTTTTTCAGCAAGTCTTTTGCATATTTAGACTGGGATATGAACAACCTTTCATCTAGCTATTTTACTTGGAGTCCCAAGAAAAAGGTTAGCTCACCCACCATACTCATCTCAAATTCTTTCTTCATTTCTTCTGCAAACTTGAGAGCTAGGTCATCAATGGATGATCCAAACACAATATCATCCACATAGATGTGAGCTACAGTTATCTCCTCACCCACTTTCCGAATAAAAAATGTCCTATCAACACTTCCTCGCAGAAACTTGTGCTCTAAAAGATATGAAGTTAGCCTCTCATACCAGGCTCTGGGAGCTTGTTTCAAACCATACAGGGCTTTCTTCAACCTATAGACATGATTAGGATATTTTGGTTGCTCGACATATACTTCTTCTTGAAGGATTCCATTTAGGAAGGCACTCTTTACATCCATTTGATAGAGTTTGAAACACATATGGCAAGCAACACTCAATAGTATTCGGATTGACTCAAGCCTTGCCACTGGTACAAATGTCTCATCAAAGTCTATTCATTCCATTTGGGCATATCCTTGTGCCACCAATCTTGCCTTATTCCGTACAATCATTCCATTTTCATCAGATTTGTTCTTGAAAATCCATTTGGTACCTACAACATTGTGCTTTTCAGGCCTTGGGACCAAGTATCACACATCATTTCTCACAAATTGATTAATTTCTTCATGCATGACATTTGTCCAATTCACATCTTTTAAGGCTTCTTCCACCCTTTTTGGTTCGATCTGAGAGATGTAACATGAGTAAACTAGTTGACTTATCACTTTCTTCCTCAATCTCATCCCCTCATTTACATTCCTAATTATGTTATCCTGAGGATGATTTAGCTTCACTCTCGAAGAGGGCTCCATGTGAATATGAACTTTTTCAGCTGATGAGGTCTCTTGATCTTCATTAAGTTTACTAGAGTTCTCTTCAGTTTCACTCGGTGTGTCAATTAGATCTTGATTCAACTCCTCTTTAGGAGTATCATCTATAACCACATTGATGGATTCCACGACAGTTTGAGTGCGTAGATTGTAACATCTATAAGCACGATTGTTTCTGGAATAACCAAGGCATATTCCCTCATGACTCTTCGGGTCAAACTTACCCAGATTTTCTATATCTCTCAAAATGTAACACTTGCTCCCGAACACCGTAAAGTACTTCACATTTAGTTTCTTTCCTTTGCACAGCTCATATGGTGTCTGAGAAGTGTTAGGTCGAGGGTAGACTCTATTCACAATGTGACATGCTGTGTTCACAGCTTCACTCAAAAAATGAGCAGAAACATTTTTGGTATGCATCATAACCCGAGCCATTTCCTGGATAACTCGATTTTTCCTTTCAACAACTCCATTTTGCTGTGGAGTAATAGGAGCAGAGAATTCTTGACGAATGCCTTCTTCATCATAGAATCTCTCTAAACTTGAGTTATCAAATTCTCGTCTATAGTCGCTCCTGATTTTGAGAACAGGGTTCCCTTGTTCATTTTGAAGCTTCTTACACAAATTCCTTATCACATTTGGAGCCTCAACCTTTTTCCCTAAAAAATTCTACCCAAGAGTATCTGGTGAAATCATCTACCACCACCAGTATGTATTTCTTTTCCCCTAGACTTTCCTTCTTAGAGGGTCCCATAAGATCAATGTGTAATAACTCTAAGGGTCGTTTGGTCAGGATATCTGTGGTGTTCTTGTGGGTTGCTCGAACTTGTTTTTCCACTTGACATGATCCACAAACAGATGTCTCCACTTTACCAAGTTCGGGCAGTCCTATCACCATTTCTTTTTTAGCAATCTTAGACAAATTTCTGTGATTCATATGCCCAAGTCTTTGATGCCAGAGAGTAGTGGCCTCACTTTTAGTACTATTGCAGTTGTACTGTGAAGTGGGAGCGATACCATAGCAATTATCAGATGTCCTGATTCCTTGCATCAAGCATTGTCCATTGTTATCAGAAACAATGCACATATCTTTTGAGAACTGAACTTCAACACCATTATCACACATTTGGCTTATGCTAAGAAGATTTGTTTTTAATCCGTCAACATATAGAACTTCTCTCAATGCCGATAGTCCAGTAATGTTAATTTCACATTTCCCAATTATGTTCGCTTTTCCACCATCTCCAAATGTCACTGTCCCACATTTGTACGTTTCAACTGTCTTAAAAAGAGTTCTATCACCAGACATATGTCGAGAACACCCACTATCAAGATACCACAGTGAATTGTTCTGGGTTTTCAAAGCAATGTGCACAATGTGACATTTGTCTCTTTCCTCCTTCTTGATCCACACTTTTTTGATTTTTGGAGAGTTGACTTGCACAGTCTTCTGAGTACTTGTCAGGTTGTCTATCTTAGCATTTAGACGATCATTTTGTTTAGTGAGAACCATGACTTGATCCCACAGATTTATATAACCTCTTCTTGGTTGTCTCCTTTTATTTCTCACAAAGAGCTTCTTGAGCTCATAACAATTTGGCCGAATGTGACCATACTTGCCACAATTATGACAAATGCAGTATTCTTTGTGAGTTTGTTGTTTCCTGAAAGGCAAGTCATATTTAGGAGCTTTTCTGGTGAGTCTTTTAAATTTCAAATAGTCTGTTTTCACATGACCCATCTTCCCACAGTGACAACACACGGGTCTCGTGTTGTGAGCTTTTGTTTCTCTTGAGATGAAACAAACTTTTGGGCATGTATGGCTTTCTTTCCCTTTGCTAGTGAGTGATTCTTATTGTGAGAGGACTCACGAATAACTGTTGTTTTCACCATGCTGTTTTGAGGAGTTTTCGAGCTTGTACCCACTTCAAACTTTCCTCCATCATATCCTATTCCACTCTTGTCTCCTGAGGGTTTCCCAAGAGTTAGGATTTTGTCCAGATTGTGTTTCCCAGTGGAAAAGGCTCGCAATCTTCCGTTCAGTTGGGTTAACTCATTTTCCTTAGTTTTCACAGCATCTTCCAAAGACTCATTTTTCTTTCGTAATTGATCAGTCAAAATATAGGCTTCATTCAGTTTGCCTTGAAACTCTTCATTTTCTTGTTTGCACAGACTTATCTTTTCAATCTGTGCTTTGTTGACTTTTCTCAATTTTACGCACTCCTTGTAAAGTTTCTTATAGATTTCTTGCAGCTGATCTTCACACTCGGACTCATCTTCAGGTATGTTACAATCATCAGAAGCTTGTTCACTGCACTGATCTATGTCTCCAACAGAAGATGTAAAAGCCATGTAGGTGAGATTCCTTTTGGGAGTAGAGTTGTCCAATGAGTCACTTGATTCGGACTCACTTTCACTTAAAGAAGCAATCTTTGCCTTTTCTTTGCTCCTCTTATAATTTGCACACTCCGAGCGAATGTGACCAAATCCATGACATTCATGACACTGTACTTGTGTTTTGTCCTTGTTAGCCCTATTGTAATTGTTGGAGACTCTTTCCTTGTTCTCTGAGCTTGACCCCTCACTATATCTCCCAAACTTCTTCTTCCCTGGTCTTTGGCTCCTATGCTTTCTAGCTACAAATATTTTTCTGAATCTCTTAGCATAAAATGCTATTTCTCTGTCACTTATCGCTTATTCATCGAATGACTCATCTGAATCCTCTTGAATTGTATTAAGAGCAATGGACTTGCTCTTCTTATCCAACGGCAGAGTATATTCATAAGTTTGCAGGGAACCCACCAGCTCTTCTATTCTCATGACGTCTAAGTCTTTGCTTTCCTCAATTACAGGGACCTTGGGACGAAATCTCTCAGGAAGATCTAAGAACTTTTCTCACAGCTTTATTTTCTGGAATTTTGTCTCCCAAGTTGAACCAAGAGTTTACAATGTTATTCAATCTTGCATAAAAGACATCAAATGCTTCATCCTCCTTCATTCTAATTTCCTCAAAGCTGGTGGTAAGCATTTGGAGTTTAGAATTCTTTACAGTCCTAGTTCCCTCGTGAGTGACCTCAAGAACGTCCCATGCTTCTTTGCTTGTATTACACATGGAGATTCGTTTGAACTCCTCTTGGGATACGGCCATGAAAATTGCATTTAGGCCTCTACTATTCCAGTTAATTTTACTCAACTCATCCTTTGAGTAGTTGTCCACATCTGTGGGAACTTCTACTCCATCAATAACAGTGATAGGCTCTTTCCATCCTCTTATCAAAGACACCCACACACGTTCATCTATAGACTTAAGAAAAGCTCGCATTCGAACTTTCCAATAAGTATAGTTGCTACCATCAAAATATGGTGGTGATGAGAGGGATTGAGACCTATCCATTTTGACCACCAAAGTAAGATCACACTCAGGAAATTAATCCTAACGGAGTGTACCCTCTATGATACCAATTGAAAAAGCAGTAAATAATTACCTTACACACCTAGAGGGGGGTGAATAGGTGTTTAACAGAAACGATGGCAGTTTAAAAATTTAAACAACAATAAACAAGCAATCAATGGAGAAATCAACACACAGATTTTGGTCGTGAAGTGGAAACTCATATGAAGAACCTCTTCAAAATCTAAAACCACTCCGGGTGTAAGATACCACCTCAAATTCACTATAGAAACTTTAGTTTGTTACAACCAATTTAGAAACACTCACAAACCCATTGTAACAGCTAAACTTGGCTTGTAACACCACAAGTGACCCACTCGATCTCTACACGCATGTAGTGCCAGAACTCGACCTTTCTATAACTTCTCACAAAAACATCTTGATTTCTTCATCCAAAGCACTTTGAAGAACTCTTCCAGCTTGATGAACACGTCCACTCCAATGGACTCAACAAACGTTTTATCTTGAATGTGTTGTGATGGAGATTTCTAATCCAAGAGAGATGTATCTTTGAATATAGGGAGGAATTTCTCTCAAGGGTTCTTGAATGGGCTCTCTAGCTTTTTTTCTAATTTTCTCCACAATGCAGCAAAAGGCTTAATGATGCTTTTATAGGCCTCCTTCTGAAACGGCACTCAAACCCTAGAGAAATTCGTTTAACATGATTTTCGCTCGAGCGGGATATCGAGCGATGGTCGAGCGACTGTTCTAGGTCAGTCTAGCTCGAGCGCCATGTCGAGCGATAGTCGACCGAAGTCTCTGTCTGAACTTCACTCGAGCGCGGTGTCTAGCGATGGTCGAGCGAAATCACTGTGTGGGGTCTTTCTCAAGCCATTTTGATCCTCTTCATGTTTACTTTGTCCACCATTAGTTACAACTTAATTATATTAGGTTTTTCACTAGAAAATTGCCAACTACTAAATTTTACATCAACATAGTGATTGATTTTCTTTTTGTTTCTAATTTTTCTGACAACCAAATTAGTGTTGCACAGAATAGAGAAGATGAAGTACTCATGTTTTTGTAAAACCAGAGATTATTTTGCCATTTCTATCATTGCTTGATTCAAATTAGCAATAGGATTTGTAACATCATGCACAACAAAACGCGTAGTAATCTAGTTCCATTAAACGAAAGTGGTGGTCTACTCACAAGTCAACGTTAGTTTTTCCCCATTCCTAGTCATCATAATTAATAATGCATGCAAAAAGAAAAAAATTAATTTAAAACGCGTAAGGCCAATGAATTGGCACCCTAAGGTTCTACGCAGCTTCGTTTCTCCTTTGACTTAATTAATCATACTTCACTTGAGTTGTGTTTGTGTTGTCAAGTAATATCAGACTAGAACCAACTTTTCCTATCGACATTGTGGACCTGCTGATACTTTCTAAACCAACGCTTTTTTTTTATCAAAAAGGAAAAAGAAAAAATAACCTGCATTTTAAATAATGCATTTTTTTTTCTAAATTTAGTCTCTTAATGTCCATTTAAAATATTATCATGTTTCTGGTAATCATGAATTAGAATGTATTTTAGCATTGTAGAATACAATTCCACCGACTTTTTGTATAATTAGTGACTCATACCTGTAATTTGATAGAACAATTAATATAGACGAGACTTGACGAATATAGGCCCGAACAAAAAAAAATCTTCAAAATATAATTAGAATATTTAGCATTGTTTAATAAAAAAATTATAAATATCATGATAAGTAGATGGATAGATATTAATAATAACACTAATAATGACAATAATGATAGACAGCAATACTCTCTCGAAACCCTTTTTCTCTCAAGCCAAAAGTTTTTCCATCGTCTCGTCCAGAAACCTCCTCTGTTCACCGGGGTAAGGAAGGTTAGAACTTCGATTGCACCCATCTCCCCCTGGCTAGCCAAAGCCTCCATTTAGCTTTGTTTCTTTTCATTTTTTTTTTTAATTTTCACACATTAGCACCAAAACATATCGATTTGAAGTAGGAACAAGTGTTACATAGGGATTTTCAAGCTATGCAAGTTGAGTACGAGTGTCAATACTCCATCTCGACCCATCTGAATTAGACGATCATCCAATGAAGTAAGTGAGGAGGAGGGTGAATAAGAGTCTAAGGAAGAAGAACGAGAAGAAGACAACATTCATGATGACGACGAAGATGTTATTGAGAGAGATTTTGAAATAAGCATAAAAGATATATCCAAAAATGAAGAATAAAAGTACAAAAGATTTTATACGTAAAGGTGACTATGCAATATTATATTATTCACAATTTCTTTTAATTTTCTTTATCTTATTATTCATTATTAAGGATGCCTCCAATGACAACAAACAAATGTGCCTCATTCACCAAGTCTTGGTTTGAGACTCCCCATCTAAGGAATGCACTCTTGAAGAAGTTGACATGCAAGCGAAAGATAGCCAGTCGACACATATTAATAATGAAATGTCGTTGATAACAAATTATATTTTAATACTCTTAATAAAATATATAACTAATATTATAATCTTGTATTTGTTAGTTGATATATTGTCCTCTTGTTGCGGTCATGACTATACTCGTGACATCTTTCTTGAAAAAACAGAAGACGGGAAAAATCAAGGTCACCTTTTCTGATAACTTCACTAGAGGAGTGGATGATAGTGTAGCAACACTTTTCTCTTGTATTGGCACACTAGTCCTAGCAGCACATTCGGAGTCGTGTACTTGTGAGTTTATTTTGTGAGTACATTTTTTTCACCTAAATTAGTATATCATATATCTAACTAAATTTACTTCTTAGGATAAGCTCGACTTCGATTTTACCCATAGCGAGGATTTGAAAACTGTGAATGAGTTGATAGCTACATTATTTCGACATCACAAAGGACGATATCATGATAACTTCAAGAAGTTTGCAACGTTGGAAGAGACTGTGTATTTCCCTGAAGTTAGACAATTGGTTGAACTGTTATGATATTTTCGCAAGCCCAGATTATCAGATATTCTAGATTATTTAATTATTTAGATTTATGTTCGTTGTATATTACAATCAACATTATTAATTAGTTTTGTAAAGCTTAAGTTCTATAAATGTACATAATAGATCCGCTTTGAGTATCTACCATCGTGTCGGTTCAAGACCATTCTACCGTCTTACAAATAAAATGAAAATTAACAACTTATAAAAATTCATTTATTTTCTAATATTTTTTATTTAAGTACTAACATTATCTTTTATTTATTAGAAACATGATAATCCTGAAGTTTTTTTTTTCTCATTCATGTTTGTCCATGTTGCTCTTGCACTAATGAGCATAGTGAGTGGATGGTGAAGGTTCCATAATTTTATCTCATTTGTATTTTAATATTATATGCATATTGCTTGTTAAATTAAATATTGATTTGTGTGTTAGTTTGCAATTAATATCTTTTAAATTATTTATATGTTTAAAGAGTGAATTTATTTATTTTCTCTTATTATTTTATTGTGATGCATTTATTTTAATACTTGAATTTAAATCTCTTTATTTTATCATGCTAGTGTTTAATACAATTGTGTTTAATTTATTTTATTTTAGTTGATTTTCGGGTGGGCTTTTATATATTGATAGGTTGTTGTTGAGTTGGGTTTTTAAGTCTGTGTTTAACTTGTTTTGGATCTACGAAGCCCGGCCCATGTCTGGCTTAGAACTCAGCCCATTTACATACCAAAAACGGCACCGTTTGATGATCAGATTTAATGAATTCCAGCTCTCTCTTTCTCGCATGCGACTTGTTCCTTTTCTTCTTCATTCTTCTTCCCCTGTTTCTATACTGTGAACCCGTGATTTCAGCCCCAAAATGTGTAGCCTTTCCTTCACCCATTTTATCCACGCGTTGCTCTATTAATTACCTAATACATAGATGATTATTTTCCCTCCACATTTAGCTCAGATACGTGCTTCACATGCTTAGTTTTCACCCTCAAAACTACCCCAAAAACAATAAGCTACTATTGTTTTTCTTCTCGATTTCGTATGAAAAAGGAGAAGAATCTCTTCCATGACGGCTTTACTTTGTTTTGGTGTGTCATGCATGATTTTTGTGCGCCTACAACCCATGCCTTTTCAGTTTATAAAAAAGGTAGTGATAGGCTTACTATTCTATCACTACCCATTTACTAATTTTCTTTATATTTGAATTTTTTATTTTTTTATTATTTTCTTTTAAGTATTTTTTTAACATTTTTAATCATTAAGAAAAATTAAAAATATATATATATATAATTTTACTAATAATCACTTCCTTAATCATTAAGTAAAATAAAAAATTAAATACAAAATGAGTAGTAAATGAGTAGTAATAGAATTGTAAGTCTATCATTTTCCTTATAAAAAGGGTCCGTCGACCCCTTGCAAAACCGTGCCAAACACTCCATTTTTCTAACCATTCTAGACACCCATTTTACCGCTTTGCCATACCCTTTGGTAAGCTCCTTTACCTGTTTTATTGATTAATTATTTTATGTGTTGTTTAATCTATTTACGTGGTCATATTTACATGTAAGTATTTAGTTTAGTTAAATAATAATTACATTTTATTTTATTTATTTATGTTTAAGTGTTTAAATTATTTTGTTCATAAGTATTTATTGGTAGTATCTGAGTTGTTTTATATATGTCGTTTTATTTACGTTTATTTGTTTTAATTATTTTTGTTAATGGTATTTACTATATATATTGGTGTTGTTTTATTTTTAGTGTCTTATTTATGTTTGTGCAATGGGTGCAAGTTTAGTGGCGTGCTCGTTGTTTAAAGTGCGGGTTGACGTTTTGGCATTTTTACGATCACCCAGAGTTTTTATCGAACGTGTAGTAAGTAGCAGTTATTATGATTTGTGTTTTGTTTGATTTATTTATTTTTTATTTATTAAAAACTTTTCTTGATAGCTTGAAGTGTTGGTATCTATTTAATAATTATAATAATAATAAAATTTACAAGTAGGTTGGTTGGGCCTGAGGCCATTAAATGAAAGATGAGATCACCTCATAGTTGGTTTCATTGTGATTGAATTGTTGTGAAAATTATTTGTTGAAATTATAAATATTTGGTTGAATGGTTTTTTTCGTGTGTAATATTGTTATGCCATCCAATAACAGCCTACTATGCAATAATTATTTCTTGATTGGTCTGATTATTTATGGAATGTGAGGAGTTATGAGGATTGTATTGTTGGGTGGTTTATGGTCTAGTATAGTCGTAGTGGTGGGTGCGTGTGTATCACGACCTCAAGTCTAGATAGGACATTATCTTAGTGGAGCTCATTTGGTCACTCGAAAGTGAAATTGTTAAACCCAAAGTTTCAAGTCGTATCTACGTATAGATTTTGATGATAACAAATAATATTTAAAACTCAAACTCAAATTGTTTACGCATGAAGGGAGCTAAACACATCAAAAAATCGAGCATAAGCAAGAAAAAGATCAAGTCTACAATTGATGCTCATAGAGTAATTTTGTACATCTCTTGATAAAATTCGAAATGGGATTAAGGTTTAAAATTAATACTTTCTCATAAAGCATCAAATAGCATATTTTATATATGCATGACATCATTAAAATATTTAATTTCAAAATTTTTTTTTTCATGTGCATGACATATGCATGATGTCATTAAAAACTTTAATTTCGAAAATTATTTATTGCAAATACATGACATATGCAATGACTTCATCAAAATTTGAATTTTGAATTTGAAAGATAATTGAGTGGGACTCATTTGCCTATAAATAGTTCACTTGTGTTTTGCAAAAATCACTACAACAAGAGCCTTTGCATTTTTATTTCAAAAAACTCATTCTCTCTTCTCTAAATTTTGTGCCTTAATCCTTGTTCATTTTGAGAAAGATATAGATTGCGTTGTATTGTTTTTATCTCACTCATTGAAGAGTGTATTCTGATAACCTACCCATTATCAGCTTTTGTATTTGTAAGAGGGTGCGTATAACCCTTATGTGTGTAAAAGGTGTTCTACATAGGGAATAGTTGAATCTCCAAGTATGAGGTGATTGGAAGTATAAAGGTTGTTCTACATGAATTCTTTGGAGCGGTATTGCTCAAAGGTATAATAGGTTTATATCTCCACCTAAATGAGATTGAAAAGTGAATTTGGGATCCTCAAGAGGTAGTTTAAGGCGAGGACGTAGGTAGTGGGGCTGAACCTCATTATAATACTGAGTTTGCTTCTTTTTGCCCTTACTATTTATGTTTCTTACTGCTTCGTATTTTGTTTATATTTTATATTGTGCATTTAGTTTATAATTTTTAATTTTTTTATATAACCTAATTCACCCCCCTCTTGTATTAGTCATCTAGGCAACAATTAGTATCAGAGTAAGAGCTCTATTATAAAATTAATTATCTCTTGAGTTAAGATCATATGGCTAACATTGCAGCTACATTCGTTGAAAGTCAATCCAGTAGTCGGCCTCCGTTATTTTGTAGAAATAATTATACTTTCTGGAAAGCTAAAATGAGAATATTTCTTCAGTCTTAAGGTCAAAAAATCTGGAAATGTATTGTAAATGGGCCTTATATTCGAACAAAAATTGTTGATGAAGTAAAGGTCAACAAGGAAGAAGAAAAGTTTGATCATGAAAACGATAGACTTTATACAGTGAATGTAATGACTATGAATTATTTGTATAATTTTCTAAATGGTAATGAATTTAACAAAATAATGACTTGCAGGACAATAAAGGAAATTTGGGACAACTTAGAAATAACTTATGAATGAATTTTGCAAGTCAAAAAATCAAAAATTTATATTTTTACGCATGAATATGAAATGTTTAAAATGATTGATGATGAATATATTTCTTCTATGTATACTCGTTTTACTAACATTATAAATAACTTGACAACTCTTGAAAAAATTTATTCTAACTTGAAGATAATAAGAAAAATTTCCAACTCTCTTCCAATACGTTGGGAATCAAAAGTGACAGCGATTCTTGAAGGTAAAGACCTCAAAAAACTCGAAATAAATGAACACATTGGGTCACTTATTACTCATGAGTACACATTGAAAAGAGGAAAAGAAGAAGAAAAGCAAAAGAAGAGCTTGGCACTCAAAACTGTTCCCCATGAAAGTGAAAGCGATGAAAACGAGGAAAGCGATAATAAAGATGAAGAAATTGCAATGATCACAAGAAGATTTTAGATATTCTTAAAGAATAATAAAACTCCTCCAAGGAAATCTTTCAAACAGTTTTTCAACAAAGATACCAGGTAAAAATGACTCATTAATTTGTTATAAATGCAAAAAGTTAGAACATATCACGGCAGATTGTCCCCTGCTAAAGAAAGATCGGTACAAAGGCAAGAAAGCAATGAAAACTACATGAGATAATGATTCAAGTAGTTCAGACAGCAATGCAAGAAATGAAGAATCTGCAAATCTTTGTTTTATAGTTAAAGATAATCTTGAGGTAACAAATTTCGAAAATATTAAAAATCTTTCTTATGAAGAATTATGAAATGTTTTAAAAGAGATATATGAGAAATTTGAAAAATTAGGTATCAAGTATACTGCATTGAAAAAGAAAAATTCTTCTTTAATAAATGAAATTGATGTTTTGAGAAAAGAAAATACAGTTTAAAAATATGAGAATGATGAACTGAAAAATAAAGTAGCTGATTTAGAAAAAATTGTTGAAAACTTTATTAATAGAAAACGAAACTTTGAAAAACTTCTTAGTAGTCATAGATGTGTTATTAATAAGGTAAGATTGGGATAAATGCCAAAAGAAAAACTCAAATCTTATAAAAAAAAAATTTGATAAACCTAATAAATCAAAATCAGATTTTCAAAATTGTTTTCTTAAAAATAAATTTATCAAAGAAAAATATTATTACAATCATTCAAGATCTTTAAAGATGTCATATGTTATTTGTAATTTTTGCAATAGAAATAGTCATAATTATCATACTTGTCCTATTAGAAGAAAACATATAATGACTATTAGAGTTATATGGGTACCAAAGAATCTTGTTTCTTCTAATACTAATAAATAAAGGACCCAAAGAACTTGAGTACCAAGAAAAATTATTTTAATTGTTTTGACAGGTATGCATGAAGTCTTCCATAGGTAAAAGTAAATAGTTTTTAGACAACGGATGTTCAAGACACATGACAGGAGATAAAACTAAATTCATTGACCTCACTTCTAAAGAAGAAGGACACATGACATTTGGAAACAATTCAAAAGGAAATATCATAGGAATAGGTAAAGTTGGTAAGAAGTCTTATCTCATAATTGAAGATGTTCTACTGTTGATGGTCTAAAATATAATCTTTTAAGTATAAGTCAATTATGTGATAAAAGATTTACAGATACTTTTAAAAAGGATAAGTGCATTATTTTGAATAATCATTATTGCAATATTTTTTTTATTGCTCTTAGAAACAATAATGTTTATACAATCGAATTGAAGAAATTACCTCACAAGATACTATTTGTTTATCAGCTCAATATGAAAATAGTTGATTATGGTATAGAAAGTTAGGTCATGCAAACATGAAATTTATTTCCAAACTTTCAAAAAATAATCTTGTTAGAAGTTCACCAAAAGTGAACTTTTTTAAAAACAAAATCTGTTATGCATGCGAGTTTGGTAAACAAATAAAAACTTCTTTCAAAACCAAAAAACATATTTCCACTACTAGACCATTGCAACTAATACACATGGACCTTTTTGGACCAAACAAAGTTGCGAGTCTGGGAGAAAAATATTATACATTTGTTATTGTTGATGATTTCTCTAAATATACTTGGGTCATCTTTCTCGCTCATAAAAATGAGGTACATAATGTCTTTACCAAGTTATGCAAGAGAATTCAAAATGAAAAGAACTATACTATCTCAAACATCCGAAGCGATAGGGGAAAAAAGTTTGTTAATAAAGATATTGAATTTTTTTATGATAAAAATAATTTTGTGCATGATTTTTCTACTCCTTAAACTCCTCTACAAAATGGAATAGTAGATAGGAAGAATAGATCTCTTCAAGAAATGGCAAGAAAAATGCTTAATAAAAATAATTTACTTAATTATTTTTGGGTTGAAGCGGTAAGTACTGCATGTTATGTTATAAATAGAGTTATGTTAACGTCTAAATTAGATAAAACTCCTTATGAGTTTTGGAATGAGAATAAGCCCAACATTAGTTACTTTTATATATTTTGATGCAAATATTTTATTCTTAATGATAGGGATAATTTAGAAAAGTTTGATACAAAATCTGATGAAGGTATCTTTCTTGGGTATTCTACAAATAGTAAAACTTATAGAATATTCAATAAAAGGGTTTTGACTGTACAAGAATCTATGCATGTAGTATTTAATGAATCTAACTCTCTACTCTCCAAGAAATTTATTGATGAAGAAACAGAGGGTACAAATAACACAAATAGTCTCAATCTCAACAAAGAGAATACAATGAAAGAAGTCCAACATGAAGACTTAAGGAAAAATCATCAAGACTTAATACAAGATGCGACCAAACAATAGAAATATGTGAAAGATCATCCAGTGGAACAAATTCTAGGAGAACCTTCACGAGGTGTAAGTACTCGATCATCTCTTAGAAATATTTGTAATCATATTGTTTTTCTATCTCAAACTAAACCTAAAAATATTGCTAAAGCACTTATTGATGAATCATGGATTCTAGCTATGCAAGAAAAACTAAATCAATTTGAAAGAAATGATGTTTGAACACTTGTTCCTAGACCTAAAACTCATGATGTTATTAGAACTAAATGGGTCTTTAGAAATAAAAAGGATAAGTCTGGAATCATTACTTAAAACAAGACTCGACTTGTAGCCCAAGGTTTCAACCAAGAGGAAGGAATTGATTACAATGAGAAATATGCACCAGTCGCAAGATTAGAAGCTATTTACATGTTACTTGCATATGCATATTATAAATATTTCAAGTTTTTTCAAATGAATGTTAAAAGTGCTTTCTTAAATAGTTTTATAAATGAAGAGGTATATGTTGAGCAACGTCCAGGTTTTAAAAATCATATTTATTCTAATCATTTTTTCAAACTCACAAAAATTTTATATGGACTCAAACAAGCTCCTAGAGCTTGGTATGAGAGGTTTAGTGGTTTTTTGATTGAAAAAAGTTTTTCAAGAGAAAAGATCGATACAACTCTTTTTATCAAATATGAACAAGATGATATTCTTCTGGTTCAAATTTATGTGGATGATATAATATTTGGTGCTACTAATAAAAAAAATATGTCAAGATTTTGCTAACAGTATGCAGGAAGAATTTGAAATGAGCATTGTAGGAGAACTTAACTTCTTTCTTGGATTGCAAATCAAGCAAGCAAAAAGTGGAACATTCATTAATCAGTCAAAATATATCAAAAAGTTACTCAAAAGCTTTGAGATGGACGGTGTGAAGGTAATTGGAACACCAATAAGTCCAACCACCAAACTTCATAAAGATAAAAGCGGTAAGTGTAAGTCAGTTGACTCAAAGGTATATCAAGATATGATTGGTGGTTTATTATATTTGACAACTAGTAAACTTGATATTATGTTCAGTGTATGTTTATATACCTATTTTCAAACATCTCCAAAGCAATCTCATTTGATTGCAGTCAAGCATATTTTTAGATATCTTGCTGGTACCATTGACCTAGGATTATGGTATCCTAAGCACACTTCTTTCAATCTTATTAGTTATTCAGATGCGGATTATGCTGATTGCAAAGTTGATCGAAAAAGTATTAGTGAAAAATATCATTTTTTAGGTCATGCACTTGTTTCATGGTTTAGTAAAAAGCAAAATTTTGTTGCATTATCTACTGCTGAGGCAGAATATGTTGCTGCAGGCAGTTGTTGTACTCAAGTTCTTTACATGAAGCAACAACTTGAGGATTTTAAACTTATATACAATCATATTCCTATTAAATGTGATAATACTAGTGCTATAAATCTTTCAAAGAATCCAATATAACATTTTAGGACCAAGAATATTGAAATTAGATATTACTTTCTTGGAGATCATGTGCAGAAGGGTGATATTGTATTAGAATTCACTAGCATACATGGTCAATTGGCAAACATTTTTACAAAACCCCTACCAGAAGATAGACTATATATAATTAGAAGAGAAATAGGAATGATGCATGCCATGAATATCTGCTAGATATTTTTTATTCCATTATTTCAAATGATTTACAAAAGCTTAAGGCTTCTAACCTCATCATTCAGATGCATTTGCTTTCCATAGATCAACATTGTCTAAAGGATTAGGCAATCAAAATGAAGAGGCAAGCCAGGATTTTAAATCATTATTCTGTTGCTTTAACTCTACTACTTTTTTGTTTGACTCATAAACAAATCGTTGAAATACAGAGACCGTTTCACTAAGTTTCTTAACTTCGCGAGTTTTAGACTGCAACCGAGCAAAAAAAGCGATGATAGATGATGAGTATCGAGTTTCGAGACTCATCAGCTCGTAAATGGCATCATGATCTGATTTATTAACCAAATTAGTGTTTTGTTACTTCCTGGAGCCTACAACAGATGCAGAAATAGTTTGAGGTAAAGAATACCTCATATCTTGATCACGAGAAGCAATGAAAGAAAATTGATGAGCCATTGAAATTTTGTAGAGTGAGAATGAAGATAAACTATAAAAATGAGAAGAAGATTTGATGCGAATTAGATAAAACTAAGAATTACTTTTATAAAGATGGAAATAAGTACAAGACAAACTGTCATCTCTTCAAATTTTACTTAGTCAAACTTACAAGATATGCCGGATGCATATTGTCAAAAGTTACCGAAGTAAGCCAACGAGATTAATTACAAATTTCCCTATTTCTCTTGTGAAATGCTGCCATTATCTGCCGATATTGACTTTGTGCATGAACTCTCACTCGTTCCGATTTCTCTATTTGAAGTTTCAGAACACAAGCAAATTCTATCAAATCTTTATTTTTTTGCTTTAATCTCTTATTCTTTCTACATTTATTTGCAAGCTTTTGATGCAGAATAGATATTTGATTGTTAAGTCGATCAACCTTATTTGCCCCCGCTAGTAATCTCCGAGACATGGTCGTAACAGAGGCAGCATATTGAGTACTGAGAGTTCTTGATGCTGCAACAACCTCAAAATCAATCCTACCAGAAAAATGTGTTTCTGCTTCTATCATGGTATTGACTGTATGAGGAGATAAAATGACTGGTTGAGACGGTTCTTGGTTCAAATTCGGAAGATTACTAGAAGAAATTTTCTTTGTCATTCTGTCGTTTTGGATAAACAGATATTTGATCAATAAGCAATGTGAGATTTTTCTTGTGAGTGTTCGATAGGTAAAAATGGTCTTTTAAACAGCAACTTAAAACTTTCAAACCTTTATAAAATCTCGTTGGTTAACAACATCAAGCAGATTTGAATCTCTTTCCTCACTGAATTGCCAGAGTTAGGCCTCCAGCCTTTACAATTTTGTCGGATACGGGAGTTAGGCATAAACTTTTGCAGCTTTGTCGAACTCGAGTGGCTTTGATTATTCAACACTCTACAGTTTCTACTAAACGCACCGTTTTATTTGGGTATTGGTTATTATGGAAAAGAAATCGTATAAAACCAATTGCAGTTCCTTTTTAATGATGTCAAAAGGGGGATAAGTCTTATACTAGTATTATACTACCATGTTATATATGCTAGAATCATGTATATATTTTATTTGAAAAGTTAACGCATATTTTCAGGGGGAGCTTAAGTATTACTGCAGGTCGCATATTTCTATTAAATATTTGTCATCATCAAAAATGGGGAGATTGTTGAACCCAAAGTTTCACGTCTCATATCTATGTATAGATTTTGATGATAACAAATAATATTTAAGACTCAAACTTAAATTGTCTACGCATGAAGGAAGCTAAACACATCAAAAAATCAAGTATGAGCAAGAAAGAGATCAAGTCTACAAATGATGCTCATAGAGTAATTTTTTATATTTCTTGATAAAATTCGAAATTGGATTAAGGCTCAAAATTAATATTTTCTCATAAAGTATCAAATTACATTTTTTACATATGCATGAAATCATTAAAATATTTAATTTAAAAATTATTTTTTTCATGTGCATGACATATGCATAATATCATTAAAAGTTTTAATTTTGAAAATTATTTATTGCAAATGCATGACATATGCAATGACTTCATCAAAACATATGACATATGCAATGACTTCATCAAAATTTGAATTTTGAATTTGAAAGATGATTGAGTGGGATTCATTTGCCTATAAATAGCTCACTTGTATTTTGCAAAAATCACAACAACAAGAGCCTTTGCATCTTTCTTTCAAAACACTCATTCTTTCTTTTCTAAATTTTGTGCCTTAATCCTTGTTCATTTTGAGACAAATATAGGTTGCGCTGTATTATTTTTATCTCACTCATTGAGGAGTGTATTCTGATAACCTACCCATTATTAACTTTTGTATTTGTAAAAGGGCACGTATAACCCTTGTGTATATAAAAGCTGTTCTACACAGAGAATAGTTGAATAACCAAGTGTGAGGTGATTGGAAGTGTAGAGGGTGTTCTACACGGATTCTTTGGAATAGTGTTGCTTAAAAGTGTAATAGGTTTATATCTCCACCTGAAGAAGATTGAATAATGAATTTGAGATTTTCAAGGGGTAGCTTGAGGTGAGGACATAGGCAGTGGGGCTGAACCTCGTTAAAATACTGAGTTTACTTCTTCTTGCCCTTACTTTTTATATTTCCTGCTACGTCGTATTTTGTTTATGTTTTATATTATGCATTTGGTTTATAATTGTTAATTTTTTTATATAACCCAATTCACCCCCTCTTGTATTAGTCATCTGGACAATAGAAATATACTGACGTGATGTCCCTTAGGTTGTCGTTGGGTGACAACGAATCAGACAAGATGGTAACGCTCTCGTGCCGACTTCATGCCTCCTTTGCTTGCGAGGGTTAAGGGATCTTGGTCATGGAACTCGCCAGACGCGATTAGCTGGACATCGCCTGTTACAAAATTACATGCACGATCATTACTCGTGTTATGGCGAAGAGAGCTAGAGTATATAGATGGTCCCTAGGAGAGACCATGATATACATGTGTTAACAAATTGGAAATGTGTTGTGAGTAAGAAATTGAATTTTTGCCGGGTTTATGTATGAGGTCATTTCTAAGAAAGGACGGATGTAGATGCGTTCCTTTCTGGAAAATGATGGTCCATTAATGATTTCCTTTCTAGGAAAGGATGGTTTGATGATGAGGTCATTTTTGGGAAAGGACGGTTAGTTATGCTATGTTACTTTTTTGAAAAAGACGTAGTGTGTTGTGTGCACCCCTTTTTGAGAAATGACAGTTGGGTGTATTTGTGAACTTCCTTTATGGGAAAAGAAGTCAGTGTGTAGATTTTATTTTGGCTTAGTTGAGAATAATTGAGCATATTGTTGATTATAATTATTTCTTTGTGTGCTAACTACTACTTACTAAGATTTGCATCTCATGTGATGTATTTGGTCCACCTATTATTCCACTTTATGAAACTGTAGCTTTGATGCAGAGGATCAATCCCGGAGGATCATTCCGAGGGGCAAGCTCCACCAGGGAAGTAAACTTGTATGATGTCAAAGATGGAGATTATAATCCCAGATGTTGTTAATTATCTTTTCTTTCTTTCTATTAGATGACTGTATAATTTCTACTTGGAGAATTATATTTCAGACTGGTTTGCAAGTTTTACCTTTCTGGTACTATAATAGATGACTTTATTTATTCTTCGCTGTGAATATTTAATTGCACATTTATGCATGTTTAACACACATTCTAGGAGCACTAAACGATGGAATGATTAACCTGTATGATGATCATTCGGTGTCATGAGTCCCTTTAAATCCCAAGGGGAAGTTGTGGGCACCACAAATGGATCTTGCCAGTGCAGATAATTAAGTAAGCGGTGTAAATTTTCTTTCTAATTGCAGGAGAAAATAATAGAGATGCAATCAGCTTTTGGGAAATTCTCTCTTAGTGATATAGACATATTCACCCAAGTGCTCAGGACCAATTATAGTACTGTAAGAGATTTGGGATGTTCTCTCAAGCATCTGCCAGTTCATCCCCCATGACCTCCTAGACTTCACAAATTGATAATCTATACCAAAGATTTAGAAGTAGCCAGGCGAGAACGTGAGTATTTGAGGTCAAGAAAACAAAAGTTAGAATCTCTCTTGGACCAACAATTCGATCTAGATATGCATTTGCAAGAGCAGCAAAGAGATTAGGAGGAAGAATGTGCAATGCAGTCAAGAAATAAGTGCAAAGGGAGATGATGGTCTAGATGGAGCATGTTATGTCATTGCAGTAAAATCGTGATAAGCAAGGAAATAAAAGGAAATAAATTTTCTCAAACTTGTCATTGTTTATAACTTTGAATATCTAATTTTAAAACATTAGTAAGACATTGTAAGTTGTTGAAATTGATTATACAATTTGTATAATTTTTAATTTTATCAAATTTAACATTATTAACATGTATATTCGAATGTAAATAAGAAACATTCGCACACTAGCTCACATTCGAAACAACGTTCAAATTTAAATAGACAAAATTGCAACAAAACATTTATATGTTCTAGACAACATTCGAACATACTCATCCCCAAATGAATGAAACATTTGAATATAGTGTCCAAACATTATACACATTATGTTTGAACAAACATCCAAACGTATATTGCAATTAATGTTCAAACGTACACCATTCAAAAACAAATATGATACATTCGAACATCATTCCAATGAACGTCAACTTCTGTTATTTGAATATCAACTGGGCGGATTTACATTTGAATGTTAAGTTAGGCGTTCAAATGTTAATTTTTGTGATATATATCAACCTTAAAAAAAACTGAGCGTTCAAATGTTGCATCAAACGGTAGGCCTCCAACCATCACTAAAAATATTTATGTAATGATTGAATAGTAAACCATCACCAATTCTTATTCATGACGTACTTTAGGTGACGATCGTGGTGACAGTTTTAAACCATCACTAAATGTATTTTGTGACGTTTTGGTCACTTAATGTGATGCATGGTTTCGTTTGTAACTAAAACTCAAATGTGTTGTAGTGACTAATATTAGATTCGGGATTTACCAACAATTTCAAGTCTGATAGTTCGTGGGAGAAAGGGGTTGTTGTTGCTTCGTTGAACTTGACCATGTTGAATTTTGCAAAAGAATTCTCAGACATCTTAACTTGACTCTGATACTAGTGGTATGAGGTTTAAAGTCATTCTCAATCTCAAAAGCTAGTTCATGATGCTAGATTGTCTCTCACACTTATAAATTGACTAGTTATTCTATAATCGATGTGAGACAACTCCCGTACGTACAAAAGAGGGTGGGAGGAGCGCTCACTTCACCTATGATGAATTGAAGAGATGATGTTTTTGAATTAGTGAGGAGGAATGCTTTTGAGAGAGAGAGGCATAAAAACCAAAATCATATTATAATTACTTATAGTTAGTACAAATTGAACAAATGCCATGCTCAATTATTTCCAACGGCCAAGCATCACATTGGTACACTATTGAATCGATCTTTTTGAATAGCACTTCACAAATTTCAAGCAATTAGTTTCATGCGATACCTCCACTTTTGGAGATGACTGAAAAGCCTATGCATCACCCCCAAAGTCTCTTATGACGTAAGAATACAAGAAAATCATTAAAAATTTAGGTCTGGTTTGAATATATAAATACTTCAATTTTATTTCATCTCGTCTCAATATTTAAATATCATAATCATAAATTTTTTTATTTCAAAATTTCAACTTTGTCATCTAATTATTATTAAAATATATATTATCACAATTTCTCAAACTTTTAAATAAAACATAAAAAATAAATTGTAGTTTTTCAAATCTCAAACCAAAAATTATATTAAAATTTTAAAAAAAATTCATCTAACAATATTTTGACTTCATAAAATTTTTATCCAACTTTTTTCTCTCATTTCCCAAAGCCCCATAAAAAATATTTTAACTCAAATCATTTTAATATTATTCACAAACCATCTTGAAGGTTCATCCAGAAGGTTCGAATGTAGAGTGATACATTGATAACAAATAACATATTTTTGGTCAATGTATTTTTGTGGGATTGATACCATATTTACGAGGCCTGATTGAAATTATGAAATGAACAAATGGGAGTCTCACCATCATTTTTCATATCTTACCAAACTGTACATTCCATGGACACATAGAGGGGCTATGACCCGTGTGGACAAGATTTTGATAGAGTTCAATGGTACGTCTTGAATAACTGTACAGAGATTGAGTACTATTTAAGGTTAGTAATAGATCTACGTATCAACAAAGTTTTGCATATTCAAGTCATATGATATAATATAACTTGGTAGAAATTAATAATTCACATGAAAATGCGCAATGAACATTTATAACTACTTTAATCTAGTAGTGTAACTGACGTAGAAAAGAAGCATGTAGGGGAATTCACATTGTCGTTTGAAGCATATGTGTGACAGAGAACGATATAGAAAAACTCAGAAATGTAGGGTCACAGTTGAAGAGATTCACGAGAATGATAATATTGACTTTTATGAAATTCTAAAATATATAATAGGGTTAAAGTATGTTGGGAGATATATAGTTTAATTGTTTGGATGTACTTGATGAGATATTTCATTTTCTATGTTGGGAGTGCATAAATTTGTTAGTGTGTATACATTTTGGATCTAGTACGAGAACGATCATTTCATTCTCGCTTGCCAAACAAATCAAATTTTTTGTTTAAATAATCCAGAATATGGGAATTCATGGTGAGTAGTGGAGAAATTTGAACCAAAAAATGTATATGATTACATTCTAGAGGCAGATGAAGCACATGAACAATTTGATGGTTCAACAAATGAAGAAGCATATCAAGAAAATGAATCAGATATCAATCTATTTGTTAACCTAAGTCAATATGACATGGTCCCACTATGTACAGAAGACATTGAATCATAAGTGATTGAAGGTAAAATGTTAGACGAACATGAATATACTGACATGTCTAGTGAGGATGAGGGCGACTGGTTTGACAAAACTTATAGTGAATGAATCTAATATTTGTGTAAGTATAAATCCTATAAATATCCGTACCATTTGTATATACTATATTTAATTCATTACAATTTCAAATATATATGCCTCCTAAATACAAAGCAGCACGTACGTCATCCCCACTCTCACCCGGTGCCAACTCCCCTGTGTGTGGCTCACTGGCCATCAATAGTGGGCTAACATCACCAAATTCAGAACCAGGTATTTTATTAAATTAGATACCATATTTAACTCATTTTAATGAGTAAATATATTTTTTAATTGCTTTACAAGTAGTTGTTGTAAGTCAGCACTTAGGGAGAGGCACTACGAGAGATGTCTACATAGAGAAAAAAATGGGTAAAATTAAAGATATATTAAAGGGTTACACCGGTGGGTCCAATAATTTAATAGCTTGACTTTCTACCTATGTTGGTGTCCTCATTCGCACATATGCTCTGATGTTTGCATCGTACTGGGCTAACATTCTCCAAGATGTGAAAGATTACAATAAAAATTGTTGCCTGACAATGAGTTACTTCCTAAGAAACTAAGTATAAATTTAATTAAAACTAATTGTAGTTAGCGAGAGGATCAAGTAGCAGTTTAGGATTTGATGTTGAATATATTTCGGAGGTATAAAGGTCGATGTCATGTACACTATGAGAAGTTTAGCACAATGGTAGACGCGCACCAAAATCCATTCCAAGTAATGCTACCAAGCGAGTGAGAGAAAGTTTGTGATTTATTTGAAAATCATGGTTATAAGGTAATATCGCATTTAACTTTTTTTAATAGTAAGTGATAGATGAATTCGAATTTGCAACTTATAATATATTTTTGTTAGCAATAGAGTACTATGAACAAAGGAAATAGAACAAATTTAATGATACATCATCATGCAGGTTCTTGATCTTTTCATCGTTTGTATTAAAAAATAGTCAGTGGTACTAGCCCCGATCTCGTATTAGAATATACATTTTTCTCATTCAAGTTTTAATATAATTTTCCTTTTGCAGCAAACTAAAAGTTCTAGTGACTTTGATCTGACCCAATTATATATTAAAGCACATAAAAATACTGATGGTGTTTGGACCAGTCCTGAAACTATAACAAATTATATAAGTTTAAGTATATTAAGTCAAGTTTAATACAATATTCTTGTTACTTCTACTATTTTTTTTTTTTGTAGGAGTGAATGCAATTATCTGTCAACGATTCTCAGATCCTATCTCAATTTCTTAGATCACATTCTAGTTATTTAAGGGGCTTAAGGCAAACATCCTCAAGTTCATCAACATCTTTTAAGGCCAAATCCAAAGATGACAAAACTAAGGAGTTAGAGGCAGCACAACTTGTGATAGAACGATTGAGGTCTAAGAAACAAAAGTTTCTCACCGGTCCAATTAGGTAGAACAACGGAATTAGAGGCGATAATAGAAAATAGAAAGAAGTCGAGAACTGAAATAATGTTCAAATAATGGAATAGGATATCCCAAAATTCTATGCCACCACCACGATCTTAAATTTTTTTTTTCTTAATTGTCTTTTTATTGTTCTGTTCAATAATAATACTTGAATAAATGTGATGTATAAATTACATTTTTATAATATTAGTATTGCCTTTTTAATTAAATTTGAACTTGTGTAGCAGTACCGTTTGAACGGAAAATATACCGCTCGAACCGTATATTATACATTAAAAATTCATCCAAATGAACTAAAAGCATTTGAACGAGAAGTGAAAAAAATAGTCCGTTTAGACATTATTCGAACAACATGCAAGCCTGTTTGAATGAGAATAATTTCAATTAATTTATTTATTCGAATTGATAAGATCTGATCGAATGCTAACCTCGTTCAGACGGAATCAAATGTGACAATTGGTTCGAATAAAAAAATTATTTGTTCGAATACTATCTATCCATTCGAACAATAAACAGTAGCATTCGAACGAGTTTCGAAGATGAAAATCCTTCGTCTAAAAAAAGGTGCCTGTCTGAATGGATTAGGACAGGCCGGTGAGATTTCATATCTAAAAATAATTTTTAGAGACGAAATTCACATAAACTTTTTGAAATAGAAATTTGGAGAAAATTTTGAGACAAATTATTTTTGTCTCCAAAAGCTTTTTAGGACAAAAAATGAACTTTCTGAGACAAATTGAATATAGACGAAGCTGTTTTTTCTACTTATGCAAGCACAACTATTTGCAGTCCTAATAGATTCATCTGTAAGAGTTCTGATGTCACTAATTAAGCAAAATTGAATATGAGGTTGAGAGCATAGAGGCAATTGAGTTGCTTGCTATCTTCAATTCTGTGTAAATATGGGTATTCATAAGTTGATTGTGGAAAGCAATAGTCTGCTGACTGTTGACGCATTGAGGGATGGCAGCATGAACAACTCTGCTCTTGGTGGTCTTTTCTTGAGATTAAGAAGCTAGCTTCTTGCTTTGAAACTTGTAAATTCTCTCATGTTTATCGTGAAGGGAGTATAGTAGCACATAACTTAGCTAGGCTTGCTATTAATGTTGATATTATTTGTTTATGGTAGGATTGTATTTCAGACTGTATTTTTCAAGTCATATGGCTTGATGATTGTTGTTCATTTGATCCATTTGACTAATGAAGTTATTCCTTATATAAAAAAAAATAAAAATATAAAAATATAACCATTCTCTTGTAGTGATTGTTGCATGTAATACGTATTCTCTCATTAATAAACGAGCAATGCATGGGATCACGACATCGATTGATTATGATCATCGATACCTTCCATTGAAGTTTTGGAGAAGCTTGTTCTACATGTACGAGTATTAAAGCGTCGATCTCTAGAATCATTTTGTGTGGCAAATGATCTTGAATCTAATGATCACAATGGTCACTTGTGAAACTAGGTTTCTTTTATGAATAGTGTTACCCCCATCAAGGATGTACGTAGGTAAGATCATTTCTTCCTTAATCACTAATTAAAAATAATTATCGGAACTCATGTCGGGACCCATTTTGGGGGACAAGTAGCAATAATATTATTCTTATTCTGTTTTTTTTTTTTTTTTTTTTTTAGTTTGGAGGGAAGTTATAAGACATGATGCCTGTCCACTAAATATTAGTCGTATTAACCGCACTCTTCAACGTTCAATGATTCTAGCTAGCTTTGGAAAAAGGAAAATAAAAAGCGTGAATAATTGTAGTAGTAGACCCCACAAACTTTAATATCATGTGAAACAAGCAGCATCAAATTCCTGTGTTGTTGATAATTAAGAGTTTCTATCTGCGTCAAGCTCTTCATGATGTGGCCCAGGACTACTATCACTTTCTTTGCTTCTTTCTGGATAAGAAACCCACAATCACTTTTGATATAGGCCGGGTATTAACACACACATATATATATATATATAATAGGCGCTTGCTTGTGAAAGATCAATATATCAACGTCATGATTGTAAGGCCCGTAGCTGCAGCCCACAGCCCAGGCCACTCCAGCGTTGCAAGCCCAGCCCAGCCCACCACAAAACGGCGTCGTTTCGCCCCAGGTATTAACTTCTCCGCCCTTCTCCTTTCTTCTTCTTTCTTTTTCTTTCTTTTCCTTTCTTCCCTTCGGCACCGACGGTTTCAACTCCCCTGTTTTTCCTTCGGTTCCTTCCGATTTTCACTCACCCGTTGCCACGTCCAGCGGTTGTTGCAACAAGATGAAAGTGCTTCCGCCCACTCCTTGGATACTTAATTGGTGTGCTACGGATCGATCATCACCAGACTCTCTCCCTCCTTCTTCGGCAAATTGTTTCTCGGGCTGGGTCTCTCCATTTCCGACTGCCCTGTTCTCATTCACACATTTCCGCGCCGGTAAGCTGATGATCTCTTCCTTGCTCTAAATTTCTTCCGTCATTATACGATTCCGTTTTGGGCTTCTGGTTTTAACGTTGATTTGCTTGGGGGAAGAGATACTCTCGGGCCGATAGGCCATCATAGCGGAATGTAGGATTTTTGGTTTAACTTCTCTTCTCTTTGTTCCGTTGTGTTTTTCTTGTGGAGATTAGGGTAGTTACAACTCCAGATTTACACCCGCAATTTCTCCTCTTTTGGCAGTGCGTGACTCTCGGGTTTCAACGCTACAAGTGAATTGAGGTATTTTTTTTCAAGGTCTTTCTACTCTATAATGCATGCGTATAAGGGTAGGAGTTTCATGAGTATGTTCAGGAATTTTGGAAGGATTCAAAATTTTATGGCTGTGTTGTTGGGCTGGTTGGTTTTAATTGGGTAAAATGTTGTTTGGCTGGTTGGTTTTAATTGGGTAAAATGTTGTTTGGCTGGTTGGTTTTAATTGAGTAAAATGTTGTTTGGCTGGCTAGACCGATTGGTGGTGTTGAGGTCAATTATTTTGTTGCTAAATGATATTTTTTTTTGGGTGACTGTCTCGTTGGGTTGTAAGCTGGAAATTTAGGAATAAATGTTCATGTGAGCGTGGGATAGCAACCCGGATTGTTGGGGCTGGTCAGCACGTTATGGGTGTCGTTTGACTTGATATATGTAGCAAATTGTAACGCTTTAAGCTAGTGTAGTTTGAAGAAAGGAGTGTTGCAAAATTTTTCAGATTTGGAACTTTAGATTACCATTTTTATACTTATAGATTGGGTTTGCTGGCTGTTAATGTTAAGTTCTTTTTTTTAAATAGGCGACGAGAATCTTAGAGATCGGATTCCAAATTTTGATAATTCGCTACAGGAGTCAGGTAAGCGGGGCTCCTATCCTAGATTTACATAAAAAGAAAATTTGTTTGAGGTTGGTTTTTATAAAATGTGCATATTCTGTTTTTTTAAGAAAAAGGTGAAAAACAACCTCAGTATACGTTTTATGCATTCACTCATAAAAATTTATATGATAGAGAAAATTTTCTATTGACATGAAATGTGTAGACATGAGCAATATTTAACATGTTTCTGAACTATGCATAAGAGCGAACATTAATTTTGATGCTATCTTGTGCATGTAAAATAATATGTTTTGTTGTATTTTGGCTTGTATGGAAATGGATAAGAAAGTGAAAAACAAGTGGCTTAATATGATGTGTTTACGGAAAAACCTTTGGCATACTTATCTGTTTGTCTTTAATTTTGAATATGTTTCGGACATGATTATATGGATTCACGTGATATGGTTGGTACCTCCATGATACAATATGATAGGAGTGCAATCACTTTGGAAACAAAGTGATCCTTTTTTTTTATGTGTTACTTTCCTATGTGCACACTCGGGGCTCCGAGAACGAATGAGGGAAAGTCTCACAATATGATACTGCCTGGTTTGGCCACCGGGGATAGCACAACCCTACCACGGGGGTTAAACATGGTATATGTTTGAAAATGGATGAGATGTTACAGTTATTTTTGCCAAAGTGTTTTGAGTATAAAAAAAAAAAAAAAAAAAAAAAAAAAAGTTAGTTTTGGTGTATACTTTATGAAAAAATAAAGGTTCGCTCAGCTTTTGGATGGTTCATAAGTTTTGGAATTGTTTACTTTGAATAAAAGTTTTTCCGTTGCATGCTTAAGGATTTTATTTAAAAATGCTCATGATTTACATACTAGTATAGGTGTTTTGCTTACTGAGTTGTGGATGAACTCACCCCCTTATCTATATACATTTCAGATGAAGTGGAGGTCTCGCCTGAGGACCAAGGTTAATATATTGGGACCAGGATAGGCCGTCATGTTTGGGGTTGATGTGAAGACAATATTTATTATTTTGTTGTTACGTTATTTAGCATATTTAGATTAAAGTGCTAGTAGGATTTTTTTTGATGGGAAGTTTGTGGACCCTATGTGATGGCATGATTTTTTTTATTTAATGTATGAATTTTATGGATTTTTAGAATTTAATTGTTCTTTAAAATTTTGGAGATGAGGAATTATTTGTGGATTTGATCAGATATATTTTAGATAGAATTTGTAGATGAAAACAGGTCCAAGTCAAACAGGTTGATATTCAGGACGCCCCTTACGGGTACGGGGTGTCACAGTTGGTATCAGAGCAAAAGGTTTAAGGTTCTGCAGACTTATGCAATGAAGTTTAGGAATTTGAGGTTTAGAATTCGCCAACTTTAGGAATTATTTGAGGTGTAGAATTTAATAGACTAGTGAGCTGATTTCGTATGGTTGGAGATTGAAGGAATAGGTTTATGAATTTCTTATAATTATACTTGTGGTGGATACCTTACTTTTGGGGAATTGTATACCATTGTTGGACTACTATGACTACCCATCGATATTTATATAGTTTCTTGTATGTGTGCTTGTAATAAACGATTTGTTTAATAGTTCAAGTCTTCTCAGGATGCCGCCTCGCCGTGAACGAAGTGTATCGGATTTGAACGCAGCCAGGAATGAAAGGGAAGCAAATCCAAGAGCTTCTGAAGTACTCCGGGCAGCAGCACATCAATTGATAGACGATCTGGCACAAAATTCATCCGGCCGTCACCACACCACAAGTGAAAGGGGTTGCACCGTGGAAGATTTCAACAAACTGTGCCCCACATCTTTTGATGGGAGAGGCGACCCGATATTAGCTGAAGATTGGGTGCAGGACATTGAAGAGATATTTCGAGTCTTGCCTTGCACGGATGAACAAAAAGTGGCGTTTGCTACATTCAAGTTGACTGGGGAGGCGAAAAGGTGGTGGATCTCGGAAAGGACCATCAGGGAAGCTGAAAAGAATGAAATAAAAAGTTGGTCGCTGTTCAAGGAAGTTTTTCTGGAGCGTTTCTTCCCCATCTCAATGAAAGAGGATAAGGCGATGGAGTTTGCCACATTAGTCCAGGGGACGATGTCAGTACACCAATATGCAGCCAAGTTTACTGAGCTGGCACGCTTTGCAGCATATCTAATTCCTGATGAAGAGAAGAAGTGTCGCAAATTTGAACAAGGATTGAACGAGAAGCTGTATGAACGAGTGATGGGTTTCCAGTTGAAAAAGTTCACAGAGTTGGTGAATAAGGCCACTTTGTTTGAGGGATGCCTTCAGAGGAGCGCCACCTTACTTGATCAAAGGAAGAGGTCTACCCCATCTGGATATCATACAAGCAACAACCAAGGACAGTGGAAGAAGAGAAATGAAGGGGGTAATTCAAGCAAGAGGCCAATTCAGAGTGATCAGCAGCCTTATCATTGTAGAACTTGTGACCGTGTTCACACGGGAAGGTGCCGGAAAGAGTTAGGCTTATGTTACCGGTGCGGCAAGTCGGGCCACTACCTCAGGGATTGCCCGCTTACTTTGGGCAGCAATAGATCTGCCCCACTACCACCCCCACCCAGGACTGGAGGGGCGCCACGAAGTAATACCCAACGCCCTACTGCACCTGCTCGGGTTTTCGCATTGACACCAGGAGAGGCTGAAGGCAGGGAGGATGTGATCACAGGTATTATTCCTTACTTTTCTTTTAGGAATGACTTAGTAATTATTGTGGATGTTAAATCAAAGGATACTTTGTATGTGATCACAGGCATTCTTTCTTTGTTTTCTAATCATGCCACTACACTGTTTGACTCTGGGGCAACACATTCCTTTATTTCTAAGAATTTTGCCAAATTCTGCTCATGGGAAGGTGAAAGGTTGGATTTTGACTTAGTGGTCTCAACTCCGACGGGGACTACAGTGTCTTGTCACAAAATTCTCCGCGGCTGTCCTATATCTATTGAAGAGAGATTGATGCCTGCTGAGCTTATTATTTTTGACATGATTGGATTTGATGTAATCTTGGGTATGGACTGGTTGGCTTCATACCATGCCAGTATTGACTGTTTTAAAAAGGAGATAGTTTTCAAGCTTCCTGAAGGAGATGAAATTCGATTTGTGGGAACGAAAGTGCGATTATTCCCATCAATCATATCAGCAGTTCAGGTTGGGAAATTATTGCGAGATGGCTGTCAAGGATTTTTAGCTTGTGTAATAGATGCACCAAAAGAAGAGTTGAGCCTAGAAGAGATTCCTGTGGTGAGAGAGTATTCGGAAGTGTTTCCTGAAGATTTGTCTGGATTGCCACCTGACCGAGAAGTAGAATTCACTATCGACCTTGTGCCAGGCACAACACCTTTGTCCAAGGCTCCTTATAGAATGGCGCCATCGGAGCTCATTGAACTTAAAGAACAGTTACAAGATCTATTAGACAAGGGTTTTATCCGACCCAGTGTGTCCCCATGGGGTGCTCCAGTGTTATTTGTGAAGAAGAAAGATGGAACGATGAGAATGTGCATTGACTATAGAGAACTCAACCGAGTAACCATCAAGAATAAATATCCCTTACCTCGCATAGAAGACCTGTTTGATCAACTACAGGGTGCGCAAGTTTTCTCGAAGATTGACCTTCGATCAGGGTATCATCAATTGAAGATCAAGGCTGAAGATGTATCCAAGACTGCTTTCAGGACCAGATATGGCCACTATGAGTTTCTGGTCATGCCTTTTGGTTTGACTAACGCCCCAGCGGTATTCATGGATTTAATGAACAGAGTATTTCATGGATTCTTGGATAAATTTGTGGTTGTCTTTATTGACGACATCCTAATCTATTCTAAGAGCAAGAAGGAGCACGAGGAACACTTGAGGCTAGTACTCGGGACACTTAAAGAAGAAAAGTTGTTTGCTAAACTAAAGAAGTGTGAGTTTTGGCTGAATGCAGTTACATTTCTGGGGCATGTTGTCTCAAAGGAGGGCATTTCAGTGGACCCCGGGAAAGTGGAAGCAGTAGTGAACTGGTCAGCACCGAAAAATGTACATGAGATTAGGAGCTTCTTGGGATTGGCGGGATACTATCGCCGATTCATTGAGGGTTTTTCCAAGATAGCAGTTCCCCTCACCGCACTCACAAGGAAGAACAAGAAGTTTGAGTGGACGGAAAAATGTGAAGAAAGCTTTCAGAATTTGAAACAGCGACTAGTGACCGCCCCAGTTTTAACAGTTCCCACCGCGAGAGGTGGGTTTGTGGTATATAGTGATGCTTCAAGACTGGGTTTAGGGTGTGTATTAATGCAACATGGGAAAGTTATAGCCTATGCTTCACGGCAACTAAAGACACATGAACAAAATTACCCCACACATGATTTGGAGTTAGCAGCAGTTGTGTTTGCACTTAAAATTTGGAGGCATTATTTATATGGGGAAAAGTGTGAAATCTACACAGATCACAAAAGCTTAAAGTATTTCTTCACCCAAAAAGAATTGAATATGAGGCAGAGAAGATGGCTCGAGCTAATAAAGGATTATGATTGTAATATCAATTATCACCCAGGCAAAGCGAACGTTGTAGCTGACGCCTTGAGTAGGAAATCAATGAGTTCAGCAGTAGCATCCCTTACTACTCAACACCAGCTACTAATGGACTTAGAAAGGGCTGGTATTGAGATCATCACCAATGATACAAGTGCTTTCGTGGCTAGTTTAATAGTGCGACCAGATTTGTTAGAGAAAATCAAAGCAGCTCAGAAAGTAGATACAGCATTGATAAAGCTAGTGGAGGAAGTTAAGAACGGGGACAAAGCTGATTTTAGCATTTCTGAAGATGGAGTTCTGAAGTTTAGAGATAGATTGTGTGTACCTGCAGATGATACACTAAAGAAGATAATCCTTGAGGAGGCACACCGCTCTTTATACACAGTTCATCCAGGGAGTACCAAGATGTATCGGGATTTGAGAGAGTCTTTTTGGTGGAACGGTATGAAGAGAGAAATTGCTAAGTTTGTAGAACAGTGCCTGACTTGTCAACAGGTGAAGGCAGAACATCAGAGACCAGCAGGGTTGTTACAGCCATTACAGATTCCGGAATGGAAGTGGGAGCATATATCCATGGATTTTGTGACAGGTTTACCAAGGGCTTTAAACGGACAAGATGCAATATGGGTAATCGTCGATCGCTTAACGAAGACTGCGCGTTTTGTGCCCATTAAAGTTTCTCATAAGTTGGAGAAACTAGCGGAGCTATACATACAAGAGATCGTGAGGTTACACGGGATACCAGTATCCATTGTATCAGATAGAGATCCTCGTTTCACCTCTAGATTTTGGAGAAGTTTGCAAGAGGCAATGGGTACTAAGTTGAATTTTAGTACGGCTTATCACCCTCAGACAGATGGACAATCCGAAAGAACTATTCAGATTTTAGAAGACATGTTGAGGGCATGTATAATGGACTTTAAAGGAACTTGGATAAGACATTTACCATTGGTGGAATTTGCTTATAATAACAGTTTCCAGACTAGTATTGGGATGGCACCGTATGAAGCATTGTATGGCAGAAGGTGTAGGTCTCCGTTATATTGGGATGAAGTTGGTGAAAGAAAAATCTTGGGGCCAGAGATCATTCAGAAGACCACAGAAAAGATTGACATTATTCGAGCCAGAATTAAAGCAGCTCAGGGTCGACAAAAGAGCTATGCCGATAACCGCCGCCGTCCACTAGAGTTTGAGGTGGGAAATGAAGTATTCTTGAAGATAGCACCAATGAAAGGGGTTATGAGATTTGGAAGTAAGGGCAAGTTGAGCCCTAGATATATTGGGCCTTTTGAGATTCTTGAGCGGGTTGGACCATTGGCATATAAGTTAGCACTTCCTCCGAATCTGACGGGAGTGCATAACGTATTTCATGTATCCATGCTGAGAAAGTATATTCCCGATCCAACTCACATCATTCATTATGAGCCGCTACAGATTCAGGAAGATATGACATATATCGAAGAACCAGTGCGGATCTTAGAAAGGAAAGCACACAGGTTGCGGAATCGTAGCATCCCCATGGTTAAGGTTTTGTGGAGTAATCATACAAGTAGTGAAGCTTCCTGGGAACTCGAGGAGGAAATGCGAGAGAAATACCCACACATCTTCAACGAGGATTATGAACTCTTGTAGCAAATTCCGAGGACGGAATTTATTTTTTAGGAGGGGAGGATGTAAGGCCCGTAGCTGCAGCCCACAGCCCAGGCCACTCCAGCGTTGCAAGCCCAGCCCAGCCCACCACAAAACGGCGCCGTTTCGCCCCAGGTATTAACTTCTCCGCCCTTCTCCTTTCTTCTTCTTTCTTTTTCTTTCTTTTCCTTTCTTCCCTTCGGCACCGACGGTTTCAACTCCCCTGTTTTTCCTTCGGTTCCTTCCGATTTTCACTCACCCGTTGCCACGTCCAGCGGTTGTTGCAACAAGATGAAAGTGCTTCCGCCCACTCCTTGGATACTTAATTGGTGTGCTACGGATCGATCATCACCAGACTCTCTCCCTCCTTCTTCGGCAAATTGTTTCTCGGGCTGGGTCTCTCCATTTCCGACTGCCCTGTTCTCATTCACACATTTCCGCGCCGGTAAGCTGATGATCTCTTCCTTGCTCTAAATTTCTTCCGTCATTATACGATTCCGTTTTGGGCTTCTGGTTTTAACGTTGATTTGCTTGGGGGAAGAGATACTCTCGGGCCGATAGGCCATCATAGCGGAATGTAGGATTTTTGGTTTAACTTCTCTTCTCTTTGTTCCGTTGTGTTTTTCTTGTGGAGATTAGGGTAGTTACAACTCCAGATTTACACCCGCAATTTCTCCTCTTTTGGCAGTGCGTGACTCTCGGGTTTCAACGCTACAAGTGAATTGAGGTATTTTTTTTCAAGGTCTTTCTACTCTATAATGCATGCGTATAAGGGTAGGAGTTTCATGAGTATGTTCAGGAATTTTGGAAGGATTCAAAATTTTATGGCTGTGTTGTTGGGCTGGTTGGTTTTAATTGGGTAAAATGTTGTTTGGCTGGTTGGTTTTAATTGGGTAAAATGTTGTTTGGCTGGTTGGTTTTAATTGAGTAAAATGTTGTTTGGCTGGCTAGACCGATTGGTGGTGTTGAGGTCAATTATTTTGTTGCTAAATGATATTTTTTTTTGGGTGACTGTCTCGTTGGGTTGTAAGCTGGAAATTTAGGAATAAATGTTCATGTGAGCGTGGGATAGCAACCCGGATTGTTGGGGCTGGTCAGCACGTTATGGGTGTCGTTTGACTTGATATATGTAGCAAATTGTAACGCTTTAAGCTAGTGTAGTTTGAAGAAAGGAGTGTTGCAAAATTTTTCAGATTTGGAACTTTAGATTACCATTTTTATACTTATAGATTGGGTTTGCTGGCTGTTAATGTTAAGTTCTTTTTTTTAAATAGGCGACGAGAATCTTAGAGATCGGATTCCAAATTTTGATAATTCGCTACAGGAGTCAGGTAAGCGGGGCTCCTATCCTAGATTTACATAAAAAGAAAATTTGTTTGAGGTTGGTTTTTATAAAATGTGCATGTTCTGTTTTTTTAAGAAAAAGGTGAAAAACAACCTCAGTATACGTTTTATGCATTCACTCATAAAAATTTATATGATAGAGAAAATTTTCTATTGACATGAAATGTGTAGACATGAGCAATATTTAACATGTTTCTGAACTATGCATAAGAGCGAACATTAATTTTGATGCTATCTTGTGCATGTAAAATAATATGTTTTGTTGTATTTTGGCTTGTATGGAAATGGATAAGAAAGTGAAAAACAAGTGGCTTAATATGATGTGTTTACGGAAAAACCTTTGGCATACTTATCTGTTTGTCTTTAATTTTGAATATGTTTCGGACATGATTATATGGATTCACGTGATATGGTTGGTACCTCCATGATACAATATGATAGGAGTGCAATCACTTTGGAAACAAAGTGATCCTTTTTTTTTATGTGTTACTTTCCTATGTGCACACTCGGGGCTCCGAGAACGAATGAGGGAAAGTCTCACAATATGATACTGCCTGGTTTGGCCACCGGGGATAGCACAACCCTACCACGGGGGTTAAACATGGTATATGTTTGAAAATGGATGAGATGTTACAGTTATTTTTGCCAAAGTGTTTTGAGTATAAAAAAAAAAAAAAAAAAAAAAAGTTAGTTTTGGTGTATACTTTATGAAAAAATAAAGGTTCGCTCAGCTTTTGGATGGTTCATAAGTTTTGGAATTGTTTACTTTGAATAAAAGTTTTTCCGTTGCATGCTTAAGGATTTTATTTAAAAATGCTCATGATTTACATACTAGTATAGGTGTTTTGCTTACTGAGTTGTGGATGAACTCACCCCCTTATCTATATACATTTCAGATGAAGTGGAGGTCTCGCCTGAGGACCAAGGTTAATATATTGGGACCAGGATAGGCCGTCATGTTTGGGGTTGATGTGAAGACAATATTTATTATTTTGTTGTTACGTTATTTAGCATATTTAGATTAAAGTGCTAGTAGGATTTTTTTTGATGGGAAGTTTGTGGACCCTATGTGATGGCATGATTTTTTTTATTTAATGTATGAATTTTATGGATTTTTAGAATTTAATTGTTCTTTAAAATTTTGGAGATGAGGAATTATTTGTGGATTTGATCAGATATATTTTAGATAGAATTTGTAGATGAAAACAGGTCCAAGTCAAACAGGTTGATATTCAGGACGCCCCTTACGGGTACGGGGTGTCACAATGATGATCATAATATATTGTTATAAAATGTAATGTTATTTCAGTCTATCAAATTAAACATTTCTTTCATTTCCTCCAAATTGTTACAGTAATTTTTTCATGGTCTAGTAGTCTTTCTGTACAGACCCCTAGTCTGGCGAGCTAATTACAGTACTACTGATGAATCGATATTTTTTTTATGAGAAGCAGTACTTTAAAAATTTCACGAGATTAGTTTGATGCGAAACCTCCACTTTGGAGATGACTCAAGAGCCTATAAGTCACTTCTTATAAAGTTCCTTATGACGTAATAGTACAGGAGTATCTCAAATGTGGTCCGACCTCACTTCCATAAATATACTTACGAAGATGTATACAAATCGTTCACAAAGCAAATAATATATCTAAAACATAATATATATCTGGTACGAAATTAAAAATGATACTAAACAGTTGCAATGATTGGTACTTATGCATGATTGTTAAAAATTTAACGTATCCATAATATTGATTAATGTACTTCACGGCCTGTTCATTTCATTTTTATTAATTAGAACATATGCTAATTATGGCCTGATTTTATTTAGGAAACGAAAAACAAAAAGTTTGGGTTTATATAAAAGATATCACATGTCTTTATCGTCATATATAACTCAAGCGATATCGATCTATTAGTACATTAGAAACATGATTCCATCTATATATGCGAGTAGTACATATTAATATATAGGACTAAAAGTTGATAATTTCAAGTAACAACAAGGTTTACTTAATGGTATAATATTGTTTCAAAGCATATTTCACAAGATTTTCCAACTCGGCCTCACTGATGCGATTATCTCCATTACTATCAGCATGCCAAAGTGCAAGAAGAGTTCGCCAGAAAGGGCCGGACGAACCTAAGCTAGAGAAGGCATTTATAAGCTCTTTCCTGCTTAAATACCCATCTTTGTCTTTGTCAAAGCGTTTAAACATACCTTTTAACTGAAGTTCAGTGTATGGCACCTCCACCAGCCTGTTACTGACCTTCATCCTAAGGTAGTGGTCGTCGATGGCGCTTGTCGTGGCAATACATGGACGAGACATAATTTTTTGGTGTAATATGGGGTTTGATTAATGAAGGGGTTCTCAAGGAAGAAGAGATATAATGAGCTTCTACTTGGCTATGGTGTGAACATAGGGCACCATGTATATATATATATAGTACCTAATTGACCAGCCAATAATTCAAACCCAGCTAACTAGAGTTTAAATTAGCAACATAGGAAAGACAAGAATATAAGATATCTTACCGGCCAGAGATCTCTTCTAAGATCCATTTTTCGGTAAAAATGCATTTTTGCAGAGGTGACATGTAACATCTCAAAGAAAAGTTTAAACCACATCATGTCTTATATTTTAAAAGGATTAGTCAATAATATAATTAGAATTCTAATAAAATATTATAAAAATAAGAACTTCTCAAATTTTTAAATAATGTGTAATCTCATATATCAGTACCTACCTTTATCCTTATAATCTTATGTGGTATCACAATGACACCACTAGATCAATGGCTCAGGTCCTTTAGAGATTTATTAGGATCCATGCATGAAGAAAAGAAATGGATTATTGTCGAAAAGGTACTGTAAACAGATGCACATGATTCGACATTGTAAAATTATTTCTTTATCATGTATTCATATCTGCATATATAATTCGCTAATTATAATAGGGGTATGCCCATATAGATCAAAGATTAAGGTTCTGTTTGAATTTAAAAATGAGATGAAATAAGTTCTAAATAAAATATTATTAGAATATTATTTTTTAATATTATTATTATTCTAAAAAATTGAATTAGAATTTTAAAAAGTTGAATTATTTATAATATTTTGAAAATTTTGAAAAGTGTAATAATAAATTTGAAATTAGATAAGATGAATTGAATTGAGATAAATTATGAATACAAACAGTGCCTAAGACAATGAAACAAAAAGAAAAAATACAAAAAATACAAATTAATCCGGTTTTAAAATTGGGAAACTATATATCGACGTCACGTACTTAATTACTGACCTCTCATCAGCAACCATACGTCTATATATATGCTAACATGTACGTGTTGGTGGTATACTGGATGGCCACATGAGATCATTGCGGAAAGCAAGGCTTATAATTAACCCTTGGTATATAGGAATATTAGTATTGCTGCTTGTTTCACTTGGTCATGATCTGAAAGTTTAATTTGTGGGGTCTACTACCACATGAATTATTCAATCTTTGTTTGTTTACCTCCTTCCAAAGCTAGAATCATTGAACGTTGAAGAGTGATTAACACGACCAATGTGTAAAAGAAAATGGCAAATGATCATCGAGAATCTAATCTTCGATAGATCCGCAGAAATTAAAAGCTTCAAATCTTAACTTATGCACAGAAATTAAAAGCTTTTACTTTTTCTTTTTTACCCTTTTAATAAGCACCCCACGAAATTATGGCACCCATTATAAAGAAACTGGATAGAGAACGAAGGACTATTATGGACGGTATCCAGACTAAATTTCTAGCCTGCCCCTCTTATATATTCTGTTCATCGTCTTGATTATGAAAAATTAGGTTTTTGTGATTAATTATTGGTAATAAAAAAATTATTTATGATTTATTTTAATTTAAAATAATTAATAGTAAATAAACCATCTACTTGTAATGCGTACTAGCAATTCCATCAGATCATCGATCGCATTATTGCCCGATCTGTCCTATATGTTATATACTTATATGCTCCAAGCATGGGGGCCAGATTCCTATATATAGATCCGCGATTAATACGAATTGGAATCAGCAACATACTTTCGAGTTATTATTTATTTATTTATTTTATATTTGTTGTTGGACGGGTGAGATAGTACCACTGGTCGAAGTACGTCTAGTCAAGGTCATATTAGGTAAATGTAAAGTTAAACAAAAAAACAATGGCACTTATTCAGAAATATGGTTACGTCACGGACTTATAACAAAATTTTATGAAAAATGTTGTTTTTTCTCTATTTAAATTTTTTATTAGGGATTTTAATTTTGATTTTAATTTTTTTTACATGAATTTTAAGTAAATATTTTTAAATAATATTGTGATTTTTTTATATTTTTAAAAAATATTTTAATATATTAAAAAAATCATATCAGTAGAGATCCCAAAATTAAAATCTCTAACACCTCCCAAATTTTATTATCTTGAGAAATAATAAAATTCACTTTGAGGCAAATATATATTATTCTAAATGGTCACACTGTTCATGATTAAAAGAGTTGTACAATAAAAACTTTAATTTCAAAATTAGTAGAGTATTCACTCTAATAAAATGTCTAGCAAGTTTCGAATTAACTTTCTATCTCATCTTAACATTGGCAACATTAACAAAAGTGAGTGTCGAACAAGTTCTGTCTTATGTTTCACATCGGCTTGCCTATCTGCCTAAACCTGCACTCCATGACTCAAGCCATATTGAAAATCCACCAAAATAATGATAAAAGATCTTTGTCCGGTCAATTCAACAAATTCGGCCACCATAAGAATAAACCACGCTCCACTAATTCAACACACTTTGTAGTATTTAATGGGCTTCCGAGTTCAAACAACATGAAGATGCAATGGGTTTTATCAGAAACAGTGAATTGCTGATCGGGGGAGTTCTATTAATAAATATGTATTTATATGTTTATTTAATTACATAAAATTCAAGTTCAAACATGCTGACTTGGCATTTGTCCCGTGTAAATAGGCTTAATATACCTTATGCCGGTCGGTTTTAAATTTTCAACCAAAACCCTAATGAGGATCATATCATTATGTTCTAATAAAAATTTTATATATATGCAAAATATGTCAACACACTTCAAAACAAGTGGCCAAATGGTGCGATGGTGCAAATAAGAGAATTTTAAGTACTAATATTTAAAGGTCTTGAACCATCATCTTTCATTTAATCACAAAATAATAAAATAAAATTTAAAAAAGTCCCGCATATTGTGCACATTATAAGCTACTATTTACCGAAAAGAAAGTATTTTTGTCAAAATTTTTTAGAATTATTTTATAAGTCACAGACTCACAAGGCTAGGTCCGGTTTATATTTGAAATGCATCTCAACTCATCTTAATTCATCTTTATTTTATTATTATATTTTTATAATTTTTTATACAAAATACAAATTTTTATACATATTTTTTTAAATTTCAATACACATTTTTTAAATTTTAAAATAATAATAATATTAAAAAATAAACTAAACATATCTAAATTCTGAATCTAAACGAAATATTACGAGGGAGGCAAAAAAAGGACAAGCCGATTGGGGGAGTAGTAAAGATGGCAGCCGAGCATTGCATGACGCGTGGTGGTGAGCTCGAGGTGGGCATGGCCGCATGGGTGACAGGGCAGAGTTACAAGTTGCATGCGCGGGAGAAGAAGATAGGAGGAGAGAGGAAAAGAAAACAAAAGAACGGAAAAACCTTAGATTTCAACCCTCAGACCATCAAAACGGCGCCGAATAAAGGGGTGAAGGGTTGGGCATTCGTGTCTCAGCCTAGGCCCTTATACGGTTGGGCCTGCAACACACTTCAAAAAAATCCAAATAAAAAAATTAGACCCGTGGTTCACGCATCCTGTTAATTTGATGCATGATAAATTAAGTATGGTATAAAATTGATATCATTGCATATAATGGTGTTTGTTTTCAGGAAATTGTGCTAGTGTGCTGAGTCCCGTGGGTTTAATCGACAGTATTTTTTTTAAATAGTTAAGAAAATTATCACTAATAAGTTTTTGTGTGTTTTATAATGTTTCAAAAAATTTCACAAAAACTAAAAAAGCAAGAATGTGCTACCGGAGTCTAGGATTCACCTATGGTTGGCATAGTATCACGACCTCAAGGGATTAATGAATGAAAATTTTCATATAACTTTCTGTGTGTCTTTTTTTATTTTATTTTTCTTTTCTAATTAGAATTTATAATATTTTTTATAGAACAAATTTCGTTATATTAAAACAAAGGTACATACAAGAGTAAGGGTGGGAGGAGCCCTCCTCACCGGTGATGGATCGAAGATGATGTGTGAGAGAGAAAGAGAGAGCATATTTTAATTACTTATAATTAGTATCAAACAAATGCCACACGGAATACAAGAAAATTGTTAAAAATGTAGGCTCGTGATTTAATTTCATCTCATCTCATTTTATCTTGTCTCATAATCTTAATATTTAAACATCACAACCATAATATTTGTCAATTTCACAGTCTTGATCAGTTTTTCCATCTAATCATATTATCTAATGGTTACAATTTTTTCAAAATTTTAAACAAAACATAAAAAGTAACTCAACTTTTTTAAATCCCAAAATTAAAACAATATTAAAAAAATTTATTCCAATAATAATTAAAACAATATTAAAAAAATTTATTCCAATAATATTTTAATTTTATAATATTTTTATCTAACATTTTCTCTCTTATTTTCTAAAATCGCATAAAATATTTTAACTCAAACTTTTTCATTACTCTTCATAAACCATCCAACTAATATTCACAAATTATCTCAACTTACTATCCAAACAACAAAAATTTATTGTAATGATCCGTAATATTTAAAGTCCGTGGCAGCCTATTGATCATTCCATTTTTATTGGAACATAAGCTAAGGGCAGGGCCTGATTTTATCTACCAACTTTAAAAGAAAACCAAAGTTTTGAGTTTATATAAATATTGTTTTTATATAGATTGTTTGTACATCTGTATCAAATATCTATATCATCCTCATGATTCAAGATCTATTACATTAGAAACATGATTCCTTCTATGCGAGTATATATATATATATATATATGCATGTGTATATAATTCTAAGTACGACGTCTGGGCTTACTTAATGGTATAACCATGTTTCAAAGCATAATTCACAAGATTTCCCAACTCGGCCTCGCTGATGCGTCCATCTTTATTGCTACCAACATGCCAAAGTGCTCGAAAAGCTCGCCAGCGAGGGGCGGACGAACAAGCTTGGAAAAGGCATTTCTAAGTTTTTTTTTTGCTTAGATATCCGTCTCCATCTGTGTCAAAGCTTTTAAATATACCTTTCAACTCAGTGTATGGCACCTCCACCTTCTTGTCCTTCATTACATAGCAGCTTTTGTCGACGTTTTTCGTGGCAATATATGGAAGAGACATGGTTAATTTGGAACTCGACTAGAAAAGGTGTTTACAAGGAAGAAGATATATAAATGTCTATTTGGCCATGGTGTGAACATGGGGAAGCATAGTGTATATATAGATCCTAATTAACCAGCCAACTAATTATTCAAAGTTCGTGAATAATTGTGCAGAGATTGAGCACTACTTGAGGTTAGTAATAAATTTACGTATCAATAATGTTTTGCATATTCAAGTCATATGATATAATATAACTTAGTTGAAATTATTAGTTCATATGAAAACGTGTAGTCAATATTTATAACTGCTTCGATTTGATGTGTAACTGATGTAAAAAAGAAACATGAAGGGAAATTCACATCGTGGTTTGAACATATGATATTATTCAAAACTTAATTTTTTTCTATTGATTTTTAATATATAACTAAACATACTTATTGATGTAAATTCTATTAAAATATACTGAAAATTTAAAAGAGATCTCACTAGAAGGATTTTGCATTGGTGTGTGGTGTGGGAAGCCAGGCCATCCAATAGTTGGGATGTTTGGTGTGTGGATATAGATTTCACATATGTGACAAAGAATGATCTAGAAAAATTCAGAATTGTAGAGTTGCAATCGAAGGGAGTCATAGGAATAATAATATTGACTTCTATGGAATTGTAGAAGATATTATCCGTTAAAGTATGTGAAGAGATATATGGTTTAGTTGTTTAAATGTACTTGATAGGATATTTTAAATCCTAGATTGGGAGTGCGTAAATTTGTTAGTGTGTATAAATCTCAGACTTGGTACGAGTACGATCATTTCGTTCTTGCTGGCCAAGGGAAACAAGTTTTTTATTTAGATATTCCGGAATAGTGGAGAAATTTGCATTAAGAAATATATATGATTACATTCCATAGACAGACGAATTACATGAAAAAATTTGATGGCTCGACAAATGAAAAAGTATATCAAGAAAATGAATCAGGGATCAATCTATTTATTGACCTAAATCAATATGACATAGTCTCATTGCGTGAAAAAGACGTTGAATCAGAAGTAATTGGAGGTGGAATGTCGGAAGAATATGAATCTACTAATGTGTCTAATGAGGATGAGGGTGATTGATCCCGCAAAACTATTTATAAATTAATCTAAGATTTGTGTAAGTATAAATACTATAAATATCCGCAACGTTTGTATATGCTATCTTTCACATTACTAGACTTAGATTCAGGTTTTTTATCGAATTAAAAAGCACATTTAACACATGTCAGTAAGTAAATAATATATTTACCAAATTATATACATCCGTTTTAATTGCTTTACAAGTAGTTGTTCTAAGCCAACGTCGAGGGCGAAGCACTATGAGGGATGTCTGCATAAAGAAGTAAAGAAAAATGGGAAAAATGAAAGTTGATCTTTTAGAAAGTCACATCGATGGGTCCAGTGATTTAACAGTTTGGCATTCTACCTATGTTGGTGTCCTCACTCGTACGTATACTCCTATATTTGCATCTTACTGAACTAATGTTCTCCAAGATGTGAAAGATCACACAAAAAATCGTTGTATGGTAATCCCAAGAAACTAAGTATAATTTAACTTAAAACTAATTGTATTTATACTATTATATATAATTTTTTGAAGAATGAGTTTGATCTTGATTTTAGTCAATGAGAAGATCGAGTAGCGATTTAGGAACTGATATTGAATGCATTCTGGAGGTACAAAGGTTGATGTCATGCACACTATGAGAAGTTCAACACTACAATAGATGCGTGCCAAAATCCATTCTAAGCAACACTACCAAACCAGTGAGACAATGTTTGTTATTTGTTTGATGCTCTTGGTTATAAGGTAATATCGCATTTAACTTTTTTTTAATAATAAATGATAGATGAATTAGAATTTGCAACTTATAATATAAATTTTTTAGTAACGGAGTACTGTGAAAAAAACAAATAGATCAAATTTAAAAATACATCATTATGCGGGTTCTTGATATTTTCATCATTTGTATTAAAAAATGGTCAGTGATACTAGTCTCAGTCTCATATTAAAATATGCACTTTTCTCATTCCAGTTTTAATATAGTTTTCTTTTTTTAGCAAGTTGAAAGTTTTGATGATTATGATCTGACCCAATTATATGTTAAAGTATATAAAAATCGTGATAGTGTTTGGACTAATCCCAAAGCTAAGACAAATTATGTAGGTTTAAGTATTTTAAATCAGGTCTAATACAATTTTCTTGTTAGTTATACTAATTTCAATTATTATTATTTTTTCTTTGTAGGATAAAAAGAAATCTCTAAAGGAAACTGCAACTAATCCATCCGATGAATCATCTGTCAACAATGCTCAAATCCTATCTCAAGTTCTTGGATCATGTTCTAGATATTTGAGGAGTTTAGGGCATTACGTGAAATCATCCTCAAGTTTATGAACCTTTTCTAAAGTCGAATCCAATGACAACAACACTAAAGAGTTAAAGGCAGCACAACTTAAAAGAGAACGATTGAGCTCCAAGGAACAGAAGTTGCTCATCCGATTAGATGGAGTAATAGAGTTAAAAGTGATAATAGAAAAGAGAATGGAGTTGAAAACTCGAACAATGTTTGAAGAATGGAATAGGATGTCCCACCACGATCTTAAAACTTTGTTTTTTATTAAGTGTCTTTTTATTATTCTGTTCAACAATAATATTTGAACAATTGTGATGTATAAATTACTTTTTTATAACATTAGTATTTCTTTTATAATTAAATATAAACTTGTGTAGCAATACCGTTCAAACAAAAAATATATTGTTCGAACGGAATATTACAATTTAAAAATTCATCCGAGCGAAATAAAAGCCATTCAAACAATAAGTGAAAAAATAGTTTATTTAGACATTATTCGAGCAACACACAATCTCGCTCGAACGAGAATAGTTTCGCTTAATTTATTTGTTCGAACTAATAAGATCTATTCGGATGCTGACCTCGTTTGGACGAAATCAAATGTGGCAATTTGTTCGAATTAAAAAATTATTTGTTCGAACTTTATCTGTCCATTCAAACAATAAACAGTTGCATTCGAACAGGTTTCAGAGATGAAAATCTTTTGTCTAAAATAAAGTGCCCATCCGAAAGGATTGGGACGGGCGGGTGAGATTTCATCTCTAAAAACTTTTTGAGACAGAAATTTTGAGACAAAAAATTTTTGTCTTCAAAACTTTTTGGGACAAAAAAAAAACTTTGTGAGACAAATTACATGTAAACGGTGCTGTTTTTGCTGCTTGTGCAAGAACAGGTATTGGCACAAGAGTTATGATGTCACAAAGCAAGGTTGAATATGAAGTTGAGAGCACAGAGGCAATTGAATTGCTTGCTATCTTCAGAGGCCTTCAATTCTGTGTAAATATGGGTATTCATAAGTTGATTGTGAATGCAATAGTCTGTTGACTATAGACAAATTGAGGGATGACAGCATGAACAACTCTTCTCTTGGTGGGCTTTTTCTTGAGATTAAGAAGCTAGCTTCTTGTTTTGAAACTTGTAAATTCTCCCATGTTTATCGGGAAGGGAATATGGTAACACATAAGCTAGTTAGGTTTGCAATTAATGTTGATAGTATTTGTTTATGGTGGGATTGTATTTTAGATTGTATTTCTAAAGTTATATCTTGATGATTGTCTGTAATCGTTGATCCATTTGATTAATTAAGTTATTACTTCTATTTAAAAAAAAAAAATCCATTCTCTTGTAGTGATTGTTGCATGTAATTCGTATTCTCTCGTCAATAAACGTACTCATGCATGGGATCACGACATCGTGTACAAGTATTAAAGCGCGATCTCTAGAATCATTTTACGTGGGAAATTATCGAGAATCTAATGACCATGATCACTTGTGAAACTAGGTTTCTTGTATGAATCGTGTTACCCCCATCAAGGATGTACGTAGTTCGGGGATGGATCCAGATAAGATCATTTGATTTTTTTTTTTTTTATCTATTTCTTTTACACTCTTACATATTTTAAACAATCACAACATCATTCTTCCTTAATCAATAATTCAAAATAATTATCGGACTTCATGTCAGGACCCATTTTCGGGACAAGTAGCAATAATATTATTCATATTCTGTTTCTTATTCTAGCTAGCTTTGGAAAAAGGAAAATAAAAAGCGTGAATAAATGTAGTAGTAGACCCCCACAAACTTTAATATCTTGTGAAACAAGCAGCATCAAATTCCTGTGTTGTTGATAATTAAGAGTTTCTATCTGCGTCAAGCTCTTCATGATGTGGCCCAGGACTTCTATCACTTTCTTTGCTTCTTTTTGGATAAGAAACCCACAATCACTTTAGATATATATATAAGGGTATTAACACACACACACACAAATATATATATATATATATATATAAAATAGGCGTTTGCTTATGAAAGATCAATATTATATTAACGTCATGATGATCGTAATATATTGTCATAAAATGTAGTGTAATTACCGTAATTCTTTCGTGGTCTAGTCTTTCTGTACAGACCCCTCTAGCGAGCTATTTACAGTACTACTGATGAATCGATCTGTTTTATGAGAAGCAATACTTTACAAATTTCACGAGATTAGTTTGATGCGAAGCCTCCACTTTGGAGATGACTCAAGAGCCTATATGTCACTTCTAAGTTCCTTATGACGTAAGAGTAGAGTATCTCAAATCATGTGGTCCGACCTCACTTCATTTATATACTTGCGAAGATGTATACAAATCGTTCACAAAGCAAAGATATCTAAAACATAATATATAGTAGGAAATTAAAAATGATACTAAACAGTTGCAATGATTGGTACTTATGCATGATTGTTAAAATGTAACGTTATCCATAATATTGATTAATGTACTTCACGGCCTGCTCATTCATTTTTATTAGAACATATGCTAATTATGGCTTGATTTATCTAGGACACGAAAAACAAAAATTTTGGGTTTATATAAATGATATCACATATCAATAATATCATCATATATAACTCAAGCGATATATCTATTAGTACATTAGAAACATGATTCCTTCTATATATGCGAGTACAATTAATATATAAGACTAACAGTCGAATTTCAAATAACAGCAAGGTTTACCTAATGGTATAACATTGTTTCAAAGCATATTTCACAAGATTTTCCAACTCGGCCTTGCTGATGCGATTGTCTCCATTACTATCAGCATGCCAAAGTGCTAGAAGAGTTCGCCAGAAAGGGCCGGCCAAACCTAAGCTAGAGAAGGCATTTATAAGCTCTTTCCTGGTTAGATACCCATCTTTGTCTTTGTCAAAGCGTTTAAACATACCTTTTAACTGATATTCGGTGTATGGCACCTCCACCAGCTTGTTACTGACCTCCATCCTAGCGTAGGTCGTCGATGGCGCTTGTCGTGGCAATAAATGGATGCGACATAATTTTTTGGTGCAATATGGAGTTTGATTAATGAAGGGGTTCTCAAGGAAGAAGAGATATAACGAGCTTCTACTTGGCTATGCTGTGAAATAACATAGGTTAGTGTATATATATATATATATATATGGAACCTAATTAACCAGCCAATAATTCAAACCCATGCTAACTAGAGTTTAAATTAGCAACATAGGAAAGACAAGAATATAACATATCTTACCGGCCAGACATCTCTTTTAAGATGCATTTTTCGTTAAAGATGCATTTTTGCAGAGGTGACATGTAAGGCCCAAACCACATCATGTCTTATATTTTTAAAATATTAGTCAATAATAAAATTGAAATTCTAATAAATACTATAAGAGATATTGACTTTTCCAACGCCTTGAAAATGCTGCAAATATCCCAAAAAAGTGCTGGAAATAAGCAAAGGCGGCATTTATTTCGGTTCCGCATAGTAGACACCAAAGAAATGCTACTTTTGCCAAAATGTATCTTTTGGCCTGGGATGCTGCCTCCAATCGACTATTTGCAACCCCAATAAAACGCCGCAAATAAATTATTTGCTGCCGCAAATGAGTGTCTCATATGAGGTTAGTGAATGCCGCAAAAGACTATTGCGGCAATTTCTTGCCTATATGCAGCAATTCACAATCACCGCAAATAATATTTTACAAAAATATATATATATATATATATTGGTGAACCAGTTTTACTTGGTTCACTAGTATTTTGTTAAAATTCATTATAACAGTAAGCTTAGTAAATTTATTTATTTTTTATAGGTATTAAGCTTAACAAAAATTTAATTTTTATTAAGCTTAATACCTATCAAGCATGCAGTTCCTATCAAATTAAAAAAAAAATAGTACCAAAATTCACTTCAATATATATATATGATAAAACTAATACCAAAATTCACTTAAACCCCTGGCAACACAGCTCAACTTCAATATATATATGATAAAATCAATACCAAAATTCACAAATATGTTTAGATAGATCAGTACCAACATTCATCTTACATGCTATTATACTTAAGAAACACTTTGTATATATGGGAATGCATTCATCCATGCATAAAGGAAGCTTTTTTTTATAAGTACACTTTCATAAAGAAAGTTAACAAGTCATCAGGTTATTTAGTTGCATCTCGTGTCACCGATTCATGATTAATTAATCAAGATTCAAACAGTATTGATTAATTAGTCATGTTTTTCATCAGCATCTCACATTCAAGAAGCTGTGAAAATAAGGTCTCTGTCATAATTCGCAAGCATTAGAGGAAATGACTAATATGAGTATTGATGGTATTGGAAGAGGCAATTATAACATAAACCTGAAAGGTATCAGGTGTAAGTTCTTCATTTGTTCCATTGACAACATTACTTGACCATATAAAATTTCATTCTCATGGTCCTATTTTTAGTAATAAAAGTTTTCTTAAAACTCTCAAGATGTGTACTCCAAGTACACGGGTTGTACACAAGAAAAATGCCTATTTAGAAAAAAAAAAAAACATCCAGAAAAAAAACTTGCAAATCCAGCTCGCTAAAGTCTATTTTAGCAGTCCAAAGGAGTAGAGCTTTGGAGAGGAAAGTCTTGAACTCCTCTATAGTTTGTTCAAGGTCCGCTAGCATGTTGTTCTCATTGTCCCAATACAAGGCATTTTGTATCTCAAACTTCCCATGGCGAGATTTTTCATATAATTTCTTCCTCCATTGTTATTTAGCAAATTGGTGATAAAGGCAGGCTATCTTATATAGCTCACAATAATAATTGAAGAAAAAGACTGCAAGGTACAATGGTTCCTTTGAAGTGATCGATGTTGCCGTACAGGTGAAGCTGCAACATGCCTCTTCAACTAACTTGCACTTGCTGGCTGCACAGGGTAAAACCAGTATTTAGATTAAAAATAACCTTCAAAACAGAGAAAGAAAAAAAGAAAATGACAGAAGGTTTAAAGCTATTATTAGATCATAACTCTATCCCACCAAGTGCTCACTAATTCCATCCATGTTGCTACAGGGTAATTATTTCTTCAAATAATGCCAAATGAGATGTTATACGGTACCTTTGCCAATTAGACTCCTCATTTAAACTATCCAAGTGCTCTCTATTCTAGTAACATGTAAACTTTTCACACGCATTTTTTCAAATTTCTGTTTCAAGAACTATTGATGCTACAAAGCCAGGAAGCAAGATATCAACAAGAAGGAAAATTCTCAAAGAATGATGCATGGTAGGAAAACAGCAAGGAATTGGAAAATTCAATGGATTCAAAAAAGGTTATTGAAAGAGTGACTCCATCTCTATCTTTAAGATATCATTTGAATGTTCTTTGGATGGATATAAAGTGACAAATGATAATAATCTCAACACCTAGCAACGATGTGGTGGATGTGGTGAAATCCTTCTATATCAAGGGAATGCATCAAGACAGGGCCCAAGCAAAGCTCGCCTAGTATTTTGTACAAAAGACATGAATCCAAGCAATAATTCAGTCGAAATAAACCAAGAGATAATCTCTGAACAATTAATTAAAGAAGCCAAGAAAAAAAAAAACTAACACTTAACCACCAAGCTCTTTTTCATCATTTTGTTTATATTTTATTTTAAGTTGTGAAATTTAATTGATGTGCTTTCTTAATATTAATTAATATTTTGTATTTAAATTACTCTTTAATATAAATTAGTTTATTGTTGGGTTTTCAATATTTTATTTTATTAATATTGAATTGTAGTGTTTTCATTTAGCTTTTATTTATTTTATTGTACTTGTGATGCATTTAATTAAATTCTTGGAATTTAATCCCACTATGCATTTAATTATATATATATAATCCCACCAAAAATCAATTAAATAAAATAAAACAAATAGAACACATCAAATTAAAATAAAATAAATTACAACATTTTAATTTATATAAATGCAGGAATTTATTTGTAGTGTTCGAGTTTTAATTAAATGGGTTTGGGTGACCATCGGATTTGGGTATATATATGAATAATTACATTGGTGAGCCCAACGTAAGCCTTAAATCCAACCCATTTTACATGATCAAACGCTGGCCCCTTTATAATGTAGCAGACGTCGCCTTTTAACCTAGTTAGTTTAATGAAATCGACAGTTTCTACCTCACGCCGACACTACTTCTTCTTCATTCTTCTCATGTTTTCGTTCCCCTATTCGGTACTGTTAACCCGTGAATCAAGCTTCAATCTTTCCAGCTTACATCAGTTCTTTTTATCCACGTGTTGCACCATCGATTACCTAGAATTTTGCTGATCTTTTCCTCTCCATTTTCATCTAAGATTTATGCAGCACGTGCTTAGAAACCGCTCGAAACCGTGCGCTTTCAACCATAGTTTTGCCATTGTTTATCAATCGCAAAGCTGTAGATTCTCTTTCATTTCAGATTGTTTGTCTTGAGCTCGGTTGTTATGGGCTTCACGTGAGTTTTTCCCGCCCATTTGCCGCTCTCTATTGTTCGATTACATGCCTATATAATGCGTCGACCCCTCTTGCTAAACCCACACCGAAGCTCTCAATTTCACCTTTAAACCCTACCCTTTAGCATCTCTTTTGTTCATTTCTTCTCCTTCTCTTCAAATAGAATATCTCCTCTTCAAAATTCCTTGTAATCCGAAAATATAAGTGGTCTTTCATTGGATAATTTATTGCTGTAAGTTCATTGTTTTGCATAGCTTACGTTACTCTCATTAATCATTTTATCTAATTTAAGTGATTAATTTATTTATGTGTTAATTTTAATTTATTTTCGTGATATGATTTTATTTATAATCAAGTGTTTAGTTTAGTTAGATAATAATCGTATTTTAATTATCTACATTAAGATGATTAATTTATTATATTTATAATAATTGGGTTTATTATTTGAGTTGGTTATATATAAATAAATATCGTTTTATTTATGTTAACTGTTTTAATTTATTTGTTAATGTTATTTATTATTTTTATTGATGTTGCTTATTTATATTTAATTATTTGTGATGTTCATATACGTTGATGCGTTAGGCACGACTTTAGCGACGAGTTCATGGGTAGAAGTGCAAGGTTGTTGTTCATAATCTTCACTAATATCTGAAGCTTTTAGCGAGCGTATAGTAAATATTTTTTAAATAAATTTTGAAATTTAAATATATTTTGCATTAACAATACTGTGTTTGGTTGATGATTGGACTTATTGTATGTTGAATATTTTGTACATGGTGGTACGCATTGTGTAATTGCACACTTGTTTATGTGTATATTGATATTTGGGGTTTTAATGTGAGACTTGGTTTTTGGTATGTTGAAATGATTTAATTGATGGTTTTAAGAGAGGTACTTTAGGGATGGTGGTAAGCAAGGATGGTGGTATAGTCGCTCTTATGATTCCCGCCTACAGTATTAATAGGATTATGGATTTTAATAGTTTTGATGGAGTTATAATGGGGACGGTTATACATAACGCCCGTATGATCCGTGTGTGTATTTCATATCGAGGACAGCGATACGTAACGCCCTCTATGAAAGGAATATGTCTATGTCATAATGGGAACAGCGATACGTAACGCCCGTTATGATTGGTGATGTGTGGATGTCATATTGGGGACGGCGATATGTAATTCCTAATCTGATTAGTGTGTAGATGTTATGACGGGAATGTCGATACGTAACGCCCCTATGACTGGCATGATTATAAGGTTAGCAGGGATGGTGGTAGAGTCCCGCCTGCGATTCCCGCCTGTGATTCTCACCTTCAGTGTTAATTGGAGTTGTGAGCCATTTTTTAAGAAAATGGCGGGTTTGGATAAATTGTTTGAGTACCATTTTCTAGGAAAATGACTATGATTATTAAAGGATTTTCATGTATCATTTTCTGGGAAATTATGGATGTTTTTATTGGGAGTTTATCTTGGGCCAAAATGAGATTTTGGCTTGTGTTTATTTTATTTATTTTGAGGAAGATGATTTTGAGTTTTATGCATATGGTATCGTGTTTATGTGTATTGTTGTTGTATGAATATATTTTATATCTTGTGATTTGTTTGGGTTGTACTTACCTGCGATGTCATTTTTGGCGTCGTAGATTTTGGATACAAATGTCAAGGAGGCTGCTCAACTGTTGAAACTTGGTATATAATTTATTATCTTATAAAATGTATTTCCTTTTTTCATAAATGTATTTTTATGATGTGTCTTTGGGGTGACTGTATTAAATTTCCTGTTGAAGAATTTGTGTTAAACTGGTTTGTAAAATAATTCTAAAAATTCTGGTACTTAGATATAGACTTTATTTGTCCGCTGTTTTTATTTATGCATGTTACGTGTTCACACACTTAGCACTTGACGTTGGGAATGCGTGATTCGTGTTGTCAGCATTCCGACGCCTCGATTTCCGTGTTTCTATACATGGGAGTTGGGGGCTTCACAGATATCTCACAAAGTTGAAAACTTTGACCACAAAGAAAAATTATTTGCACTGGGAAAACATTTCTGAATGAACCCACTAACAAAAATATCCCTCGGGATAAAAAAATAAAAAATAAAAATAAAAAATAAACCTAAAAAACTAAAACTAAACCAAAAATAAAAGTCCAAATAACTAGTTAAACTTCAAAAGGATCAAAAGCACATTGGCATTCAGCAAACAGAAAAGGAGAAAGGTAAAGTAAGGCTGGAAAACCTCAAACCCCTTGTGGTTGTGGTGGTGGTAAGGAGGCCGAGCAACACCATTAGCCGGTTTAGGAAACCTGAGTGGGACGTGTTGATGGGGCTATATCTCCTAGAGGTTTGCGCTGAGCTTTATGGCTGAGACATGGATAAAACAAAATAGAGCATCAGCCAAACACCAAACTTATCAACGAGACACCAAAATTACTAACGAAAAAATCAAGGAAAAAATCTCCAACCAAATGCAATAAAAACCCTAGCTAAAGAAAATGGAAGAAATAGAAAGAGAAGAGGGAAAGAACAGAGGAGCAAGGAAGAGAGATTACCTTTTCGGAGATGGAAGACGGCAACATAGACGATCGACGAGGAGACTTGTTGCTGGGTCGAAGAAGAGAAAGAGAGAGAGAACAAAGAGTTTAGGGATGGGGGAACCAGCACGGGGGGAGGGAGGGTTGTTTTTCAAACTCAATCATGAACTTTTAAGGGATTTGTTGCGGCGCACGTTAAAATGTACTGTAACAAGCCTATGTTAGCATCAAAGAATAGTACTGCAATAAGATAATATTTATTGCGGCACTAATTATCGCCGTAATAACACTTAAACGTGCCACAATAGATCATTGACACCAGTTTCACATGAAAATGGGAATATACATGACAAAGGTGTGCGGCCAATAAGTGACTTTTTGCATCACTTTAATTCGACACACACAAAAATACCACAATAACCTCTATTTCTTGTAGTAAAAACATTATAAAAAATAAGAATTTCTCAAATTTTTAAATAATGTGTGATCTCATACACCAATACCTACCTTTATTCTTATAATCTTATGGGATATCACAATGACTCTACTAGATCAATGGATCAGGTCCTTTAGAGATTGATTAGGATCCATGCACGAAGAAAAGAAATGGATTATTATAGAAAAGGTACTGTAAACAGATGCACATGATTCGACATTGTAAAATTATTTCTTTATCATGTATTCAGATCTGCATATATAATTCGCTAATTATAATAGGGGTATGCCCATATACTCCAAAGATACTCCAAAGATTAAGGTATTGTTTGAATTTAGAAATAAGATAAAATGAGTTTTAAAAATTTAATAAACTACTATTAGATTATTATTTTTTGATGTTATTATTGTTCTAAAAAATTAAATTAGAATTTAAAAAAGTTGAATTGTTTATTATATTTTAGAAATTTCAAAAAATATAATGATAAATTTAAAATTAGATGAAATAAATTGAATTGAATAAATTCTGAATACAAATCGGCAATAAAACAAAATGAAAAAAAAAATACAAAAAATACAAATTAATCCGGTTATAAAATTGGGAACTCCATCGGCATCGTAATTTTCATGCGGGACTTAGAACAACATTATATTTGAAACTATATATCGACCTCACGTCAATTATTTTAACTTTTTAGTAATTTTTTTAACTTTATTATTTATTTCAAATACTTTTTAAACATTTTTTCATATACTTTATTGTCATATTTAATTAATTATGATATTTATTTTTTGATATTTGTGTAAAAATATACTTTTTAAAAAATGACTTCTAATCAATCCAATGAAAATATGCTCAATCCTACATGTTATATACTCATATGCTCCAAGCATGGGGGCCAGATTCCTATAGATCCACGATTAATACGAATTGGAATCAGCAACATACTTCGAGCAGTGGTACTAACTCACCTCAAGGTCATATTAGGTAAAAGTAAAGTTAAAAAAAAAAAAAAACACAATGGCACTTATTCAGAAATATGCTTAGGTCCACAGACTTATAACAAAATTTTTTTGAAAATGTTATTTATCTCTATTTGAAATTTTTATTAGGGATTTTGATTTTATTTTGATTTTGATATTTTTTATTTTTTTTTACATGATTTTTAAGTAAGTATTTTTAAATAATATTGTGATTTTTTTGTATTTTTTAAAAATATTTTAGTATATTAAAAACATCATATCAGTAGAGATCCCAAAATTAAAATCCCTAACACCTCCCAAATTTTATTACCTTGACAAATAATAAAATTCACTTTAAGGCAAAATATATTATTCTAAACAGTCACATTGTTCATAATTAAAAGAGTTGTACACTAAAATTTTAATTTCAAAATTAATAGAGTATTCCCTCTAATAAAGTGTCTAGCAAGTCTCGAATGAGCTTTCTCTCTCATCTTAACGTTGGCAACATTAGCAAAAGTGAGTGTCCAACAAATTCTGTGTTATGTTTCACTTCGGCTTGCCTATCTGCCTAAACCTGCACTCCATGACCCGAGCCATATTGAAAATCCACCAAAATAATCATAAAGAATCCTTCTCGGGTAAATTCAACAAATTCGGCCGCATAAGAATAAACAACACGCTTCGTAGGATTTAATTGGGCTGCCAAGTCCAAACAACATGAAGATGCAATGGGTTTGATCAGAGACAGTAGTGAACTGCTTATCGGGGGAGTTCTATTAATAAATATGTATTTATATATATATATATTTAATTACATAAAATTCAAGTTCAAACATGCTGACTTGGCCTTTATCCTGTGTAAATAGGCTTAATATACCTTATGCCGGTCAGTTTTAAATTTTCAACAAAAAAACCTTTTGAGGATTAAATCATTATGATCCAATAAAATTTTTATATATATGCAAAATTTGTCAACACACTTCAAAACAAATGGCCAAATAGTGCAATCACTACAACAAAATAGGTATTTTGAAATGAAAACTTTCGACCCAAATTATAAATATTTCATCCCAAAAAATATTTTAAAATGAAAAAAATTCATCTTAAGCACATGCCAACAACACTATCCAAGAAGATATTTTGGGATGAAAATCACCATTTCGACCTAAAATATATCTTTTAGGACAAATTTGAAGGAAACTTCGAACGGAAAATTTTTTTATTTTTTTATCACGATTGTAATTAGTCCTAGAATATCGTTTGAATATAAAATTTTAACCGTTCAAATAGTATTAATTTGTTTGAACGATTGCAAAATACGTTCAAACAAAAATATATTAGATATCCATTTGAAAAATATAAATATAGTTTTTCGTTCAAACGTTGAAGGGACAGATCGAACGCTTACGAGGGAAATTTATGTTCGAACACTATGAAAATAAATGGTTTTTCAATGTTATGTAGTCGTTATGTGGTCGTTCGAACGGTTTAATAAATGGCATTCAAAGGTTATGTGGTATTTCGAACGATAACTATTTTATTTAAACTCAATAATAAAAAACCAAATAGACATTCAAAATTTTTGAAAAAAATATTAGAAACTGTTAATACTCACAAAAGTTTTATAATAAGTACGAATTAAATAAATAACCGTGAGACTGACATTGTTTATACATAAATAGATAATCTCAAAATCTATACGTAAAGAACTATTAGTTGCTTGGAAGCCTGTTTAATGGCAGTTGGATATATTTGTGAACTTCCTTTCTGGGAAAGGAAGTTAGTGTGTAGATTTTATGTTGGCTTAGTTGAGAATAATTGAGCATATTATTGATTATAATTATTTCTTTGTATGCTGACTGCTGCTTACTAAGATTTCCATCTCATGTGATGTATTTGGTCTACCTATGATTCCATTTTATGAAACTATAGTTTTGATGCAGAAGATGAACCCCAGGGACAAACTCCACCAGAGAGGTAAACTTGTGATGTCAAAGATGGGGATTATAATCCCAAATGTTGTTAATTATCTTTTCTTTCTTTCTATTAGATGACTGTATAATCACTACGTGGAGAATTATATTTCAGACTGGTTTGCAAGTTTTACCTTTCTGGTACTAGAGTAGATGACTTTTATTTATTTTTCGCTGTGAATATTTAATTGCATACTTATGCACGTTTAACACACATTCTCGGAGTACTAAACAATGGGATGATTGACCTGTGTGATGATCATCCCGGTGTCACGAGTCCCTTTAAATCCCAATGGGAAGTTATGGGCACCACAAATGGATCTTGCCGGTGTAGATAATTAAGTAAGCGGTGTAAATTTTCTTTCTAATTGCAAGAGAAAATAATAGAGATGCAATCAGCTTTTGAGAAATTCTCTCCTAATGATATAGACAGATTCACGCAAGTACTCAGGACCAACTATAGTATTGTAAGAGATTTGGGATGTTCTCCCAAGCATCTGCCAGGTCATCATCCGACCTCCTAGACTTCACAGATTAATAATTTATACCAAAGATTTAGAAGTAGCAAGGCGAGAACATGAGTATTTGAGGTCCAGACAACAAAAGTTAGAATCGCTCTTGGACCAACAGTTTGATCTAGATATGCATTTGCAAGAGTAGCAAAGAGATTAGGAGGAAGAATGTGTAGTGCAATCAAGAAATAAGTGCAAAGGGAGATAATGGTCCAGCTGAAGCATGTTATGTCACTACAGTAGAATTGTGATAAGCAAGGAAATAAAAGGAAATAAAATTTTTCAAACTTGTCATTGTTTATAACTTTGAATATCTAATTTTAAAACATTAGTAAGACATTGTAAGTTGTTGAAATTGATTATACAATTTGTATAATTTTTAATTTTATAAAATTTAACATTTCTAACATGTATATTCGAATGTAAATAAGAAACATTCGATCACTAGCTCACATTCAAACCAAAGTTCAAACTTAAATAGACAAAATTGCAACAAAACATTCATATGTTCGAGACAACATTCGAACATACTCATCCCCGAATGAACGAAACATTTGAATATAGTGTCCAAACGTTATACACATTATGTTTGAACAAACATCCAAACGTATATTGCAATTAATGTTCAGACATACACCACTCAAAAATAAATATGATACATTCGAACATCATTCCAATCAACGTCAACTTCTGTTGTTCGAATATCAACTGGGCGGGTTTACATTTGAATGTCAAGTTAGGCGTTCGAATGTTAATTTTGGTGACATATATCAACCTTCAAAAGAACTGAACGTTCAAATGTTGCATCAAACGGTAGGCCTCCAACCATCACTAAAAATATTTATGTAATAATTGAATAGTAAACCATCACGAATTATTATTCGTGATGCACTTTAGGTGACGGTTAAACCGTCACTAAATGTATTTTGTGACGTTTTGGTCACTTAATGTGATGCATGGTTTTGTATGTCACTAAAACTCAAATGTGTTGTAGTGACTAATATTAGATTCAAGGTTTACCAACAATTTCAAGTCAACAGTTCGTGGGAGAAAGGGGTTTTTGTTGCTTCGTTGAACTTGACCATGTTGAATTTTGCAGAAGAATTCTCAGACATCTTAACTTGACTCTAATACTAGTGTTATGAGGTTTTGAGACATTCTCAATCTCAAAAAATAGTTCATGAAGCTAGATTGTCTCTCACACTTATAAATTGACTATAGTTATTCTACAATCGATGTGAGACAACTCTCGTACGTACAAGAGGGGGTGGGAGGAGTGCCCACTTCACCTATGATCAATCAAAGAGATGATGTTTTTGAATTAGTGAGGAGGAATGCTTTTGAGAGAGAGAGGCATAAAAACCATAATTATATTATAATTACTTATAGTTAGTACAAATTGAACAAATGCCATGCTCAATTATTTCCAACGGCCAAGCATCACATTGGTACACCATTGAATCGATCTATTTGAATAGCACTTCACAAATTTCAAGCAATTAGTTTCATACGATACCACCACTTTTGGAGATGACTAAAGAGCCTATGCATCACCTCCAAAGTCTCTTATGACGTAAAAATACAAGAAAATACAAGAAAATCATTAAAAATTTAGGTCTGGTTTGAATATATAAATACATCAATTTTATTTCATCTCGTCTCAATATTTAAATATCATAATCATAAATATTTTTTATTACAAATTTTCAACTTTTTCATCTAATTATTATTAAAATATATATTATTACAATTTCTCAACCTTTCAAATAAAACATAAAAAAATTGTAGTTTTTCAAATCTCTAACCAAAATTATATTAAAATTTTTTAAAAAACATCTAACAATATTTTGACTTTATAAAATTTTTATCCAACTTTTTTCTCTCATTTCCCTAAGCCCCATAAAAAATATTTTAACTCAAATCATTTTAATATTATTCACAAACAATCTTGAAGGTTCATCTAGAAGGTTCGAATGTAGAGTGATACATTGATAACAAATAACACATTTTTGTTCAATGTATTTTCATGGGATTGATACCATATTTACGAGGCCTCATTGAAATTATGAAATGAACAAATGGGTGTCTCACCATCATTTTTCATATCTTACCAAACTGTACATTCCATGGGCGCATAGAGGCACTATGACCTGTGTGGACAAGATTTTGATAGAGTTCGATGATACGTCTTAAATAATTGTATAGAGATTGAGTACTATTTGAGGTTAGTAATAGATCTACGTATCAACAAAGTTTTGCATATTCAAGTCATATGATATAATATAACTTAGTAGAAATTAATAATTCACATGAAAATGCGCAATGAACATTTATAACTACTTTAATCTGGTAGTGTAACTAACGTAGAAAATAAGCATGAAGGGGAAGTCGCATTGTCGTTTGAAGCATATGTGTGACAGAGAACGATATAGAAAAACTCAAAAATGTAGGGTCGCAGTTGAAGAGAGTCATAGGGATGATAATATTGACTTTTACGAAGTTGTGGAATATATTATAAGGTTAAAGTATATGGGAATATATAGTTAACTTGTTTAGATGTACTTGATGGGATATTTCATTTTTTACGTTGGGAGTGCATAAATTTGTTAGTGTGTATACATTTTGGATCTAGTACGAGAACGATCATTTCGTTCTCGCTTGTCAAACGAATCAAATTTTTTATTTAAATAATCCGGAATACGAGAATCCATGGTAAGCAGTGGAGAAGTTTGAACCAAAAAATGTATATGATTACATTCTAGAGGCTGACGAACCACATGAACAATTTGATGGTTCAACAAATGAAGAAGCATATCAAGAAAATGAATCAGATATCAATCTATATGTTAACCCAAGTCAATATGACATAGTCCCACTGTATACAGAAGACGTTGAACCATAAGTGATTGAAGATAGAATATTGGAAGAATATGAATATACTAACATGTCTAATGAGGATGAGGGTGACTGGTTTAACAAAACTTATAGTGAATGAATCTAATATTTGTGTAAATATAAATCCTATAAATATCCATACCATTTGTATATACTATATTTAATTTATTACAATTTTAAATATATATGCCTACTAAATACAAAACAGCACGTACGTCATCCCCACTCTCACCCAGTGCTAGCTCCCCTGTGTGTGGCTCACTGGCCATCAATAATGGGCTAACATCACCAAATTTAGAACCAGGTATTTTATCAATATAAATACTTCATTTAACTCATTTTAATGAGTAAATATATATTTTAATTGCTTTACAAGTAGTTGTTGTAAGTCAGCACCTTGGGAGAGGCACTACGAGAGATGTCTGCATAGAGAAAAAAAATGGGTAAAATTAAAGATATATTAGAGGGTTACACCGATGGGTCCAATTATTTAACAGCTTGACTTTCTACCTATGTTGGTGTCCTCATTCGCACGTATGCTCCGATGTTTGCATCCTACTGGGCTAACATTCTCCAAAATGTGAAAGATTACAACAAAAATTGTTGCATGACAATGAGTTACTTCCCAAGAAACTAAGTATAAATTTAATTAAAACTAATTGTATTTATACTAATTATTTATATTTTTTTGAAAAATGAGTTTGATCTTGATTGTAGTTAGCGAGAGGACCAAGTAGCAGTTTTGGATTTGATGTTGAATATATTTCGGAGGTACAAAGGTCGATGTCATGTACACTATGAGAAGTTCAGCACTATGGTAGACGCGCACCAAAATCCATTCCAAGTAATGCTACCAAGCGAGTGAGAGAAAGTTTGTGATTTATTTGAAAATCATAGTTATAAGGTAATATCGTATTTAACTTTTTTTAATAGTAAGTGATAGATGAATTAGAATTTGCAGCTTATAATATATGTTTTTTAGCAATAGAGTACTATGAACAAAGGAAATAGAACAAATTTAATGATACATCATCATGCAGGTTCTCAATCTTTTCATCGTTTGCACTAAAAAATGGTCAGTGGTACTAGCCCCGATCTCATATTAGAATATACACTTTTCTCATTCAAGTTTTAATATAGTTTTCCTTTTGCAGCAAACTAAAAGTTCTATTGACTTTGATCTGACCTAATTATATGCTAAAGCACATAAAAATACTGATGGTGTTTTGATCAGTCCTGAAACTAAAACAAATTATATAATTTTAAGTATATTAAGTTAAGTTTAATACAATATTCTTGTTACTTCTACTATTTTTTTTATTTTTTGGTAGGAGAGAATGAAATTTCTAAAGGAAGCTATAGCGGATCCAGCTGATGAATTATCTATCAACGATTCTCAGATCCTATCTCAATTTTTTAGATCACATTTTAGTTATTTGAGGGGCTTAAGGCAAACATACTCAAGTTCATCAACCTCTTTTAAGGCCAAATCCAAAGATGACAAAACTAAAGAGCTAAAGGCAGCACAACTTGTGATAGAACGATTGAGGTCTAAGAAACAAAAGTTGCCCACCAGCCCAATTAGATAGAACAATGGAAGTAGAGGCGATAATAGAAGACAGAATGGAGTCGAGGACCAAAATAATGTTCGAATAATGGAATAGGATGTCCCAAAATTCTATGCCACCACCACGTTCTTAAAATTTTATTTTTTCTTAATTGTCTTTTTATTGTTCTGTTCAATAATAATACTTGAATAAATGTGATGTATAAATTACATTTTTATAATATTAGTATTGCCTTTTTAATTAAATTTGAACTTGTGTAGCAGTACCGTTTGAACGAAAAATATACCGCTCGAATTGTATATTATACATTAAAAATTCATCCAAATAAACTAAAAGCATTTGAACGAGAAGCGAAAAAAATAGTCCGTTTAGACATTATTCAAACAATATGCAAGTCTGTTTGAACGAGAATAATTTCAATTAATTTATTTGTTCGAATTGATAAGATCTGATCGAATGCTGACCTCATTCAGATGGAATCAAATGTGACAATTTGTTCGAATAAAAAAATTATTCTTTTGAATACTATCTATCCGTTCGAACAATAAATAGTAGCATTCGAACAAGTTTCGAAAATGAAAATCATTCGTCTAAAAAAAGGTGCCTGTCCGAATGGATTGGGATAGGCCGGTGAGATTTTATTTCTAAAAATAATTTTTAGAGACGAAATTCATAGAACAAATTTGAAGACAAATTCGAGACAAATTTTTTTTTTTGTCTCCAAAAGCTTTTTAGGACAAAAAATGAACTTTCTGAGACAAATTGAATGCAGACGGTGTTGTGTTCGCTACTTATGCAAGAACAAGTATTTGCAGTCCTAATAGATTCATCTGTAAGAGCTCTGATGTCACTAATTAAGCAAAATTGAATATGAGGTTGAGAGCATAAAGACAATTGAGTTACTTGCTATCTTCAATTCTGTGTAAATATGGGTATTCATTGGTTGATTGTGGAAAGCAATAGTCTGCTGCCTGTTGACGCATTGAGGGATGGCAGCATGAACAACTCTGCTCTTGGTGGTCTTTTCTTGAGATTAAAAGGCTAGCTTCTTGCTTTGAAACTTGTAAATTCTCTCATGTTTATCGTGAAGGGAGTATAGTAGCACATAACTTAGCTAGGCTTGCTATTAATGTTGATAGTATTTGTTTATGGTAGGATTGTATTTCAGACTGTATTTTTCAAGTCATATGGCTTGATGATTGTTGTTCATTTGATCCATTTGATTAATGAAGTTATTCCTTATATAACAAATTAAAAAAAAAAAAACCATTCTCTTGTAGTGATTGTTGCATGTAATACGTAGTACTCTCATTAATAAACGAGCCATGCATGGGATCACGACATCGATTGATTATGATCATCGATACCTTCCATTGGAGTTTGTGGAGAAGCTTGTTCTACATGTACGAGTATTAAAGCGTCGATCTCTAGAATCATTTTATGTGGCAAATGATCTTGAATCTAATGATCACCATGGTCACTTGTGAAACTAGGTTTCTTTTATGAATCGTGTTACCCCCATCAAGGATGTACGTAGATAAGATCATTTCTTCCTTAATCACTAATTAAAAATAATTATCGGAACTCATGTTGGGACCCATTTTGGGGACAAGTAGCAATAATATTATTCTTATTCTGTTTTTTTTTTTTTTTTTTAAGTTTGGAGTAGTTTGGAGGGAAGTTATAAGACATGATGCCTTTCCACTAAATATTAGTCGTATTAACCGCACTCTTCAACGTTCAATGATTCTAGCTAGCTTTGGAAAAAGGAAAATAAAAAGCGTGAATAATTGTAGTAGTAGACCCCATAAACTTTAATATCATGTGAAACAAGCAGCATCAAATTCCTGTGTTGTTGATAATTAAGAGTTCCATCTGCGTCAAGCTCTTCATGATGTGGCCCAGGACTACTATCACTTTCTTTGCTTCTTTCTGGATAAGAAACCCACAATCACTTTTGATATAGGCCGGGTATTATAACACACACACATATATATATAATAGGCGTTTGCTTATGAAAGATCAATCTATCAACGTCATGATGATCATAATATATTGTTATAAAATGTAATGTTATTTGATCACTCTATCAAATTAAACATTTCTTTCATTTCCTCCAAATTGTTACAGTAATTTTTTCATGGTCTAGTAGTTTTTCTGTACAGACCCCTAGTCTAGCGAGCTAATTACAGTACTACTGATGAGTCGATATTTTTCTACGAGAAGCAGTACTTTAAAAATTTCACGCGATTAGTTTGATGCGAAACCTGCACTTTGGAGATGACTCGAGCCTATAAGTCACTTCTTATAAAGTTCCTTATGACGTAATAGTACAGGAGTATCTCAAATGTGGTCCGACCTCACTTCCATAAATATACTTACGAAGATGTATACAAATCGTTCACAAAGCAAATAATATATCTAAAACATAATATATATCTGGTACGAAATTAAAAATGATACTAAACAGTTGCAATGATTGGTACTTATGCATGATTGTTAAAAATTTAACGTATCCATAATATTGATTAATGTACTTCACGGCCTGTTCATTTCATTTTTATTAATTAGAACATATGCTAATTATGGCCTGATTTTATTTAGGAAACGAAAAACAAAAATTTGGGGTTTATATAAAAGATATCACATGTCTTTATCGTCATATATAACTCAAGTGATATTGATCTATTAGTACATTAGAAACATGATTCCATCTATATATGCGAGTAGTACATATTAATATATAGGACTAACAGTTGATAATTTCAAGTAACAACAAGGTTTACTTAATGGTATAACATTGTTTCAAAGCATATTTCACAAGATTTTCCAACTCGGCCTCACTGATGCGATTATCTCCATTACTATCAGCATGCCAAAGTGCAAGAAGAGTTCGCCAGAAAGGGCCGGATGAACCTAAGCTAGAGAAGGCATTTATAAGCTCTTTCCTGCTTAGATATCCATCTTTGTCTTTGTCAAAGCGTTTAAACATACCTTTTAACTGAAGTTCAGTGTATGGCACCTCCACCAGCCTGTTACTGACCTTCATCCTAAGGTAGTGGTCGTCGATGGCGCTTGTTGTGGCAATACATGGACGAGACATAATTTTTTGGTGTAATATGGGGTTTGATTAATGAAGGGGTTCTCAAAGAAGAAGAGATATAATGAGCTTCTACTTGGCTATGGTGTGAACATAGGGTAGTATATATATATATAAATATATATATATATATATAGAGAGAGAGAGAGAGAGAGAGAGAGAGAGAATCTAATTGACCAGCCAATAATTCAAACCCAGCTAACTAGAGTTTAAATTAGCAACATAAGAAAGACAAGAATATAAGATATCTTACCGGCCAGAGATCTCTTCTAAGATCCATTTTTCGGTAAAGATGCATTTTTGCAGAGGTGACATGTAACGTCTCAAAGATAAGTTTAAAGCATATCATGTCTTATATTTTAAAAAAGGGATTAATTAATAATATAATTAGAATTCTAATAAAATATTATAAAAGTAAGAACTTCTTAAATTTTTAATTAACGTGTAATCTCATATACCTACCGTTATCCTTATAATCTTATGGGATATTGTCGAAAAGAAATGGATCAGGTCCTTTAGAGATTGATTGGGATCCATGCATGAAGAAAAGAAATGGATTATTGTCGAAAAGGTACTGTAAACAGATGCACATGATTCGACGTTGTAAAATTATTTCTTTAGCATGTATTCATATCAGCATATATAATTCGCTAATTATAATAGGGTATGCCCATATAGATCAAAGATTAAGGTTATGTTTGAATTTAAAAATAAGATGAAATGAGTTCTAAACAAAATATTATTAGAATATTAATTTTTAATATTATTATTGTTCTAAAAAAGTTAAAACTAAAATTTAAAAAAATTGAATTATTTATTATATTTTGAAAATTTTGAAATGTATAATGCTAAATTTGAGATTAGATAAGATGGATTGAATTGAGATAAATTATGAATACAAACAGTATCTAAGACAATGAAACAGAAAGACAAAAACAAAAAATACAACTTAATCCGGTTTTAAAATTGCGAACTCCGTCGGCATCGTAATTTTCATGCGGGACTTAAAACAACATTATATTTGAAACTATATATCGACGTCACGTACTCAATTACTGACCTCTCATCAGCAACCATACGTCTATATATATGCTAACATGTACGTGTTGGTGGTATACTGGATGGCCACATGAGATCATTGCGGAAAGCAAGGCTTATAATTAACCCTTGGTATATAGGAATATTAGTATTGCTGCTTGTTTCACTTGGTCATGATCTGAAAGTTTAATTTGTGGGGTCTACTACCACATGAATTATTCAATCTTTGTTTGTTTACCTCCTTCCAAAGCTAGAATCATTGAACGTTGAAGAGTGATTAACACGACCAATGTGTAAAAGAAAATGGCAAATGATCATCGAGAATCTAATCTTCGATAGATCCGCAGAAATTAAAAGCTTCAAATCTTAACTTATGCACAGTTGCTTTTACTTTTTCTTTTTTACCCTTTTAATAAGCACCCCACGAAATTATGGCACCCATTATAAAGAAACTGAATAGAGAACGAAGGACTATTATGGACGGTATCCAGACTAAATTTCTAGCCTGCCCCTCTTATATATTCTGTTCAGCGTCTTGATTATGAAAAATTAGGTTTTTGTGATCAATTATTTGTGATAATAAAATTATTTATGATTTATTTTAATTAAAAATAATTAATAGTAAATAAACCATTTACTTGTAATGCGTACTAGCAATTCCATCAGATCATCGATCGCATTATTGCCCGATCTGTCCTATATGTTATATACTTATATGCTCCAAGCATGGGGGCCAGATTCCTATATATAGATCCGCGATTAATACGAATTGGAAGCAGCAACATACTTTCGAGTTATTATTTATTTATTTATTTTATATTTGTTGTTGGACGGCTGAGTTAGTACCACTGGTCGAAGTACGTCTAGTCAAGGTCATATTAGGTAAATGTAAAGTTAAACAAAAAAACAATGGCACTTATTCAGAAATATGGTTACGTCACGGACTTATAACAAAATTTTATGAAAAATGTTGTTTTTTCTCTATTTAAATCTTTTATTAGGGATTTTAATTTTGATTTTAATTTTTTTTACATGAATTTTAAGTAAATATTTTTAAATAATATTGTGATTTTTTTATATTTTTAAAAAATATTTTAATATATTAAAAAAATCATATCAGTAGAAATCCCAAAATTAAAATCTCTAACACCTCCCAAATTTATTATCTTGAGAAATAATAAAACTCACTTTAAGGCGAAATATATTATTCTAAACGGTCACACTGTTCATGATTAAAAGAGTTGTACAATAGAATCTTTAATTTCAAAATTAGTAGAGTATTCACTCTAGCAAAGTATTTAGCAAGTCTCGAATCAACTTTCTGTCTAATCTTAACATTAGCAACATTCGCAAAAGTGAGTGTCGAACAAATTCTTTTCACTTCGGCCTGCCTATCTGCCTAAACCTGCACTCCATGACCCAAGCCATATTGAAAATCCACCAAAATAATGATAAAGAATCTTTGTCGGGTTCAATTCAACAAATTCGGCCACCATAAGAATAAACTACGCTCCACTAATTCAACACACTTTGTAGTATTTAATTGGGCTTCCAAGTTCAAACAACATGAAGATGCAATGGGTTTGATCAGAAACAGTCATGAATTGCTGATCGGGGCAGTTCTATTAATAAATATGTATTTATATATTTATTTAATAACATAAAATTCAAGTTCAAACATGCTGACTTGGCATTTGTCCTGTGTAAATAGGGTTAATATACCTTATGCCGGTCCGTTTTAAATTTTCAACCAAAAACCTATTGAGGATCAAATCATTATGTTCTAATAAAATTTTTATATATATGCAAAATCTGTCAACACACTTCAAAACAAGGGGCCAAATGGTGCAATGGTGCAAATAAGAGAGAATTTTAAGTACTAATATTTAAAGATCTTGAACCATCATCTTTCATTTAATCACAAAATAATAAAATAAAATTTAAAAAAGTCACAGACTTACAAGGCTAAGAATTATGGGGGAGGCAGAAAAAGGGTCGGATTAGGACAGTAGTAAAGATTGTAGCCGAGCATCGCATGACGCGTGGTGGTGAGCTCGAGGTGGGGATGGGTGACAGGGTAGAGTTACAAGTTGCATGCGAGGGAGAAGAAGATAGGGGGAGAGAAGAAAACAAAACAAAAGAATGGAAAAACTTTAGGATTTTAACCCTCAGAGCATCAAAACGGCGCCGTATAAAGGGGTGAAGGGTTGGGCATTCGTGTCTCAGCTTAGGCCCTTATACGGCTGGGCCTGCAACACATACTTCAAAAAAAATCCAAAAAAAAATATTAGACCCGTGCTTCACACATCCTGTTAATTTGATGAATGATAAATTAAGGATCGGTTTGTTTACAAGAATGTATTAGCGGAGTCTAGGATTCACCTATGGTTGGCATAGTGTCACGACCTCATGGGATTAATGAATGAAAATCTTTCAGAAAGAACATGAGATCATGTACCTTTCTGTGTTTCTTTTTTCTTTTTCTTTTTCTTTTTTTCCTTTTTTATGTAGAATTTATGATATTTTTTATAAAACAAATTTCGTTAAATTAAAACAAAGGTACGTACAACAGTAAGGGTGGGAGGAGCCCTCCTCACCGGTGATGGATCGAAGATGATGTGTGTGTGTGAGAGAGATAGAGAGAGAGCGCATATTTTAATTACTTATAATTAGTAGCAAACAAATGCCACACTGAATTATTTCCAACGGCCAAGCATCACATGGGTAGTGGGTACACCACTCATGAATCGATCTGTTTGATGAGAAGCGCTTCACAGATTTCACGCAATTAATTTGATGCGATCCCTCCACTTTGGAGATGACTCAAGACCCTATGCGTCACTTCTAAAGTCTCTTGTGACGTAAGAATACAAGAAAACTATTAAAAATCTGGGTCTATTACCTTAATTTTATCTCACCTTATTATATCTCGTCACATAATCTTCATATTTAAACATGACAATCATAATATTTCTCAATTTCACAATGTTGATCAGTTTTTCCATCTAAATCATATTATCTAATGGTTACAATTTTTTCAAAATTTTAAACAAAATATAAAAAATAACTCAACTTTCTTAAATCTCAACATTAAAATAATATTAAAATTTTTTATTATAATAATAGTTTAATTTTATAATATTTTTATCTAACATTTTTTCTCTCATTTTCAAAAATCCTATAAAATATTTTAATTCGAACTATTTCATTACTCTTCACAAACCATCTACTAATATTTACAAATTTTCTTAACTTACTGTCCAAACAACCAGAAATTTATTGTTGTCCCTAATATTTAAAGTCCGTGGCGGCCTATTCATTCCATTTTTATTGGAACATAAGCTAAAAGCGGGGCCTGATTTTATCTACCAACTTTAAAAGAAAACCAAAGTTTTGAGTTTATATAAATACTGTTTTTATATAGATTGTATGTACATCTGTATCAAATATCTATATCATCCTCATGATCCAAGATCTATTACATTAGAAACATGATTCCTTCTATGCGAGTGTATATATATATATATATATGCATATGTATATAATTCTAAGTACGACGTCTGGGCTTACTCAATGGTATAACCATGTTTCAACGCATAATTCACAAGATTTCCCAACTCGGCCTCGCTTATGCGTCCATCTTTATTGCTATCAGCATGCCAAAGTGCTCGAAAAGCTCGCCAGCGAGGGGCAGACGAACCAAGCTTGGAAAAGGCATTTCTAAGTTCTGTTTTGCTTAGATATCCATCTCCATCTGTGTCAAAGCTTTTAAATACACCTCTCAACTGCATCTCAGTGTATGGCACCTCCACCTTCTTGTCCTTCATTATAGGGCAGCTTTTGTCGACGTTTTTCGTGGCAATATATGGAAGAGACATAGTTTTTGGTGCAATTTGGAACTTGACTAGTAAAGGTGTTTGCAAGGAAGGAGATATATAAATGTACTCTATTTGGCTATGGTGTGAACATGGGCAAGTATGGTGTATATATAGAACCTAATTAACCAGCCAACTAATTATTCAAATTAGCAAATTAGGAAAGAGAAGAATCTAAGATATTCTGTAAGTATCTATCTGCAGGGAAAAAAGAATCAAAGATCTCTTCTCATGATCCTCACGACTCCCATTATGGGTAAAGATGCATTTTTTAAAAGAATTTTTACGAACACAAATAAATTATATAAAAATAAATTCATAAACTGATATTACTTCATGATATCTATTAAATTTATTTTATAATAAAAATAATTTTATAATCTGACGTATTATATCAAATTATATCAATTTAAAGATATACTTTTGTATAATTTTTTTGTCGTTAAAGTATTTTACTTTTTGTAGAGATAACACTTAAATTTAGATCAATGGAACAAATACAACATCTACTTCTTTTTACTATAAGAAAAACTAATATTTGTGATGGATTATTTATTATGAAGATGATCATTTGCTACACAAATAGATTTATTTTGATAAGGAATAATCATTTTGACAGGAAATAATTGACTATGAATAACTAATTTTCTTATAGTATTTGCAGACAGATTAGGATCCAAGAAGAAAAGAAATGGATTATTCTAACAAAGTAGGAATAAACTGATCTTCCAATTAAAACATGGGTTAGAAAAAGGTGTAGAATTTGCAAATGATGTAGAAATTAAAGATCGAGGAGTTGTCTTCGATGTATTTATGACAATTTGAAAAAAAGTTATGAATATTGCATATAAAGTTGTGTTGCATTAAAAAAATGTTATTGGTCTCAAGTGTAAATAAATTTTGAGTTAAGATAAATTTAATAATTTGATAGTTGATCAATATTTAGATGTTACAGTACTCATCTTAAAATTAGATGGAGTTGATTTCAATTCAGTCCAACTTCCAAACAGACTTTAATTAAACGGTATTGATATAGTTAAGAACAATAATATATACCATCAGTGCCTTGACTAATTTGTAAATTTTTGTTATGAGATAGATATATATTGCTCTCTAATCAGCGAACGTCTATATATGTTAATACACCTAATTTAAAGTGATAGTGGATTTCTTATCGAAAAAACGAAACAAAGAAACTGATGATCATGATAGTAGTGGGCCACAAGATATGCCGATAGCAATCAGGCTTATCACCTTTGCTATATAGGAATTTGATGCGAGTTTCACATGCATGATATTAAAGTTTTGAGGGGTCTACTACAATTATTGATCACTCTTCATTGTTAATTAATTTTCATATTCTTCCAAAGTTAGAATCGTTGAACGTTGAAGAATGATTAACTAGAGTACAAATGTGTAAAAGAATATGGCAATTGATCATCGAGAATTTAAATCTTTGACAAATCTGCATAAATTAATGTCTAGATAATGAGTTAGATCTGAATTAATTTATCTGGTTTAGTCATTACAATTTTTCTAAACTTCTATATAAATATAATAAATAATTTAATTTTTTAAATCTTAAACTAAAAATTATATTTTAATAATATTTTCTCACTTTTCAACTCTAATCTCATCTCAATGCAATTCACTATTCAAATCTAAAAATTTCAAATCTTAATATATATAGAGAGAGAGTTTTTTTTTCTCTTTTCCTTTTAATTATAAGCATCCACAAAACTAAATTGCTTCAACACCCATAAAAATATATTATTATATACGAGCTTATAATTTGCGGATAGTTATTTATGTTGAAATTTATAGATTTAAATAGTTCATTATATATAACCAATATCACAACTATTACAAAAATGGATATCAAGTATATATAAAATAGAGCATGCAAATATAAAATAGTTCATTTAACTAATAAATATTTCATGATCAATTTATAAAACTCAAAATGTAATTTATATATATATATATATATATGGAGCAATGCTATATATTATCCTCAAATAGAGCAATGCTATATTTTGTACGGCATTTATAAAATATTTCACGACAATTTACGACGTCGCATTTAGAAAAAAGAATGTAGCGACAGGGTGCCTACGTCGCAAGAACAAAACCTGGAGCGCAAAAACAATTGAAATTTTTTATTTTGCCCCCTTCTCCTAATTTTCTCCTTCACCATCCCAATCGATTCCCACACCCATTTTCCTCCTTCACCATCACCATCACGATCGACTATGTCGATTTCTCTTCATCGTCATTATCGCCTACCTTCCAATCCACCCACCCTAGTTTGCCAAGTCACTCGGTCTACTCAATTTGGTTTCTCCTTCCATAGTGTGAGCCGTCATTCCTCCCCATACAAAATCCAAAGTCTTTGCTGGAAAATTTTGGGTTTTCGATTGACTGGCCATGTGCATTCCATCATCGGTGCTGATAATCGTCCATCAATTAGCTTTAGACTTTATTTCACGCACCACAGGTATTTCTCCTCCTTCATCCCCACTCGTTTCTTTTCAAAAATTGTGCATTAGGGCTGTCATGATTAAATTTTGCCAAACAATTTGTGAAAGCATGTCCTTCAAGGACATATGAATGTGCGTACATTTGAGTTGTAAATCCACCCACCTAGTTTTCCAAGTCACTAGATCTACTCACATTGGTTTCTCCTTCTGCAAATCGTGTGAGTTGTCGCTCCCTCCTCATACAAAAGCTAAAGTCTTTGTCGAAAAATCTTGGGTTTTCGAGTGACTGGCTATGGGCATTCCATCATCGGCACTGATAATCGTCCATCAATTAGCTTGGAACTCTGTTTTAGCACCAGTGACCTACTTAGAAATAGCCAATGGAATTTGAAGGTTTTGACTTCTTTAATCCTTTCTTCTTCAATAACTTTTAATGGAGGTTCTTTTGCTCAATTTTAGCACCAGATTAACAATTTTAGACTAATTATCATTGGTCAAGTGTTCAGAGGATATTATCTCTTCCTTTGTGTAAATGAAATTGCGAAACCCCAATATAATAACTTTATTTATGTCTGAAAGCCTAGCACAAACAAACATATCAGGTCATTGTGTAAATGACAGTGTGTTTCTAACTTCTATTCAATCGTACTTTGATATCTTCTCTAGAAAAATAGATGAAGAGGTCTTGGTAAGCCTTGGTGACTGATGGTACTGTCTGTTTCGTCCAAGCTTCTACGTTGTTATTGTGTAAATTAAATATATTGTAAGAACTAGAGGAGGCTAAAATGGAATTGGACATCCTTCAAAAAGAATACTTATGACAAGAAGATTCCAAAGACGTGCGTCATGTGATAAATATATGCTAACTGGAAGGGCTGGGTAAATTAAATATATTATGTTGCCTCCATTTTTCTTGGTTAGAATCATTATTTACATCTTACAATTTTCTATTAGAAAGGATATTGTAAATTTTGCATCTTGCTTATCAGTTGGTACAATCATAGTGAAATCAACTACGGATTTTTCTGAACTAGAAGACTAGTGCTAACAGATCCATTCTATACAATGCAGTTCTTTGCTTTATTGGATTATTGCTCAAGGTTTATTTTAATATTTCTTTTGCTCCTTATTGGAAACGGGAAAGTTGTGTGGTAACAAAGGCTAAATTCTTTTAGTTACATCCATGTGTGTTAACATCAGATTATGTTTTTTTTAATCCTATTTATAGCTACATCCATATGATTTTTTTAGTTAAATGAAGTGCTCTTGATGAGCATGGAAGTGAAAATTTCGAACTGCTAGCCTTTGACTATCTTGCTACTTCCATATAATCGAAGGTTATTACCAAAGACATATTAGCCATTAATTTGTTGTCACGTGGCTTCTTAATTTCTTTATTATTTCTATTCTACTTATTACAAACATATAAGAGCATTGTTACATAAGTTTTTCTGCACTTTACATAATGAGTCTGAGTTGTCTTTTACATCTTAAATATAGATAGTCACATTATCAAGATGGGTGCATTGCTCAAAATATAAGGTTGTAAATTGTAATGTCACCTTATATCTTTAGTTATTATTCTCCACTGTTATGGTTTCTCATCTATTGTTGGTGTCCTTTGTGTTTCTAATAATTCAATTGTCAATTAATTGTCACCTTATATCTTTCATTAATTGTCACTGCTGCATCTAATAAACCTTTATTCGTATAAAATCTTTTTTTTCACTTTCCAGAATAGGTATCTCTATTATACACCCACTATGTACTTGTGCTGTGCCTTTGCTGTTATAAATAAAGATTTATTCTTAAAGAAAATCAAAAATTTTGCTTCATGCATATAACTTAAACTTGGTGTATATTATATACCTTGGATCCTTTTAGGCTTCATCTGGCAAGGGAAAATACTGTTTTATTATTTGCACATCACCTCTAAAAATTTGGTGTATATTAGTGTCATCTGTTATGGTTTTTCTCTCTGTTTTCTTTTTGATTTTCATGTCAATTTGATTTTGTTGTGTTATGTTCCTGGATGAATATATGCACCACAATATATATTCCTTCTACACTGATATATAATAGTGTCTCCAGCACCATTCTAGTGTCTCCAGTACTTTTGCATTGTGCTGGCTCAATAATCTTACATGAAGAATTAATGATGTCTATATTTAGATGGATAGTGTAATGATGTCAGTAATCTTAGTGTATATATTTATAATGTTTTGTAAGATATTTTTGTGTATTTTAGGCTATATAGTCTAAAAAAATACTAGTGAAATTGAATGGCTATAAAACCTATACAATTTCACTGGTTTTTTTTTATTTTTGAAAAAGAGTATTTGCCGCAAAAACTCAATCAGCCGCACTACCTTTCCGCGGCTTTTATGCAGCATCTAGTTAACTATTTGCGGCGTTTATGTAGCGCCGCAAATAAACACTTTTCAGCGTCACTTTTAAAAAAATGATGCATAAACGCAAAAGCTGCATTTCTAAGGCGTCCAACGTGCGACAGTGTAAAAATGTCGCAAATGTTTAATTCCGACATTTTAAAGACTTTTTGCAACACTTTTCAAGTGCTGAAAAAATTTTTATTTCTTGTAGTGACTGGGGACTTCAATGCAAGCTAGCCTAGTGTAAAAATAAAAATAAAAATAAAAATAAAATAAAATAAATTACAATAATATCCTTTATATATATATATATATATGGAGCAATGCTATATATTATCCTCAACTGGGGACTTCAATGTAAGCTAGCCTAGTGTAAAAATAAAAATAAAAATAAAAATAAAAATAAAATAAAATAAAATAAATTACAATAATATCCTTTATATATATATATACATATATATGGAGCAATGCTATATATTATCCTCAACTGGGGACTTCAATGCAAGCTAGCCTAGTGTAAAAATAAAAATAAAAATAAAAATAAAAATAAAATAAAATAAAATAAAATAAATTACAATCATATCCTTTTAAAATAATGTTTTTTTGCACTACTCAGAATTGTTAAAAGAATTTCTCATATAAATGATTGTTCAATTTGAAAATGTAAAATAGATATAATTAATATGAAATACGATTTTATATTTCTATTTTACATTTTAAAAATTATATTTAATTCTTTTAACTGAATTTAAAGAAATTTTTTTTTTTCCCCTTCCGATCCGGTTAGTGCTTTTTCATTTGTTATTTATCGCATATTGTAGATTATAGGGAACTTAAAAAGGTTTTTTGGCCCTCTTGCCCATAGCACATCCACCATCTCTTTGTGTGTTAAGACTGTCATACATTACTATTTAATTTCCTTACTACTTCTCTAGGTACAATCATTGGTCATTTTATGTTAAGCCATAACTGTTTCCCAATTTTATAGGTGTGATAGTTTGTTCCTATTTAATTTCCTTGCTACTTCTGTAGGGAGAATCGTTCGGCATTTTATAGGTGTGATATTTGATTATTTTTTTAGTATAATGTCTTCGTATGATATTCTTTAAGATGAAACTACCATCCATAAATTTTAAGATGAAACTAAATTATAACATATATTTGCAGGAAATTACAGGTCTGAGAGAGCATTATTTACAACTCTTCTGAATTGTCTGGACTAAAAGGGAACATTGAAGACGTCATAGCTTAAGCTTTAATAATATTTGGGCAAAAATCTGTCAAATGTTTCTTCCAATATATTCAACCATCTAGAACCTGGGATGATTCTTAGATTTTCACGTTCCATACAAAACGACACCAACTTTGGTCTCTCTCGATACGTGAAAAGGTTTGAGGATAAGCAAATGTTAGTGTCTAAGATACGACAGATGAAACACTATATATTTAGATGAACACTGAAAAACAAACAAAACAGAACAATACTAAAAACAGGAAAACAGCCCAAAAAAAGAGCAGTTTATGGTGTAAGTTACTGGAGTAAGTTACCTTCAATCCATTTCTGCTGTTGCTTGACTTTTGAGGTGGCCGTTTTGTTTGTACTGCATTCTATGGCACAGTTATATCTGTGATCTTGAGTGAATAAACGAGGTTTGAGTATGGTGACCTGCAATTACGGTTTTTGGTGTCATTTTGAATAGGACAATATTCCTTCCTTAGCTATTCAAACATCCTTATGAGATCCTATGAATATGTAATCCTATTTCTTTTCATTGTTTGTTTAAGCTTCTTATGTTTAAACTACTTTTTACGCGTTCTTGTTGGTCTACTCATTTTTTTCCAGATATTCATCTGAATTTTTGTAGAATTTTTATCCTCGGGACCACAAAAAAAGGAACATGGGTCAATTCTATAGATGACTGCTCATTTTGTTTTTTCTTTGCTTCAGGACCTATATGTGTAGATGTTTGAGTATATAGTATGAACTATATATACATAGATAGAAGTGCTAACTTCAAAAAAATAGAATTTTTATTTCTATAATTGAATAACAACCCCAGAAACATACTCAAATAATTAGAATGCGTTTCAATCCTCTATCCAATGACCCCAAACTAAATATCTTTTTTCTTTTCTTTCCTTTTCTTTTGTAACATAAAGGAGATGGCTTTCACTAAGAATGACATAAAGTCCGGTACCCAATTTTCAACACCAACCAATCAATTTCATTCCCAGAAATACCAATTTTCAATGCACATGACCATGACTTGCAACAAATGAGACCCAGACCCTTATTTTGACGATGTTGCACCCCATAACCCAAACACAACAAACATTATCATCTTATGGCAAACATCGAATCACATTTAGTCCTAACATAAAAACATGTTCTCTCCATACACTGATCCAAAACCACACTCACAACAATATGCCTTCCTCGAGACTGAAGTGCATGTAGGTAACATATAGCATGAATAACAATAAATCAATTAATTCGTATCGGCTACAGCACATGAATAGAAGAGAGGGAGAAATAAAAGGAAATACAAAGTAGTTTAAACACATCTATAACACATCTATCAAGCAAATTCTTAGAACAGGAAAGACAAATGCATGTGAAGGTAAACAAAAATATCATTATGGGAAACAATACATTACTGACCGGTATAGGATCTGAAATGAAAACTCTTTGAGATGATATCACGACACCTCCACACCCAAAACACAAATTAATGCAGAACTGAACAATGGCTTGGTGAAATTGAAAGAAAGGGGGAGAAAGCGAGTGGAGAGAAAAGTAAAAGAAAGAACACTAATTTTACAAAATATATATGGTTAGAGTAGTTTTTATTTTTCAATTGGTGTCGTTATTTTTCAATTGATTATTTATCATACACTTGGTGTACACACTCCAGTCAGTAAACCGGTTGGATGGTGTCGTTCAAGCTTCATAAATTCAAACCCAAGCCTAATTGCTAAAAGTTCAAGCCAACTACACTAAAAGTATAACTAGAGTAAGCACCTTTGTATAAACCTCGACCTTTGAACTTGCAGTTTGGTAGTTCTCTGGAGGCTCTATTCAAACAATGTTGCCTTGTCAACCAGCTCTGAGAAACTTCTGATCGAAAACTCACCACTTAATCGTATATTTCGTGATTCAAATGCTCTTCAATATTTTTTTGGCTTTCATCTCTTCATCAGGATCAAGTAAGTAGTGAAGGGAGACAACTTCACAAATATGGCAGCACATTGATGCATAATCATATTCCCCTGAACAGGTGAGGCTAGGTAATAAGGACTATTCTCCCATAAACTTTATTGATAGTCCTATATGCAACCCATGAACATTTATCATCATTGATCAATTTAAAGATAAGTATAATATCTTTTGTTCATCTATCCAATTTAGGACTCGAACTACTTCCACAATGTCCTAATCCCATCCTCTGCCATAGTTGGGTCACCTCTTCCATCAAATGAAGGTGACTGCAGTAGATTGAACTGTTTAATTGTACAACCCTCCTTATTAGTGTCACAGTTGCGACCTTGGTGGTGCTAAGCAATTTCTTCCATCACTTGTTGCGTCGTTATTAGACCCATTCAACAATTTACTAACATAACAAGATGTGACATCATGAAAACATAGATCCAGTTAGACATTTCTAAGAAAATACACATATAAAAGCGTAGGCATATATATAAAGACGAGAACAAATATAAAACATCTCAATTTCTTGCTTTTAGCCTCATATCTTACTGTAACCTAAAGGATGCAGACTTAAAACCCTAAATCTTAGAAAACCCATCACCTAAATTCTATAAAATCTAATCCTTAGCGTTTGATTAAACTTATATGCTAAAATCCACATAACCTAAAACCTTGAACCTTATCCAAAGTTCTTTATTGTGGTCTGCAAATTATAAAATCATATATACCATTAACATCACTCTTAAAGTTCACAATATCTAAAACCTTAAATCTCACATAGATAAATTCCTATAATTGGGAATGGCCTAACACCTTAAATTTCCAAAAAAACTCAATACATAAAGTCTGTAGAATCTAAAGTCTCATCTTTTATACCAATTGTAACACCCATAACAGGAGGGTCAGGGAGTTAGTGCCTATTGCCTAAAAAACACATCCCAACAATATGGATATAACTCTAAATAACATAAGAAGTAAATATATAACATGTAAAACTCCTTTAGTCAAAGTATATAGTCCTCCACAAAGACATCCAAAAATTTTATCCTGTGGCATGGACAGAATTCATAGCATAATATACTCTTATTCCTCAAGATTTTCATACACAATACCATATTATAACAGAGTGGTGACATAGAAATATCATATATTCAAATAAATATTCCAGAGTTCATATTCATTCTGCAGGCAATAAAGAAACATACTACAAACAAATTGCTCGTCTACACTAGTTATGATAAAATGTAACAGTTAAGAGTTCAAATAAAGAGACTAGTGAAGCTAACTGAGGCTATTCCCATAACAAAATATGCGGAGACCTCAATCAATTTTAGGCAAAGTCTAGCATAAGAGCACAACTTACGTAACTTGTGCATTATACTATTTAAGTTTTGAACTCAAACAAAACCAACATCATCACCTAATCCATGAAATATTACAACATTAATATTAAGGAAACAATCACAAAGGATATTGGTAGCAACGACTAAATCAATTACACGTGATTTAAGGAGTCTGCGTTACATTGTACATGATTTGAGGAATCTGTTATTCTTGTAAATATTTACTTTCTTTGTTCATACTTACCTTATAAATCAGTCTTTCCATAGACATTAAGGGACAACCTATATTCGGCTCCCACCTTTTGTAGTATTGACATATAAATATCCATATTCTCTCATTGGTAAATACACGAGAGTTTCCCGGAATTTTGGTGTTGTTTTATGGTATCAAGAGCCTAAAGTGTGATCACTGTCCTTTTTTTTTTTCCAGCCTTGATCCCATGGCCTCATCATCTCCAACGTCAGTCACCCCTATTAAAGTCCATAGCATTGTTATTGTCAAACTCACCAAGACAATTATCTCCTATGGAAAACTCAAATCATCCCATATTTGCGTGGCTAGCACCTATTCGATTTCGTTAATAGTACCATTATCCCTCCTCCTCCCACCATAACCAACCTTGAAAACACTTCCGACTCCTCACCCTTCGAAATAATCAATCCCAAATACACATCGTGGTATGACCAAGACCAAATCGTCGTCAGTACCCTGGTGTCCTCCGTGTCCGAGAGCATTTTGGAACAAATGGTTGGGCTCTCCACTTCAAGAGAAGTCTAGACTCCCCTTAAGAGAATGTTTGCTTGTGACTAACCCAAATTCTCCTTAAAATAAATACGGAAATCGAGGCGTTGGGATAATGACAATACGGGTCATACATCCCAACGACAAGTGCCAAACGTGTGTGCACACGTGACATACATAAAATATAAGTCGCAACGGATAAATATATCATTATCTAAGTACCAGAATTTTTTTTAAAATATTTTACAAACCATTTTAATATAAACTCTCTAACAGGATATTTAATACAGTCATCCGAAATATAAATTAAACAAATACATATTTTTAAAAGGAAAAAATAATTTGCCGAGAGAACAATTTATAATAATAACACTACACCGGCGGAGCCGTCTGCTCAGGCTCAGCCTCTACATAATTTGCATCCACAAAAACTACGACGCCAAGATGGCATCGCAGGTAAGTACAACCCAACCAAACTCAAGATAATAAATACATTAATGCCACAACAACAACCATAAACAAATTACCATATGCACGAGACTTAAAATCATCTTCCTCAAAGTCAATGAAATAATCACACATGTCAAAATCTCATTTTAGCCTAATTAAAACTCCTGTAAAATCACCCATCATTTCCCAGAAAATAATATCCGCAAAACCAATCATATCGGGCGTTACGTATCGCCGTCCCTAATATGATAAACACACACACCAATCATAATGGGCGTTACGTATCGTCGTCCCCATTATGATTCACACACACTAATTTCATACCGGGCGTTACGTATCACTGTCCTCGATATGAAATGCATACCCAATGACCATACTGGGCATTACGTATCGCCGTCCATGTTATGTCATCCACACACTATCAATCACAATGGGTATTACGTATCGCCGTCCCCATTATGACTGACACACACACAATGACCATAATGGGCGTTACGTATCGTCATCCCCATTATGTCATTCACACACACACGCTGATCACAACGGGCGTTACGTATCGCCTTCCCCGTTATGACTCAGCCAAAAACCATTAAAATCCATAAATTCAATAAAAAAAACCCAATTTCCATTTCCATCACATGAATATCCGAAATCATGCAAAAATCTAATTTCCAAATATTTTCATGAACATGCGCATAAATACATAATGCAGACAATCATGCACCAAATAGTCAACAATTAATAAATTCTAACAATAATCAAACACAATAACTATTGATTCCAAAAATATATTTAAATCTTAAAGCTTGTTTGGAAAGTACTTACAGCGGGTAAAAATGCAAATCCTTGAACAAACTTCAATCCGTAGCATTCATAGCAGTCACCGATATGTTAGGCTAAAATGCTCGGTTTGACATCAAAATTTAGGGAGATACTCTTTGGAAGGTAGGGAATCTCATGAAGGTAGTGGTGTGGCGGCACAACTACCGGAAGGTGGCGGATCGGGGTCCAAATGGGTGAAAACCCATTTTCGGGTTTTAGGTTGTACCGGGAATGTGAGGCAACGCTTGGAGAAACTGAGCTAGGAGGATGACTGGCTGGGCAATGAGAGTCTTTTGGTGGCGGTGGTGAGGCCTACGGTGGCCACAGATGGCGGCGTAGCAAAGATCAACCTATTTAAGACCCATTTCGGGTGGAGGGGTAAACGATGGAGATGGGTAGCTTTGGGCTATGGGTTATGCTTGCCGGAGGGTGGGGAGGCTGCTGGTAGGCCGTCGGTGTCAAGGGGTGGCCGGCGGTGGCCGAAAAATGCAGGGAAAGCTAAAACACTCATTTCAGGTAAAGGGCCGTGTAAGGGCAATGAGGTGGCCGGAGGTGACACCACCGGTACCGTTGGACTCACCAGCATGTGGGGGTGAGGTTGGACTAGGCGGTGTCACCGGTGGGTGGCCGACGGCGGCCCTGGGTGTAGATGAGAGAACCGGCAAGAGAGAGGAGCGAACAGGGGAGGGGGACTCACGCACGGTTGGGAAGTAGAGGAAAAAGGGAGAAAAAGAAAAGAAAAAGAAAAGAGAAAAGAAAAAAAGAAAAAAAGAGTCTAACTAGAAAAACACAATAAATTAAATAAAAGTCGACTGATAATACTACAATTTAATATCAATAAAATAAAATATTTAAAACCCAACAATAAACCAATTTAATTTAAATAACATTTTAAATATAAAACACTAATTAATATTAAGAAAGCACATCAAATAAAATCACATATTAAAATAAAGAAATTTAATTCCAATTATTAAAATAATTATCTCACATTAAAATTAATAAAGAAATAACGTAACTCAACATTTAATTATAAAAACAACATAAAACTAACACTTACTAATGAATAGCTCAAATAAATATTTTAAACAAATAAAACACAACCAATAATAATATTAAAATTAATTAAATTAATTAATACCCAGAATAAAATAACGTGTAAAAATACACGTAAATCTAGGATCTCACATTGCCTCTCATTCATATGCTCGAGCTATCCAAACTTGGCAATTTTTGGCCCTCAAAAAGGAGGGAAATATGTCAATTTCAAATTAGTTCCAGAAGATGAAGTCCTTTTCCGACACTCTGGCTACTATCGAACAGCCTCTTCAAACTCATAAGTTCACAGCATATCTTCTTGGAGGACTTGATAGCTCATACGGTGCTATCATCATGTCTATTTCAACTCAAATAGACAAAATGTCATTAGAAGAGAGTTTAATCATCTCCTTGCCTTTGAATTGAGAGTTGGGCAGCATCAATCTACTCTAGAAGCCACTGTTGGTTTAGTAAACATGACTATTCGAAATGATGGACGCTCACGTGGTGGTAGATCGGCAACCCAACAGCTCTAACTCCAATTATAGAGGCCGCGATCGTGGCAACTACAAGCGAGGTAGTCCAGGTATGTGGGAAAAATAGGCACACTGTCGTACAATGCTACTACCAGTTTGATCATACCTACCAAGGTGCGCCCCCCCCCAACATAGCAGCATACTTCACATCACCTTCCTCACCAACTGATGCTAACTAGTATCTTGATACAGGTTCTACAAACCACCTCACAAATGACTTCTACAATCTGAAAGTGAACTCTGAGGCTTATAATGGCACTAATCAAATCCATGTTGATGATGGGGTAGGTTTACTCATTAAGAATATAGATTTTACTACTCTCTCAACACCAACTAATTCTTTTTCTTTGCATCAGTTACTTCATGTACCAAAGATTAAGTAAAATATAATTTCTGTTAGTCAATTTACCCGTGACAATAACGTTTATATTGAGTTTCACTCCTCCTTTTTTTGGGTGAAGGACGAGGCAACGGGGAATGTTCTGCTGTGCGGCAAAACTAAAGATGGACTCTACACCTTTCCATCCAGTGCCATCTCCATAAGAACTTTTCGATCCTACCTCTCTCAACGTGCTCCCCTTAATGTGTGGCATTGCAAAATGGGACATCCTTCCTATCAGATAGTAAGACATCTCATCTCCAATTTTTCCTTACATATTTCATCCAATAAAATGTCGAGTGTATGCTCTGCAAGACAACAAGGAAAGAGTCATCGCCTTCCTTTCACATTCGCAATTTATATCAAATTCACCACTTGAATTAATTTTCTCTGATGTATAGGGACCTTCCCCCACTATGTCCACAAATGGCAATAAATACTACGTGTCTTTTGTTGATTATTTTAGCAAATTTACATGGCTATTTCCCATCCCAAATAAATCCAATGTTACAAATTGTTTTTGCTCATTTCAAAAACTTGTTAAACGCTAATTTAATTGCAAAATAAAATCTGTTCAAACTGATTGGGGTGGAGAGTATCGCTCTATACACAACTATTTTGCAACGATTGGTATTCAATATCGGATCACTTGCCTCATACTTCAAAACAAAATGGTTCTGTAGAACAGAAACAGTGTCATATAGTTGAAACGAGACTCTCTCTGTTGTTACATAGTAGTGTCCCTCATGCCTATTGGGTTGACGTTTTTTTAATGACCACATATCTTATTAATCGGCTCCCCACCACCCCTCTTGTAATCTCACCATTTGAAAAACTCTATAAACATACTCCATACTTTTCATCTTTAAAAATTTTTGGTTGTGCATGTTGTCCATTCCTTCATCCTTTTAATCCTCACAAGCTTGATTTCAGATCAAAGCATAGTGTTTTTATCGGCTTTAGCAACATGCACCGTGGGTACAAATGTCTTGATATTTCAAGTGGAAAGTTTTTTCTCTCATGGCATGTCATCTTCGATGAACAGACCTTCCCATTTGCAAGCCCAACAACTCAGTCCAACAACTCAAACCATTCGCCATGCTCAACTGTCACTCCTCTGCTTCTCATAAACAACACCTCCACAAATAACGTATTGCCATCCTACACATCTAACAACACATCAAACACCCCTATAATCCTGATGATGCCGTTTGACCTTCCTTTTCCCCTTCCCCCCTACACAATCCTTGCTCAACTCCACCACAAACACTCAGCAACCTTTGCCCACATCACCAGATAGCACCTCCACATCTCCCTCTCCACTATCTCTAGATATTGCAGTAGCTGCCGCACCCGCAACTCGACGCCATCAAATGACTACTCGGTCTTAGAACAACATAGTGAAACCAAAGAAGTTCACAGATGGAACCGTAAGGTATCCACTGCTACAATAGTTCCTTGTTATAGGTACTGTACCCGAGACACCATCCTCATATTCTAAAGCTTCCAAGCATGTGAATGGTGCATAGCAATGGATGAGGAGTTCACTGCCCTAATGCAAAATGGAAGCTGGTCATTAATCTCTGCAAGACCAAACATGAATATAGTTGGCTCCCAGTGGATATTTAAAACCAAACGCAAGTCTGACGGTTCAATTGAGCGGCAGAAGGCCCGCCTGGTTACTAAAGGCTACCATCAACAACCAATGATTGATTTCGATGACACTTTTAGTCCAGTGGTAAAGCCGACCACCACCAGACTTGTTCTCAGTTGTCCTGTCTCTAAACAATGTCGGGTTCATCAAATCGACATCCAAAATGTCTTCCTTCATGGCCACTTATCTGAGGAGGTTTCCATTCGTCAACCCATCAGCTATGTTCATCCCAACTTCTCAAACCATGTCTGTTGGTTGCACAAAGCCCTTTATGGGTTGAAGCAAGCTCCACGAGCTTGGTAGCACCGACTACACGAGCACCTCCTCTCGAACGGTTTTGTCAACTCTAACTCAGACTCGTCCCCATTTAATTACAAACAAGGCCCAGATACACTGTTTCTACTACTGTACGTCAACGATATTCTCATCACCAGTGCAAGCTCCAAAGCTATCACTCACTTGATTACCAACCTTAGCAGTGAATTTGCTATCAAAGACTTAGGCAATCTCAAATTTCTTGGTAATCCAAGCACTTCATGTTGCCGAGGGCCTTTTCTTATCACAAAGTCAATACATATACAACCTCCTTCAATGAACAAAGATGATTGATGCCAAGGCGGTTTCATCTCCAATGTCCTCATCACAGAAACTTTTATTTTCGGGAGCATTATACTCTGACCCCTCAAATTACAAGTGTGTTGTAGCAACTTTACAGTACCTCTCCTTGACTCAACCCGACATCTCATTTGCAGTAAAAAAGGTCTGCCAATTCATGCACAAGCCCACTGAGGAACACTGGACAGTAGTGAAAAGGATCTTACAGTACCTAAAAGTTGTCTATCATTCGGCCAAGCTCATCCACACAGTTGTCTATTTATTCTGATGCCGATTGGGTGGGCTACCCCAATGATTGCAAATCAATCTCTGGCTTTTGCATTTATTTTGGTGACAACCTAATCTCATTGTGACGCCCCCAACTTACGTCTGGGATTTAACGTAAATTAAGGTGTCTGGATGAGCAACACTCGGCTACTCACCCTCGTACTTAACAAGACTAAAAAGTATAAATCACTTAATTCGCAGCGGATCAGGTTTCAGATATAAAACTTTCTAAAGATCACACGGAAATATATATACAACATTCATTAAACTTAAACATTGTACTTTATACATATACACAACCCAACTGTAGCAAAATATTTTACATTCATCCCAAACAAAACTTTCCTTCACCTCACTCTTTCTCCCTCTTAACCTCGGGATATTCTCTCCCATAGCGAAATCTATCCATACTAATACTAAAGTCTCGCTGGAGCTGTTGTCCCTGTGGAGTCACACAAACTCCACACATGGACAAGGAGCCGTCTGCTCCTAAGGTTAAGCAGCATCCCGTACGTCGCCTCTCCTCAACAAAAGTGGATGCATCAAGACTCCCAGATCCGGTGGGTCGACTACTGGTAGGAGGTCCGAAGGAAACAAAAGAAATATCCAAAAAGGGACTATAATCGGAAAGTCCCTCAGGACTCCCCGAAGTCTCCTGCCTCATCGGGGCTGTCCCCCTGCTGGTCATCGAATCCTGTATAAAATAATATGCACAAAATATATGGAGCCACAAAAGAGTGAGATTTCGAATGAAATCTCAGTAAGTACATAAACAGCTTAAAGGAAACAGGGAAAACGACCACAAAGTTAAACCACAACTGACAAGGGAAATTACCCTAACATACCCCTCACGAGACCACTGTCTAATTGACACTTTTCTCAACTCACCCATTGTCTTATATTAAATTACCCCGTTTCCCCTTAAAATTTTTATATTCTTTCATATCACGACAGGCGTTACGTATCGCCGTCCCTGCCGGCACGTCAGTCATACGGGCGTTACGTATCGCCGTCCCCGTCATGACGTGACTAACTTATCAATCATATACTCATCAATCATCCGGGCGTTACGTATCGCCGTCCCCGTTATGATGAGTCTAGTGTCAATCATCCGGGCGTTACGTATCGCCGTCCCCGTTATGACACGAAATATATACACATAGTACTGCGGGCGTTACGTCTCGCCGTCCCCGCAAGGATCAATCACACGGGCGTTACGTCTCGCCGTCCCCGTGGAGATCACAATTTCATATCACGACAGGCGTTACGTATCGCCGTCCCTGCCGGCACGTCAGTCATACGGGCGTTACGTATCGCCGTCCCCGTCATGACGTGACTAACTTAATCTCGACAGGCGTTACGTATCGCCGTCCCTGCCGGCACGTCAGTCATACGGGCGTTACGTATCGCCGTCCCCGTCATGACGTGACTAACTCATCTTTTATATATTATTTTCTTCCTTTATATTCTTCTCTTATACCCATGAGTTATCTCACTTATAACCCTTCCCATTTGAAACACCACTTCTATTCCAAGGAAACCCTAAGTCTAGGCAAGACAGGGTATCTCGCTCGAGCGGCCTGTCGAGCGAGTATCGAGCGAAGTCTCGGGTTGAGACTCGCTCGAGTGGGGTATCGAGCGACAGTCAAGCGAGGGTTCAGATTTTGCCTTCGCTCGATCACCTGTCGAGCGAGAGTCGAGCGAACTCACGGCTCTAAGGGTTTTTCCACTCAAAACATGCCAATCTTTTTCATACACTCTATTTATCTTCTTACAAGCTTAAATCCAAGTTTCTACAATTTTATTAAACACCTAAACTAGACAAATAAAATCAACCCTACTCATGTATCCATTTTCCACTTAAACATGTTCTCAAGTGTTCACTACTATGAAATACAACTCAATCATGCCAATAAAACCAGTTCCATGCTTAATTTAAGCTAGAATATGGACTTACAAGTTCTTCCAAGCTTTAGGGAATTGATCCAACCCACTTTCTCCAAGTTTGCTCCCACACACACTCACTTCACTCACAAGTGATTACTTTGAGGGTTTGGGGAGGGTTTTCTGACTTGGCTTCACAAGGCAAGTGCTCTCTCCTTCTAAAGGAGCTTAGGAAGCTCTCAAGGTCCTATATATATGGTGGTGGTCGACCAACATGAGGGAGAGAAAAGGAATTGCACCCAAGGTGCCCTAGTTGGCAGATTTGTATGTGATGAGGTGTCCATCTAGGCAAAATCTAATGATGAGGATTAAGCCTCCCAAATCCTAGGCCTTGCAGCTGGATTAGTCATCCAAGGGCTCACAATTGAGGTGGTTTGGCTGCCCATTTTGATCCATGGCTGAGAAGCAAGCTAAAGGGATAAGAGGTGAGGTGGCACTTCACCTAACCATGCATGCATCTCTCATCTCCAGCTCTCCCCCTTGAGTCACACGCCCCTTCCAGATTTTCCAATCCATTTGGTTCCTTCCCAACTCCCTTAGGTCTTCCCTCAACAAGTTCTAGAAGGTCACTTCATAGTTTAGTTAAGGTAGAGTCAAGTTTTGATCCAATTAGTCACCAATCAACCAGATTTTGGCTCCCTTGAGTTCCTATCACACTAACCATTCAATTGACTTCCAAATCAACTTTCCATTCATTCCTAACTATTCCTACACATGTCCTAATCCCAGAGAATCCTAAAATCAGTTGCCTATTTGGTTACATACCCCAATCTAGTTCAATTACCCAACTCGGGTTCCAGTTAAGCCCATTCCAGAACTGCCTATTTGATTCCCAATTAAGCTATTGATTCCTCCCGAATCTCAGGAAACTTCAAACATAAAAGTTTTAGATCTATCTCTTAGGGTTCTATACCAATTGGAATCACCTCATTTAGACATCATATGGCTGACTTATGATCATTTTCCTAAAACTCGACAGATTGATCCGAAAACACATAATTTCCAATACTAAGTAAAATCACACATTCCTCAACTAAATCTCCCATTCTAATTTCCTAATAAATAAATGCATTAAATAAATCTCCTTAAAATAATTTCTATAAAATAATTTACCTTAGAAAATTTTGGGCTATTACATCCTCCCCCCCTTAAAAAGGATTTCGTCCCCGAAATCGCTAAGATATAATTAATTAAGGGTTTAAGGAATCTATACCTCGGTTACTAGCAGTAGATTCTTCGGAAGAGGTGGGTACTTTTTCCTCATTAATTAGTGAATCCTGAGAGTGATAAAATATCATGTCAACATCGGGATCATAGTACATGTTCACACTAATCTCTTGCAATCTACGGAATCTCTCTTCCTCTGTCCTTTCTATTATAGGTCCCTCTTCACACTGGCGTTTACGCTCTTCAGATCCATCAGATGACTCTATCATGACAGCCTTTCCTTTGTCCTCTCTTCTCAAAAATCTTTTCTCCGCTCTCAACCATTTTCTGGCGGGTTGTCTTTCCTCACCTGGTAACGCTCTTCTACTTATAGGGTTACCTCTTTCATCTATATCCATAATGTGGGTTCTGTGCTTCTCACTTTTATTTAACCAGTTTAATCTCTCAGCTTTCCACTGTTTCAGTTTTTCTCTACGAAATCTCTCTCTAACTCTTTCAGATCTTCGATTCGCACAGGCCACTCCTCATAAGTCAAATTGGAACGTAAATTACTAGGACGCGGATCCATTACTGCCACTGGTTGATCATTCAAACACTTTTTTTCAGAGAAGATACATGGAAGACGTTATGAACTCCTTGCAAATCATCAGGTAGGGCTAAACGGTAAGCCACTGGACCTACTTTTTCCAGAATTTCATAAGGTCCAATATAACGAGGACTCAACTTCCCCTTCTTACCAAATCGCATGACTCCTTTTAGTGGCGAAATCTTCAAGTATACCCAGTCTCCCACCATAAAATCTAAAGCCCTTCTACGATTATCTGCATAACTCTTTTGTCTACTTTGCGCCGTCTTTATCTGATTTCTAATCTTGATGATCTGCTCTTTAACTTCTTGTAAATACTCGGGTCCCAAAACACTACTCTCACCCACTTCATCCCAATAAATAGGAGACCTACATTTCCTTCCATAAAGTGCTTCATATGGCGCCATCTGTATAGTAGCTTGAAAACTGTTATTATATGCAAATTCAATTAATGGTAGCAGACTTTCCCAATCTTTGTCAAAATCTAACACACAAGCTCGCAACATATCCTCCAAAGTCTGAATGGTTCTTTCTGTTTGCCCGTCCGTCTGAGGATGGTATGCGCTGCTGAAATTTAAATTGGTACCCATCATCTTCTGTAGACTTTGCCAAAATCGAGACGTGAATCTAGGATCTCTGTCTGATACTATAGTCTTGGGTATTCCATGTAAACGAACTATTTCCTTCACGTAAATTCTTGCTAACTTTTCCATGGAATCCGTGTTGGAGATAGGTAAAAAGTGAGCACTCTTCGTCAATCGATCCACTATCACCCAAATCGAATTCTTTCCCGTAGATGTTCTCGGAAATCCTATCACAAAATCCATAGATAAATCTTCCCATTTCCATTCAGGAATTGGTAGGGGTTGCAACTTACCGGCTGGTCTTTGGTGTTCAGCTTTTACTAACTGACATACTGGACACTTGGCTACAAAAGTCGCAATGTCCTTCTTCATTCCTTCCCACCAAAACTTTTCCTTTAAATCTTGGTACATCTTAGTACTTCCAGGATGAGCATTATATGGTATACTATGAGCTTCTTTCATCAACCTTTCTTTCAATTCTGGGGCATCCGGAATGATCTTCCTTCTCCCAAAGTATAACATTCCATCTCCTGAAATCATAAAGTGTGGAGACCCTTTTCCTTCCAGTATTTGCTGTTTTATCTTCTCCAGCTTAGCATCCTCTTGTTGTTTTTCCTTAATTTCCTTGTCTGTTAAAGGAACAATTTCTTGAATCTCCATTAGCTTGAGGTCCTGTGATAATCTGTTCACCAGAATTTCTCGCATCATTGCCAGCACTGAAAGTTCTTCTATTTGAACTTTCCTACTCAAGGCATCGGCTACCACATTAGCCTTTCCAGGGTGGTATTTGATTTCGCATTGAAAATCACTTATAGTTTCTATCCACCTTCTCTGTCTCATATTCAAGGTCTTCTGGCTAAAAAGATATTTGAGACTCTTATGGTCCGTAAATATTTCACATTTTTCTCCATATAAGTAATGCCGCCAAATCTTTAGAGCAAACACTACAGCTGCTAACTCTAAATCATGCGTGGGATAATTCTGTTCATGATCCTTAAGTTGTCGGGATGCATACGCAACTACTCTTCCTTCTTGCATTAGCACACATCCCAATCCCATTTTTGAGGCATCACTATATATCACGTAAGGTTTATGAGGTTCTGGCAAAGCCAAAACCGGTGCTGTAGTCAATCTCTTCTTTAGCTCTTGGAAACTCTTTTCGCATTGTTCACCCCAAACGTATTTAGCATTCTTTCTAGTCATTGCTGTCAGAGGTGCGGACAGTTTGGAAAATCCTTCCACAAATCTTCTATAGTATCCAGCTAATCCCAAGAAGCTTCGTATTTCGTGTGCATTGGTTGGTTGCTGCCACTCCATCACTGCTTCTACCTTCGCTGGATCCACAGAGACTCCTTGACTTGAAATAACATGACCCAAAAATTTAACTTCTTGTAGCCAAAATTCACACTTACTAAGTTTGGCATACAGTTGGTGTTTTTGTAAAATTTCCATTACTATTTTCAAATGCTCTTTATGATCTTCGTCAGTCTGCGAGTAGATCAAAATATCATTAATAAAAACCACCACGAACTTGTCCAAATAGGGTCTGAATATCCGGTTCATCAAGTCCATGAATACTGCAGGTGCATTTGTCACTCCGAATGGCATAACCAAAAATTCGAAGTGCCCATATCGGGTTCGAAAAGCCGTCTTAGGTACATCTTGCTCCCTGATTTTTAACTGATGATAACCAGACCGAAGATCTATTTTTGAAAACACAGTTGCTCCCCTTAATTGATCCAACAGGTCATCTATCCGTGGCAACGGATATTTATTCTTAATGGTAACTTTATTCAACTCCCGGTAGTCTATGCACATCCGCATTGTTCCATCCTTCTTCTTCACAAACAATACTGGTGCTCCCCATGGGGATGAACTAGGCCTGATAAATCCTTTTCTCAAAAGTTCCTCAATCTGCACTTTCAATTCTTCTAATTCCACCGGTGCCATCCTATACGGAGCTCTATGAACTGGAGTTGTGGCTGGTTCCAATTCAATAACAAATTCTGCTTCTCGATCAGGAGGTAGTCCCGGTAGATCATCAGAAAAGACTTGCGGAAAGTCTTCCACCACGGGAATTCCTTGAATACCTTTAACCACCTCCGAGGAGTTTAACATGATTACCCAGTAGCCCTTAGTCTCCTTATTAATACTTTTCTTTATTCGCTTAGCAGTTACTATGGAGGAAACTGCCTTCAACATTTCCCCTTGTAACAAAATTCCCCTTCCTTAGGTAAGCTAAAAACTATTTCCTTTCTGCGACAGTCCAGTTTGGCATAATACTTGGCCAACCAATCCATTCCCAAAATTAAATCGAACTCCATCAAATGGAATAGTATCAGATCAGCGACCAGTTGTGAACCTCTAATTTCCAAGGGGCAATTTCTCACCATCCGATGGCATCCTGCTACCTCTCCATTAGGCATGACTACTATAACTTTTTGGGTCAACAATTCCGTTTCTAAATCGCACTTTTGGACACAGTCATAGGAAATAAAGGACCTGGTTGCTCCCGAATCAAATAAGGTATAAACCACGCATTGCTTCAGCTTAAGCTTACCTAAAGAAAATTTTATTCTACTATTATTATATTACCACTCCCAAAGAATCCATTCATTAACTAAAAGAGGGGACTTGGAAATTTACCAGTAATGACGTTAGCATCTATTGTCTCATCTGCCTCCATATCTACTTCTCCAGGCGTGATAGCATACACTTTCGCTTTCGCAGGAGCTTTGGCTTTTCCTCCGGGTAGAGTTACTCCTTGAGAGGTATTCTGAGGGCAGTCTCTGATCAGATGCCCCGGCCGACCGCATCTATAACAAACTCTATGGTCCACTCGACAATCTCCCTGGTGTCGACGTCCACATTTTGCACATTGCGGAAATAAAGTCGGTACGTTTGGATTAATTGCTACTCCTTTTCCTCTATCCGTGGATCTAAAATTTGGTTTCCTCCTAGCATCATTTCCTCCAGAAAATTGAAATCTTCTTTTTCCATATGTTTGAGTTTGCGCCATAACGCTCCTCTGTTCAGCTTCCGCTATGGCTGCTACATTCACTAGCTCCTGAAAATTCTCAATTTGCAAACATGCCACTTGCATACGAATTCGTGGTTGCAGTCCTTCCTGAAACTTCTGGGCTCTCATCTTTTCAGTAGCTACCAGGTGCGGAGCGAATCTCGCCAATTCCATAAATCGCGCCGAGTACTGTTCCACCGACATACTGCCTTGTATTAACATAGTAAACTCCAAAGCTTTCTGCCGCTTCATCGATTCCGGGAAGAATCGATCGTCGAACTCTTTCTTGAACCTTTCCCATGTGGGCACTACATTTTCTCCCAGTTCTAACTTTAGCAGCTTCCGCTTTGTGTCCCACCACAGTCCGGCTTCTCCTTGTAACAGATGTCCTGCATACTGCACTTTCTGGACTTCAGTGCAGCTACTAATTTCGAAGGTGCGTTCTAGGTCTACAATCCATTTGTCTGCCTTTAATGCTCCTTCTGTTCCCATAAAGGGCGGGTATCGATACGCTAAAAACTTTTCATACGGACACCCTTGAATTTCTCTTCTATTTTCATTCTGCTGATGATAACGGCTCTGTTCTATTTGGTTTTTCACCACTTCCGTCATTTGCCGAATAGCTTCAGCTATTGCCTGGCCTCCTTCCAATGGGGAATTTTGCGCCACTGATCCCCCTTCCAAGGGTGGGTTCCGTGTCCTCTGGTCTTCTCCCAATAATGGGTTCGGCGCCGTCTGCCCTTCCCCCAACGGTGGGTTCGATGGTGTCTGTCCTTCTCTCAACGGTGAGCTTGGTGCCGTTTGCTCTTCAGTACGTGGAGGGGTAACCAGAGAAGGATTCTGGTTTACTGCGTCTACTCGTTTCAAGGGAGGACGACCTCTCGGCATATTGCTTTCCTGCGATACCCCCAATTTCACCATAAGCTATACTCACTTTAGAAACTTCCAAATTTCTAAAATCCAAACATTCATCCATATTACTCCAAACTCCAATCTGATAAAGATTTAAGCCTATACTAGTACCATGTGATCCATTTTTCCTAGGACACGTAGGTTTTACCCAGAGACGTAATCGCTCTGATACCAATCTGTGACGCCCCCAACTTACGTCTGGGATTTAACGTAAATTAAGGTGTCTGGATGAGCAACACTCGGCTACTCACCCTCGTACTTAACAAGACTAAAAAGTATAAATCACTTAATTCGCAGCGGATCAGGTTTCAGATATAAAACTTTCTAAAGATCACACGGAAATATATATACAACATTCATTAAACTTAAACATTGTACTTTATACATATACACAACCCAACTGTAGCAAAATATTTTACATTCATCCCAAACAAAACTTTCCTTCACCTCACTCTTTCTCCCTCTTAACCTCGGGATATTCTCTCCCATAGCGAAATCTATCCATACTAATACTAAAGTCTCGCTGGAGCTGTTGTCCCTGTGGAGTCACACAAACTCCACACATGGACAAGGAGCCGTCTGCTCCTAAGGTTAAGCAGCATCCCGTACGTCGCCTCTCCTCAACAAAAGTGGATGCATCAAGACTCCCAGATCCGGTGGGTCGACTACTGGTAGGAGGTCCGAAGGAAACAAAAGAAATATCCAAAAAGGGACTATAATCGGAAAGTCCCTCAGGACTCCCCGAAGTCTCCTGCCTCATCGGGGCTGTCCCCCTGCTGGTCATCGAATCCTGTATAAAATAATATGCACAAAATATATGGAGCCACAAAAGAGTGAGATTTCGAATGAAATCTCAGTAAGTACATAAACAGCTTAAAGGAAACAGGGAAAACGACCACAAAGTTAAACCACAACTGACAAGGGAAATTACCCTAACATACCCCTCACGAGACCACTGTCTAATTGACACTTTTCTCAACTCACCCATTGTCTTATATTAAATTACCCCGTTTCCCCTTAAAATTTTTATATTCTTTCATATCACGACAGGCGTTACGTATCGCCGTCCCTGCCGGCACGTCAGTCATACGGGCGTTACGTATCGCCGTCCCCGTCATGACGTGACTAACTTATCAATCATATACTCATCAATCATCCGGGCGTTACGTATCGCCGTCCCCGTTATGATGAGTCTAGTGTCAATCATCCGGGCGTTACGTATCGCCGTCCCCGTTATGACACGAAATATATACACATAGTACTGCGGGCGTTACGTCTCGCCGTCCCCGCAAGGATCAATCACACGGGCGTTACGTCTCGCCGTCCCCGTGGAGATCACAATTTCATATCACGACAGGCGTTACGTATCGCCGTCCCTGCCGGCACGTCAGTCATACGGGCGTTACGTATCGCCGTCCCCGTCATGACGTGACTAACTTAATCTCGACAGGCGTTACGTATCGCCGTCCCTGCCGGCACGTCAGTCATACGGGCGTTACGTATCGCCGTCCCCGTCATGACGTGACTAACTCATCTTTTATATATTATTTTCTTCCTTTATATTCTTCTCTTATACCCATGAGTTATCTCACTTATAACCCTTCCCATTTGAAACACCACTTCTATTCCAAGGAAACCCTAAGTCTAGGCAAGACAGGGTATCTCGCTCGAGCGGCCTGTCGAGCGAGTATCGAGCGAAGTCTCGGGTTGAGACTCGCTCGAGTGGGGTATCGAGCGACAGTCAAGCGAGGGTTCAGATTTTGCCTTCGCTCGATCACCTGTCGAGCGAGAGTCGAGCGAACTCACGGCTCTAAGGGTTTTTCCACTCAAAACATGCCAATCTTTTTCATACACTCTATTTATCTTCTTACAAGCTTAAATCCAAGTTTCTACAATTTTATTAAACACCTAAACTAGACAAATAAAATCAACCCTACTCATGTATCCATTTTCCACTTAAACATGTTCTCAAGTGTTCACTACTATGAAATACAACTCAATCATGCCAATAAAACCAGTTCCATGCTTAATTTAAGCTAGAATATGGACTTACAAGTTCTTCCAAGCTTTAGGGAATTGATCCAACCCACTTTCTCCAAGTTTGCTCCCACACACACTCACTTCACTCACAAGTGATTACTTTGAGGGTTTGGGGAGGGTTTTCTGACTTGGCTTCACAAGGCAAGTGCTCTCTCCTTCTAAAGGAGCTTAGGAAGCTCTCAAGGTCCTATATATATGGTGGTGGTCGACCAACATGAGGGAGAGAAAAGGAATTGCACCCAAGGTGCCCTAGTTGGCAGATTTGTATGTGATGAGGTGTCCATCTAGGCAAAATCTAATGATGAGGATTAAGCCTCCCAAATCCTAGGCCTTGCAGCTGGATTAGTCATCCAAGGGCTCACAATTGAGGTGGTTTGGCTGCCCATTTTGATCCATGGCTGAGAAGCAAGCTAAAGGGATAAGAGGTGAGGTGGCACTTCACCTAACCATGCATGCATCTCTCATCTCCAGCTCTCCCCCTTGAGTCACACGCCCCTTCCAGATTTTCCAATCCATTTGGTTCCTTCCCAACTCCCTTAGGTCTTCCCTCAACAAGTTCTAGAAGGTCACTTCATAGTTTAGTTAAGGTAGAGTCAAGTTTTGATCCAATTAGTCACCAATCAACCAGATTTTGGCTCCCTTGAGTTCCTATCACACTAACCATTCAATTGACTTCCAAATCAACTTTCCATTCATTCCTAACTATTCCTACACATGTCCTAATCCCAGAGAATCCTAAAATCAGTTGCCTATTTGGTTACATACCCCAATCTAGTTCAATTACCCAACTCGGGTTCCAGTTAAGCCCATTCCAGAACTGCCTATTTGATTCCCAATTAAGCTATTGATTCCTCCCGAATCTCAGGAAACTTCAAACATAAAAGTTTTAGATCTATCTCTTAGGGTTCTATACCAATTGGAATCACCTCATTTAGACATCATATGGCTGACTTATGATCATTTTCCTAAAACTCGACAGATTGATCCGAAAACACATAATTTCCAATACTAAGTAAAATCACACATTCCTCAACTAAATCTCCCATTCTAATTTCCTAATAAATAAATGCATTAAATAAATCTCCTTAAAATAATTTCTATAAAATAATTTACCTTAGAAAATTTTGGGCTATTACACTCATGGAATACCAAGAAGCAACCAACGGTGCCCCGCTCAACCACAGAAACTGAGTACCGTGCAACTGCACATGCCACAGTTGAATCCCTTTGGCTACAATTCTTGATGCGTGACCTTGGCATTTTTATTCCACAACAACCAATACTTTGGTCAACAATATTAGGGCAACATATTTGATAGCCAACTCAGTCTTCCATGCATGCACAAAACACGTCGAAATAGACTACCACTTTGTCTGAGAAAAAGTGCAACAAAAGGCACTAGAAGTTTGCTTCATTTCAAGAAAGGACCAGCTTGCTAATGGCCTTACAAAACCATTGGTCACGGCCAGATTTAACTTTCTATGGAATAAGCTCAATGTGCAACTTTCCCCGATGAGCTTGAAGGGGCCTATTAAGGAAACAATCACAAAGGATCTTGACAGCAACGACTAAATCAGTTGGACATGATTTAAGGAGTCCGTGTTACATTGTACATGATTTGAGGAATCCGATATTCTTGTAAATGTTTACTTTCCTTGTTCATACTTACCTTGTAAATCAATCTTTCCATAGACATTAAGGGACAGCCTGTATACGGCTCCCACCTGTCGTTATACTTATAGATAAATATACATATTCTCTTGCTGGTAAAGGCACGATAGTTTTCCAAAATTTTTGTGTTGTTTTAATTAATAACTCAAAATAATACAAAACCAAACTAGCAAAGGTCGAACAGAAGCATCCTCCCTTTGTTGGGCCGAGACCTTGCGACCAACCTCCAATACTTCCACTTACGACAAATCAACAAAAAATAGTAATAAAACCAATAGCACATTTAACTCCACTACACCATCCAAGAATGGTCTACTTAATCAACAAATTCCAAACTAATCACAATTGAAATTACAAGTACACGGGTAAAAGGTGTGAGGATCCGTAATTTTACTCCTTATGTAATTTAAGATTTTAAATATTAAATAGATTTTAATTGCAATTATAATATTGGGTGTTATGACTTAGTGGATATTTATATTATTTTATTGTACTTGTGTTTAAATATTTGAATATATTTCATTTTCATTTGAAGATATTATTTCTATGATTTAATTGTAAGCTAATTAATTCTCTTATTATGTTTTTGTTATGCATTTAATTTAATGCTTGAATTTAATATTATTATTTTATTATGTTGTCAATTAAATTAAATTGTTGCATTTTATTTATTTACAGTAAAATGATTAATTTGTTGGGTTGCAATATTTGAGATTATTTTCTATGTTGTTTATTTATAAATAAATGTCGTTCTACTTATGTAATCTGTTTAATTAATCTGTTAATATGAATTATTGTTTTTATTGATGTTACCATATTTTATTGGTCTTTTATTTATGTTTATTTTTAATTATTTTAGTTGTTTTCGGTATTGATACTTATTTACTTGTAATGATTTATATACGTTGGCGCTTTGGACGTGACTATAGTGGCGAGTACGCGGGTGGAGGCGCGGAATCGTTGTTCGGCATTTTCGGTAACTTCAGGAATTATTAGCGAACATACTGTAAGTACTTTTCAAACGAACTTTAAGATTTAAATATATTTTTGGCATCAACATATGTTGTGTTTGATCATTGTTGGAATTTATTAATTGTTGGCTATTTGGTGCTTAGTCATCTACATTGTGTATTTACGCTCTTGCTCATGAAAATATTTGAAAATTATATTTTTGCATTATTTCAGATATTCATGTGTTAAAAATAGAAACTGGGTTTTCATGTGGTTATAATTTTTGGATGCGTGTATATCATGACCCTAAGCCGAGATTGAGCATTATCTCGGTGGAGCTCATCTGGTCACTTAGGAGCGGAATATACTGAGTCACATCCCCTGGGTCGTCGCCGGGCGACGACGAGATCGAACGAGATGGTAACGCTCTCGTGTCGACTCTGTGGCTCCTTTGCTGGCGGGAGCTAGGGGATGTCTGGTCATAGTACGTGCTGGGCGCGGTTAGTTGGGTATCGCCCGTTCGGAAGTCACATGCGTGATCGTTACCTTCGGTGTGATGATGAAAGCCAGGGTATGTGGATGGTTCATAAGGGAGATCATAGTACATACAGTTAATAAAATGGATGTTTAGACCATTTTCTAGGAAAGTTGCGGGTTTTAATTATTGCTTTTACGTAGATCATTTTCTGAAAAAATTGTTGTAATTTTAATGAATTTATGGTCATCATTTTCTGGGAAAATGATGGATGATTTTATTGGAGATTTATCTTGAGATTTTGAAGTATGTGGTTTATTTATTTATTTTGAGGGTGACGATTTTAAACCTCATGCTTATGATATTTGAAAATGATGGATGATTTTATTGGAGATTTATCTTGAGATTTTGAAGTATGTGGTTTATTTATTTATTTTGAGGGTGACGATTTTAAACCTCATGCTTATGATATTTTGTTTATGAGTGATGTTTTTGTTGTTGCATAAATGTATTTATTATCTTGGGTTTGTTTGGGATTTTTACTTACCTGCAGTACCATTTTTGGTATCGTAGATTTTGATGTAGAGAACGAGGAGATTAAGCCTGAGAAGGAGGCTCCGTCATTGGAGTGAATTAGTGTAATTAGTTTCCTTGGATGACATTCAGTTAATTCTGATGATTGTGTATTATTTTATTTGGCCTTTGGACGACTATATTAAATTTCCTGTGGGAGAATTTATGTTAAAATAGTTTGTAAAATATTTCTAAAATTCTAGTACTTAGATACTAATTTTATTATCCACTGCGACTTTTATTTATGTATGTCACGTGTTCACACATTTAGCACTTGACGTTGGAAGTACGTGACCCGTATTGTCAGCATCCCAACACCTCAATTCTCGTATTTATTTTAAGAAAAAATTGGGAGTGTCACAAAAGAGATACCTCACTAGGCTTGGAGCAATGTTTTGTTGGAATCTGTAATGGAACAATATAGATTGAAAGGTTTTGTCACTACAAGATATAAGGTTTTTTGCAGCCATAGAAAGTCGCCGCAAAAAGCCTTATACTCGCAAGCAACCCTGGCATATTTTTTCACGCCGAACACGACTCTTAGCCTTTTTGCGACGAATGTTGGTCGCAGCAAAAAGGCAAAACATAGCAGCAATTAACTTACTAACCCTCGTTAGACTTCTGGATAAGATCATTTGCCGCGAGTTAATTTCCCCGCAAATAACATTTACAATAATAAAAAAGATATATAGAAATACTAATGAACCAGTTTCATCTGTCTTACTAGTATTTTGTCGAAATACATTATCATAAATAAAAGGAATAAGAAAAAAGAGGGTGTAAACAATAAAATAATGTTTTCAAATGTTTTATTAACATTATTCAAGAGGCTAACTTCATTATTCATTATTTCATAATATGAATTTACATTCAAACCAAATAAATAACAATAGAATAATGTACATTGTTGGAAATGGCAACTGCAAAATATATACATACATTAAGTAAACAGTTTCATGCACTAGAATAAGTATACATTAAGTGCTAACAGATATCATGACTACTGAATCAACTGATGCAGTAGACAAGGAACTTGAGACCCCAGTTTCCCTACACCACAAAAAGTTGGAAAAGAAGCTTATTTGAGATGTCAAAAAAAGAGAGTCATGAGAGTTAAGCATATATTCTCCTACACTAATCCAGGATCTGAAATGTACAGAACTATATATTATTAGATCCAACAAGGGGTATCCATTCTAAGTTGCTGTTTTGAGGAAATCCCCACAAACTTATAAAACAAATACGTGTAACAATGCCAAGATAAGAGCCACTAATGCCATTCTAGGAAAAATAGGGGGAAGATCATGTTTTTTTTTTTATAGGTAATCAAAAGAGATCCAGCATGTAAAAAATAAATAGTAATCTACACATTCCACTTTCTCTCATGCAATCTTTAAAGAAGACAAACACAAACAATCTAGCATACTAACAGTCAGCAGAGTACTCTAGCATATGCATAAACGAATACATGATAACATGTATCATTTTGGGATCTACCCAAAAAACTGCAGCTCAAATTAAACCTCATTGCACCCTAGTGCATTTAAATAAAAACATGTGACAACCTATGTGTTATTCAAAATTTACCTAAAATGTTCTTCCCCTCATGACACTCCAGTCCACAAGGTGCACATGCATATAAACACAATAACCAAATTTAGTTAAAAAAAAAAGTGTTCCTACAATATAAACAAGACAATATGACTTTATAGAAAAGTTATCTAGATTAAACAAAACAATATGGCAGTTCAATCATAATGCAGGAGTTTCCAAGTAGGAATATTAAATTATCTACACAGTAAAAACCATTGAAATTTACCTGCTGGTTTGAATGGGCTTCAAATCAAGGTGCCTTTGACCTAAGCTTCTCTACTTGATCAATTAAGTTGTAATGAAGGTAGTTGCGAAGCAACAAGTTAAGAAGTGTTTCCTGCATTGTGCCATTTCACAAATAAAAAAATAGTAATATGAAGATATGATGGGAACTTAAATACAACTTGCAATCATGTGCACATGCTCAAAACTTAACAATTAACTTCAACAATTTTGCAGGAAATAGTAAATATAACGACCAACAATTTTGCTATAATCGGGCAGCGACAACCACAATGCAAAGCATCCTATCCTTACTTAATCTCCCATGTAGGGGAAAACGTAGGTACGTTAGTTCTGAGGCTTTTGATCACAACCCCTATCTAGCATTGAAATCATTAAATGCACATATGAGCTGAGTTTATTAGACCCCATATTATGTTGCCCCACAAAATTATTTTGACTGGAAAAGGACACCCACATATAATATACAAAACCCAATATCTCAAAATCAACAAATAATGACTATCCATTTAGTTCAACCTTAATATGTGAAGCATAGTCAGGGTAAAACTGGAAAGGTGTACATATGTCTTAATGAAACTTACCTACTCTGTCCAGCTTTGAAACGCCTTAAACTTGATGTTTCCATAAATTATGCCCGGCACTTGTGTTATAGACGCAATTGACCCACTTGTCCCGTCAAAACATATAGCTACTATGCAAAAAGTGCCGTGACAAGAGGTATTCCTTGTAGTGTGATAAGCTAGAATATTGGGTCATCACTGAGATAGACCCGGATAATAATAATGGGTTGCAGTGCCCCTCCATTAATTCAACTCCGATCTGGTTCATGATATATATGGAGCAGAGTTTATAGAAAGGGTGCAACCATATTTATATATATATATATATATCATGACCATTCTATATATATCTTGTTATTAATTGGATTCAATAGCTTATAATTACATGCATGAAATCATGTATATACATAGAGATTGAAGGATATTGTATCAACTCATAATTATCTATAACATATTAATCAGGAATTAACTGTACGAGAGATCTAGGTTGATTCGTACGTACTGTTCCAGAAGTTGTAGAACCCTAAGTTTTCCATTTGAGCAAAAATTAAAGAGAGAGAGAGAGAGAGAGAGTCATTATCATATAAGGAGAAACTTACATAGATGTATATTTTTTCATATTAATATAAAATTATACGTACGTTCCAGTGATCTCTGATTATGGTATGAACAAATTCTGCATTTTCGTATGACAATTTGGAAGCCATCATTGCAAGCGAAGCATTATATTTTCTTACATCTTGTCTAATCCTTTTGTCTAACTCCACTCTTCCATCAAGACATCCCACCACAGATGTGAACGTTGCTGATGATGGATCTGGCCTCACTATCTTTCCTGTATAAATTAATCCAAATAATGATTCATTAATTAATGATTCAAAGAACAATAAAAATGGGAAAATAATAATGTAAAATTAAAATTACGTGCCTGCAAAGATCAAGTTAAAAAACAGCTTGAGAAATCCTCTGTTACTTGATAGAAAATTCAGACACAACTCCAGCATGTACCCGATCAGAACCAGAGGTTTTCCAAAGAGAAGGAGTAGTTTCTGTATGAGAGAAAGTTGAAGATGTACCATTGGCGCCAAAAATATCCCTGTAGATCATCAGATTCCATGCAGTACACGAGGAATACACTTGTTTCTAAGTAGTTGGAGAAAAGGAGAAAGCGAATTAGACCATAGAAACTCCCCTCTTCTGGCTCAAGCAGAAGAAAAGTTTCGCTAATATAGGGTAACGTCACACTACCATTCTTCACGTTGCTAATAACTAAAGATTCTTACTTGTTTTAGAAACCATGAATGGTATTCTTGAAGCTGGTACTTTTTACACAGAACATGTCATACAACATCCTCGTTTTCACTGAATTCCCTGTTTTTGTCACAGCATTCACCTAAAACTAGTATATAAACTAATATATATATAATACTATTAATTTTAAAACAAGAATGATCACAATAGAGACGAAATGTATAATATAATCTTCCTACAAAAAAAAAATGATCCAAACAAAATTGGAGCATGCATGGAGTAGATCAAGGTCCCCTCAGTTTGGGTAAGAACTTAGGGGGATCTTTCTAGATATAGATTAGAGATCACCCCAACCAAATAAATTCAGGGTTGCGTATGAGCATTCGATATGTCAAAACACATCATTTTGGAATATTTACTTCTTTAGTTGTAAGAAAACATACCAAACCATACTCAAATCATCATTTATACATGTATAACACCTATTTACTTGATTTCTATCTTAAATGTGATTATCCCCTTAGAGAGTATTCCAATAAGTAGCTTTCAACGAAAATTCAAATCTCAATAGGTATACGGGCATATTTAGATTGAAAACTGCGATGTTAACATTCAAACTTATACATTACCAACCAGAGCAAAATATAGAATAACATAACAGTGTAATTGTAGAAAAATATAAATTCTACGAAAAAAAATTATGAAGTCCTAACAAAGGTTATCCAAGGCCTAACAGAGAGAGAGAGAGAAGGAATAATGTAGATAGCACACAAATACTCATTTTTAAAAGGATACAATCCACAAGAGTATGTAGTTGTTTTTGAGTGCACCAAAAAACCCGATTATAGATCTGAACTTACAGAAAACAGAAACATGAATGTGAATGTGTAGAGAATAAAGTCTAGGGAAAAGAATTAGAGTATGTGAATGTGTCAGCGTTCATTAACAGAGAAAGAAAAACTTACATGATAAAGATAAAAGCACCAAGTCCTAAAACAGGGAGAGTGAGAGACCTTCGATCAGCCATCGTAATGAGTGCTCATCCATATTCCAAAAATTATGACAGCTACAGATAAAAGCTGTACAATGAGAACAGATCAAACCCCATATTAAACTTGTCAAATGGCACATGATTTACTTAGTTTGCTTTGATTTTACAAGTTATTCACTTCTATTAACCATCAATAAGAGTTGTCCGTATCTTTTTGGAAAAATTAAATAAAATTTAAAATATAAATGGATAGCGAGCTAAAAATATGGCGTACCACTACATCATAATCCAAAATCCATGAAGAAGAATCAGCAGAATCCGGATTTAGAGAGCAGATTGAAAAGAAGGAAACCGGATTTAGAGCAAAATGACGGATAAAATCGATATCCCCGAAGTGGAACAAGCAGACGTTAATGAGAACTAAAAAAAGAACCCACCACATAAGAGAAAGCAATAAATCGAGCACGCTTAAAGGATCAAACTTTTCAAAATGTACAAAAAGGATAAACTTTCGATGTGAAAAAAATCAGATAGATTATAAACAAAATAGAAGGAAATGAAGAGCACAAAAACAAAAAACTAAATTTTTGTTCTAACATCGTTGATGGAAACTACCTAGATAAACACTTTGTAGTGGGGGAAAACAGAGGAATATAATCGGGAAAAAGAAAAATATAATAGGGGGTAAAAAAACCACTATAAATTTTAATAAAACACTATAATCCACTGGTACAAACCCTAATGAAAACCTAACAAAAAAAAATCTCCCAATCAAGCTAAAACCACCAATAAACATAGAAATTTATGAAAACAAACTTAAAATAATAAGTAATATAGAGAGATAGAGGAACAGATAGAGAGAGAAAATAACGACGAACAAAGAGAGAGAGCACTACAAGAGTGAGAGACGAACGGAGAGGGAAGGCACAAGAGAGACACTTACCTGGTCAGAGAGACACGCGACAACCCATGTACAGTAGCTACGAAGGGGGCGCAATCACAGAGAGAGAGAGGGGGGGTTTAGAGGAAGCCGCCCGCCGGGGGGGGTGTTTATCACGCTAAAGAGATCAATATTAGGGATTTGGGGGAATGGAAGCATCGGGGATGGGTGAAATTTTTAAAGGGCTATTTGCGGCGCTTTGAAGGACAGGCGCTTCCAAAGCGCCGCAAATAGACCTAAAATTCGCCACAAATATGCAAACAACCAGGTCTCGCTTGAATTTCGTCCCCCAAATAAAAAGTGACGCTTTAAGTGTATTTTTCCGTCGTTTTCAATTACGGCAAAGAAAAAAGTGCCGTTATATGCGTTATTCTTTGTAGTGTGTGTGGTTGGGCTTGTGGAGAAATAGCCTCCACTGGTTGTGATGACAAGATTAGTAAGGAAAGAATTGTTGAGAGAGGGAGAACCAAGAGGTAGCGGCTAGGTAAGAGAGAGACAGAGAAGTCGGGCTAGCTAGGGATAACAAAGGCTTAGTGTCGCGGAGCTTTGTGGCTCATGACGATGTAGTGGAGCTTCACGGTGTTGACTTTCGAAACTATAGAGAGTGGCACAACACAAACCAAGATGAATGGTGTGGAGCCAAGCACGATGACTAGCAGAAGATTTCAGAGAAGAGAGGGAAACAAACGGATAGAAAGAGAGATGTGGTGGTTGGGTCTCTTGATGCTACATAAACAATGAGGGAATAGGTATCGGGAGCTGGGGTAAGAAAAATATGAGATAATGAGGAGTGTAAGAAAAAAATAAAAATCGGTTGAATCGGACTAAACAGGACCAAATCGGTGGGTTCGGTACGATTTGTAATTAGCCTAGTACGATACCAGTTCTTAAAAACAAAAAACGATCCTAAATTGGTGTGGTACTGGTTTTAAAATTTTAAAAATTGATTTAAAGCAAACAGAACATTACATTTATATCTCTAATTTTTATATTATATAGAATTTTAATATATATAGTAATATTATATATATTGTAACTTATATTTTTAATTAATATAACATAAAATTTTAATCCTATTGCATCTGTGATCTATTAATCTTACAACATAAAAGTATAATTAGACACTTATTATACTATTTTAATCTTATTATTCAAGTTTATTAATCACATTAATAAATTAGTTACTACTTATATGATACTAGTATAATTGAATATTAAGAAATTAGTAATTGTTGATAATAAATACTAAATTCTCTTAACTAAGTTTAGCATTTAAAAAATTATAATATTAAACATATATAATGTCACACATATAAATGTAAACTGAAAAGTTGAATCAAGCTGGACTGAAATCGTAAAATTGGATAAGATTGAACCGAAATTGAAAAAACTAAAAGTTTCGATCTATGTGAGGGATTGGTAATATCAGTTCTTAAATTCTCAAAATCGGTATATATTGATTTAGTTTAAAAAATTTTATAAAATCAGATTAAATTAGACTAATTACGCCCTTAAAAAAAAAAAAAAAAAGTGCGAAACGCGATATCGTTTCCTGAAACGAGACGATACCGCGTTATGCACCTTCGTTTTTTTTTTTTTTCCTTTATCTGATGGGCTGGGTTGTGGGGCTTGGCACAAAACGTGGCGGTGCATGGCTACATTGGATATCTAAAAACCTTATACTGAATAGTCTTTCTGAATTAGAAAAAGTTGTGTGAAATTACATAATTAACCTCTGTGAACATGTGTATGCCAATTTTTTACAGTACAACGAACAACATATATGTATTATCAAGATGTTCAACTCAAATTGTCCAATACTGATTCGTATATATCCTATACCTCTCATTTTTTATCAGGAAAATGACAATAGACAACGAATATATCCGCCAAGCATATTATCCTTCAAAGGAATATTTAACTACCCCAGCCACAGATTAAAGGTAGAGAAGAGAGACTTGAAAGGAATGGCATTTATGAAGATCACTATAACAAAAGAAATCGAAATATACAATCCCCGACTTCACTTATTAACTTTATCAAAATCAAATGATTCCTTTTTTCCTTTCAACAAGAGGACGGGATTCCATATCTTATTGAACAGTACTGTCCTCACTTTCTACGGAGGAATACCATGTAAAAAAATCGAGTGATTCCTAGAAACCTGCTTGTTCATGAAGTACCTCGAATGAAAACCAATGATCAGGAATCATTGAATTATTTCATATATATAGGCAGTTTGAATGGATTATTTCAGCCTAATTCTGTTTCCATCATCATCACATGCATGATGAATTATTATATTAGATCATCCAATATTGCTTGGCTGAAAGGGGTAATAACTTGGTCGAACAAAGTCTATATATTCTTTTGATCAACAAGTACGTACTATTAAAGAGATTCAGATCAAGTAGTACTCAAGGCTATAAATTAACCCAGAAAGAGAGGATTTTTATTGCACGTTAATTAAGTAAAAGAAAGATGCAGCTTGCGAAAATACACAACCCACATGTTTCCCACAAACTATACCAATATTTATTATCCCCTCCCCGCCCCAATCTTCTATATCATGTATATAATATGAAGTTAGGTCTTGGGAGTGGTGCTGAGTGTTAAGGCGTATTTGATGAGCGTGCCGAACTCGTTCAAGCTGATGTATCCATCTTCATTATCATCAGCATGCCAGAGTGCTGATTTAGCTCTCAAACGAGGGAATTCAACCCCCATCTCTGCTAAAACCTTTTGCAGCTCTACCTGGTTAAGCTTGCCGTCTTTGTCCGTGTCACACCGCTCATACATAGCTTTCAACTGCGCATCACTAGTGCATGTCACAGATTCATTCTTGACAGCAACATTCTGAGCCATGGCAGCACGAGACACTATTCTTGTGCTGGCGGATTTGGTGTTTTGGTTTCCCGTGCTAGAAACTAAAAAGGGAATATTATGCGAAACTGCTGATCTGGGATGGGCTGGTGGCCTGTTATGTGGAAATGACATGGGTTTATATAGAACTTCAGGTGCGTGCATGCATGCAGTTTCGTTTCCTATTGATGCGAATAAAGTTTTTATTCATTTGTTGATTTTTCTTTTATTATTATTATTATTATTATTTTGTGAAGACCCGGATACCGATCATGACTGAATATTAATTCGTTGTTGTGGATGACAGACGTATTTTGGTAGTGATATTTCGTTAGTGGATCGTAGAATATGCGACTTTTTTTGGACTGCGCCAGATGATAAACCAAATGATATTTCTATTAGTGTAATTGTAATTTCATGATGTGAACGATTAATTGATTGCGATTGTAATGTTATATATAGTTTTGATCCACTAATAACAAATGGATTTTTTTAGGTGAATTCTAGATCTGTACCCTTATAAATTTTTATAAATTATTTTTCATAATATTCGAAAAAAGTGTACGAAATTTGCACACTATAAGACTTTACAAATTAATCATTTTTTATAATATTAGTTACAAGGAATGGTGACCATTAAGATCCAATCAATCCATCCATATTATAAATTTATTTGATAAGGACATGTACCTACGTTATAATTTAAAAAATAAAAGAAAAAAGTGAGTAATATGGCCTGGTGGAGGATCATCATGATGTTATATGGGGAATCGGGATGGAAAGGCTGAGCGGGAGTACATGGTCACAGATTAGTGGGAATCCAGTCCCCACTCATCTTACCGTGAGGGAAAGTAATTCTTTTTTTTTTTCGAGCGAAAATACAAATCGTTATCCATATATCATATAATAAATTATCTATAAATCTTTATATACATATAATAAAATCACAAACATATGAGGTTAAGAAAAGTGTATATTCGTTAATGTCGAACGCAGCAGACTCATTAATTCAATTCATGAGATCGAGGTAATAAAAACTCATTTCATCTTTTTATTAGTCTGAATTTTAGGCAATTCCCTAAAAAAGATAGCAAAAAAGATTAATCCTAATGTTGAGACTAAGAGGAATCAGAAATGTGTAAACTAATGCTTCCAAATATTAGATTTCGGTAATTTATAATTATAATTTCCGTACCCTAGTGTTTATTTTGGGTCATCTCTCAAATAACTAAAAAGAAAGAATCAAAGAAAAGGTAATTAAAGGTGGTGCCTTTGTCCGTTTCCTTCTTGAATTCTGTCATTTTCCTCACTTCTTGTTCGGGTTTGGGTGGATTATGGATGAGATAAAAGAGATGTGGAAACATCTCCATCTGAATGAGGAAGAGGAAAAGGTGTTAGATATTGGGGATTCGAGTCAAGCATCGGTTCATACAAAAAGGGTGCACTCAGTTTGATTGGTAAAATTTGTTCTGAGTGAACTATTGGCATGAGGGATTTGATAGGCAATTTTATGTCTAAGACATGGAGGATTAGTAAAAGGGATATATTCCAAGAAGCTCTCAAAAATATGTTTATCATATTTACATTCTAGCTTACATCTACCGGCCTCAAGTGTAAGTTTAACAATGGAAAATATTAATTTAAATCATTTAAATTATATTTAACAGTCTAATTAATTGATTGAAATTGAAGATTCATGCAATTGCAGAAAAAAGTCAAATCATGAGGACGCTAGTTGATTTTAACATGATTTTAATCTAGGAATGTATATTAATTAATCTATATACGTGATTCCCTTTTTTATTTGTTCTTTCTTATCCTTAGCCACCAAATGGCCATAACTTGAAATATTTCTTTCCGTCGGTGCATCGATCATGTCCTAATATTCGTACGTTCACCAAATATGGAAATGTTGAGCCTTCAAGAGGAAGGGATCGATAAAGTTGAGAACGAGCATTATGCGAATGATTTGCACAAACTGATCTTCCCAAATTTATTAGTATTCCTTTTTGAAAGGTCTAGCCGTACTCTTTTTTTTTTTTTTTCTTAAAATGCTATGGCCACCGAGAAAGTTGACACATGCGTTGTACCGAATTGCACTTTTTTTCTAATACTTTTGAACCTTTAAACATGATTTTAAAAAATTACAAACTAATTAAAAAAACTTCCTCAAACCATTATGTATAAAAAAATAAAAAATAAAAATCTGCCACTTAATTTATTCACCTTTCTCATGCAATGGCCGAATAATATAATATTTTCCTTTTTTTCCTTTTAATATACTTCCTTTACAATAAGATACATGTTGATGGTCATAGTGATCTTTTCCGACCTCACTTGACATCTTAGAATTACTTTTTTGGTTATTAATTCATGTTGGGACTAATATTTTAGTCTGGATTTTTCTACCTTTCAATTTTATTTTATTTTTTGTCCCATCCTTCCTAATAACTCATTCTTAAAAGGTATAACTCAGTACAGACTCTGATCATCTCATATATAATTGTTATTCCTTGATCAAGCATTAATGGTTTCTAATTAATTCAAAGCTTTTAAGACAAAATCTTGGAGGCCATACATGAGTTTAACAATTTATTTCACGTTAATTGATTCTATTTTTTTTTCTTATTTTTTTCTTTCTTAATTAATTTAGATTATTGATCAGAGCGTTTTCAGCAGGATTAAAATCCATTACAATTCATAATTAGCTTCTATATAACTTAGAATTATTTAAAATCTAATCCTAATTATATTATTAACTAAAAGGTTGAAATTTCAGCACAATAATTTGTTACGGAGCCTTTGCAAATATTTGTCTATTAATATATGGTACAAAGCTCACAATATTGTTATACATAATCTCAATCTAAGATATGCAATCCTTATTACATATATATAAGTACTTTATTCAAACCATTACATCAAACTTTCAAATTTCTTGACAAGTTTTTTGTTTTTTATTGTAGCATCAAACAATCAACGAATAATTAATTAATTTTATATAAATAATATTATGAATTTGAAGGGAATAAATCATTGAAAACTGCCTAAATATCATGTAGAATGGAGGCGATCATGAATAGCCCGCCTTCAGAGACTAGTAATCTGCATCAACATGCTTGACCATGTGTGTAGCTTTTCCGGCCTCTCGACACTTTTTTTCTTGAGAAAGTTTTTTGGCTAACCTGAAGAAATAATTTATATATGTATTAGTTATTTTTATAATAAACTATGAGTACAACATCAAACAATGAAATGTGTACTTATGTGAGTTCAAACATTTGTTTCTCATACATTCTCAAAGCCTCCTCATTTGTGCCACAATTTTTGACTGGTTCTGAATAACCCGTCTGCAAATTCACCCTTGATACTTGTTTCTTCAGTAATTTCTCCCCTATCTCGACAAGTTTGTTCAAGTTCTCTTTGGTAGAGTCATCAACTGAAGCGGCTGTCCCAGTCAAGGTGTCATCCTAAATGTCCAATAATTTACAGAAAGAGTCATTAATAACTTGAAATTTTAAAACCCTTGCAAGCATTGAAACCCTAGATCAAAACCAGTTTCTTACTTGAATTCGAAGGTAATTTTGTTCTGAATGAAGGGCTTGGAAAACCACAGCTAGATGCAAATCAACCATATCTGCACTTGCTTGAGTAAACACATCCACTATTGGAACTGAACCGCCATGAATTAGCCAATCAAGAAGGCCCCACTTTGCTGCCATTTTAGCACTGTATTTTTTTTCTATCTTTCCTGAGCCAGTTCCCAATGAGATTACAAGAAAGCGACCATAGTCTGTGGGCTTTATTGGGAAGAATTCAGGATTGGCATCGAAGATCTCTTTAGTCACTTGGTTTATGGCAACTAAAGCCTGGACCAAGGGTAAAACAAGATCATCAGCTCAACTTGTTGGAACTATTAGAACTTTAAAATGTCACTTTAAAGATTATATAATATTGTATATACCGGATTGTTAGCTGCAACACCTCCATCTATAAGATTGAACTCAGAAACCTTTCCCACGTCGTTTTGGTGCTTGAAGTGATGGGCAGGAAGGTATGTCGGAGCTGCCGAAGTACCAATGCATATGTCGGATAGTCGAGCATTTAAACAGGAGTGATGTTTCTTCGCCTACAATTAAGAGGGACGAGGTCAATGCATGGCTTTGAAAGGAAATCACTAACATCTGAAGCACATGATTCTAGAGATCTAGAGAGAGAGAGAGAGAGATGAGACCTCATAGGTTGTGAAAACTGTTGGCTGCAGATTCTTGATGTCAAAAGTTGGAATAACAACATTGGTCAATGTGCTATTCAGCCGAGTTTCTCCTAATTTCTCCCTTAGAACCCCGTGAAGGTATTTCCCGTCATATTTAGGCCCTATCAATGATCTGAACATTCTTTCCATTACTCCATATAAGCCACTGTAATCAAAAGATTGAAAACCAGTACATTTTCACTAGTTAATATTTAAATATGGAGAATATTCAAAAGCTTTCATGTACTGAATAGATAAAATATACACTACACTACACTACTACTGGAGATAAGATAAAATACCCCTTCTGCGGGAAAATCCGAGGACCGTGTTGGAGATAGAAGGGCTTGATATCCTTGGCATCAAAGAGAGGTCTACTCTTTTCATTTGGAGCAGCTAACATGGCGGTCACAAGACCACCTGTGCTTGTTCCTGCAATCACGTCAAAGTAGTCTGCAAGTCTAGCTTCTTCACCGTCCAACTCCTATATAATATACACGCCATAGTTATATCAAACAGCTTTAAACTTTCTGGTAAACAAAAGTTCTATATTATATATATAGTACATGCACCTGAAGTTGGGATTCAAGGAAAGCTAGAATAGTTGCAGGGATAATTCCCCTTATGCCACCCCCATCAATGCTTAAAATGGTGATCATGTTCCTGTATGTTGGGACGTGCTGTGGCTGAACGGACATTGTTGTTTCCATGACGAAAACGAAAAATTAATTAAGGTATGTAAGTGATCGTAAGAAGCGAAAGATTGCCTTGGTTGTTGTTTATGGAAGATCAAAGGAAGCTTAAGTTTCTGCTCTTGGCTTTGATCCATCGACAAATTACACCTATTTATAGCCTCAGTTCTGGAGGCCGTCTTCAATTAATTATTATGTCGTCCTAGCCTCTCTTGCTGCAATTCTGTTAATAGGGTACGTGCATGCATGTATGGCCGTTGAACAAAGGATATATCGAGGATGTTTCTTGTTTCTTCCCAAACATGTTTCTTGGACTATATATATGATTAATTAATAACAGCTTGATAAGAATTAATTAATACTTATCACGTGGGATATATATTGGGATCTTCAAACTACAGCATATATATCATGATACGAGTCATATTTTTGGGCCGTGTTAGAACATTAACATTGAATGCAACAAAATTTTCTTTTAAAATATACAAATTTGTACAATTTAAAGAAAATTTTGAATTTATTATTCATTTTTTAAGACAAAAAATATTTTTATTCCATTTGCTCACTTTTAATCAAATATGACCAATTTTTTTAATATATGTACAAATTTATATTTTTTTGAAAGAAAACTTTAATAGATCCAATGCTGATGCTCTTATATGTGTTAAGATATTATAAGATAAAAAATAAAATCTACCTTATTTTATCAATTTAAACTTTTGAGATAAGTAATAATTTTACATTACGCACAAATCCCAAATTTAAACTCTATAATTTTATACTTTATTCTATTTAATTAAATATTACATATGTTGAATTATCTATTGAGGGAGAGTGGCCATGGCCTAACCGTGATGGGGTCAAGAATATTAAAATATAAAATAAATAATAATATTTATTTATTTTTATCAACTTAAACTTTTGATAAATTAACAATTACAATATATATATATATAAGACACGTGTTTCAATAATTTCTCATTACGGGTCCTATGCTGCAAAAGTATTGTATGCATGCTTATCCATCGTCCCTAGCTGGATGGAAATCTGCAGTGAGAAGAACGCTTCACATTCATTGGTAAACTTGGTCAAATAAATATTAATAATATATTTCATTTACACGCATGTTTCAATATTGAAGCAATATCACAATCCTCCTAAATTTAGCGTACAATATTGATTCAACACATGTCTCTCTGCAAAGTTAAATAGTATATATATTTTGGGATGCTGAACTGGTCTAAAACTTAATATTTTTCATTATCCTAAAGAAGTTAGTTATCTGGGTTATCCATGATCAGGAAAGTCATGCATGGCCTTGCATTGGCAGCTTGACCAAGATATCGACCTAACTTCTTGGACTCGCAATCTGAGGCTGCAGGAATACAGATACCAATATTTTCACGTAAAAGTACTCATTCATCCATAATATACTCATGACTGATTCACCCAGATCATGATCATCAAGTGCTCTCTAGTCCAGCATCCTCACACCCAACTAATTCAACTGAAACACCAAATATATATTATATATATTTGATATGTCATATGTGTGTGTTTATATATGTATAGGAATTGTATGTATATTAATCTATCTTGTTTAATTTGCAGGGTGCGAAACAGAGCACTCCCGACCCAGCTCCGGTCTTTTACAAAAGATTTAACATTCTTATATCTAATTGAAACAACGAACGTACGTTGTCAGAACTTATGATCTACCAAACAAATGCAAGGCCTTAGGACGAGGTTAGATATGTTATTTTCGTGAACATGAGTACTCGATCTTATTACGTACCTCTTCCATTTAATTAAAAAAATATTGAAGTTTTCATCTACTTAATCAAGAGTTGGAAGAAAAAGAATTCAATGAGATTATTATAATATTTTTACCAAATTTCCTCATCTCTTATATCCGGTCCCGTACGCTTCGACCGCCGGCCGCCTCTGCTCTTCATAGGATGAAACTTAACGTTTTCTTGATCTTGACCAGCTTTTGAGATTCAATTATATAATGGTCAATAGTGATATATATTTATTTATTCCATGCAGGCATGAATTATTGTCCCTCACTTCATGGAACGATAAGTAGGATAATATTGGCTCCTTAAGCGCCAGTGGCTGGCCTGAATTATTTTCCACTAGATAGTAAAATTGCCAATTCGTAAAAAAAAAAAAAAAATGGACTTTAATTTTTTTATGGACTTTTTTCTTATAATGAATACAATACGAAATTATAAGTTGGTTTTGGTTTAATATAATTAAATAAGTTTGGGTCCAAGCGGATTGACGTGGTAAGACGTAATTAATAAACTGTTAATTGCGGGTCAATCTATAAAATCCACAATTAATCCGTATTACATAAATAAATTCCCTTTCAAATTTTATAAGTTTTTAGTTTATATATCTTTTTTTAATTGTTGGGAATGTTTAATATTAATATTAGTATTTGATTACTTAATATTTTCTGTTAATGTGGAATTTTATTTTATGAAAATACTAATTTACCTATATATTTTAATTGGTGTGGATTTTGATAATAAAATATTTTACCTTGAATCCAGTTATAATTGTGAATAATTTTGTATTTATTCTTGTATTATATATGAAATCATACTAATTTAATTAAAAAATAAATATACAGGCCATCAACATCTTAACTCATTTATATGAAACAAATAAAACAGGTTAAATTGTTTATGTCCACGTTAACTTAATTAAAAGTTAATTACTAAACCAGTTGAGTGGATCATATTATGCCACCCATTATTTATTAAGATTTTAAGATCTGACTGGTTTAATTAAATAGGTCATGTTTGTGATGCTCTTAATTTATATTCGTAATTCAACGCAAATTGAAATATTAGAGTAATTAACGTTAGGCTATTCACTCTCGTACTTATCGAAATTTAATACATACACCTAAACTTACTAGTACATGCAAGGCAAATTACGGCGAAAAAGTTTTATCTAAAATTTTCCTAATGGTCACATGGTAAAATAAAATCATAATATCCATATCATATATTTTTATAATAACACTGTATTTTTCATAACCCAGATAGTTTTCTCAGCCAATATACCCAACTTTTCAAAACTTCGACTTAGGGCTGCCTAGGCTCCTTCTTCATTTCGAGAAACTCTTTCTTCATGCCGATGTCGATCCTTACTACTATCACTTGGTTAAAAACTTATAAATAGAGAGAGTACTCCGAAAGCTCATTAGGATTCCTCTAAGTCTTTCGAGTAACTGGGGCCTTATCCATGCTAGACATCGAAACATTGAACCGTGCAGTAAAGTTAAAATTTTCAAAAAAAAAAGTAACATACAAGAATGAGATTTCCTTAGAAATCTCAATAAGTATATACGTAACTTAATAAAAGTTTAGACATTCTAAAATAATCACATACAAACCAAATAGCCAGAGTGACCTCTCTCCAATATTATTAATAACCCTAACTTCAGATGGATAAATACTGTTGCAGCAACCAAGACACTAGGGATTTATAATTTTCAATAACAACCATCCCATGCAAAAAAAAAAAAAAAAACATAAAAAAAAACTATAAGTCCATAAACTAAACAAGCCTAGATTCTCACTTTATTCTCTTGGTACCGAGGAACAAAACTGAGACTTCCATTTCCAATCATGCCTAATCAAGAACAATAAAAAGTAAACCAATTATAGTATTTTAAGAGATCGCGGCAATGGCAATGGCAACACTAGCGAGCGAAAGCGGGCTTAATGTTTAAAAAAAAGCATGAAGTTCAGAGATCGCAGCTCTCCCAACATTTTCATTATGATCGGTGTGTCATGCATTAGGAGAACCCTACTTGATTTGAGGAATAGTGTGAACTTGCTACCATTCTCAGTATATGAGCAGTTGGAATTTGGTGAACTGAAAAGACCTCAATTATGATATAGTTGGTTGACAGATCAATTAAGTTGCCAAGGAGTGTTGTTGAGAATGTGCTGGTTCAGGTAGATAAATTGCACTGTCTAGTAGATTTTGTAGTTCTGGATATGCAGCAGTCAATCTCCACAACTTATCAAGCATCTGTCATCCTTGGATGCCCATTTCTTGCTATTTCCAATGCACTAAGTAATTATTGAAGTGGAGTACTAAAACTCACATTCAAGGATATGACACAAGAGATGAATGTGTTCAACGCTTGCAAAATTCCAAGTGGATGCAATGATTCAAAGGTGCATGCAGTTGACACGGTATATAATTTTTACATTTCACAACTGTTATCAGTATTTAATTCCGAGAGTACATCTGAGAATGACTCCCTCGAGTAGTCTGAGGCTCTTGTTGAGACAATTCCTTTGTCAGTGGAGTTGACAAAATCAGAGGGGCAATTGACAGAGATGGGTGGGTCTCCTTAGTTATTAGATGTAAGTTACACGAGTAGTTATATTAGGCTAGTCTTTGAAGCTCTTGATTTGCTAGAATTGATGTATTCATCAAAAGACGAAGTCCTGACACTGGAGTTAAAGCTACCACCCTCCCTTTCAAAGGTCATTCTTCCTCTTGATGATAGCTTTCCAGATAAGTATCTATTTGCAATTCAAAAAGCTCCATAATTTGCTGACATAGTCAATTATTTGGTGACAGAGCAAATGCCCTCTGAGTGGTCCATCCAGGATAAGTGAGCTGATTTCTTTCTAAGCAAAGAAAACAGTTGCTAAAATTTTGCAAAATGGTTTTTGCAGGCCTGCCATGTTTAAGATTTTTCAATAAAACATCTTAAGCTACTCATAACCCACTTCAATCAATTAAGAGATCTTGGTTGTGCAGGATTTTGGGGAAGTCTTTTGACTTTTATCTCCCTTTATTTGTTGTTTTGCTTTGCTTTAAATCTATATTACATATTTGGTTGTCTCTTTTGCTTGCTTATTCTTGTGCACTTTGTTTTTATTATTCAATTCATTGAGGACCGTGTCTCTCATTAGTTGAGGATGTGATGCCCCCAACTCTCACTTACGAAAATATAGGAATCGAGGTATCGGAATGATGACAACACGGGTTACACAGCCTAAAAAAAGTGCTAAATGTGTGTGTACAAGTAACATGCATAAAATAAAAGCAGCAGATAACTAAGTCAATATCTAAGTACCAGAATTTTTAGAAATATTTTACAAAACAGTTAATACAAATTCTCCAACAGGAGATTTAATACAGTCACCCCAAAGTTAAAACATTAAAAAATATACTTATCAAAAATGGGAATAACATTTTCTAGGATAATAAATTACAGAAAATCAATCTGATGGTAGAGCCGCCTCCTCAAGCTCAGCCTCCTCGTCATCTACATCCAAAATCTACGACGCCAACATCATAGATAAGTACAACCCAAACAAACCACAAGATATAAAATATATTCATGCAACAACACAACACGTGAATGTGACACCATATGCATGAAGCTCAACAAATCATCATTCTCAAAATAAACAAATAAATCACTCACGCCAAAATCTCATTTGGCCCAAAATAAATACATCTAAAAATAACTACCATTTTCCCAGAAAATGGTACTCAAAACAATTTATCAAAACCCGCCATTTTTTTAGAAAATGACTCACAAATCCAATTAATACTGAAGGCAGGAATCGCAGGAGAGACTCTACTACCATCCCTACTTACCCCCATATTCATGACAGTCATACGAGAGTTACGTATCGTCGTCCTCGAGAATATAGAACTCCAATCATAGCGGACATTACACATTGTCGTTCCTGATATGACACACACACACATTAATTATAACGAGCATTATGTATCGCCGTCCCCGTTATGACATACACACTCAATCATATTCATGCCAGTCATACGGACGTTATGTATCATCGTCCCTGATGACATAACACTCAAATTATAGCGGGCGTTATGTATCACCACCCCCGATATGACTCGTTCAAAACTATTTAAAATTCACAAATCTAATAATACTGTAGGCGGGAATCACAGGCAGAACTACACCACCATCCCTGCTTATCATAATTCCTACAGTACCTCTCTTTTAAAACTATTCAACCAAATCATTTCAATCTACCAAAAATCAAGTCTTACATTAAAATCTCAAATATTAATATACACATGAACAAGCGTGCAACTACACAATGCGTACGACCATGTACAAAATATCCAACATTTAATAAATCCAATCATCAACCAAATACAGAGTTGTTAACGCAAAAATATACTTAAATCTCAAAAATTATTTAGAAAATACATACAATACGCTCGATAAGATTTCTTGAAGTTACCGAAAATGCCAAACAACAATTCCGCGTTTCCACCCACGATCTCGCCACTAAAGTCGCGCCCATCGCGCCAACGTATATAAACATCATAAGTAAATAAATATAAACAAAGCGACATTAATAAAAATAATAAATAACATTAACAAATAAGTTAAAACAGTTAACATAAATAAAATGATTTTTATTTATATATAACCAACTCAGATAATAATCTCAATTATTATAAACTGAATAAATTAATCATCTTAATATAGATAATTAAAATGCGATTATTATCTAACTAAACTGAACACTTGTTCATAAATAAAATAAAATAATATAAATAAAATTAAGAGCAACACATAATTAATTAAACATTAAAACAAGTAAAAAGCTTACCGAAAAATATCCCAAGCGGTGAAACACGGCAATTGAAATGGTGATTAAAACACTATTAAAATCTCACTTGAAATTTTCGGATTACAAGAGTTTGGAGAGGAGAAAAATCGAAGTCTGAGTTGGGGGAAAAAGAGATCTCGAAATTAACCCAAATGGAGGCTAGAATACAGTATTGAGAGTGATTTTTGGTGTGGGATTTTTGCAAGGGTCAATAGCCATTTTATAGGCATAAAACCGACCTATAGATCACCGATTTTGAGCGGGAAAGACCCACGTGAAACACACAACAACCGAGCCAAGATAGGCAATCTGAGAAGGAGAAGAATCTTCAGCATTTCAGATTTTTCTGGAAAATGGGTGGGTTTTGCAAGCACGTTAGGCACGGATCTAAGACAAAACAAGAGGAAAAATGTTCATCAATGTACTGGGTAATTGATGACTCAATGCGTGCATGAAATGATGAGGAGAAAGGCTGCCGAGATTCGGGTTTAAAGCTCAAGGGTGTAGCAGGAAAACAGAGGAAAAAGAAAAAGGAAAAGAGAAGAAAAAGAAAAAGAAGAAAAAGTGAAGAAGAAGAGAAGCTGCGTCGACTGGGGGAAGAAGGATCGAAAATCACTTAAGGGCATGGCTAAACGGCTCCGTTTCAAGCTAATAAAGGGGCTGGGTTCATAGACACGGGTTGGGCTTATAAATGGTCCAAAGCAACTTAAATAAATACACTTCAACCCAACTCAAATACATGTATATATATATAAAAACGGAACGCAACAACATAAATATATCTATATATAGGCCATCCGAAAATACAACCAAGGAATAAAATAATACACAAAGTCTGGGATCTCATAGAGGATAGTGTGTGTGATAGGATAACAAACTTTTTGCATTAATGTAATGTACATTGATATACAAATTATTAACACACACTCTATTTCTAACATTTTGTGAAATTCGAGCATCTTGATGGAGTGGTTGAGCAGAGTTATATTTTTGTAGAGATTAATTTTCAAGCTTTAGCATAGAGTATGAATCTTGATGCAACATTCTATGTTGATGTGTGGCCTGAAATACTAGGATGCTATACTCATTGAGGTAAGACTTTGTAAGATTTATGTAGAATGAATGGCAAGCTTTTGAAGGGAATTTGCACACGTTTACATTTGTAGTGTTTCAAAGTTAATGTTCATTGATTTTTGCACATGATTACATTTGTGGTGTTTCTCACTTAATGTTCATTGATTTAACATGAGAGAAATAAGCTACAGGACTATCGAGCTTTTTTTTTCAAAAAAAAAAAGAAAGAAAGAAATATCAAGGCAATTTATGAAACTTTTCTAAATTAAGGGCTAGAAACAATTACCCAAGACTTTAGGGGTTGAGTGTTCAACCTTTAAAAATATACTTGGCATAAAAACTAGTAGTTCATTGGGCTTTAAGGTAGTTAAAATCAGCAATGATTAATCTTAAAGTTGAAAAATCTTATGGCAAATCATGGATAGTAATGAAGAACACACAGCTAGGTTAACTCCATACACACATCTGAGTTTTGAGACATTTGCTCCAATTTTATATTTAAGATAGTATTGGTGGATCTAGCTCATGGGGTTTAGTAATAACGTGTCACTTTTTGTGAGAATTCATAGTTGTGTTTGATTGCTCCTATTTGAATTTTGATTTTTATGCAATATTCATCTCAATTAATTTTCATTATTTTGCACAGGGTTAGCAAAATTCTACTTGGGAGTATTGAGCTGAATTATTGCATACTTTATGCATATAAAGTCCATATATTTCAATTATTGCATTACATTATCATTAGTTCTATATAAAAATGATTAAAAGGTGTAAATCCAAGTTATGAGTTAAAGTGATTAATAGTATGGTTTATACTTAATCGTATAACCTGAAATTTAATTAAGCAATATTTTTTCACATGTGCAGAACATTTTTATATTTGAATCTTCATTTTATCTTATCATGTACTTGTTTTATATATAGGTCAAGCATGCATTAGTGTTTAAAGGACAAAAAAAGAACATGAACCATAGGCTTTTGGGAGGCGTCTTTGGGCTTGTCGCATATAGGATTGCCTTGCCAAATTATTTTGGAGAGGTTCATGATGTCTTCCATATGTTGTCACTTAAGAAGAGCTTCGGACAACAGGAACTGTGTTTCGTCAACCCATAGAGCATTCAACTTCAATTTGACCTAACTTATGAAGTTGCATCAACTTAGATTGTCAACTGGAAAGTGCAACGATTGAGATAAAAAATGATACTCTTGGTGAAGGTGTTGTGGAGAGATCCATTGGCTCAAGAATTCTCTTAGGAGAGTGAAGCAGACATGAGACAATTGTACCCTTATCTGTTTGGATACTATTGATTGCATGTATATCTCAAGCTTGAGTTGAGCTTGTCATTGTATATTGACATGAATTAGTGGATGAGCTTGTCAATTTCAGGGACGGAATATATTTTAAGGGAGTAGGATCTGAGATCCTTTATTTTCTTTCCTTGTGTTTTTAAATATTTGATTTATTAATTTTCATTAGATCTCTTATTTTAAATTGATTATTATTTGAGAGCTACTAAAGACACAAAGGGATCCCACACACTGATGTGGCACCCTGTTAGGGTGCCATGTGCCCCTATTTCTCTTGGTCGGCCACTCTTGCCTTCACTTAGCCCCTTGCCACCGGCCACCACCCCTATCAGCTTCCCTTCATGCTGTCGAGTCTCCCAAATGCTTCCCATGCCCAGTTGTGCCTCCACATTCCCCCACTGTCCGTCACTCTCCCATAGGTTCTTCATGACCCACATGGTCTAGATCTACCGTAAGACCACTGTGTCGCTAGAGGTGATCAGGATCTAAGTCAAACTTGTCTGTTGGCCGTCTATGGTGCTCACGAACCACCACATGATGTCGGCAAGGAGGAAAGGGGGAGGAGGGGAGAGGCACAGAGAAAGGGGTGAAAAAAAAGGAGAGATAAAGGAAAGAAAAAAAAATGAGAGACATGTGGCACACTTACTACATTAGTGGATGAGCTAGAGTTGAGCTTTTCGTTGTATCTTGACTTGGATTAATGAATGATCTTGTCAGTTTTAGGGTTTAGGGGAGAGGATATAAGATCCCATATTTTTTTCCTTGTGTTTTTAGATATCTTATTTGTTAATTTTTCATTGGATCTTTTATTTTAAGTTTATTATTATTTTGGTTATATTATATTATTTTATTAAATTGTTGTGTTTCCTATAATTTTAGTAGTTATTTTTATTTTGTTTTAGTTGTGTTCTTCTCGAGTTGGGGCAGTCGTAGTTTTGTGTGTTTTTATTTTTTGTTTTTTTATTTTTTTGTTTTTTCTGGGCTGCATGTGCGTGAGTGGTCCTTTGAGGGCCTAGCCCGTGATCATTGAAGACCTAGCCCTTTCCCTCAGTACGGTGCCATTTTGGGGCCACTACACTCCCCATTTCTCCTTCTTCTTTTCTTCTCATTTTCCTCCATTTCTACTACAAGTTGTGAGTCCCCCTCCCCTAATCACTTTTCGTCATCCCCCCCGTGCCACGTGTCCTGCAATGTAAAGTTGATCTATAAGCAACCTACACCACCAAGATTCCTTCCTATTCCCACGAGCCATGCATCGAGGTCATCCCATTTTTCACGTCTGTAACTCAGGCCTCTGCCATGGCAGCATGCCGCTGCTCATGGCCTACCTTGTGGTGCCATGCGGAGTCCTCACATCGCCCTATTTACCAAATCGCAGCTATGACTGCATGCCCCGAGCATCACCCTACGGCATATAAATAGGCTTTGCATCCTCTCGCTCAAACTCACCCCCAAAATCATCTTTCTTTCAACCTTTTTCCCCTCTCAAATCGTGTTCTAAGTCACTTCCACGCTTTTTCTGGGATTAAGGACAACGAGTTTTTAGGCAGGGTGGCTTGGGATGGGTTGCCCAGCTTTTAGAAAGTGGACCTCGAATTGCCGATGTCCCCCTTGTGCCGCCAATATCTCGTCGAGGCGCTGCCACCTTTTGTGACACCTCGTGATATGCACCCTTGACCTAATGAGGGGCTTGTTGACCGATGCACACGCCTGAGCTTCTAGAGATTTGCTCAACAGCATCATATGTAATCTTCCGACGTGACTCTAGAGTATAAAATATTATTTCTGCACTAACACCTTCTATAATGTGGTTGGTTGGACTGGGCTTCAAGCCCAATGGAGCATTGGGACATAAACTATAGTTGATGATTGTTGGGCTTTAGGCCAGTAATGGAGGATAGGCAAACACATGTAGTTTAATTGTGATTGTGATATTGTGAATGCGAAAATGTGGTTGTGGAACTGTGTTGTAATTGTTCGTGTTGTGTACTACCAGTTATATTTCATGCCATGTCATCCAATATATTGCTTGTCATGTATTTATGCATTTATGTTCATGTTATTTGAATAATACATATATTTGTGTTGTGTTATACCATGTTATATGAACTGGATTTTGTGGTATGTATGTGCTGGTTATAACATGGAGTGCATACATATCACAACCCCATGTCGAGATAGGGTATTATCTCGGTTAAGTTCCTTTGACCACTCAAGAGTGTGATAAATTGATGTGACATCCCTAGGTTGTTGTTGGGCAACAGTTGGGTCCATCAAGATGATAACACTTTTGGCCTAACCCGTGACCACTCGTTAGCATGCGCTAGAGGATGTCTGGTTATGGTTCGCATTACTCGTGAAGCTAGGTATCGCTTGCACAAAGTCACATGCATAATCGTTACTCTTATTGTGATGGAGGGAGTTAGGATGTACAGATAGTCTCGAGAGGAGATAATGGTGTACACTTAATAAATGGTTTGTATTTTGAACCAAATGTGTATTTTAAGTTTGTCCTTTCCGAGAAAAATGGTGAATTTGTGTTTGCATGTTCTATTGTGTAGTTGCGAAATGTGTTGGTTGCTTCAATGTATTTTAAACTTTTTGATATTGATTGGTTGCTTACTTGATGAGATTTCATAATCTTACTGTAGTTGTCTCACCTATGGTTCCATAAGATGGAATCGTAGACTTTGATGATGAGAATGAGTATGAGCCCAAGAGACCGGCTTTGCCGAAGAAGTGACTTTGTTGCTCAATGTTGTGGGATTCATTTCCCTTCTGTTATGTATTTCTCCTCTTTATTTATTTATTTTTCCATCAAATGATTGTATAACCTCTTTAAGGATTATTCGATTTTGTTGTAGATTTTCAATTTTTTGGCACTTAGTTGAATGCCTTCTCTGTTATCATTTCGCTACGATTATTATTAGCACATTGTTTGCATGTTGCATACACTTTGAGCATATGTCATTGGAGTGCGGGATCTATGTGGTCAAAATCTCAGTGTCATGGATATACCATGTCCCACGTGGGGTCGGGGATGCCACATGCCGCACTTCAATTCGCATAACAAGGGGCTTTGGAAATGCAACAGAAGGGTTTCTTCTCTTTGCAATCTCTATCTCCGTTCATCTGATTTTATCTTTCCAAATTCTAGTCTTTATTTAATTTTAGTTTACATTTTATATTGTATTTTTTTTTAGATTATTAATTTAGAATTATTTAATTTTGATCTTGTATTTTCAACATGTTAACTTTGGTATTCTAAGTTAACTTTCTATTTTCATCATTATTTTAATACTTTTAGTTAGCTTTCTTTATCATTTGTTGTTTAGTAAATTTCAGATTTTATGTTTAATGATTATTAATTAAATCGATTTAATAAGTTTCTTCTTGGTTAATTAAAATAGCGAGTCTAGTTCAGTTATTATTTTATTGTCTTGCATCTTAATTTTTACTTTTCACTTCGATACTAAAAAATCCAAAAGCATGAATCTAGTCCATGACTAGTGCCTTTTTGTAAATATTTTTACCATTTTACACGAATCTAATTTAAGCAACTTTTCCTAAGGAGATAATTTAGGAATTTTATTACTAATTATTACATGATATACTCCTCTACCTAAGATAGCTTTTATGCTACTCATTTTTTAATGAGTCAATATTAATACACTTCATCATAAATCTTATCATCCTCCTTCTCCAAATCCAAAGTTGAACAAAACCGACATGGTTAAATAAAGGTGTGGCCCCTCAACTCAACAAAAGAAATTCCAGATTAAAGCCTACATGTCTAGTATTACACCTAGGTGACATGTGATTTTACCAAGATTTGAAGCGCTTTGATACCAACTATGGCATCCTTGACCTCCACATACGATTTGGTAAAAGTCGTGGTACTAGAATAATAACTATATGAATCACACAACCTATTGTCATGTGCTAGTGTATGCAGACATGCAATATGTGTGCAACATAAATAACTTAGCTACAAGATAAAGAATAGTCAAAGCTAAGTATCAGAAAGTTGAAAATAGTACAACCCATAATAATAATCATCCAAAACGTTTATACAATCATCCAACTAAGTTGAAAGAATTGAAAACTCAGTTGCAAGAATTGGTGGATAAGAAATTTACTCAGCCTAGTTCCTCACCTTCTTTAAGCATAGCTTAAGGAGCTTTGTTTGTAGTGCACAACTGCCCTCAGCAGCCTTGATCTTAAGGTCGTGCAACCACCCTTGAGCACCCACCTTTGCTTCTTGTCGTCCCTACCCCTCAGATCCACTCAACCCGAGAGCTTAAGCTTATCCCCACCTCCGCTTCGTCGTGTCCCACCATCTCATCCCTCTCCACCACCCACTAGCACTCAAAATCCGACACCCCTTGGGTGAAAAATCTACCAAAAGCCCTATGTCTTGTCGAATCCGTCATTGGCCCATTGCTATCATTTTTGGTATAACCTTTGTTAGCGAAATCTGTCATGAATTGCTTTTTAATTTTTTGTTTATGTTTTGTTTATTAACTAATTGTTTTGCCTCCATCCGGATAGCAGTGTGCGCATTACTCCAATCACACAACCCATAGATCAATATGCATACAATCATCCAAAATTGCATGTTCTCATTCTGAGTAACTCTCCATTGTCACACAAAGTGTTGGGATCGACAATCATAGTTGTTGTTAGGATTTGGGCCATAATCCGGACGGAGGATGGGATTAGCTGGCGTCTAGTTGGAATTGTGAAACTATGAACATTGTGACTGTTGTGATGTTGTATATTCTCTTACGTATGTTATATCATGCCATCCAATATACTCTCTATCATGCATCTAAATATTTATCGTTATTACTATTTTGTATGAATTAATTAACTGTGTTGTGTTATGCCATGTTTTATGAATTGAAAACTAGATTTTCATGTACTAGTGAAAAGATATGGGTGTGTATGTATCACGACCCTAAGCTGAGATGGAGCATTATCTTGACGAAGCTCTTATGATCACTCGGGAGCATAATAAATTGAGTGACATCTCCTAAGTTGTTACCGAGCGACAGTTGGATCGGAAAAGATGGTAACGCTCTTAGCATGACCTGTAACCCCTTGTTGGTAGGAGCTAGAGGATAGCTAGTCACGGTACCCATCAGGCACGAAGCTGGACATTACTTGTTATGAAATCACATGCATGGTTATTATCCATGGTATGACGAAGGGAGCCAGGGTGTGCAAATTGTCCAGAGGGGAAGTCATAGTGTACACAGTAATAAGAGGTTTTCGCATGAGTGGTTTTGATTAAATGTGTTCTTTTTCGAAAAGGGTGGAAAAATGGATATTGTGGTCCTTTGCTTGTATGGTTGTCAGACTTTTTTGGTTGTATAAATGAATATTTGTACACTCTTGATTGTCGCATGTTCATTACTTACTGAGATTGTGAAATCTCAATGTGGTATTCCTACCTACGATTCTGTCTCATAGAATCGTAGACTTTGATACAAAGGATGAGTATGAGTAAAAGGACCCGACTCCACTTGAGATAAAGGCTTACGATTGTACCCATATTTGGTGTTGGACCTTGAATTTGTGGCACCTCCGACTCCTAAGTGTGATTTGGTGGAAATCATGACAACAATATGATGACTACACGAATCACGCACCATAACAAGTGCCCAGAGTGTGTGTGCAAAATGCAATAAGTGCACATGTAAATAATCACAGTCGAAAAATAAAAGGGCATTCAAACTAAGTACCACAAAATTTAAAAACAGTACAACGAAAAAAAAAAGTTCTCTAAGAGGAATTATACACTCATCCAACGGATAAATAAATAAAAAGCAACAAATTACATAGCATATGGGGAAATGAATCCCACAATCGTTAAAGCAACATTAGCAATCAGTCTCTGGCGGAGCCGTCCCTCGGGCTCATTCTCATCCTCTGTGTCAAGGTCTACATTTTCATAAGATAGAACCGTGAGAGAACTACAATAAGATTATTAAATCTCAGCAAGTAAGCAATCAAACAACATCCAAGAGTTTAAATTACAATTTAAACAATCAACATATTTTACAACCACACAATATAATATACACAATATTTTTTAGAATGACACCTTTACCCACACACACCAAAAAAATCATTTGGCTCAAACATAACAATTTATTATGCATACACCGTGCCTCTCCTCGGAACCACTAATATACCCTGGCTCCTTCGTCACACTACTAGTAATGACCATGCATATGACTTCATAACAGCCGATGCCCAACTGCATATCCAATGTGTACAATGACCAAGCATCCTTTAGCCTTTGCCAGTAAAGAGTCACAAGTCATGTCAAGAGCATTATTATTTTGGTTACACAGCTATCGTCCGGCGACAGTCTAGAGGATATCACTTAGTTTATTATGCTCTTAAGTGACCGGAGGAATTCCGCCGAGATAATGTCTCATCTCCGCTTGGGGTCATGATATGCATGCACCCACATGTTATAACCTGCAGATACAGACCTAGTCTCCAATTCATACAACATGATATAACACAGCACAATGAAGTAAATAAAGCAATTAACAACGGATGTGCATATGCATGACAAACAGATATTGGATGACATGGAAGAACAATCATCACGCAACACAACATCATAACAATCACATGTGCACAAATACACAAACCAAGCTACACGTGTAATCATATCCTCCGTTTCTGGCCCAAGGCCCAAACCCACCTCAACAACATTTCAATTTTTCCAATGATCCACTGGGCCCTAAGCCCAATCCATCACAATCAAACTGCAAAAAAGCATCAGTGGTAAAAATAGTATTCTAAATTCTAGAGCCGCGTTGGAAAGTTGCATACAAAGTAGTTGGTCAAATTTCTGGAAGACCACTAAAGCATATCAGTCTATGGGTCCCATGTTATGCCAAGACTACACTGCTACGCGGTTAGACACCAAGGTGTTAGAAATTTAAATACGCAGACCGATTAACAAAAATTAACCCAAAGGGACAAAATGCTCACCGAGGTGTCGTCAAAAAAGTGGCGTCGACGCAACATTCACTATAACAAGTACGGATTTGAAGGGAATAAAGGGGATCTAGGACTGAGAGGGCTAAAGGTGACAGAGTCGAGGATAGAGAAGGGAGTTGCATGATGGGGTGCGACGAAGTGTGACGCCCCCAAATTCCCCATAAAATAACACGAGAATCGAGGCATTGGGATGATGACAACACGATCACACATCCCATCAACCAGTGTCGCACGTGTGTGCACACGTGACATACATAAAAATAAAGGTCGCAGCGGATAATAAATTAATATCTAAGTACCAGAATTTTTAGAAATATTTTACAAACCAATTTAATAAAAACTCTCTAACAGGAGATTTAATACAGTCATCCAAAAATACAATTTAAACAAATACATAATTATAAAAAGGGGAAAAATAAATTTCTCGAGATATCAATTAATAACATCACCTCAATAGCGGAGCCGTCTCCTCAGGCTCGGCCTCTCCAAAGTCTGCATCCAAACAAAACTACGACGTCAAGATGGCATCGCAGGTAAGTACAACCCAACCAAACCAAAAGAAAAAAATACATTAATGCCACAACAACAATCAAGAACGAATACCATATGCATGAAGCTTAAAATCATCTTTCTCAAAGTCGATGAAATAACCACACTCGTCAAAATCCCAATTTAATCCACAATAAAATCACCCATCATTTTCCATAAAATAATATCCTCAAAATCGATCATACCGGGCGTTACGTATCGCCGTCCCCGATATGATTTACACACACCCAAAATCATAATGGGCGTTACGTATCGCCGTCCCCATTACGATCCACACACACTCATTTCATACCGGGCATTACGTATCGCTGTCCCCGATATGAAATGCACACCCGATGACCATAATGGGCGTTACGTATCGTCGTCCCCATTATGTCACCCACACACTCACACGCTGATCACAACGGGTGTTACGTATCGCCGTCCCCGTTATGACTCAGCCCAAAACCAATAAAATCTGCCAAACACAATTTAAATCCCATTTTCCATCTCCAACACATGAATATCTAAAATCATGCCAAAATTCACTTTCCAAATATTTTCAAGAGCATGCGCGTAAATACACAATGCAGACAACTATGCACCAAATAGCCAACAATTAAATAATCCAATCAACCAACAAATACCAACATCAACCATCACATATCAGCATTAATCAAATACAACAACTGTTGATGCCAAAAATATATTTAAATCTTAAAGCTTGTTTGGAAAGTACTTACAGCGGTAAAAACGCATTTCCTTGAACAACGCCAATCTGCAGCGTTTGTAGCGGTCACATGTACGTTAGGCTAAAACACTCGGTTTGACACCAAAATTTAGGGAGGTACTCATTGAAGGGTGGGGAATCTCATGAAGGTGGTGGTGTGGCGGCACAACTTCTGGAAGGTGGCGGATCGGGGCCAAAAGGGGTGAAAACCCATTTTTAGGTTTGGGGTCATACCGGGAAGGTGAGGCGCGGTTGGGGAAACTGAGTTAGGGGGTTGACCGGCTGGGTGAGGGGAGTATTTTGGTGGCAGAGGTGAGACCTACGGTGGCCGGACGGCGGCGCGGCAAAGAACGACCCGTTTAAGGCCCATTTCGGGTGGAGGGGCTAACCGGCGGCGATGGGTGGCTTTGGGCGGTGGGTTATGCTCGCCGGAGGTTGGGGAGTCTAGTGGTGGTGGTCGGAGGCTAAGGGGTGGCCGGCGGTGGCCAGAAAATGTAAGGGAAGCAAAAATGGCTATTTCGGGTTTGTGGCCGTGGAGGGGCGGTGGGGTGGCCGGCGGTGACACCACCGGTGCCGTTGAGCTCGCCGGCATAAGGGGAAGGTAGTGGGCTGGGCGGTGTCATCGGTGGGTGGCCGGCGGCAGTCCTAGGTGGGAGAAAAGGAACGGCGAGAGGGAGAGGAGGCAGGGTCGACGCGGGCTGGGGGGTTTGGGAAGGAAAGAAGAAAAGGAAAGAAAAGTAAGAAAAAGAAGAAAAAGAAAAGAAAAGGAAAAGAAAAAAAGAAGAGAAAAAAAGGAATCCAACTAAAAAAAAAAAATACAATAAATTAAATAAAAGCTAGTCAAAATACTACAATCTAATATCAATAAAATAAAATATTTAAAACCCCAACAATATAAATAAATTAAACCCAAGCACAATATTAATTATAAAATAATAATTAATATAACGAAAGCAGATAAAATAGATTCACATAATAAAATAAAGGAATTTAATTCCACTCATTAAAATAAATAAGAAAAGTAACGTAACTTGATATTAACTAATTAATAGCTCAATTAAATATCTTAAATAAATAAAATATGACCAATAATATTATTTAAATAAATTAAAATAATTAACACCGAGCATAAAATAACGTGTAAAAATACACGTAAATCTGGGATCTCACACGGAGCATGACAATACAGTCAGTGGTTGAGATGGGCTCTCACTCGTGGGTTGGAACCCAGGGAAGGGGATGACGGGAAAGGAAAGTGAAACACTCAGAGGTTATCACGTAGCCACCCAAACACAGCTGGGAGTGGTGGCTCACGACGACGCTAGGGCAAATAGTCAGCTGCCAAAGCAATGAAGCCTTTGGTTTGCATAAAAGGAATGGTGAAAGACCAAGGTGAATGGCTCGTAAATAGGGGAATGGGGAGGTGGTGCAGGCCTGATGAAATGGTAGCTTGTAGTGGAGGATGTGTGACGAGGCTGGGTAGGTGACAAAAACGGCACAACAAGGGGGAGGTGGTCATGAGTTTGTAGCAAAGAAGAGAGAAAAAGGAAAGAAATGAAAAGAAATGGGATAAGAGAAGAAGGCAATGGCACTGCGGGGAAAAGGACGAAACCCTAGGAACAGGAGGCCAAAACGATGACGAAACACCAAGGGGGTGGGGCCTCATAAGCCACATAGACTAGGCCTAACTCACTCACTCACAACAGCTCAAAGAAAAATAAAACACACCCAAAAACCAACACAAGGGCCCAAACAAAAAAAGATACATACAAAAAAAGAGGAACACATTAAAATAAAAGCACAGCCTAAGCGAAGATTGATTAAAATAATTAATACCTTAATAACAATTATAAAAAGCAATTGAAAATAAAGAGCCAATAATGAAAATTAAGAACAATTAGGGATCTCACAATATTCATTTCTTTTATTTAATTTGGATGACTATATAAACCTCTTGGAAGATTATTATTTTGGGTTTTATTATTTTACATTTTCTGGTACTTAGCTTAGACTACCTTTTATCTTTTCGCTACGTTATATATATTGCATGTTTGCACATACTAGCACATGGCGATAGGGTATGTGGTCGGTGTGGTTACTATCTTATTATCACGTCTTTCACCAAATTACAAGTGACTAGGGTCGAGAACGTCGCCACAAAAGCCACCCATTTCTCTTTCATTTTAGTGCCAAGAATGATCATGATGACATGCAGCTACTTTAGTCTAGTATTCAAATTTAAATGTGCATATATATAATTACTATTTTCATAATTAATATATTATTCTCCAAGATATTACCACCACTAATCAAAGAAGTCGTCATTATAATTCGTAGGAAACTTACCAAAATCACTACATAGTGGAGTCGTTAAGTGCGCGCGGTTAAAAAATATGTAGGATATTGTACTAACTTACCGCGAAATGTTTATACAATTCCTTAATCTATTACGTACTTTGGTCGGCCCGGCTCTAGCCAAGCTATTTCGCTGAAAAAACCAACAAATTATAACTAGACAAAAGATAAAAGTACGAACAAGATCCCGATTATTCTCTTCCTTTTTTGTATTTAAATGTTTCTTCCTCGTTTGGGTTATGTTCATCTTTGATCATCACTAATTAGTCATTTGATTTCATGTATTTATTTGTTGGGTGGATGGGAGAAATTATGTAATAGGAAACTGCTCCCAGTCTTATTGTATTCATGATAAACTTAAAATTTTAGGTAAATTTGAAGCTACCTCCCATGGATACTCCATCTTTCTTTCTTCTAATTCTCATCTTTCTTTTACAAGTTCTTTCTCCATGTTCATCTACGTACCTCATCAAAGGCTCGTTTCTGTCTGTAGAGAAGCCAAATGATGTCTTGGTCTCATCAAACGATGACTTTTCTGCTGGGTTTTTCAATGTTGGAGAAAACGCTTTCGTTTTCACCATATGGTTCACAAATTTTCGTCTCCAACCATTGTTTGGATGGCAAACCGAGACCAACCCGTAAATGGAAAGGCTTCAAGGCTTTCCCTTTTGGAGACTGGAAATCTCGTACTTTCCGATGCCGGTCGGGCCACCGTTTGGACCTCCGCAACAGCTTCACCCTCCTCGGTGCAACTCGAACTCCTCGACACCGGCAATCTTGTTCTCCAAACATCAAATAGTGTTTTTTGCCTCTGGCAAAGCTTCGATTCACCTACGGATACCCTTCTTCCTCAACAATTTTTGACAGAAAATGCCAGTCTCATCTCATCCAAAAGTCGAAGCGATTACTCTTCTGATTATTACAAGCTCTACTTCGACAATGATAACGTCTTTCACCTTCTGTATAAAAGTCCAAACATTTTGAGTGTTACTGGCCCGAACCATGGCTCCTAGCTTGGGATGTCGGAAGAACAACATACAACATCAGTATAAAAGGGCAGTTTTGAATTCGATAGGCCACTTTAGGTCATATGAAAATTTGAAATTTCAAGCTACAATATCTGGAGAAGGGTCTAAAAGATGGCTAACCCTTGATCCGGATGGTAACCTTCGACTGTATAGCCTACAAGAGAGCGAGAAAATTTGGGTTGTTACTTGGCAAGCTGTCTCGGACGCATGCAGGATTCATGGCAAAGCTAATAGTCTGTGTAATTATGATCATGTTTTGGGTCAAACATGTTCTTGTTTGCAAGGATATAAAATCTAAAACCCAGATGATTGGTCTGGTGGATGCGAATCAGAATTGTAACACCCCGGTCCCACAAGGGTCGAAGAGTTACTTCCTATTATAAAACTCACATTTCAACAGAATAATTAAAGACTTAAAGTTCTCCAATATTATATAAAACTTGATTCCAAAATCACTTTCCTCAATATCATCAATTCTGGAAATACTACGTCACAAAAATACAATAATACTTTCTTACTAAATCTTGTCAATACTCATTTAAACTCTTTATAAAATTAATGCACAAATTTTCAGATCCTTAATATCACTCTATCACATTTCAGAAACAACATGACAAAAACTAAACTCATGTCTGCACAATGCATGATAGAAATATTTTTCTTTCTTTCATATAAGCTTTATGAGTAATGCAAAGAAATGACTGAGGTTGGTTTTTCTCAAGTTCTCATTTCATAACAAAACATGCATAAATTTTCAAAAAGTCAACCTCAGTCTATATTTGGTACAAAGTCAAGCATAGGAACCCCGCTTACCTGAACTTCTTAGCTTTTCAGAATATCCTTAATAAAGCTGAACACAGATCAATCGTTACCTATAAAAGTAAGCATGCACATCCATAAATTCTCAAATCATCCATGTATTTTGATATTTAAATCTAAGTATTAAAAATCATCAAATTCGTCCAAAACCTGGAATTTTCCTAAATCCTCCAATTCCTCAAATTTCACTTAATGAATACTTAACCCAAATTCCAACATCAAACCAAGTCAAAATAATTTAAAACCCAAGTCCGGTTAAAAAATATTTGACTTCAAAACGATTTAAGTTAACACACATAAGAATTGAAGGAAACAATTAGAAAACAGGTTCAAAACAATTTGAGACACCGAAACAAAATAGCGCATCACACTCAAATAAAAGAAATCCAAGTATCGAAAAAAAACCATAAAAGTCCCAAGAAGAAACAAATCATCAAAAATAAACCAATAAATAAATATAACTTTAAAATCTAATTAGTTTAAAAAAAAACAAAAGTACAAAACCGTAATTATGTAAACAATTTATACTTTCTTAACCACCCGAAGGTCTTAAAAAAACACATCATGCAAAGAGTAAAAAGAGATGCAAGGAAATATAACAAAACAAGATAAAATATATGGCAAAGGCTCATCGCAAGAGGAAAATGGCTGACAACCGGTGGAGATATGGATGCCAGACAGAGAGACTAAGAGAGGGTGAGTGACGACCGAGGGAGACACGGTGCAAGAGAAAAAATCGAGGGAGAGAAACATGAAGAGGTCGTTCGTGCTTCACCGTGACCTGCTGAACGACGGACTAGGGAAACAAGTCGGTCTCTTCTGGGCTGTTCTGGTGGTTTTCGGCGTGAAGGAGTGGTGGAAATAGGGAAGCATGGAGTCACATTCTTCCCTTGACTATGCTCTGTTTCGGGTTGTTTAAAACAGGGCATATATATGAGTTTCGGCAGTAGTCACGGGGAGGTTCCAGAAGACTGCTGGAGGTCTACGGTGGTGCTCTGAAGAGGGGGGGGCTACAACGTAGGGTGGCTTGGCTTCGGAGTGGCAAGGCTGCAGGGCGAGTTTGGTGATTGTCGTGGCCTTGGATGCGGGAAAAAAAAAACTAGGTTGCAGCTAGGTGGCTCATCATGAGTTGGGGACGGTGGCTCAAGGTGCAGTGATGGGACCATCAAGCGAGGAGGCTAGATGCTTCACACGGTGGCTACACTGGATGACTCGAGTGTGGGACTAAAGGCTTAGGGAGAGGCAACGTGCGTAAGAGGTTGCGGCAGTGAGTCTTTCTTCGCATATATATATATATAGTGGTACTAGAATTCTAAAGGAAACGTAAAAGCGAGAAGGAATCGAGTCAAACTTAGTTTTGAAAAGGAAATAATGCCCAAATAAATTTTTAGTTAAGATATTCGATTGCCGTGAAAATAGAGGGAGGAGATACGTGCATGGAAAATACGGCAACGTGAGGTAGTTGTGGTATGTACAACCGTTGATGAAAATCCAAATTATTAAGAGACGGGCGTGAAACTATGAACATAGATGATTGAAACTCTAAAAATACGGAGATGTGAAAAGGTGTAAAGACGAAATTTACTAAAACAACAATTTTACACTCGTGGTCAATTTTAAAATAAATCTTTGAATATCAAAAATGAGTTTTTTACTTAAATAATTAATTAATTAAATAACACATTTTAAAAAAAATGTGTCGCTGGAGACGTGTGTTACAAAAATTCAACATCTCTAGTAGTTCTAGTGTTCAGTTTTACTTTTCCAAACTTGCCAATGTTGAATTTTATTAATATGATAAGAAGTACTTTGCAAATTCTACGTTACAGAATTGTGAAGAGCAATGCCTTAATATGTCCGATAGTTGCAAAGGTTTCCAGTTTAAGTTTAACAACAAGACAAATGCCTATGCTTGTTACTGTAAGTTATTCCTACTTGATGGACACCACACGCCAAGTTTCGACAGAGATATGTACCTAAAACTATCGAAAACATTTAGTTTATCTCATAAGAAATCTGGTAGAGAATCATTAACATTAGATTGCCGAGGGGAGACGCATGTGGCGCTATATAGAACATATGAAAAGCGCAATGAGAACAAATCATTGAAGTTTTTCCTTTGGCTTGCCATTGCTGTGGGAGGTGTAGAGTTGACCTGTGTATTCCTATCATGGTGGTTCTTGTATTGGGCGAGAAAAGAACCGGACATGGCTGCACAAGGTCGATACACCTACGCTGGATCTCAAGAATTCACCTACGCTGAGCTCAAGAAAGCAACACAGGGATTCAGGGAAGAGATTGGAAGAGGAGGCCGAGGGGTCGTGTAAAAAGGGATATTGTCTGATCATCGAGTTGCGGCAATCAAGCGACTAAATAATGCTGGCCATGGCCAAGGGGAAGCTGAGTTTCTCGTAGAAGTAAGCTTAATTGGGAGGCTGAACCACATGAACTTGATAGAGAAGTGGGGATATTGCGCGGAGGGAAGACACAGACTGTTGGTTTATGAATACATGGAATGCGGATCCTTAGCAGATAATCTCTCATGTTCTGCTGCAACTGCACTGAATTGGGAAAAAAGGTTCGAAATTGCGTTGGGGACTGCCAAAGGATTGGCATACTTGCTCGAGGAATGCTTGGAATGGATCATGCACTGCGATTTAAAGCTGCAAAACATTCTTTTGGATTCTAACTACAGGGCAAAGGTGGCAGATTTTGGCCTTTCCAAGCTCTTAAATAGAGGAAATCTGAGTAATGTCACCTTCTCAAGAATCAGAGGAACAAGAGGTTATATGGCACCTGAATGGGTTTATAAACTTCGTATCACCTCAAAAGTAGACGTCTATAGCTGTGGAATCGTCGTGCTGGAGATGGTAACAGCAAAGGAACAGAGAAACATCCTCGGAGCTAACATCAATGGAGGAATGATAGAGCACGAGGAGGTGGCTGCGTGGGTGAGGAACAAAGCCGATAAAGCCAGCTTGGAGAAGGGCGATAACTCATGGATTGAAGAAATTGTTGACCCCATGATCAAGGCCGGCAAATACGATATGGCAAAGATTGAAGTTCTTGTTAGAGTAGCTTTGCAATGCGTAGAGGAAGATAAGGAAGAAAGACCCGCCATGAGTCAGGTATTAGAGATCCTTTGCGCTATATAAGGATGGATATTCCGTGATCTTCTCTACCGCGACCTGCATTAGCCATGGTAAAATCTTCGAGCTCGGAGTTTTGCTACTGCTCAATATTTCCCTTGCGTTATTTTATATATAGGGCATGCTGGACTTGAACGTCCAATCGAGCTAGGTAAATCTCTCGTATACTTTTCCTTTTCTAAAACTGTAATGGTTGATTGTCTGCTAGACTAAAATTTACTGCATGATTTTTGGACAAAATAATATAATTAACCAATTATATTAAAAAGGATCGGGAATATGATTTATTTTTTATAATTGAAGAAAAAAAAACCAACCTCCAATTAATTAAATTTCCCAGAAACGCTTTTAAAAGTGTCCCATAATATTACTGCGACAAAATTAGAAGCAACCAAAATTAAGAGCTGACTGAATTACTATTGCGGCGAGCAGAATTCATTGGAAAACTTCTTAATGCGGCGAAAAATCTGGTGCCACTGTATTATCAATAAGAATAGGAAAAAATTATTGCATCAATAATTAACATTGACCTCTAGCAATTACAACGATTTCCTAGAGACGAAAAAAAAGTAGGAGGATGGATATAAATTAGTCGCAATAACTTTCCAGCAACGAGATTTACTACTATTACAGCGAAATGCGAAATATGTCCACGGGTTAAGATAGCTATTGCAGCGAATTACGTTCTTTGTCGAGAATAAATATACATATTGCAGCGAACATTAGCTCTATTGCGGCATGTTTAGTCGCCGTTAATAACTATTCCTAACGATACAATGGGAGATTTGGACAGGCTTTTGCGGCAATTATAGTGCCAATTGTGGCGAATTGAATTCGCCAAAAATGAACACAAATCATCGATGAACTTAAGCGATAGCTGGCATTGCGGGAGATATAATAGCCGGTAAATAATATTTCCGGCATTTTTCATGGGTTATTACAGCGAATCGGACCGCCAAAAATAGTACTTTACCTTGTAGTGACTTTATATTAGCTTAGTAATGTTGGGCATAAGTTTTTTTTTTTTTTTGAAGGATGTTGGGTATGAGTTTTTTTTTTTTATAGAAAGCAGACTTTCATTAATCAATGAGAAAACGATTAAAGACACTTATCAAGTTATAAAGCATGAGAGATATAGTTTGGAATACAATCCCACCATAAAGCAATATCATCAATCCTAAAAACATTTCTAGCCAAGAATGAGCAACTAAATTACCGTCCCTATAAACATGTGCAAAGTGACAGCATTCAAAACAAGAAGAGAGTTGCTTTATCTCAAAATATAGTCCCCCAAGCAGAGAATTTTGCATGTTGACATTTTGGAGAGCTTCTACACATATTAAACTATCACTTTCCACAAGAAGCTTGGAAATATCCATCGTAGCACATAGTTGCATGCCTTGAAAAATAGCCATCAGTTCAATACTTTTCGAGCCTTCCATGTTAGCCTTAGATTTATTAGCTGCCACAATTATTCGAATAGACTCATCCCTCAACACTGCAACTATGCAAGTTTTCCCTAACTCAACAAAAATGGCCACATCAACATTCAATTTCAACTATTCTTTTTGTGGGGGCTGTCATTTAAGATGTTTTCGCAATTGCACCCTTGTCTTCAACTTGGTCTATCCAAAACTCCTCAGTAATGTTAAAGCATGATCTTCAACTTGTTTTGGGCTAAGCAGCTGCTGTTGATTCACATACAAGTTCCTGCAGTACCAAAAGCTCCAGTCCAAACAGAACAAAATAGCTAATTTATCCTGTCCATTTTGCTCAAATAATTCATCTGCCAAGTCCATAATTATTTTGCTACTATGTACCTTCAACTCAGGAATATATAACTGGATCAAACCCTGCAACGATGGATAGTGTACCAAATCATGTGTTACATCTTTTATAGCATCTAAGCAGATCACACAATTAGCATATGTGCCAACTCGTTTATGTTGCAAGTTTTCTCTCGTAGGCAGCACATTTTTACATGCTCACCATACAAAAATTTTGATCGTATTTGGTGCCTTCAACTTCTACGAATGCTTCCAAAAAATTTGCTGATTATGCACATTAGAAGTTTTTGGAAATTAAGCTCCAAGTTGAGAATGTATAAATCGATAACGTCTCTTAACATTAAAGAGTCCACTTCTCTCATATGCCCAAACCCTTTTGTCCTCTATCTCTAAAGAACATAATTGTACCTTTAAGATATTAGCTACCACATTTGGATTAAAGAGATCTCTAAGTTTATGCACATCCCAAGCTTTCACACTCAGCTAAAACAGAGAATTCATTGCTCCATGCCTATCCTCTTCCCTCACTTCCATGCCCTCATCAACCAAGGACTTGTGGCCAAGAATCCACTGGTCATGCCATAAGTTAACCAAATTTCTAGATCTGGCCCTCCACCTACAACTTGCCTCCAAGCATTTTCGAGCAACCAAGGACTTGTGGCCAAGAATCCACTGGTCATGCCATAAATTAACCAAATTTCTAGATCTGGCCCTCCACCTACAACATGCCTCCAAGCATTTTCGAGGTTCCCAAATTCTCCGCCATATGTAAGAGGGACATCTACCCAAACAAGTAGTCATAAAAGTATCATTTGGAAAATACTTTGCCTCTAATAACTTGTGCATCAGTGAAGCTTCATCCTGGATCAATCCATATCCTTGCTTTGCTAGTAAAGCTAAATTAAAGATTTTTAAATCTTTAAAACCCATTCCTCCCTTTGATTTACTTTAGCATAATTTTTCCTAGCTAAACCAATGAATCTTCCTCTCATTCCCCTTTTGATCCACCAAAACCGAGCCATCATACTTTCTATATCATTACATAAGGATGATGGAAGGAGAAAGTAGCTCATCGTATAAGTTGGAATTGAAAGTGCTACTACTTTCCAAAGAATTTCCTTTCCACCTTATGACAATAGCTTCTCTTTCCAAGATTGTAACTTTTGCCACACTTTCTGCTTAATAGGCTCAAAAGCACAATTGTTTGACTTTCCAATAACAGGTGGGAGGTCAAGATACTTCTCATAGTGTTGTATTTCTCCATTTGACTATAGGTTTTTGATATCAGTTCTAGTGGTAGCACTTACATTCTTACTAAACACCATAAAAATCTTATCTTTGTTAATTTTTTGGCCTTGAACATCTTCATAATGGTCTCACCAACATTAGCTAATAATAAATGATTAATGATTCGAGCCCCACGATAAATTCTTATATCAGATATCTCCTTTTTCAGTCCAGCAAATTTCAGCAACGAAATTAAACCTTCTGTACATAATAAGAAAAGATAAGGGAATAAGGGTTCCCCTTGTCTTAGCTATCTAGATGGAACAGTAGAACCTTTAGGCTCCCCATTCACTATCATAGAAAATGAGACCAACCTGATATAGCACATAATAAGTCCAGCAAATAGAGGGTGGAACCCATGACCTTCATAATTGATTCTAAAAAATTACATTCAACACGGTTGTAGAACTTTCTCATATCTAATTTTAAAGACATGAATCCTTTTTTTTTTCCTTTTTTGTTTAAGATAATGAATTATTTCATAAGTTATTAACACATTATCCAAAATGAATTATTATGCTTTAAAGAGACAAATTTCATGTTCGTACATCCTTTGTAAAATAATAGGTATCACTATAAAGTAATAATTATTTGTTTCTTTTTTAAAAAGGGTAAGCTTTTTTACTTATAAGGTCGGATCTTGTCTATTTGGATTTGTACAAACCATTTCTTTAGGTTTATTTTTTACTTTGTATATCATATAACATTTCAAGAGAGAGATCATTCAAGTCATCTACACCTATAATTCAAAAAGACGCATACTAATCAATTATGTGATTAAAGGTCTCGCTATAAGAAAAACGAGTTTTTATGACTATTTATTTGCAACAAAAGACTATTTACAACTCTTTTTTGTTGTAAATAATCATTTCGCTAGAATTAACTAGCTACAAATAAATAAATTTCTTGTAGTATCTATTAAAACTATTATAAAAGGTAAAAACTTCTTATTCTCAATTATAGGTTATAAAAGGTAAGAACCGTTACTAATCAATCAGTACAGGTACTATCACACAATATAGATTGTGCCTGTATTTTCCAAAGACCACTAGCTAGATATTAGTTGTTGTTATGTTATGAATACGTTACTTAATTAATTCAAGAGTAGTTTTATTTTTCTCTGATCCTAGCTTGCCTACTTGACTTGTGAAATTCACTTTGCCTAAACTGAATAAGGAAAAGGAAAGAAAATATCTAAGCTTTAGCCTTACAACAAGCTAACACAACTAAACTGCCGAAAACAACTTTCTTTATATGAGATGACTACTAAAGGTACTTGTCTAGCGTATGGAATAGAAGAAGTTCTCTAATCTATGTTAACAATCAACCACTCCACCTTAATAGCTCAATAATAGAGTGCGCCCCTAATAATTACGTTGTTGTGCCTAGGCTGTGAGGGCTCTTTCTGCTACATGGATGGTTCAATGTGCTCATTAGCAGGGGCTTACCTAGGAGAGGCAAAGAACGAAACCAATCCTGCCTACAAAGGAGGCTTCATTAGCTTCAGACGTGACTCACATAGCCTAACCTATGGTGACTTAATGATTGCTTCAATCCCTCGCTATGATGAATACTGGTTTAAGGCTTAATTCAAGCAGTTTAAGCGAGCTTGTTAATTTGTTGTTTCGACAATGATCCTCTATGGATTAAATTGGGTTGGGGCAAGGTTCCCTTACAAGATTGGATGGAAATGGTGCTAACTAAGCTACGTGAAAAAGCTAACCATTTCGAGTATGTCAAGCCCCATGTCAACAACACTACAAAAAAGGGAAGAAACTCGAATGAATCGAGTCCTCCCCACTCTCTATGGAACGAAAAATGAAAGATGCTTACATTTTTCCAAGGGGAAAGGCTGCTACACAAGCCAACTAGCAAACCTATATATAAAATGCACAAAAAAAAAAGAGCTAAATGAGAAAAGAAGGTAGAGTGCATATGATCCTTACATAATGAAATTAAATGAGAGAGTTCAAGTTAAGGTGGATAAAAGAATGTAGTTACACTGAATGCAATACTAGCTAGTGAGACAAAGCGAATTACATGGCTTTCCCACTTCTTTTTGTTTCATTAACACAATCTGCTAACACTCTGAACGATTCCTAAGACAATTGTTCTCTAGCCATAGAGAACAGGCTACATCTGAACTCATACTTACAAGCCTATGTTATCTTTCTTAAAAATACATATGCTTTATTGATTATAATTGTGAAGCCCAAAATTGGAAATGCACATATTTCTACAGAGGTGGAGCCCAAATATATAGATTAAGAGAGTTCTTTTTTGTGTGAGTGAAGGCAAGTTTATAGCCCAGCTCGTGTGTGATCTAATAAGCTGATAAGAAATGCCCCACCCTTCCACCAAAACTACATTGTTTTGGCCTACGAATAGAAAATCCTAACTTTTTCCTCTTCTTTCTTATTTTCACCCCCTCCCTTCTCCTACATCACACGCACCACCCTCTAACTCCCTTCTCTTTCAATTTCTTCTTCCTGCCACTATGACCTTGCCATCACCCGAATACCATAACCTTATAAGCCATTCCACCATCCCGATTCCTCTATTGACCACCCTCTCTGTGACGCCCCCAACTCCCACATATAGAAACATAGGAATCGAGGTATTGGAATGCTGACAACACGGATCACGCACTCCCAATATCAAGTGCTAAGTGTGTGAACACGTGATATACATAAATAAAAGCAATGGATAAATAAAGTCAATATCTAAGTACCATAAATTTTAAAATTATTTTACAAACCAGTTTAATACAAATTCTCCAACAGGAGATTTAATACAATCATCCCAAAAAAAAATCATAAAAATACATTTATAAAAAGGAGAAATACATTTTCCAATATAATAAATTATATACCATACTTCAACAGCGAAGCCACATCCTCAGACTTAGCCTCCTCGACATCTGCATCCGAAGTCTATAATGCCAAAAATGGTATCGCAAGTAAATACAACCCAAACAAACTACAAGATATAAAATATATTCATGCAACAACAATTCGCATGAGCACGATACCATATGCATGAAACTCAAAATTATCTTTCTCAAAATAAATAAAATAAACACACGCCAAAATCTCATTTTAGCCCAAGGTAAACTCCAATAAAAACATCCATCATATTCCCAGAAAATGATATACGTAAATCTTTTAAAACCACGACCATTTTTCCAGCAAATGGTCCACGTAAAATCAATAATCAAAACTCGCCATTTTTCTAGAAAATTGCCTAAGCATCCATTTTATTAACCGTATGTATCATAATCTCCCCTAGGGACCATCCACACAACCTGACTCTCATAATCACACCGAAAGTAATGACCACGCATGTGACTTCAAAATGGGCGATACCTAGTTAACCGCGCTCAGCAAGTACCATGACCAGGCATCCCCTAACCCCCGCAACAGAGGGGTCACGGAGTTGGTACGAGAGTGTTATCATCCCGTCTGATCCCGTTGTCGCCCAGTGACAACCCAGAGGACGTCACTCAGTATATTCCGCTCCCAAGTGACCAAAAGAGCTCCACCAAGATAATACCCCATCTCAGCTTAGGGTCGTAATGCACACGCACCCGAAAATCATTAACACATGAAAATCTAATTTCATTTCCAACACATGAACATGCGTGCACTATGCAATGCATACGTCAACATACAAAATAACCAACAACCCATAAATTTCAGCATCAACCAAACACATAGTTGTTAATATAAAAATATATTTAAATCTTAAAATTCATTTGGAAAATACTTACAGCAAGTAAAAACATAGATCTTTGAACACGTGTCAACCCATCTCGCTCATGGCGGTCACTTAATACGTTGGGTTAGGGTGTTCAGTTTGACACCAAAATTTAAGAAAATAATCAGTGGAGGGTGGGGAATTTCATGAAGGTGGTGGTGAGGTGATGCAAGCACCGGAAGGTGGCGGATCGGACTCAAAATAGGTGGAAACCCATTTTCAAGTTTGGGATTGTACAAGGAAGGTAGGGCCGTGGTTTGACGAGCTGAGCTAGGGTGAGGTCGCCTGAGGTAGGGGAGCACTTTGGTGGTGGTGGTGAGGTTAACAGTGGCGGTGGGCAGCAACTGGGTTGCTCAATCCGTGGATCTAAAACCCATTTCGTGGGTTACTTGTGTGGAAAGAATGAGGGGCTGCCGGCGATGGGTTATGCTCGCCAGTGAAGAGGAAGGGTGCTAGTAGGTCACCAATGCTATGGGTGGCCGACGATGGCCGAAAAATGCATGAATGGGTATTACAATACCCATTCGGATTTCAACCCGTGGAGGGGAGGTGGGAGATTGTCAGGGGCTGGAGTCACCAGGGTAGGCTGGTCGGCAGGTGGCGGTCCTAGTGGTGGGGGTGGTGGGGATGGTGGGGCCGCTAGGGGTAGGCAGTGGCGTTGCTGGGCTGGAGAGCTGAACGAGAAACAGGGGGGCTGGTCGCACGGGCTAAAGGGAAAAGCAGGGGAAAAAGAAAAAGAAAGAAAATAAAAGAAAAAAAAGAGAAAAAAAAATAAAGATAAAGGAAAAAAGGAAATGAAGTCTAACTAGAAAAAAGAGCACAATAAATTAAATAAAAACCAACTGAAAATACTACAATTCAATATCAATAAAATAATATATTTAAAACCCAACAATAAAATAAATTAAACTAAAGCGCAATTTAATTACAAAAAAATAATTAATATAAAAAAAATACATAAATTGAAATCACATAATAAAATAAAGGAATTTAATTACAATTGTTAAAATAATTATCTCACATTAAAATTAATAAGAAAAGTAACGTAACTCAATATTTAAACATAAAAACAACGTAAAACTAATATGAACTAATTAATAATTCAAATAATAATTTTAAACAAATAAAATACAACCAATAATATTATTAAAATAAATTAAAATAGTCAATAATAAGAATAAAACAAAACACAAAATTACACGTAATCTAGGATCTCACACTCTCTCATAAAGAAACCCATATCCATTTTGGATTTGAAAACCCTTGTTGCCACTGCATATCCCATGGTACCATGTCGTCCAATGTCAGCCAAGGTGGCTCCTCCCTCTCAGCCTATATATTTGTTGCCCTCACCCCTCTCTCTCTTTCTCTCTCTCTCTCTCTCTCTCTCTCTCTCTCTCTCTCTCTCTCTCTCTCTCTCTCTCTCTCTCTCTCTCTCCCTCTCTCTCTCTCTCTCTCCCTCTCTCTCTCTCTCCCAGTTAAGACGACACCGTTGTGAATCACCACCCTCCACTGCTCATTGAAGGTCCTTTGAGCAACCCCCACCCCCTTCCAATTCCCACTCGGCCTTTGAGTTCTCAGAACCACCCAACCCAAGTCTAGATCCTCCTTTAGTGTTCAACGTCGTTGCCTACCACTACCTTTTATCATAAGATTCCCTTCGTCTACCCTCTATTTTCATCAAATCTATCACCCACTATATTCTCAACTGTAGAGTCCCACGTGCTGTGTTGAATTTATTCTCGTCCACCATGCACCACCACTGCCAACGCCATGCTCCATCACTTCTAGCGCTATCCTAGTAAGTTGTGTGCCACTATATTTTCGTATTTATTTTTAGGCATCGTGAGCTTTAACTAACTATTTTCCATCCTGCAACGACATGCACGCTCACATGCGATAATTTAATAGCATGCTTGATCATCCATGATTGCCTTCCACGTTATAAGCAAAACCCTAGGCTAACCCTTGGAATATTGACATTGGAAAATTGTTTTATTGTATTGTTGTAGTATGGTTATTTTGGAATTGTTGTCTGAGGGCCAAGTGAAGTGTTGAGAATTGTGTGTAGTTGTGATTTGTGAAATTGTGAATCCATGTGTTGTTCGGCAATTGGTTGATGTATTATTGCCATGTCATCCAATATTAGATTGTTCACACGTACTTTTATTGTATTAGTTGTACTCTGACCCATGTTTGTGCTATGATTAATTTATTAATTGTACTATGTTCTCTGGATTGTGTTGTGAAATTGAAAAATTGTGTCCTTAATCTTATTTATTGAAAACATGTTTTGTAGATAGGTGTGTATCATGACCCCAAGTCGAGATGGGTATTATCTATGTGAAGTTTCTCTAGTCACTCATGAGTATGTAAAATTGAATGGAATCCCTTAAATTGTCACAAGCGATAACAGGTTCGGACAAGATGGTAATACTTTTATGCTAACTCTATGACCTTTTTATTGTCATAGGAAGTTGCCTTGTCTTTGAGCCGCCTTGCTCTAAAAATATACAAAATGACACATAGCATGTTAAATATTTGGTATGCCAATTTAAGACATAAAAGTTTTGACAAATCATGTTAAAACATAATAAAACTTTACAAATGTAAATAATAACAATTCTCAATTGAAAAAAATTAGCAAAACAACTATTAAAAAAATGAATACATATCCGGCCCCTTTTTTACATGTAAAAGAAAATTGATAGTTGTGGCTTTATGGTATTCAAATTTCACACATTTTCTTTAAAGAAATTGAGTAAATCTGATATCCACAAGAGAAAAATTATTTTAATAGAAGATCTTACTTTTTCAAAATAAATACATAAAATTACTTGTACACTCTAATATTTAAGGAGTTATGCTATTAAAAGCTTTAGTTATAAAATAAAAGAGAGTAAAAAAATAAAATCACATTTAATAATTGATATATAATAAATATGCAAAATGTGAGGCTTCTCTTAAATTTTTCTTATGATCACTATATGCGAAATGGAGCAGCAGGCATGGGAGAACCAACCTCCATATTCACTTTTTGAGATTGGTTGCATGGAGACTAATCTCACAGGATACAATAATTCACAAATGATATCTCGAAAAGTGAATTAAAGGTAGTATCATATGGGGTGGCCTACAAACCATTCGGTGAACCATATGCATGATATCTAGGCAAAACATGATTTTTTTTTTCTTGATGGGGAACCTCTACAAGACAAGGCCTTTTGGACCCACCCCTACAAAGTGAACTCCAGTCCCATGCACCACACCTTTCGAAGTTTCCATACACAGAACAAGGTAAGTTACTGACTTTTCACCAAGGGATGTGACCCTAAGAGATTGTTTGCACCTATAAGGTGTTAAACCATGAACCTTGAGGTATTGAAGCCTCAAGACTAAGGCCTTCACCACTTAGGCCACCCCCTTGGGGTTCAAGATGATTATTTTAAGAGCATCTCGAAATCTCGAACTAAATTAGAATAATTCTTTTTGCAATCTATATTTTATAGTGCTCACGACTCCCACGTGTGATTTGGTAGGACTCGCGACACCAGAATGATGATCGCACAGATCACTCACCCCATCAATAAGTGCTCCGAAAGTGGGTGCATCATACATTAAGTGTGCAAATAATACTCACAGCAAAAGATAAAAGTATTAAATTTAGTACCATAAAATAATAAGATTTACAACCCAGAAATAAATAATTCTTCAAGAGGAAATTATACAGTCGTCCAATAAAATAAAGCAATAATGAAAGGTTAATTAGCAACATCAGGGGATATGAATCCCATAATCAGTCATCATCAACAGGTCACTCCTCCAGCAGAGCTTGCCCCTCGAGCTCAAGCTCATCCTCTACATAAAAAATTACGATTTCATTAGACGGAACCATAGGTGAGAAACCATTGTGAGACGATAACTCTCAGTAAGCAGCAATCAAAAACACACAAAGTTTTCAAAGAACATACAAATAAGGCAATCAACATGCTCTCGAACAATCACAAGTAAATAAGAGTCAACCCGTTCTTTTTTCGAAAAGAACACATTTACCCACATACGTCAAAAACCCAGTTTTTGGTCTACGACACACACATTTTTTTTTTATTAAGTGTACATCATGATCTCTCATAGGGACCAACCGTACATCCTGACTCCTTTCACACCACAGGTAATGACCATGTGTGTGAACTCGTACGAGCGATGCATAGCTCCACGCCTGACGCATACCGTGACCAGGAATCCTCTAACCCTTACTAGCAGAAGGGTTACGGAATCGACATAAAAGCGTTACTGTCCCGTTAGATTCTGTTGTCGCCCAGCAACAACCCAATGAACATAACTCAATTTTTATATGCTCCCAAGTGATCAGAGGAGCTCCACCAAGATATTGCTTCATCTCAGCTTGAGGTCGTGATACGCACACACCCGCATGTTATGCACAACATCTTTACTAAATTCTAACAACCAACAGGGCAAACATAGCACAGTTAAACACTTACAACAAATAAATAAAGGTGCGTATGCATGATAAACAGTTATTAGATGACATGGCAATGACACTCGAAAAGCAAATATGGCATCAACATAATCACATCAATATTTCCACAAATAAAGGTGTCCAACATTTCCAATTCACAACCAAACAGACTACAGGGTGATTCCATCCTTCATTTATTGGTCTCAAACCCAACCAACTTACTCCCGTTTTATTATTATTAATATTAACAAACACTTCACTAGACTCAAGGCCCAATCCAACCAACTAGGCTATAAATAAACATTAGCACATAATATTATGTTAAATAAAATCCTAGATTGCATTGGACGACTATTTACTACGCGGTCGGATAAATTCTGGAGAATCAAGCGGGCATCAAGATAGGGTCTCACATATCAACAAGCGAGCATGTCGCATACAACCCATTAACGTTAATAAAATAATATTTATAAAAAATAAATCATTTAAAATATTACTTAAATAAATAACTGCATGAAAGGATCAGATCACCGAGGTGTTGTTTAAGGCGGTAGTGCAACAGAGAGACAATAGCAGCGAAGAAAATGGCGATGGCAAAGGGGTTTTTTAAGCTCTCGAATTGGGAGTCTTTTCTAGGCTTAGGGTGTGGGTTTTGCAGGTAATGAGTTTGAGGTGACCACGAGACCTCCCGAAGGCAGTACAAAGTAGAGGCTTGCGGCGGTACATGGCGACACACACGACGAAACAGAGAGAGTAAATATCTAACTACCACTGAGGGCTACTTAGAGAGGGGAAGAACTCGAAATCATATTGAGGTTGTAGAGGACGCGTTTAAGGGATGGTTTGAAGAGGATGGGTCTCGACATATTTATAGGCCAAGTCGTAGCACTCAGACATCGCAACCCATGCTACAATTGGTGGGAGAAAACACTGCAGGGTCTCCACAAGACCACCTTGTGGCACACAGAGCTGGGCAAAGGCCTTCTCGTGCTGTCATGGTTGAGATTTCCAACCCTTTTTCAAACGAAAATCAAGGAAAAACAAGGGAAGAGCTCATGGTTTTGGGAGAGGAAATGTGGGTTTTCTAAGCACATGGCTCGCGGGGATGGGAAGAAAATAAAGATGAGTGTTCAGCAGGACCAAAGGCTACTCGACATGGGACGCGTGGGGTGGAGGTAGGGGCAGAGATGGCTAGCGATAAGGGTGGGAGTTCACGAACTCTACTGCAGGAAGGAAAAACTAGAAAAAAGAGAAAGAAAAGAAGGAGAAAAAGAGAAAATGGAGGCGCACGGAGATAAGGATGGAACCCTGGCAATGTCAAAATAGTATCATTTTGGGGGATTGGGTTTGCCTCACTCAAAACACACGAGCTGGGCCTTCCACAAGCAACCCAACGGCCCAAAAACACAATACACATACAAACACCATACCTGCCCAAGAAACAAAAACAAACACATAAAAAGGCTAGCCCAAACCAACTAAACATATGAAATACAATAAAAATAAAATAGAACCAAACATTAATTAATACACAATATATTAAAATAAAATAGTTCAACATATATACATATATAATTTATTTAACCCATTTAAATCACTAGGAGAACATAGAACGAGATCTTACATATTTAGTGGACTGTATTGCAAGTCTAATTGAAACGCTCTCATTTAATAGGTAAATGAAATGGGTTTTCTAAATTTTTGAAATTCTCAATTTGTAAATAAGGATATTTTAATCAATTTTATTCTAAATTTAAGATTTTTCTGTCTGTCTATTATTTAAACTGTAAATAAGTCATAAAAATAGACTGTATGTAGCATTGCCAGTAAGGTTTAATTGATTTTATAGACAGTTTCAATCCATCTCATTTTATTTTATCTTAACTCATTTTAATATCTAGCACAACTATAATACAAACACTTTTTAATTTTCTTTATATAATCATTACGATTTTTCAAAACTTCCAAAAAATATAATAAATAATTTAATTTCTTTAAATCTCAAAAAAAGATTATATTTTAACCATAATTTAATTTTATAAGATTTTTATTCAACTTTTTTATGTATTATTTCTCAAAATCCTATATAAACATCTTAATTGAAATAATTTTAATATTCTTCATAAATTATCTCATTATTATTCATAATTTTTTTTTATTCCCTCTCATCTCATTTCTTCTCATTTACTTAATCAAATGAGGTCTAAGTGCCTATATGACGGGAAACTAAGATAGCTACAAAGGTAATTACTTACCGATTCGTAAAGCCACAAGTGCTGAATTGAAGCCACAAGCGCGAAATGAGTTTTGTAGAAAGCTAATTTCCTATCTTGCGTAACTATCTTGTAAAAAAATGGATTCCACAAAATAAAAATAAAAATAAAAAATTCACACTTTTTTATAGTGTGACCTTTTTTTAATAAAAAATTTATGGTAGATTTGTACATTTAATACTTATATACATCATTCTTTTTATTTAATATAGAGCTCTCAAGACTCAATCTAATCTTGCATGATAATTAAAATGGTAAACTATTTTTCTTGAGAGAATTTATTATTATTATTATTATTGTTTCTCTAATTAGGACTATCTTTTGTTCATATGTTTTCTTTTCTATGAGTAGGTATATTTTTTTCTCTTTTTTCTTCGGCCGGGGGTTGGAGGAGTGTTGGGCTTGGCATTTATGAAGTTTGATGAAGACCGAAGTGACTGAACATTGGGCCCAAGGCCCAAAAATGTGAATCAGCCCATTAAACCATACGTGCGTGAGATGTACTTCACCATCTGCAGGTGACAATAGCACACCTCGAAGTCTCAGACGTCAGACACCATTATCAACTTGATGCAAGCACCGCCCTTATTCACCTCTCCTGTCCTAAAGTGATGGAGTCCCCAAAACCCTACGGCCCCGCAAACCCCATTCTCTCGCTCTCCACCTTCGTCCACCAGCACTGCCACCGGCTCTGCGCCGAGCTAGCCAGCCGCTTCGAGGACACCAAGCGACTCGCTGGAACCCTAGCCAACGGCTGGCCCCATGTGGCAAGCCGGCGCCACCGTTCGTCGTATCCTCCGCTGTTCGCGTCTTTAACCCAGCCGAAGCAAGCCTCGGCCGCAGGTCTGAGCTCCGACCATGTAGCCAAAACCCTAACAGGCACTGCAGTCTACACTGTCAGCAATTCGAACAATGAGTTCGTGCTTATCTCTGATCCCAATGGTGTCAACTCGATTGGATTGCTTTGTTTTCGCCAGGAGGACGCCGAGGCCTTCCTTGCTCAAGTTAGTAATTCTATCTCACGTGTTCGGTTCCTGAGAAATGATAGGAAAGTAGTACCAATTAATAGATTTTCTTTTTGTTTATTGCTTACTTTTAAGCGATATAAATGGAATGGGTCTGCTACATTTTCTCAGCAACCGAGCTGAAAGTTTTCTTTTGTCTGTTTTGAGATATTGATGGTTTTGCTTGGCCATTTTCAGGTTAGAACACGGAAAAGAGAACTACGAAGTGATGCAAAGGTTGTTCCCATTACTCTTGACCAGGTACTTAGTTGGATTTTAAGTTATTTTTTTTATCTCCAATTAAGCGAAATTCTTAGCGCCTTGATGGTGGGTTTGGTAGGTAGTTGTGAATATAACTCATAAATCTATGTTATTGTTTTGGTTTCTCAGATGTTTATATTCATTGTTAGATTCATTTTGGAAAATATAATTTTTGTTCTTTTCTTTTTTCGAATTATAGGTATATATGTTGAAGGTTGAAGGAATTGCATTTCGGTTTTTGCCTGACCCTGTTCAAATAAAGAACGCCTTGGAGGTTAGTTTGTCACTTCCCGACGTTCCCATCGCTCTAAGTCACATCAGTGCCGCATGTTCTAGATTGAAGGCAATGCCTATACTGTATTATCTTATCTCGTACACCACTCTATCTTTTATAATGTGCCATAATTGTTCCAATATTTATCATATATCAATTTCAATCTCTCATTTTCTTATACCTCTGTATTGAATATTTAAATTTTTATTGTCTTAAGTTGGGCCATATGCTAATATACATATGAATTAAAATTAATGCCAAAAAATAAGAAGAAAAAACGTAGGGTGGCATACACAATGCAAAGATCATTTGGTTTCAGCTTCTCATGTGGATAGCAGAAAATGTGAAGTTCCATTGAGCGGACACCTTAGCTGTGATAGAAAATGTTGTGAGAGAAACTCTTAATTCTTGTTTATGAAGATTCTATATACTTTTCTTTACCTATCAAAAGAGGAAAATGTTATATAATTGTCTTTGGATATTGTATGATTGTATTGATCTACCATTTTATCTTTCATGTTGACTAGCTCAAAACCACAGATTCCAGGAATGGGTTTGATGGAGTTCCTGTTTTTCAGGTTTGTTAATCTACTTTTGAATCTAGTTCCCATCTTTGAATGCAGAAATACATTTATAATACCAACAAAATTTTATTAAAAAGGGCTAAAGGTGAAACCCTAGTGCACATGATGTATACAAGAGAGCGAAAGCAAAAATATGTCAAACTGAGCTCTTAGGTAAAATAACCCATGGATCTAATTCGTTCCATTGATTGCTTATGCATACATCACCGCATGTGTCCATAATTGAAATAATTTGACGTACAAGAATAAAGAGGCTGGTATGAAGGAGAAAGTAAGAAACAGAAATCCATGATCTAAATGACTCTTGTTTTTATAAGGCCCAGTTTTTTTCCCAACTCAGCATGTTTTTATATGTTCCATTACTTTTTTTAATCCATTTTTTGTTATTTTAGTGTGGATTTTTCTCAAAAAGTATTTTACATTCTTAATATGTATGTGTAAAAAGCTATTTATTGATGTATGGGGTGTATCCATGACAAAGTAGAATTGTAGCATGGAAAAAAAAAATTTGTTGCATGGATTTTGTCTGCCCTTGATAGTGCTGGGGTTTAGTTTGGTGACCAAAACTTGCTTCAGTATATGTTTAAATAAATTTTTGGCTTTTAGTTGCTCTTAGGGGTGTAAATGGTCTAGTCTGGTCTGGGAAAAATGTGGACCAGTTCTATTCGGTTCAGGAAGTTTCCCATCCTAGACTAGACCAAACTCCTATTCGGTCCATACCGATCCGGTCCAGGGGTACCTAATATGATTTAATGAGCTAAATTTTATCTAAAATCCTGCAATGACCATAAATAATTTTTTGCCCAAATTTAATTATTTTCAGTCCAATTTATATATTTGTCACAGATTTAAGCCAAATAATTTAAAAAAAAAAATTACTCTTAAAATAATTGGCAAACAAAAAAAATCTAAATGAAGAAGTAAAAAAAAAAGCCCTTAAAAATTCAAATTAAAAAAAAAATTAACTATTAGTTAATAGTGATTTAGTGATACATCATAGGTTAGTAAATTATAACTAATAATACTATTACATTAGATATTATAAATTTATATGTTAGTAAATAGTGATAAATTAGTAATAATATATTAAATAATAATAATATACATATTACTTATAAGTTATTACTTATACTCTATATAGATGTACTATAATTTATATTTTTATACTATAACTACTATAAATTATAATATGTTAATATTATAAGAGTATATATTATATATTAATATATTATACTAGCACTCTTAATCTATATTAAGAGTAATATTATAATTTATATACTATTACTTATATATACATATATATATATAAAGAAGTGTGAATTCGGGCCGGTCCAGTCCAGAAGGAGAAATGTCCTGGACCGGAACCGGACCAAATTTCATCCGGTCTGGTTCTGTCTTCTTACACTCCTAGCTTCCCTGGAGCAATCATTCTTCCTCAGTTTTGCTAATGAGTTGTTTGTGGCTACAGTCTGACCTTCTGGTTGTCAAGAAGAAAAACAAGCGTTACTGTCCAATTTACTTTACAAAGGTTGGTTTGGCCAATTGAACTCCTTGTAGATGCTATTACATTTTAAGATGCAGATATGAGTGTATGATTTACTAGCTGCGACCTTTGCTTGTTCCTACACAGGAAGATATAGAGAAAGAACTGTCCAAGGTCTCTAGGGCATCAAGAGGACCAGCATTATCTCAACATATTATGGTATGACAAGCAGCAATTCTTTTGCCCACCTCTCTTTTAATTATTTAGAGCTTATGGCGGAATCTTTTCATTGAAAACACATTGCGTAATAATATGTAATCTGTCCAGAAGCTATAAGAAATTTTCAAAATATTTTTGCGTAAATCATTTTTTTCTTTTTACATGGTTTTAATTTGTTGCCTTCTTTGCAACACACCAAGCTTAGTATCTTGTTTCTTCGGATAGTATGACATTTCATTCTTGTGCCCTATTGAGGGCACCAATTGCTAATTTTGTCTCGCAAGAATCAATGTTGTAATGTTCTCTTTAAAGTTGGTGACAGTTCGAATGAATCATTTGTTCTGTTCAATTTGAAAGGCTTAACGTTACTGATGCTTTTAGAAGAATTCATTTATTACAAGAATGAAGTCCATAGGACCATCAACAGCTTACAAGAGTCAAAGGGTGGAATTTGTAAACCCTTCGGACTCCCATTAATGAAGAAAAAAAATGAGAGAAATGTGGGATGATCAGAAACTATTTCCCTGCAATGTATTTTGGGAATCAGCTAGAAAAGGATTGAATGATACATCTGACTTGACATGGTTTACTCAGTGCTGTTTGGGCAGATTTCAGTACGGGAAACGTTTCATGTTTGATGACTTCTGCACATAATCTCAAACCGTCCAATGCTTTTGTTCTTGGTACCATCTCTATTACATTAGTTAATAAAAATTATTTCTACAGGTTGGTAGCTTGGAAGCTGTTTTGAGAAAAATGGAGGTAATGGATGTTGGCAATTCCAATGTAAATTGTATTTTTCATTTTAAAAAAAAATGAAAAATGAATATTGATTTGGCTCTAATGCAGATGAGTGAGCGTAACTCAGGGTGGGAAGATCTGATTTTTATTCCACCTGGCAAAAGCCACTCTCAACACATTCAAGAAGTGCTTAAACTTTAAAGCAGGATTCATGTGATGCGTGACTTCAACTGACTATTTTAAAGGATCTGAAAGCTGTTAGACACTGCATGTTTTCAGGGTCAAAATAAAGCAGGTCAGCCATCACGACCATCGGTAACCCCTGTATGCCTGTTTGATTGTGTATACTGCATACTTGAATGTAACAAAACAAATTCCTTGACATGCGGCTAATGGTATGTAGGAAAATTAAAGCTCCAGAGTGTGGGTTTTTACAGCTAAAAAGAGATCAACTGAAGGTCGGGGAAATCACCATGTTGAAACAAAAATTGTGGGACTGTTGTTGTTTGTGTACAGTTTCATTGCATTGACACAAATGCTCCCTATATGATTTATGGAAACATGAATGATCAGACGCTCATACAAACGGCATCACTGCATCTTGATGTTTCCGCAGTCACATATAATTGAAATGGCAATATCTTTGTTGGAACATGGTTGTGGTTTTTACCTATCCAAAAATGGGGTTGTAGACTTGTAGTCTATAACATGTGGATTTTTTGTTGTGTATTAACGCTGATGCTTGAAGAGAGATAAGGTACGTGGCTCCATGATTTTCTTAATTTACAGCGGCTTGCATTATAAAAGCTAACGGGAGGAAACGTGCTTCCATGCCGATGGGTGCAGGTGGGTGGATATGATCCCCCCCCGACTCCGGGGTTTGTAGTCAAGAGCTCTATTACTCTTTTAAGTTATAAGGTCACTGGGTCTTCACTGGTTCTATTGGGGCGACTCAATATATTTTTTGGTCTTAGGCGATGGTTAAATATATTATATTTTAATTTAAAAATATAATAGTATTATTTAAATATTAAATAATAAAATATTATTTGAAAATTTTGAGATACAAATATGATATACTTCTTTATAAATTAAATACTTACTTTTGTTTTACGTAATATATATATATACATATATATTTCTTTTAATACTTAATTTTGAAAATAAATAAGACTATCAATATTAAAATACACATATTTTACTACTTTTATTCTATTTTTACTATTGTTTAAAAATTTTGTACATTTTAAAATAAAATCTTTTTAAATAAAAATTTTATATTTATTTATTGTAATTAAATTTTTCATCATTTAGACAAAATTAGGAGGCCTATTTGAGATGGGAGGCCTCAGGCGTTAACCTAATTGGCTATCCATTTGTGCCAGCCCTAGTTCCGTTATCAGGCAAAGCTTAAATAATTGTCTATCTTTTAGGGTTCTTGATTTATCATCTGTTAGATATAATCATAGTGCATCACATTCCATTTGGACTTTTTAGGACGGGTCCTTGGCCACCTGAGGTGTGCAATGTGACACATCATACTGACCAATTTTCCTCTGAGATTTCTCAGAAGAATAGCTATTAACAAACCAGGGCCCAAAATAGATGCAGCAAAAAAAGGGATGCACCATCTCCGCTGCCACATTTATGCACAAAAATATTATTTGATTTAGTGACAAATAGCCCATTTATCTATTACCTAGAGCCCCACTTGGTGTTCGTCATTATCAGGAGGCTGATTAGAGTTAAAAACAAACATACCAATGTGATGGTTCACCATAAACATATATATAGGCAAAAGGTCATGTAAAACATGGGGCTACATTCATATTCATGAGTTGTATGATGTGCTGATATTTAACCTAAAGCAACCATATAAAATAAATAACAATTATGAATAAAAGATTAATATAAATGTGTAAATGATTAGATATAGGATATTGGTGGGAGATTCACGATTTAATAACGGATAATAGCGACATTATCTTTCGTGAAGTCGACTTCCCAACCGAAGGGTTGTTGGGCGGCCTGCGTACCTGCCTCTTTCCAGATTTCTACCTTAGTTGAGGAAAATTGGATTTTAATTAGATTTTATTGACTTTATTTTATTTTATTTTTCTAATTTTTCTATTCATTTTATTTGAATAAGAGTAGTGTTTTAACAAAAGATCCTATAAAAATAAAATCTACAAACTAATGTAGTTTGATATGATAGATTAACACTTATTGAAAGAAAAACCTATACGAGTATAGATAGAGAGGGAACTCAAAAAAAATGTCTAGAAATACCAGTAGCCAACAGCATGGGAAAGAGAAAGTAAAATTTAAGCATAATTTGCGCCGACGTACTTGTCCCCAAGTAAAGAAAACCAACAAGATTACAACAGCAAATGCCACCTGGAGTTGTTTAAATGGTTTTGGCCCTCTTGATTTTGAGATTTTCTTAAAATCACTCCCTATAAGGCTCTGTAACCACTGCATCCAAAACTTTCCTTGAAGATCCTAATCATAATAATTAACCATTAATTACACTTCAATACGAAAATGGAGTAATTAGATTTTTTTTTTTTTTTTTTTTTTTTGAAAACAATGGAGTAATTAGTTAGATTATATATATAGAGCTCTCTCTCTCCCTCTTTTTGAGGCATGCACTACAGACATTTTGTTTTACATTATGCAGGAAGGATTCGGTCTTCAAAAGATGATGAAGGCCATTCCTTCAAAGGCTTTGGTGATCAAAATCAACTTGATCTTCCTTGCTTTCTTCCTTGTTGTTTATGCATCTCTTCTTCTCCGGCCATCTTCTTCACTTTACTTTCAGAATGCTGCATCGATTGTTAGGTGTTCATTGCGTGAGTGCCATCACAAGGTAAGGTGAGCCGGCACAAGCTATATATTTTTCCTGCCCACAAACTCCACAGAGATTCTTCTCTCTTCTCACCTTTTTTTCTTCTTTTTTTTCTGTTTTCATGATTCTTTTGTGACAAATTATATGCAACAACAATGACTATTTGCGATTAAAACAAACTCATTTAGACAGAAAATAATCAGTCTGAGCAATTTTCTTGTGGTGCTTGACCTTGGGATTACTTTTCAGATGGACACAGGTCTTAAGATGAAGGTGGTTCTGGAGGAGACAGACCCTGGAAATTCACTAAAAAACCTGACCAAGATAGAAATGCCAAGCTTCATGATTGAAATGGGGGGAGGAATGAAGATTGGGATGGTGAATATGGAAGACGTGGATGTGAGTGAATGGAGCTCCCGCAGTTTGGAAACAATTCCAGTCACATTCGAACAGGTATCTGACTATTTTGAATGGAAAGATCTGTTTCCTGAATGGATAGATGAGGAGGAAGAGATCGAAGTTGCAACCTGCCCCGAGGTGCCAATGCCGGATTACAGTAGGTACGAAAACATGGACATGATTGTGGCGCAATTGCCATGCAAGTTTCCTGAGGAGGGTTGGGCAAGAGATGTGTTTAGGCTGCAAGTTCATCTTGTGGCTGCAAATTTAGCAGTGAAGAAAGGGAAGAGAGATTGGTATAGCAAGACAAAGGTGGTGTTTTTGAGCAAGTGCAGGCCGATGATGGAGCTGTTTAAATGTGATGATTTGGTGAAAAAAGAAGGAGATTGGTGGTTTTTTGAGTCTGACATGGGGAGGTTGGAGCAGAAGGTTTCATTACCAGTTGGGTCTTGCAAGTTGTCTTTACCACTTTGGGGACAAGGTAAATTACTCAAGTACTACTCCTTAATTTGCTTCAATTTCAATCCAAATTCCCAGTTTTCTTATTCATTCGTAAGATTATATAGCACATTCTAAAGAAATCTTTTAATCCTTTGTTTCGTAAGGAGTCTTCTCTGTTTTCTTTATGCATTACTGTAATTTGCAAAGCATAGGCTAAAAATTTGAAGAACAAAAGTAGAAGACGCGCCAGATAGGGGTCGAACCTATGACCTTCTGCTTAGGAAACAGACGCTCTATCCACTGAGCTACAGGCGCCTTGTTCTGACTAAGATATTGTAATATATTTAACCTAACCAAAAGGAAAATCTTCACCCACTAACTTTCTCACAAAAGTAAAATAACAAAGGTTTAATATAGCACGGTAGATTTTAACATATTATAGAAAATCATCATAATTTGCAAATTTACTTTTACAAAAAAAATAATTGTCACTATAAAAAAATTGGTATTTTTTAGTTAGTTAATTTTCAGTCAAATGATTATTTACAACTAAAATTAGTTCTAAATAACATTTTCGTTCCTATTTATTAGTCATAATAACTCATGTTTCTTGTGTATATGTAACACTGATCTTTTTAATTTATGGTTTATTTCCTACATTTATTTTCGATACCATCGTGGTTTAGTTGGCGGCATTATCTTGAAGTGAAATATCAATTAAAGAGCAGACGAAAGTGTGTTTGCTTACTATTAGTGATACTGACGCATTGACATCTAGCTTTTGGTGGTTGGGACAGTTCTTTTTCTTAGCTTTGTTTCTAAGAAACATTCCTAACTACTTCCTAGGCGCCAAACACAGTTGTTTTCATGTATATGTATTTATGACTATTGTCTTTTAGAATTTGGAAACATTTATATATCTCTCTATCATATCTTGCAAATATAATAATTTAAATTAATTCTAATATAATTCTAACAAATTATTCTCTTCAAATTCTGTGAAAAATAACAATTATTTCTTGAAGTTTTACGTATATGATCCAAAATTAATATACAGTTGTTGGGAATTGATCATTCGCAGGGATACGTGAAGTCTTCGACATCTCCAAGATTCAAAGCTTGACAAAGACACCAAAACGAGAAGCCTACGTTACAGTTCTTCATTCCTCTGAATCCTATGTTTGCGGTGCCATAACGCTCGCCCAAAGCCTAATCCAAACCGGCACAAAGCGCGACCTCATACTGCTCATAGACAGCTCCATCTCCATCCCCAAACGCGACGCCCTCGCCGCCGCCGGCTGGAAGATCCGCATCATCAAGCGCATACGCAACCCAAGAGCCGAGAAGGACACGTACAACGAGTACAACTACAGCAAGTTCCGACTTTGGCAACTCACTGACTACGACAAACTCATATTCATTGATTCCGACGTCCTTGTTTTACGTAACCTCGACATCCTCTTCTACTTCCCTCAGTTGTCGGCCACCGGCAACGACGTTTCCATCTTCAACTCCGGCATAATGGTTATCGAGCCCTCCAACTGCACGTTTCGAGTGCTCATGGATCATCGAGAAGACATAGTTTCGTACAACGGCGGCGACCAAGGTTTCCTCAACGAAATCTTTGTGTGGTGGCACCGGTTTCCGAGGAGGGTGAATTTTTTGAAGAATTTTTGGGCGAACACGACGGTGGAGACAGGGTTTAAGAACCAGCTGTTCGGGGCGGATCCGCCCAAGGTTTATTCTATACACTATTTAGGGTTGAAGCCATGGCAATGCTATAGAGACTATGACTGTAACTGGGACATTCCGAACCAACGTGTTTATGCGACCGATGTGGCACACCGGAGGTGGTGGAAGTTTTACGACACCATGGATGAAGGGTTGCAGCGTTTATGTGGGTTGACGGAGAGGAGGAGGATTGAGTTGGATTGGGACAGGAAGTTGGCTAGGGAGATGGGGTTGCCTGATGAGCATTGGCGGATTAATATTACAGATCCTAGACGGTCTCATTTGATGAATTAGAACAAATTTGCAATATTTTTGTCCTTTTTTTTCGTTTTCTGGATTTCTTTTTCTCCCTTTTCTCTGTACGTAGAAGGATATTTGGGATTTGATCTACGTTACACCACATAATTTATGTGTGAATAGATTATCGTTAGAAAAATTACATTGCCTTAGATCTTGTTCTCAGCCATGCATATAATATATATGGATAATATCTACGCTCCTGATCGTGATCCGCTTTTATTTTCTTTTTGGCTGTACTATGTACGAAATAGATTCACGTAAGCAGCTCATGACGGCCTAGTGCCAAAGCCCCAATCTAGCAAATTCAACTGATCTTGAGCTAGCTAGGTTTAGTTCATGGAAATTTTGAAATAATTAAAAAAAATAATGTTACCCATCATTCCATTCTATGATGTGGTATCAAATAAATTATTAATTATGTTTACTCGCGAAACAATCATTTAATGTCATATCATTAATTATGTTTACTCGTGAAGCAATCATTTAATATCATATCAAGAAACATTGAGAATATAGTAATTAATAAAAGAGAGTTGCTACATACAAAAAAAAAAAATTATAAAAAAAAATTTACAAATTGATATGATTTCATACCATCTATTATATATATTTTATAATAAAAATAATTTTACAATCTAATATATCATGCACATCAAGCTACATCAATTTGTAATTTTATTTTTATGTATTTTTTTTATAGCTAAAGTATTTTCTTTAATAAAAAGGCTGGTAAATAAACACGTTTGAATATATGTTTTAGATTCAAAATCAGATAAACATAACTATATGTGAAATTAGAGCCCGATAATTTACAATATACACGTAGAAATGAAATTCAAAAATACGTTTGAATATATGTGTTAGATTTTTTATGATAATGCTTCAAAAAATAATATTCATCCATTAAAATTTTTCTAACGAAACATTTAGAACTTATTTGCTTCATAAAAATTAACTATCCAGTGATCTTCTAAAATGTCATCTTTTATTTTAATATGTAAATTATTTTATTAAGTTTCATATAAACTCTTGATATTTTCATGTCACATTAAGCATATAACTATAATTGAGAACTTGAATAAGTTTTTTCTTCTTAATAGAGTCCAGAGGACAAAATTTCTCAACTATTTTTCATATAGATCACCAACTTTCAATAATTTTTTTTTTCACTTTAAATTTCATATTAAGAAATCTAGTATTGTAACGCCCCGGTCCCGAAGGTCCAAAGAGTTAGATCTTTTTTCTCGAATCATCTCAAATAACACCAATTCATATATTCTAAATTCTCCAATAACCAACTATTATTAAAAAGACACTCCATAATTACTTAACAAATATTCATGATACTCTCCAAAAGAATTAAACATAAACTTTAATAAAATCAAATGACTTCAAATACTTGCAACAATCCAAAACTTGACATACTAAAATAATCAACAAGGATAAATTTTTTTACTAAGACTCAAGGAAACTTGTATACACGAGCACTTATTCTCCTATGATCACCAAGCCTCTCTAGTAATGGCTATCCTTGCTGAGATTGCACTGAACGATCTCAAATATCTGAAAAATGTTATTAGAGGAATGGGTGAGTTATCCACAACTCAGTAAGCAAAGAACATATACTAATGTGCAAATATGAGCATTTACCAAAATTTAGAATGCAAAACAAAATATTTCTTATTTTTCAAAAAGATGTAGAAGCAGATATATTATCAAAAATCTGAGCAAAAGTTTAATATAAATAGAAATAGAAAATCCTTTGGCATAGCATAACTGAAATATCTTATCAGGACAGAAATACCATATTTAACCCCCATAGTAGGGTTGTGCAAACCTCGGCGGCCAACCGAGCAAAAACAGAATGTGAATCTTCCCCTTATTATTCTCGGAGCCCCGAGTGTGCACACAGGAAATGCCATACAGAAAATCACTTTACAACCAAAGCGGGTGCACCGGAAACAGAATAGTTGGTACCAACCCAGAACAGAACGGAGCGGAACAGAATCAGAATGTCAAGCCAGAGGTTTCAAAAATCATATCATATCATAACAGAGTACAAACTTTTCCAAAATAGAACAGAATCAAATCGAAATATTATTTATGTAGAAACTTTCATATTCGCTCTTTTTCAATTCAGAAAACAGAATGCAACAAAATTAGCTCATGTCTACACCAGTTCATGTTGGAAATACTTTATTTTTATACAAAAATCTTATGCATATACGAAACAAAACTGAGGTAATTTCAAATTTTCTTTTTGTGACTAAAACATGCATATTTTTCACAATAACCTCAGTTAATATTTTTAATGCAAAGTCTAGCATAGGAACCTCGCTTACCTGACCTTTTTAGCTTTTTCAGAATTATCCTCACAAAGCTAAACAAAAATCAATTTTCAACTATAAAATTGACACTTACTCCCATAAATAATTAATCAATCCAAATTTCGATACTAAATATCATATTTTAATTCCTCAAAACTTAAAATCCTAATAATCCTATTGTACCATAATTCTCCAAGATTCTTGATGTTCATTGAGAAAACTTAATCTGATAACAACCCAAATGTCCGTCTAATTAAGAAATCAAAACTTTAACTATTTTGTGAAAAACAGCATTTTATGCTAATATAACGTGAGCTGAGAAACCATAAACAATAATATAAAATCTTTCTATAACATAAAATTATCTAAAATCTGCTGAGACCCCACAAACTAAAAATAAGAAATCCATACTTGTAATTTAAAACTCAAAGGTTTCACTACAAAAACCTTTCGGATGCAACTTAAAAAGATATTAGTAAATAAAACAGAAGAAAAAAATTTAAATCAAACTCGCGACCATTTTATGCAAAGCCTAACGTGAAATGAAAACAAAAAATATGAAACAAAGTTTGATGATAACAACGGCAGCAGTGTTCGAACTCCCCGAAAGGAGTCATGCGCAGAGCTGGGAGGGCTGAGGCCTCGTCGACGAGTTAACGGCTGGAAACGAGAAGGGAAGGACGGGCCAGAGGTGGAAAGGTCAGCGTTTTCTGAGGTCTTCCTAAATGACGTCGGTGATTCCGCCTTGTCGTGGCTGGTGGCGCCAAGCTGGACAGAGCAAGTGGCGATAGGATGTGCTCTGTTTCAAGGAACAAAAACAGGGGACTAACGGGCGTTGTTTTCGATGGTGGCTAGTGGCTGGCTAGTGGTTGTTTTCTTCCATCATGGGTTTAAGGCTGCTAAGGTTGGGTGAGGCTGAATTATGTGAAGGCTTCCAATGGCTGGGCACGGTTGTTCGCGGTTCGGTTGCTGGTATGGAGGCTGCTACTTGACACGGGGTGTAGTATTAAGCTAGAGAGGGGCTGCTACTAGGGGTTCTCTTCGTGCATGCATAAGCCAGAAACGCGTGTATAGATATATATATATATATATATATATATATGTGTGTGTGTGTGTGTGTGTGTGTGTGTGAGAACTCTAAAGGAAACGTGTACGCGGAGTGAAGGGCTTGACCAGTGCAAGTCGAAAAATCTAGAATCGATGCCGTGATTCTAAGTGATACAGGAGAGCGAGCGGATGTTGAGATGGAAAGAAGAAAAGAAAGAAAAATAATAATAATTAATAAATAATATTGATAGGTAGCGGCAGGATCAAGCGTAAAGAGAATATATACAAAATTGAAAACCTAGAGAAGAAAACCAGAAAAGGAAACTGTAAGGGAGAAAAACATGCGAAATAAAAAGGAAATAAATCTCTAAAGATGATACAAGAAAAAAAAATGGGCAATGTATTCTAATAGTGGACAATTGTTGAGAAAATCGTGGAGATTGGAAAAATGAAAGTTTAGAAAATATACGCGTGGCGAGGGATCCGAAAAATAAAATTTTAAAGAGTTATGACTCAAGAGTCCATTGATATAAATAAATAAATAATAATAATAAATAAAACATTTAAAACAAAAAGCGAAATAACTGCTTACATCATGAAATTAGAAATGTCGAAGTCGAATAAATAAAATAGTAAATAAAATAAAAATCAAAAACTCAAACGGGTTTTTCACACTACCTAAACCAAAATAAATTTTAATAACAAAAAGGCTTTGAAATTGGGTGTTACAAGTATAGTATAACAAAAAATTTTGAGATCCATATTAATAAGTCTATTATTAATTTCTCCTAAATTACTTAGTTTTAATTCAACTTTGGTGAAACCACACTCTTAAAAAAAAGTACATAGAAATTATACAGAATTATGACACTATAGGAAAATAATTGGAGAGATATTTATAAGTACATTGGAATTTTATAAAATTTTGCAGAGCATATAGGAATTATGAGTTTCTTTGGGAGGCCAGTTTCTGTAATTATAAAAATATGATTAAAAACTAGGATATATAGTAATTATATGGTTAGATGAAGTATAACTAATTTTATTTCTTTCATATTTTCTTAACACATTTTTGAATCAAATGAATGAAGCCACAACTTACTACATCACCACCAATGTTTATTATTTCGGGCTTTTTTTTTTTCCTTTTTCTTTCTCGATGGTAATTAATTCATGGATTACTCTTATAATAGATGTATAGTTCGTTATATAGCCAAATAATATTGAATGTAAAGACTCTTAATTTGTGCCAACCAATTAGTTTATTCTTTTTACAGATCAAAACGTTGAGTTGTTCCTTTCAATAACGAGGTTTGCCGTCTGATCAACCGATAAAATATTGTTTGGGTGCAAGGAAAGTGTGTATATATATAGAGTGTGGTAGAATTGACTAGTTGTGATTACGATCGAAAGGATTGGTTGAGCAAACTCATTTAGGTACACCTACTGAGAAAGCCCCAAAAAATACATCTATACCATGGCCCCATAAGAAAATGACTTCACAGTCGATGCAGCTTAATTACTTAACAATAGTCAATTCCCTTAAGTTTAATAATTAATTCAACTACCATTAGGTCTAGAAAATATATATTTACTACATGATCAGCCTAACCTTATGACAAAACCATATATCCGAGAGAAGTGGTTAGAAAGTTCTTCTTAATGAATATACATATATATATTTATATGTGTGTGTACTGTGTGTGTGTGTGTGTGTGTGTGTGTGCGCGTGTGTGTATGTGTGTGTGTGTGTGTGTGTGTGCGTGTGTGTATGTGTATGTGTATGTGTTTTTAGATGCTTGCTCTTCTTTTTTGAAAATACTGAACTTATAAGTTGTAAATAAAATAATAAAGAACGAAAGATATTGTTTCTCATTGCAAATTTTAAATGGCTTTATATATTAATTAATGGCATTGAAATAAAATAAAATAATAAAAAAAAATCATTATTAATGGCATCACGTATCAAGAGTACTTCTTTCCTTTTTTTTTTTTTTTTTTGAAGGGAAGAGTATAACTTCTTTCTTAGACAAGGATTTTGGTGAATCTTTCTACATATATCGATCTACCTGATGGCTGATGGTAACAGGTTTCAAACCTTAAGCAGCTCATGCACCGATCAATGCATGTAGGAAATCAATACTCAAAAGCCTTTTCTCATATACTTTGGATGTCGAACAAAAGAAGAGTAAGGAAAAGCCTTCAAACTCAAATCGTTCATGATTTGTATATGATATTGGGTAGAGTTAAGGGATGGTTGAAGAAGCATGAAGTACAACAAGTTGGACAAAAACAAAACTTTCATGATCTAACAATACCGCCCTGCATGTATGTGCAATTATGGGTTGGGATTTTGAGTTAATTGTTTTGGACCTCATCAATAAGCTAAGCGTTTGGAATATTTGTATGTACATTTGGGCCTAAACATCCAAGCAAATCAAAGTCTTTTTTCTCCCCTTTTTTCTTTATGAGCTTAAAATTAACCAGTGAATCGGGGAAAAATTGTCTCAAAAGCCTTTTATTTTGGATAAGAAATAACACTGGACATCATTTGACTAAATTATTGGCATTTTTCAGCTGTTTGTCTTTATGAGATAAGTAACAACATATGATGGTATTATCAATAGCATAAATTAGGAGAAAAATATACCAAGCAGGCTTGATTTAGAATTTTAGATCACCAGATAGAACAGGAGTTTGATTCAAAACAAGACTCATTTAGCCAACCGAAGTTCACTTCACAGGTCTAAAGTAGAGAAAGAGCATCTAGTGCTTCATCATGCATTAATACAACAGTAATGGCTGGGAGACATCAAAATCGCTTGCAAATTGCAAGACAATCTATAATTCTCCTTTAAAACAGTCAGAAAAATTAGAAAAGAAACTCTGTTACTGATTCCTTTTGAAACATAACCCTAATGAAACAATAATCTAGGATACAATAAAGTTCTAAACCAAGCTTCATTGATTAAGCTAAAAGAGCAAACAAGAAATGACTGAGAATGTCATCTCCTGCTGGATATGCTGAAGGAGCTGACTTTCAAGGGGGTTGCAATGACCAGTGGGGCCTCGGGTGAATCCATGATGGCAAATTTCTCGTGCATGAAACGACTATCAACTATGGAGTCATCCTTCAAGACTATCTTGTAACAATAGCAGCTCTTGAGACCATCCTGATTACGATAGCATTCATGAGAGCTATTCTTCACCTGTAAGAAGTTCCATATCACACTAAATTTGCCCACTGTTGCAACCAAATGGCGCTCCTGCTTTCCATTCTCTGTGACCTATGAATATGTGCATGAATTTGTTCAGAGTGCACCCAAGAACTAATGAAAATCACAGGAAAACTAGAGGTTCCAAAAAGATGTTAAGTGCAAATGAAAGACATTATCGAGAGTCAGAGCTCTAATAACACTTTTCTCACAATCGGCACAAAGAACATTCACTAAAAATATATGATCAAAGTTCCAATATTTAGTTTAAGGATTACAGAAAGATTTATGTTAAAAACAAATACACTAAGTGGACACAAAAAGTAGAACCTCCATTGGGCTCCCTAGCATTTCCCTTATTATATTGATAATTTATTTTGTATCATCAATTATGTCTGAAATGTTTTTTGTGTAACATACATAGACAATATACACAATGAAAATATATATATATATATACAAAAAAAACTTAATTCAGCAACTGATATATGGATCTCTACATATATAAAGAAATTATTTTTTATATAAAGATAAAGAAACAGAGATAACATCCAGGGACTGAGCAGCTTATACAGAAGAAAACCCTGCTCCCCCAAGTGGAGGGGCATAAAATTGCTAAAGAAACGCAATCTTTATGATGAAATGCTCATCAACCAGATTCAGCAGGAACTCATGATAAATGACAGCATTAAAATAAATGCAAGAAATGCCAGCCAAGTTAATCAAATAGCTGATTGCCAAACCACTAAACCAAAGTATCCATGAGCTACAAATTCAACAGCACAAAACCATCATAATGCTAATATAATCATTTACAACTACAAGGAAAATTTTAAGTTGAAAACTCCCGGACAAGAGGTTTGAAACCCAATTTCATGTGTGCAGGTATGTGTCAACTAATCAAAGGCTGGAGGTACAAAGAGGCTCAAGCAAAGAGAGAAAGGTGAGGAGAAGATTATTCTTCCTCCATGTAAACACTATTATAGTGTGTAGAGTTGACATAACATTTATTTCAACGACAGTCTTCACTCAATATGCTTTCATAACAAAACTTTTCCAAATCAAATTCCAAGTACATGGCAAGATTTATGAGACCCATCAAGAAAATGTAATTCATCTCTCGAGCAGCTAGTTTGCAGTTTCAATGCATAAAGCGGAAAAGAGATCAAAGTAACAATAGAACACAAGAAGAACCAGCAATTCTATTCACGGCCTGCTGGGAAACCAATTTATGAATCCCAATTCGAAGTCAATTAATTTCATTAAATAGAGTAGAACAGGAAACATCAACTAAATTCATATATAAAGTGAACGAGTAGACATCACAATCCAATTTAATTGTTTGGGGTAGACATGACAGAGTTTAGCTTCATTTGATACTTGGAAAAAAAAAAATTGGATGAGTTTTTCCATACCAACCCCTAGATTAATTGTATCCAAATTTGTAAATCAGACAAAAGTTAAAAGGACAATTCAACCCTTCATATATTCTTTTATAGAGTTCCAGTAAAAAAAACACATAGAGTGTTTGATAGACAGAGTGAGAAGAACATGAGTTCTCTAGTGTCAGTACATAATGTGGGGTATTTGGTAAAACGATTCTTCCCTAAGCCAATTCAGATGAATTCTAATTCAAGTCGGTAGGAAATTTTAGACTTGAAAATACGAATTTGAATTCAATTCATGTGCATGGTAATAAGTGAAATAAATTTTCATTCAATTCCACCATGTAATACCCCATATGATAAAGATACGGGTAGGTCGTGTATGGGATCCCACATTGTTAGGGAAGAAGAAATTATTGCTCTTTATAAGTTGCAATAGGGCTTCAGTGATATCATTAACTAGTTCTTATAAAGCATAGATCATGCAGTTTAGGCCTTCAATTAGAACGTTACACACCAAGCACACGAAATAGGCTAAATGAATTCCAATTAAATGTATTTTTGCCAATTCATGGGTTCCCAAATGAGTTAAGTACGGTTAACAACCAGATGCATGAAATTATGCAATTAAAGCAGATGAAATACATATAGATACTGTAAGGAAATAGCCTAGATCTTTGTCTGATTTAAACAAACATTACAGGGATCAAAAGAGTAGTGCTAGGGATCCCCGGGAGGGATCCCGGCCGCGGCCACATAGTGTATATTTGTTTTACACTTTTTTTCATTTCATTTTTTTTTTTTTTTACAAAAACAATAAAATAATGTGTAGAGACAAAATATATGTAGTTTTCTAAATTTTTAAATTTTTTTTTTCTATTTAAAAACCCCCCCAGGGCCGCAGCGGGGTTAAAATGCCGGAGATATAAAGTTTTTTCCATATAATATATGTATTTACAATATGCAGACATAATGCAAGGAATAGGCATGCCAGATATGTAATCATTATATATTCTAGTAATTACTGAAGTTGAAACGTTCTTATATTTACGCACCCAATTCCAAATCTAATTGCCATAAGAATCAAATAGTAACTTCTTAACCTATTTTTGCAGCTAGCTGCTGAACAGAGGCGGTAAGAGAAGGCACAGAATATGTTCACTTACCCATGAAAACTGAGCATTTCGAAACTTATTATTTACTCCAGCTAGATGCGAATCCAGTGGATTTAGCTTCAACAATCTCGGAGCCGAGATCCTATTCCCCATGCGGCCACTAAACCCATTCTTTGTTTTTCCATCCTTGTCAGTAAAGAGCGTGCAGATAAGGATCAAATAGGTATCCGTAGTGCCCAAGATCCACTTCCCATCAAAGGTAACATCCACATGAGTAATAGGTGAGCCAAGGCCCGGGAAAGCTGTTTTCGCTTGTCTCATAGAGTTGATAGAATACAATCTAATCTTTCCATCAAGAGACCCAACGACAATTGAGCCATCACCAGTAGTTGCAAAGCACTGAAAATTAGTCCCTCGGGAGAACTGATGCCCCTGTGTCCAATTCAAGACGGGGGTGCTAGCATTAGCAAGATCTTGAACCATCCCTTTTCGATCACGCATATCCCACCGGCAAAGCCTGTTGTCATCCAATCCCAAAAACGTTGAGCCCGAGGGATCCAATTGTGCTCCTTTACTCTCATTTGTCACATCCCTCATCGTAATATCAGTTCCATCTTTCTCAAACTTCCACTCCGTAACAATCCTCCCAGTTTCAATATCAAGCTGATGAAGCCCTTTGGAGTGAGGCTTCCCACCATTCATTGGACTCATGAGGAGCATATTGGTCTCTGCCTTCATAAGCAGTGCCTTTCTCGGCGTGGAGTGCGCCAAACTCGAACCACTCCTGTAATCCCCACCGTCGAAATTGACATAAACACCTTTCCCTTGAACTCCATGAGCGAAGTTCTTGACAACCTGAATGCCCGAATTACCAACTAAGAAACTATTATCCAACGCCCCCAATGCCAAGCTCTGTATCCCGCCGTTGGCCACTTCCTCGAACTCCTCCCTCAAATCTTGGCTCGCTCTCACCGGCGTTTCCGAAGTCGGGCTCTTTGAGAATGCATCATCAGCGTCTTCCCACATAGAATCGTCCAATGTTTCTGGCTTCAACCACCCAATGAAGTCTTTGCCGTACAATTTCACCTTATTCTCTTCGGTGGCCTCCACCCCGTACGTATTCTCAAACAAGCATTCCTGAAACTTAGCAACAAAGCCCTTATAGTCCTCGTCGCTATAAAACTTCATCGCCCAAACACCTTTGGCCACAAAATCAACGCGACGCTGATCCCCAAAAGTCTTCAATTGCATCTCAGTTGAAACCTTCACCCGAATCTTGGAACTAACTTTCAAAAGCCACCAAGAATCTCCGCCTTCCTCCTCATCTTCCTCGTCTTCGTCCTCGTCATTGTCACCTTCGATTCGAGAGGTCTTGACGAAAGAGTACGAGGTGAGTTTCTCTGAGACTATCCATTTGGCGATCGGGGTGTTTCCGCCGATGTGGAGGTAGAGCTTGACGGAATTCTTGAGATTGGGGTTCTGGTCTGAGGAGGGGTATTTAAGCTGCAGGGCCTTTAGCTTGGCCTCTACTTGATCGAGCGAAGACGGTGTTTTGGGTCGGCGCTCCGATGACCTATCTTTTGCGTCATGGTAGTTTTCCTCTTCTTGTTCAGCTTCTTCTTGTTCCGACTGTTCTTCGCAATCTTCTGCGTCGGAGTCGGAGAGTTCCAGATCTTCGCGGCTGTGATTGGCACCCATCTCTGTTGCTTTGTGGTGAGGAAAAGACAGAAATGGAGAAAAAGAAAGGCTTGACGATCTGACAAATGGGAATTAGGGATCTGAGATTCTGAACTTGAAAGAGCGCCAAGTTCGAATTTTGAAATTTGAGCTTCTTCCTTTTTGCTGGTTAGGTTAGGTTTTTGTTTGACTGGCGCTCCAGCCGAATGGTTGCCAAAATGGGTTTGTTTTTCGAGTTTACATCATGAATTTGTTTTGATAATTATTTTGGTGGAGGCATGGAATGAAAATTTTTGATATTGCTATTATTTTGGATACTGTTTTAATATATATATTATATGAATAAATTATATATATAATAATTAGATTTTAAAATAAATTAATATAAATTTAATTAAAAATATATATTTGATAAATTTAATAAATTTAAGACTTTAAATTTATTAAAATAATTATTAAAAAGTAAAATTAATTTGATTGATATAGATATCCAAAATTAATAACAATAAGCAATCAAATAAATGATAAAAATTTTAAAAAATAAAAAATAAATGAAGAAAAAAATATTGTAATAATTCTATAATTCAAAAATATAAATTTTAAAAATTTTAAAAAATAAAAAAAACTAAAAAAATATGCTAATTCGAAATTCGGCCGGAATTGACCGAAATGGTCAGAATCGAGACAGAATGGACTAGAATAGCTGGAATTCTGGCCGAAACGGAATATAAACTTCTACCATTCTGGCCGCTGTTCTAGAACAAAATTTTTTGACAATTCCGACCGGAACGAAACAATATTTATAACCTTGGTTTACATACCTGTTTGTTTGTTTTTTCAAATAAAAATAAATGTATTAACATTAGAATTAAAATTAAATAAATTGTTATTAAAATATATATTTTTAGTATTATTTTTATCTTTCAATTTAAAAAAATAAATCTTTATTTTATTATATATAAAAATTTAAGAAAATTATTTCGAGGGCGCCAAACATTACTATCATCTCATTATAACATGTCATGATAATTAAAAATTAAATATTTGGTTTATATTCTTTTAAAAAATGTTATACATATATTTTAAAAATAAATCATAATGAGGAATACATTCCACCGGATTTCTTTACTATCAAATTGGATGCAATAATAAGAAATCATGGCAGTATCCTAGCAACAATTTGTTGGAACAAACATGAAGAGCCAGTTTGTTACCCAGATGACTAACATAAGAGGGGGAGTGAATTGAGTTGTATTAAAAAATTAACAATTATAAATCAAATATATAATATAAAATATAAACAAAATATGAAACAGTAATAAATATAAAGAGTAAAAGTAAGAGAGAATCAAACTTAGTATGTTAACGAGATTCGGCCCCACTGCCTACGTCCTCGCCTCAAGCTACCTCTTGAGGATCCCCAAATCCACTATTCAATCTCTTTTAGGTGGAGATAGAAACCTATTACACCTTTGAGCAGCACCGCTCCAAAGAATTCGTGTAGAACATCCTCTACACTTCCAATCACCTCACACTTGGTGATTTAACTATTTCCCATGTAGAACACCTTCTATACTTCCAATCACCTCATACTTGGTGATTTAACTATTCCCCGTGTAGAATACATTATATATACGTAAGGGTTATACGCACCCTCTTACAAATACAAGAGTTAATAGTAGGTAGATTATCAAAGTACACTCCTCAATGAGTGAGATAGAAACAATACAGCGCAACGTATATCTCTCTCAACAAGAATAAGAATTAAGGCTCAAAACTTTAGAAAATAGAGAATGAGAGTTTTGAAAGAATGATGCAAAACTTAATAATAGATGTGTAAGCTCTTGTTATATGTTTTACAAAACTCAAGTGAGCTATTTATAGGCAAATGAGTTTTCAATTTCAAATTTGAAAAGATTCCCATGTCAAAAACATCATCATTTACTTTTCAAAAATTTCAAATATAATCTTTTTACTTGTTGCACGTGACAAAAGGAACACACCTTACTTTTCAAAAATTTCAAACATAATTTTTTACTTTTTGCATATGACAAAAGGAGCACACTTTACTTTTCAAAATTTTCAAATAAAGACATCTACCTTTTGCATAAGTAAAAAAAAGCATCCAATACTTTTGAAAATATTCAAATAAAACATACACATGTGAAATATGACAATCAATCATCTTAATATTTTCAAAGTTCAAACCTTTAATCATGTCATGCACATGTGAAAGATGACAATCAATCATCTTTCAAAATTTTCAAATTTAATTTTCAAAATATTCATGCATATGTGGAAAATCTATTTTAATGCTTGATGATAAAATATTAATTTTGAGCCTTAATCCTAATTTTGAATTTTTGAGAGATTTACAACATTACTCTATGATTTTAATGTGAACTTGTTCTCTTCTTGCTCATGCTTGCTTCTTTGATGTGCTTGATTCTATTGTGTGGACAACTTGAGCTTGAGACTCCTTATTATTTGAATTCATTTGTTATCATCAAAATTCATATGTAAATTTACACGAAACTTGAAACCTTGGGTTCAACACAGTTTTTGCCAAGACAGATTTTATATGCAATTCTTCTCCAAATTTAGGCGAAGCAGTATTAGCTTTAATGGCTATCAAGGAAGCAACAGATAGACAATTGAAAAATATTATTTTAAAAGGAGATTCCAAGGTTAATATTTAAGTCGTTACCACAGAAAAAGTAATGCAGGACTAGAATATGAGCCCAATAATTGGAGACTTAAATCATCACCTTAGTCTTATAAGCAAGTGGATGATAAGGAAGATTCATCAATCCAAAAATCGATATGCGCATAATTTGGCACAGTAAACAATATCTACGCAAGCTTATAACAACATCCCTCTTATTCAAATTCCCCCATCATTACTAACCTTCCATAGTGAAAATGATCCCCTATTGTATAATTAAGTCGTCATATAATTACGTCCTATTATATTTGTCTTAATTTTGCTGTATGATTAGACCCATTTGTATTAAATGTTTATTATAATATATTACTAGCTTGTTCCAAAAAAAGAAAAGAAAAAGTAAATTTTTTGGATCAATCTTTTAATCTTGTTCATTCACTTTTCAACTAGATGTATCTAGTGCATTTTAAAAAAGATGTAAATCAAACTTAAAATTAAAATTTACCTTAGTTTTAATTGCAGTGCATAATTTTTTTTTTTATAACCAGAAACTTCGTTCATTCCAAAAGAGATCAGAATACATCAATTATTGTCAAACAATAAGGCTTGTTGAAAAAAGTTAGAGACCTGATCCCACCATACATTAACATTCTCAATATGCCAAGCAATTCTAGCTAGCAAATGGGCTAACCCATTTCCTATTCTACTCACATACTGGACTTTAACTTCTTGGAATCGCCTCATGAGAGTTTATGCTTCAAAGTTTTAAATATCGTATTAATGAGCGTACCGATCAAGGCACTAGTACGAAATATTTTGGTATCAGTATCGTTTCGTATACTGTTTCGGAATAGTCTATATACAAAAAAAATTATATATATAAATACATATATAAATTATATTTCAAAAAAATAGTCAATATATAGATAGATTATATATATAAATATATATTTAAATAATCTAGTCTAAATTGAGGTAAAAAAAAAAAGCAAGAAATGAAAAAAAAAAATTAAAATCTGGTATCGCCAGTACGACTGAAATACCGACCGGTACAACTAGTATTTGGGCCGATACATTACAGGCAGTATACCTGTACTACCCAAGTGTGGGGTACGGTATGTACCGACCGTATCGGCCAATACGATATGGTACCAAAAACAATGCTTTGCTTCCTCAATCACATGTCCAACATTGGTAGAAGAAGCTTCAAACGCCATCAATTCATTCACCACATGGATACAATCACTCTCTACAATCAATCTTGGAATACCCAATGGTAGACAAAGCTAGAGACCTCTCAATACAACAATAGATTTAATTGTGGCAACTTCATCCACAACATCTTTGTGTTTGCTCGCAGCCATCACCACTTACCTTCTACTATCTCGTAAAATAATTCTTATGCCAACTTATTTCAGTTCTGCAAAGATTGCTCCATCCACATTCACTTTGAGAAACTTATCTATTGGAGCATTCCATTTAAACATATTATGATATTCCCTTACACTTGTTGCTTGCACTTCAAAAAAGCTTTACGCAATAAGAAACCAATATCTACAGCTGTCTCAAGCTGTAGCATATTAGTATCCATTTGCATTTGATTTTTGAATTAAGAGAATCCAGCACTGTCGTTGTAACTAAGCTACCTATTATGTGCCAATAAGATTGGAAAAAACACATTGACATGTCATCAAGTCTCGGAGCTTATAATAGGCTGCATTTGATCTAAGGCCAACTTCACTTCAGCAGCTTCAAAGGGTTTGGTCAATTCATCATTCATCTCCTCAATAACTTTACTTTCAACCAAGTTCACAACAACCTCAATAACTGTAAAGTGGAAGTAAACAGATTCTTAAAAAAATTAACAACCAACTCATCCCACTTGGCCCTTCATGCCAAATACCCTTGTCATCTTATAAACCCTTGATCAAATTTCTTCTCAGCCTAAAGGAAGCATTTGAATAAAAAAATCGTGTATTCTGATCTCCTTTCTAGCACTTCCCATAATAGCAGGATCAAGATTAAAATCATCAAGCATCTACTTCTTCTCAATTTTTTTTCTTACATTAAGGTCTAGTTTGTTTTCAGATATAAGATTGAGATAAAATAAGATAAATTGAGATTAAAGTTAATTAAATAAAATATTTTTTTAATATATTTTTTTAATATAATTTTTGTATTGGGATTTGAAAAAATTAAATTGTTTATATTATTTTGTATTGAAATTTGAAAAAAAATATAATGATTAGATAAAATAAAATGATATGAGATTGAGTGTGTTTTGAAACTAGGCTTGGTTTGTTTTCAAAGTTGAGATGTGATGGGATGAGATAAAAATTGAAAAAATAATAAGATATTGTTATAATATATTTTTTTAATATTAGTTTTATTTTGAAATTTGAAAAAGTAATTTTAGAATTTGAAAAAGTTAAATTTTTTATTATATTTTGTTTGGAGATTTGAAAAAGTGTAATAATAAGGCAACCCGATTTTTTTCTCTATAAGTCTTTGTTTGTGCTTATATTGGATATCCATTATTTGACTCATTCTTTGGATATATGTGGATCAAACTTAGGCATTTTCTTGAATGAAAAACATAGGAATTTGGCCCAATAGATTGAAACAAGGCCTAAAGGCCCATAGGAAAAAAGTAGTGGCCAGCCATGCATTCGGATACAGTTGCCTAGGATATTGTGAGATATTTTGGGATACATGGCACATTAAGAAGTTTACCTTTTTAGGTTCCCAAGAAAGAAGGTTTTTGAATAAGGGAGAAGGCATAGTGAGGGGTGTGAGGAAGATTGAGTTGTGAGAGATCTCTTGAGAAATGTGTGACAAGTAACAATTTTAGATACTCAAACAAAGAAGATACTCCATCTCATGAGAGAGAGCATCGGTTTGGATGGAGAATGAGAGGGAGCCAAACCTTACTTTTAGTTTCCCATGCAAGCTCAAATCTTTGACAAGAGACAAGTTGGATAATGCGAATAAGATCTTTGAAAAATGATTGACAATTAACAAGTTGAAGATAACAAACTAGAAGAGTGGTCTTTTTTCCTTAAAAAATTTCAAATGGGCTAGATTTTTTTTTTTTGGGGCGGCGGGGGTGGGGGGAGGAGGGAATCGAAACCTTATTTTACTTCTTTAGGCACTATCACATCACTGAGGAGATACGAAACTCTCAAGTATCAATCAATCTCTTGTGTCAATTATGCTCAAGTGCCTACCAAGTTCAAATTGGAATGAGTATCCTACGTTTTAGGCACCCCGGCATGGGTGTTCTCTTCACCCTACTCCTTTTTGCCTATTTTCTCCATGTGTTTCGGTCAACCCATCTCACACCACTTTCTCATTTTTCTTTACATTTTCTCACCATCCAAATAACCTTGTTCTTTGCCCCACTTGTGTGATTTCTTCAAAAATTTTGTGGGATCATCTACTTTGGAAGGTGAGTAATCTTTTGAACCTCTTTTGTTATACCATGCAAAGAATTGAAAAATGATTTCCTGTCCAAGTTTTCGGCCCTAGAAATTTTTCAAGAAAATGTTAATTTTTGGAAACCAAACAGTCTCTTTTAAATAGTGGGCATTCGAATTTCTTGAGTAAAATTTCCTAGTTTTAATATTGGGTTCACTTGTGTGTTTTTGTTTTCAAATTTTCTTACCTTGTTCTGGGAGTTTTATAAGTGCATATTTAACCTAATCTTAGCATTACTTGTATATATGGAGTGAACTTGTTGTTGTTGGTTGGTTCATATTATCTTTTGTTTGCTTAATGGATGATCTTTTATACTTTCTCTATGCTTTAATCTAAGAGATATTTATTGGAAGTTTTGGAATACTTGAAGAATGAACATAAGGAAGGCATCCTAGTGATTTTCAGCTAGGGTTGAATCAAGGTCATATATGTTGTAAATAACGAAAATCTTATTCTAGAGAACTTATGTATTTCAGCCATGGTGAATTTTTGAGGTAAAACTTTAGGCATTCAACTCTTGATTGATTATATAATTTTAACCTAATTCCTTGGGTAGTTTAAGAGCTTAAAAACTATTGAATCCCTTGGTGTGTGATTTCGATCCATGAATGAAATAAGGAGTGGGTCTTGTTTGGTGAAAGTTGACAAAAAAATATTGAAGTCTATAAGCATTTAGGATTTCGGCCAAGACCCCTTATGGTTTGTGGATTAATTTATTTTATTTTTTTAAGAGAATGCATGAGTTGATGAAAGAAAAGAGAAGGAAAATTAAGATTTTGCATCTCTTAGGTGTTTTGGCCCTACTCCTTTTGGATTAGGGTTGATTTTTTTGTTTCTCTTTTAATCAAACAAACACGACTTTCTTAAATCTAGTTACATTTGCATGATATAGTGTGACCAATATATGATTTGAAAATGCATATTTCATATATTTCATGAATTACATGCTTTGCATAAGAAGTTGCATGTCGCATCCATGTCCATTCAAGTTATGAGTTCTGTGTCTTTTGGGTTATCATGTTTTTCAAAAAGAAAATGGGTTAAAAACTTTTTATAAGAATCCCAAAGGCTAGGGCAGAGTATTGTCTTAATAGAACTCCCTATTCACTCAAGAGTAACTAAATTTGAGTGAAACCCCTAGGTCGACGAAAAACAGTCGATAGGTCTCGAATGATTCCTATTAAAAGATTCCGGAGTAAGATCACACTTAAAACTAGTAGGTGCCAAGGACGGTGAAAGCGAAAATTGAACTACCGTTAAGAATATGAGTATAACATAGCCGCTTCGACTAAAGTAGTCATACTGTGATGCAGTAACTAGCAGGAAACACATGGTGCATAAAGGAGTCGTGAGGTGTCCAACATATGATATGAAAAGTCATGACGAGAAATACCATTAGCCTAAGAATGATATAAATAAGAAGAATGACACGTAATGTTATGAATACTAAGAAAGACAAAAAAAGGTTTACGAAAAGTTATGAATACATGTCAAAGAAAGTCAAATAATACATGTAAGTCTTTTATGAAAACACATGTGCATAAGTCATGTCATATGTCTCATGTTCATAATACATGCATGTGTTTATGTTTGTTTGTTTATGCTTGGGATGTATTTATTATGTTATCTGTATACTTATTGAGATTTTTTTAAATCTTACTATTTTAATTTTCACTATCATTCATTCACAGGATGATAGAAGTTGTTACAGGCATTGATGGATCACAAGAGTTTGACTCTCCGGAAGACCCCGAAAGTCCTTGAGGGCTCGATGGAGTACCCCCTTTTTGATGAGATGAACCACTTATGGTATGCCAGGTTGTTAGACAAGATGAAGAGGAGCATCCATTTGTTGTCAGTGGACCAACGACCCTTGCGGTGTTGCCTAGTTTTGAGATTGGATAGATCCCTGTCCCTTGATGACATCTTTGCGTCAACGACTGGGATAAGTCTTCATTAGAGTCGCAGCCTGAGTTTGGGCCACTTTTGTTTTTGACCTAGATATAAAGAAGTGAAGAAGAAACCCCTGTAGGGAGAGGTAGTAGGGTCATTTTCTTTTGAGTATCGGACAATATTTATATTTTATAATTTGGAGAATTGTTGTGTATCTCTCATGTCTTGGGAGCTTGTTCCTTCAAAGACTTGATATATTATGCTAATATGTTTATAAAGTTTTGAGGATTTTATTTTTTTAGCTTTATTATGTGATTATTGACAATTTTTTAAATTTGCTTATCCTAGTAGAATTGACTTTATTTTACTACAATATATATATAATATATATTGCTAGTAAGTTAGGTGCAAATATTTTATTTCTGACATAAACGAAGGGTATGTAGCCTTGTGTTACATGTTCCTGATGCTTCAGTTAACGTTCTATCCCAAGTATAGGCTAGAGACGTCGACAAATGATGAGTTTGAGAAGAGTTTGAAGTTTTTAATTTGTCTTCCAAAGCAAATCAGGCCTTAATTTTTCCCTAACATGCTCGAAAGAAACTTTGTTTTATGCTGACAATTCTTCTCCACAGTCCTTCATAAGATTATTGATACATTCCATATTCTGAACACTACTACTGGGGTGCCAAACTTGTTCTATAATTCTCTCACATTGCTCCTCCCCAATCCACATGGTTTCAAAATGAAAGGACTTCTTCCTATGTTGCCTCTCCTCATAACTACTAGTTTCAAACACTACTGGTAAATGATTAGAATAAGTATCACTTCCATGGAAAATAACAACTTGGGGAAAGAGATCATGAACAATGTTATTCCCAATAAATCTATCAAGTCTCTCAGAAACACTGGCAACACCCTCTCTCCCATTCCGCCAAGTAAATTTGGGTTCTTTGAAACTCAAATCTCTTATATGACAATCAGTGAACAGCTCTCTGAAGGCACCAATTTGAGCTAGAGATTGAGATCTTAGTAAAATAAAAAGAATGTCATACCATATATTTTGATAGAAGAACTCTATTTATAAATCATATTTAGCATTTCTAAGAATGCAATGAAATAGCTATAAATATTAACGGTCACGCTTTAAACGTTTCTCTATTTTATTTTAGAACATAGAGCTTGTATAGGAATCGTGGGAGAGGGGATTCAAATCCTTTACAAAGAACAAGAATCACTAAAAAAGGAACAAGAACAAGAATCACTAGTGATAATGATAAACTCGCAATCCAATTCAATTATATATTTTGTTAATCAAGATCATTAATAGCACTCATATTGGATTAACCAAATGTTAGTATTTGTAAATATTTGCATCATTTGTCTCAAAAGTGCCTTCATTGGATTAGCCAATGCATAATTTTATGACTTTGAAATACAATGATTTCCTTGCATCAGTTATATTTGGGCTAGTACTATTCATAGACCAAATGAATATTTTACTAAAGAAGATTCTATCCAACTGCCATATTTGCTCTTTCCATCACATTTTTCTCGTATTGCCCATACCTTATTCTCTTCCTCATCCTTGGTTCTCATCTTCCCTTAAGTAGAGGATTTCTAGTTGCCATCGTTCATGGTCTCTAGTTATCGTTTTCCCTAATATGTGTGATGAAACACCCCCTCTTTAGGGTGACGATTTCCTATAATTTAATAATCTGGACTCTTACAATAATCTCTTACAATAAATTACAGTAATAATCTCTTTTAAATAACCCCAATTTAGGTTAACATTTCCTTATAAACTGTGTTTTTCCATATTTTTGGTTTGCTGGTGTTGAAGAATGACATGATGAATAGAAGATGTTTCTCTATCAATTTAATTGTCGTGATGATGGCATCTCTAAGTAAGTATTAGCTCTATATGATCATTATCGTAATGTTCATCAATACGTTATCAGGAGAACAAAGTCCTGTATCCTAATGTTGTTGTGCTAATTGTTTGCTAGTGATTCGGCATTCTATTTTATGATGAAATAGACCTTTAACTCATGATATGACCATTATGGTATGTTATCAGCAAAAGTGGAAAAAAATGTTTATTCTAACACAAGCTACATCTTGTTAAGCAATTGAGTTTTATCTTATGTGAATTTAAGTCAGTATAGGTGCAAAGTTTTAAATACTATTGCGGTGACTGTTTTGATGACCATTTTGGTTAAGATATTAAAATAAAATATTTCAGTACTAGTATCATTTCAGGTTTTGTTTTGAGATAGTCTATATATAGATAAATATAATTATATACGTATAAATTATATTTTCAAATAACATCAATGCAAGTCTTAAAAAGTTAAAACGCATAATTATAAAACTCAATAATACTTCTAAGTTTTCAATCTAACTATTAAAATAAATAATCACTCATCTTTATAATGAAAAAGACAGTAGGAATCTAATTCTCAATACTTGAGAAAATGAATTAAAAAAGTTATGAAAATAATCATTAGATTTGGGAATTGAAGTAAAAATTATGAAAACATATTGAAAATACAAAAAATATAAGTTTTGGCTGGTATATTAAATTTCGGCCGCTACTGAACGAAATGCATCGAAGCAGCCGGTATTTGATCCTGTACAAAATAAATATTTTCTCATACTGATGTAGTAATCGATACGGTACGAAATTCACAACTTTGTATATAAGGGTTCTATCCTCTTTAAACAATAACATACAGGGCCTCTAAAGCGCTTGATAGCAAGATTTGTTTCGTGGTTATCAAAATGGAAGCTAGTTGTATTTTTCTGAGTTTACGAATTCACTTGGGTACAAAAAAATCTATACTGTTAAAATTTTTATTTTAACATCTATGTTGTAAATTTTAATGCATGACCCAAATCTCATTATTTTTTGTCTATTAGCAAGTATATCAACTTGGTTTTCTAAATTTGTAATATACTTGTTCTCTTATGCCCTCTTATATTGATTGCTTTTGAATAAGAGGATTTGTCAAACTTTGATTGCTGCTCATTGTTATTTATAGGTTGATTTGCAAAAGACATGGTTGTGCAAAAGGTGTAAAACTATGAGTGCAAAATTAAGGGTTTCACACTATTTCCTTATGGCCTTTCAACTACATGTTTTCATTGTAGCAAGTGTTTGGGCATTTAATGTCTCTAGCAAGTGAATGAAACTTATGGTAGATTTTGCTTGTATCTCTTTGCCTCTATTGCTATTGTGAAATTATATGCAAAGTGTTTTAGTTGTGGGATGTTGTTGTGAATTACTGGGCAATGTGGAATTACTATTGTTTTCATGTGGAATGCTATTGTGAAGTTAGATGTAAAATTAGCTGCGACTGGTTATCGATTGATGCAATTAGATGTAATTTTAGTGTCTCTAGTGTAGAAGAGCTATTTTGTTTAATTATGCAATTTCTCTACCAATCTTATAATTTTAATTATTAACAAATTAACTGTCAATGGTTGTATAGGCTCAACAATAGTAAAGGAAAAGAACTGCAACACTTATGGAATGTGGAGTATCTAAAAAGGTTTTATCTATAATAATTGCTTTATGTATTTTTTTTTCTAACATAAGTTGTTTGCTGTCAAGTTTTCCAGTATCAAAGTATTTAGAAATAGTTCTTTCCATTATTAATATTCTTCCATTTTCGTGCTCTATTTTGAAGAAGTATATGCCTTATTTCTCAATATATGTCCAAATTAAGTCGCTCTTGCAAAAAATGATGCAAAACGATAAATGGCATAGAGGCTAGAGGGTCCCACTACCCTTTCCATGTTAAGTTGCCTCCAAGACAAGCCCTTGCGAAAAATAGTGCAAAGCGATAAAGGGCATGGAGGTCAAAGGGCCCCACTACCCTCTCCACATTAAGTCACTTGCAATACAAGCTCATGCAAAAAATGGCGTAAAGTGATAAAGAGCGTGGAGATCAGAAGGCCGCACTATCATCCCCATATTAAGTCACTTGCAAGACAAGCTCATGCGAAAAATGATGCACAATAATAAAAGGTGTGGAGGCCAGAAGGCCCCACCACTCTCTTTATGTTAAGTCACTTGCAAGACAAACTTTTACGAAAAACAGCACAATGCGATAAAAAAATGTTGAGGCTAGAGGCCCCACTACCCCCTCCACATCAAGTCGCCTGCAAGACAAGCTCTTGTGAAAAATGGCACAAAGCAATAAAGGGCGTGGGGGCCAGAAGGCCCTGCGACCACCTTTGTGACACAAAATCGCAATACAAGTAAAAAATGAGCATCAACATGATTCAACCAGTAATAAGAATAAGCAGAAAGTAAAAGGCTCAAAACACGAGCCATCCATCAATTCAAAAATCTTCAAGTGTAAGCAAAAAGTAAAAGGCTCAAAGCACGAGCCACCCATTAACTCAACAATTGTTCGAGTTCAAGAAGATAAAATTGAAGGGCTGAGAACAAAGGCCCAAAAATGTTTGAAACAAAGAAATTAAAACAACAAGGTCATTTTGCGAACAATAGGTGCGGAAAAGCATCGAGCATCTTTTCTTGTCTCAAAGGGTCAAGGTACTGAGATTGGACGGACAAAAGGAAGGCGAAGACCATGAGACAAGGTGTAGACAACAAGGCTTACCTTTCAAGCGTAACCCTTCTGGTCAATGCACCCCGCTTCAGAGATGTTCATGTCTCCGTTGTCGAGAATGCGATAGTGCTCCTGTAGGTTGACTAGATCGACGACATTAAGGATGAAACGCCATGAAAATCTTTCAAAGTATGGGAGCCTTTGGGACAAAAAAGATTCACCCTTGTACATCAGGAAAGATCTTGCAAACCCACGACTGGCCATTTCAACAATGAAGGTAGGAGAGAAATATTGAGAAAAAGACTGGAATAAACGAAAGGAGGCACAATTAGCAAGGAGCACAAGGGGATTGAAGGATGCAAGTGAGTGAGAAAGAGATAAATGAAGGGCTTCTTGCTTATTAAAATAAAATCAAGGGAAGCAATCTTGAATTTGTCTCGAAAATGTGAATAGACGTTGATGATGGCAGTTGCATAACCCCTTTTGAAAATAATTTAATGCGCATTAAGAGTTATTGCATACATCAATCGTTTTGTAGAAATGGGAAGGTGTAGTGACACACGTGTTAAGTATAAATGCCAGCAGGATAAGGATGTGATGGTTAAGAAAATACGCTCCCACACTAGTAGGGTAAGTAATAGATGCAGGGGATTAAACATATTAATTATGATAATATAAGAAAAATTAACGGAATAACTAGAAGAGATATTTGTGGCCATTAGCAGCCCAACCCAACCCATGACTATTAAGTTAACCCTCAAATGACTCAATACCTTGGGCCTTACAGCTAAGGCTTAAGAGCCAACAACTCTAATCACGAAAGAATTGCATTGCAAAAGGTTAGAGAAAAATTTTGATTATTCCCACTGTCACTAGGATTAGGATAACTCTTTCAAATGGGAGTTATCTTAGACAAGATATCTCTTAAGTGATGAGGATTATCTCCCCCCAACATCTAGTGATCACGAAAGATAAAAATTTGAAATGATAACTAATGGATGTTATCGCCAAATCATAATTTCCTATAAGTAACCTTTAAGAGGTAACCAACGATCTATCTTAATTTTTGCCATATCTTCACTCTCATATATTTTATTGACTTTAGTATCAGAGTGTCCTTAGGATATTCAGTACTGTCTTTCTACTTATCACAAGTTAACTGTGTGGTCTGTTACGGTGGTGTGGAACTGTCATTTAGAAATGTAAAATATAACAAAAATATAACAAAAATAAATAATTATTTAATTAATAATATTTTATTATTATTCGACTAATAGATGGACAATTTAATATGAAAATAAGTTTTGCGTGAAATAGCTAAATGCAATCATGTGATATTTGACAAAATATTATTTTGCATTTGCATAGTCCAATATGCCAATGCTCTAAGAATGGATAAGATGGTAGAGACCTAAGTCTACAACTACAATGTAACCCACACCCTAAATTCCTTTTTAGAAAGACATTTTGCAATCAGTACAAAAGTGGCTAAATTAGAGCAACCACAACTATTTATCAATTTTATATATAGAGATCAAAGAGTAAATATATATGTTGATATAGAGCATATTTTAAAAATTATTAGAAGTAATTTTTTAACGAGTTTAGATAGAAAATTAAACAGACCATTGAAAATTATCTAAGAACAATCTCTGAAGAGATACATAGAACTTTGATTAATTTTACTACATCTATTGCATTCCAAAGCAAGCTTAGCCTAATTTCTCTTTTTTATTGTTTAGGCAGAAGCTTACCTTATTCTACATTACCAATAATGATCGCTTGTTGCATTCTTGATTAATGATATCTTGGATGAACAATTTCATGCTTAGATAGGAAGAGCCTCCTTCTTCAATTGCACTCTTGGCCATATCCCCAAGCTCTCTAGCTCTCTTTCTTCTATCTTCTCCTTCCTTATCTCCTTCATCCATCAACTGATCTATTGCCATTTTAACTTGTTCCCTCTTCACCACCACCCCATGCTTCTCTTCCTGTCCCCAATTCACAACAAATTTGGCCCCAACAGGCACACCAATCTTCAACACTTGCACGGCAAACTTCTCATTGTAAAATTGCTCGGCAAACAGCGGCCATGTTATCATTGGCAAGCCTGCACATACCCCTTCAAGTAATGAGTTCCATCCACAATGTGTCAAGAAGCCTCCAACTGCAGGATGTGACAAAATCAACAGTTGCGGAGCCCAACCCTTAATCACAAGCCCTCTCCCTTTGACTCTTTCCTCAAAATTTTCTTCTGAAATCCATTTCTCAAGCTCAGCTAATCTGTCTCCTGATCTTATCACCCAAATGAAAGGTCGGTTTGATGCTTCTAAGCCTAACCCAAGCTCTATTAGCTGTGCAGATGTCGAGCGGCTGAGGCTTCCCAAACAAGCATAGACTACAGAACCTTGTCTCCACGAATCAAGCCAAATCAGACATTGGTTTTCATTAATAGAAGATTTGTCACCTCTGGCAGCCTTATCTAGGTTGTTTTGGTTGGTTTGTGACACCGGCCCAATACACCAAACTTTCTCTCCTCTGACCTTTCGGTATTCTCTAACATATGCTGTTTCTAATTCCTCGAATGAGTTGATGATAACCCCATATGCTGCTAATTCAGCATCTCTAATTTCTTTGCGAATGCCCGCTGTGTTGGAGGGGACAATATTGACAGCATTAGGTAATTGGGATTTAGTTAGTTCAATTCTATCAGGTAAACCAGGCACAACAAAGGGCTCCGACTCGGACAAATGCTCACAAACGTTGGATGTGATTATGTTGTGTGTACACAGGAGCGAAAAACAACTAGTACCATCAAAAACAATTCTGGGAATCCGAAACTTACGGGCTGTGCGGTCAGTCCAGGCAAGATATTTGTCGGAAATAATGCAGCTTGGAGGAGGCTTTAGCTCGAACAGAAGCTGCTCCACTGGTTGTTGCAGCATGCTGATGCCTGTCAAGAAATTTTTTAACATGTCTTTTGAGGGGAGGGCGTCCATGCTTTCACATCCTTCAGGCAACCCAACTTCAGAGCATGGAAATTGGAGTTGGAGAAGCTGGATATGAAGCCCGGATTGGGTGGCCTGATCTATGACTGGTTTAGCTCGAGCGCCATTGATGGGGGTGGTGATTATGGTGACGCTCACACCATGCTGTGCTAGTAACTTGGCCATGTCCGTCATGGGGATCAGGTGGCCTTGGGATAGGTGGGGGAGCAAAACGAAGTGAAGGTTTCGGGTTTCAAGAGCCATTAGATTTGTATTAGTGTAAACCGAACGGTGTGAGGACAAGCAGTATATAAGTTTGATGGCATTGCGTTATATTTAATTATTTATATAGGAAAAAAGACATCTTTGGGCCAGGTAAGAGCATCCCCGATGCTCCATCCCCTTTTCTAATTTTTTTTTTTAAAATTTTAGTTAAGAAGTTGAGAAGTACACTCTTATAAATTTATTTTAAATTTTACTTATCTTAAAAAAATTTCTTACATCTCTTTTTTTATTATTATTTTATTCTATAAAAATAATATTTTTCTATTTTTCTTTATTATTTTTCTACTATTTTATTTATGCATTTTTAGCTATATCCAATAATATATATAATCTAATTTTAAAAATAAATAATAACTCTTCAAATATAAAAAATTCTTATATTCAAATTTAGAAAGTCACTATTCACATCCTAACCTATACCCTAAGATAGTAAAATGGATGAAAAGCTATTTTTGTCAACAAGTTCACTTTCTTTATTAAAATTTAGAGATTTAGAGTGTTTAGTAGGAGTGACAATATGTTACACGATTTGTTAACCCTACACAAACATGACACGATAATAGTGAGTTAGAATTTAGTTTTAATGGGTTTTAGGTCAAAACGAGTTGACCCGTTACAACATGATTGCTTAACAAGTTGACAGCGTGTCAACCTATTTTAACCCGCTATGACACGTTTTGACATGTTAAGAAAGTTAAAATTATAAATATACATTTACATTTAAAAGTAAAATTGTTAGAATCTTAATTTTAATATTTTTCTTATTTAGATTATAATTCATGCTTGTAATTGATATTATAATTTTTATAACTATTGTGGTTTTAACATTTGTATAAAATTATACTAAATTTAATTAAGTTAAACGGGTTAATTTCGAATATATTCAATACATTTACATAAATAGCTTGAAATGTATCATATTTTGTCGTTTTAATTTATTTTGTAATATTCACTAATGAGTCATAACGAGTTGACATGACATGACACGTTATGTTAACGGGTTGTATTAGGGTTTGAGATTTTGACACGATAAGTTTAACGGGTCGAATTAGGATTGACCTATATAGTATAATATACATGTCTTGATATGATACGAACACGATTTGATACTCCTAATATTTAGAGCATTCATATTGAGTTTCCAATTTTTTTCCAAAATTTTAGTTAAAAAGGACATTGTTATTATTTTTTCTTAAATTTTACTTATCCTTAAAAGATTTCTTACATCTCATTCCTTATCATTTCTCTATTTTGTTAAAATATATATTTTTTATTTTTTCTTTATTACTTTTTTACTATTTTTTTTTCATATTTTTTTCAACTATTTCCAATAAAATAAGATAAAAATTTGATTCAGAGATGAATACTAAAACATATACTAAAATATAAAATATACAAAACGTTCTCCTATCAAGGGGATTTGGATGTGGACTGATTTTAGAATAAAACTCTAAAATAGACCCTATAATTTAAAGAAAAAAAAAACTTTTAAGGAGCTCAGTATATACACAATTAGGCAACGGGATGTAGATGCTCTAAGAGATTCAATGAGTGAAAATAAATAGATAAATAGGTTATAATATGTCCTTACGTTTGTAAATTGATACAAGTTTAGTGCAACTCATTTAAAAAAATAGAATAAATTTTTACATGTAATTTTTAAAGTTATCTAATTTTTTAAATATGAATAAGAATTACATACACTATACAAGCGGATACAAGTCTATTGTAATCCCTTTTGAAAAAAGTGGTACACATCTAAAACTCGACATGAAAAGCTTGCTTTCCCTTCTTTCAAAATAGCCGTGTACAGCTTATACATGCTATATATAGTATTGTTCTTTTAACAAATTAGGCCTAGTTTGAACTTAAAATTCTCTTCAATTTATTTTTATTTTATTATTATATTTTTTTAATTTCTTATACAATACACAAATTTTTATACAAATTTTTTAAATTTTAATACATATTTTTCAAATCTCAATTTAATTTTTTCAAATTCTAAAATAATAATAATATTAAAAAATAAATTAAACTTATCTCAATTCATTTCATTTTCGAATTCAAACAAGTCTAAATTTAAATGTTATATATTGCATCGTGCATGTTGATCATTATTAGATTTTGTTTGAATAGTGAGATAATATGAGATGAGATAATTTTAAATAAAAATTTAAAGTTAAATAAAATATTATTTTTTAATATTTTTAAAATATTATTTTTTATATTGTTAAAATGTTATTATTTTAAGATTTGAAAATGTTGAATTAAAAGATAATATAATATAATAATTTATTATATTTTATATAAAAATTAAAAAAAAAACTATAATAATAAGATAACATAATTAGATCAATTGAGAGGATATCTAAATTCAAACGGAATCTAATAAAATCATAAATAATATAAAAAAACTAATTACAGTGACATTGACCATTGACCGTTAGATAGAAAAAGGAAGCAAGGGCTTTGACCATTAGTTGGAGACTTGGCGGTTCCTTGCTTTCAAGCCTGCCCATTGCAGTGTCCTTGGACCTTTATCATTGGAGGGGAATATCTCGTTTAATCATCATAATTATAAAAAAAATTAAAAAATTATATTTCAATAATAGTTTATTTAATTTTCAATTTAATTTAATTTTATCTATATAATTAAAATTAATAAGTGTAATTTTTATGTAATTTTTGTTATTTTTTTATTAAAATTATTAATTATTAATTATTAATCTATTTATTTGATTGTGTCTAAGGAAAGAAGAAAACATAAACGAAAAATTTGCAAAAGGGACAGAAGCGCTGCACGTAAGCTTTCAAGGGATCACTTCAATACACTCGACACTTCCCTTCACAATATATTAGTTATTGTTTAATTAAATTTTGATTAAAAATTTTATTTTTATAAATTTTAGTTAGTTATTTTTTATTATTTTAAATAATAGATTCAACAAATCAATTATTATTCTATTAAAATATAAATTTTTAATTTTTTAAATATTTTGATTTCAATTGTAATTTAAATATTAATTTATTATTATAAAATACACATTATTTTCTAATGTTCAAATTATTTCTAACGAATAAAATTTTTTAATGATAATATTTTTTAATGACTATATTTTGTAAAAATAGATTCGGAGGAATTATATTGAACTGGAATGATGTTTTATAAAATCTAGCCGAACACAAAAATAAAAATAAAAAGTAAAAAATAAAAGTCTAATGTGAGAGAGTAAACAAATGAAAATGATGAATATTTTAGTCCTAAAATATAATTTGGATAGCACCCATTTGCTAGTTATATTTGTTGAGTTAAGAGAGAGAAAATTATTTTGGCTAATCATTTTTTGAGATTATTACAATCATATTTTAATATCTTCTAACTATTATTTAATTGAACAATAAATTTATTGAACCCATTCTGAATGCTCTTAAACACGTTGTTTAAGTTGTTGATTTTCAAAACGCCACAACTTAGACTCGACTTGGGCTTTATCAAAGCATTTGAACATAGGAGCTAAAGGGCCCAACACATTTATGACAGAGAGCCACACTTGTTACTTTCCTTGAGAAAGGCTCACCACACTTTACTTCAGACCACAATTCGGTTATTTCTCAATTCAAATTCAACAGGCTGCAAGCCACTAGGCCGCACGTCTTTTTCACTTGGGCTTCATGCAATCCAGTCGGTTTAATCAGCACATGGGCCTCATGGATTTCCACTTTGGGGCACGCTGACTGGGCGAGTTTCTTTCGGATTGCACTTCCCAATTCCACACGTCACTTCACCCAGCCACACATTCTTGAATTCGGTTTCACTTCAGACGGTACGTATATATATGTATATTTTTAAACAGTTCTGATTTCGTTGCATCAAACAGTACATTAACTTGCACATTGCAAGGTTTTTCTCTATCAACTGGAGTTACAAGTTCCTCAGGAACTTCCTCCATCCAATATACATCCTCATTCCGCAACCTAGCTTTCTTAGCTAACTCGTGTGCTACTCCATTAGCTTCTCTGTAAATTGCATTCACTGACCAGCTAGGTCTATGTGCAAGAACATCTTTTATATCCCCTGCTCGTTGATCAATCCATCCATGATGGGCATGATTACTGATTATTGCTCTTACCACACTCTGGGAGTCACCTTCAAATATGGCTCCCTACACTTACAAGTCAACTACTATCTCCATAGCTTTCTAAAGAGCCATTATTTCTACAACTGCAATCTCTCCTATAAAGTTCCTTGTAGCACTACAGGAAAAGATAATCTCACCTTCATGGTTTCTGGCAACGACCCCAATTCTCAATTATCTTCAGTGTTTAGAGATGCATCATAATTTATTTTTGTACAATGCTCATTTGGGCGTGTCCAGCTTGATATTGATATTCTTCCTATCCTTCTTCTTGTTTGTTCTTCTTGTTTGACTTGGGCTTCGTAGTAAGTATCCATCATTGCCTCAGCTTATTTTAGAAAAGATTTTGAACTTTCAAATTTATTTTCAAAAATATATTTGTTTCTTTTGAACCAAACAAAGCTAGCCGCTGTTTTTGTAATTTTTCTTAATCCAGTGCATTTGCAATTCTTTTCCACAAATGAACAAATTCTCCCTCTTTAATAATCCATTTGTGGTGTCCACTCGATCGTTCAGCCCAAACATCTATAGTTGCTGGACAAGTCCACAGCACATGTTGAATCGATTCTTCTTTATGGATATAGATAGGACAGCTAGCAGAACTCACTAGCTTCCTTTTAAATAGATTCATCTTTGTTGGCATAATTGACTGTAAGCATTTCCATAGAAACTCTCTCACCTTTTGTGGTATTTTCAGGCTTCATACAGCTTCCACATTTCTCCATTTTCTTGCCATATCGAGCTCTCTCCAATATCTTCCTCAATTTTCTTCTCCTTCATGAAATATGCACTTCTCAGTATAGTTCCCATCCTTTGTGTATCCCAAAACAGGTTGATCTTCTTCTCCTCTCATGCTCAGTGGTATGCTGCATATTTGAGTAGCCTCCTCCCTATCAAATATTAGTTTTATCAGCTCTTCTTTCCGTGTTTTGCTTTCGGAATTGATCAACTCTGTTACTTTTGCTTTAGGTTGAAGTATTTTGATTGGAGATTTGATTCTGTTTGAAGCTGTTTGTGGTAGCCACTTGTCATTCCAGATTTTTGTGTGCATCCCATTTCCAACCCTCCATGTCAATCTGTCTCTGACCATCGATTGAATTTGCATGTGACATATCCACATGTATGATAGACATCCCCACATGCATGAGAATTCTTTTAATGTTTTTGTTGAAAGACTAGCAACAAGAGAATGCTGCTCTACCTATAATTTCCATCATTGCTTTGCTAGCAAAGCTTTATTAAATACCTCAATGTCTCTAAACCCCATCCCTCCATCTATCTTATTCTTCCTTACAAATGTCCATTTCTTCTAGTGTATTAACCACCCTTCCTTCTTGTACTTCCACCAAAACCTTGATAAAAATGCATTTATACTAGAACATAGCTTCTTAGGTAGCAAAAACACATTCATTTATATGAGGGAATCAATTGTAACACTGCCTTAATCAAACTTTCTCTTTCAGCTGATGACAAAAGAGAATTATTCCAGTTATTTATCATTGTCCATATCCTTTCCTGAATGCCCTTAAAAGAATCAATTTTTGCTCTGCCTATCACCACACATCATTGTTCTTGTGGTTCTCATGACTTTTGTCTTAATATCCTACTGTGTATTGGTACTAAAAAGAATTGAGGTTTTTTGTTTGTTTAGTACCGGTCTTGAAGCCTTCTAATTCCTCTCCAGTATATCCTGAATTGTCATCTAGTTTTTCTCATCTGTTGTGCTAAATATGAGACAGTCATCTGCAAAGACCAGATGACTAATCTTGGTGCCCTTTCAAGTTGTTGCTACCCCACTCATCCTACCTTTCTGCTCAACTTTTGCTATCATATTACTCAATGCTTCAACACAAAGGATGAATGGGTTAGGATCACCTTACCTTAGGCCTCTCTTTGGCTGAATTCTATTTCTAGGCTTTCCATTTACTAACACAGCAAAGCTCACTAATTTAACACATTTCATTACCAAAGCTACCCATCCTTCTATAAATCCCATCTTCCTCATAGCACTTTCCAAAAAATTCCACTCCATTCTATCATATGCTTTTGATATGTCCATTTTGAGTGCTAGACAACTTTCTCTACCTTTCTTTCTTGTCATCATCGAGTGAAGCAATTCAAATGCCTCCATACATTATCAATTATACTTCTTCCAGACACAAAAGCAGTCTGACATTCTGAGATGATTTGTGAGAGTACTATTTTGAGTCGATTTTCTAATACTTTGGCAATGATGTTATATAAAATATTACATAAAGAAATTGGCCTATACTCATGGGCAAATTGAGAATTATTCACCTTTGGAATTATACTTATAAAAGTATGATTGATTTCTGTAGGAAGCTGGCCTCCATTTAATATCTCCAGTGTAGCTGAACTAACCTTAGGTCCCACTGTTTGCCAATGTTCTTAATAGAACCCTGCTCCAAATCTATATGGTCCTAGAGACTTCTATGGATTCATTTGTTGTACTGCACCTTCAACCTCCTTTACTATGTATGGTGCCATCAATCTGTCATTCATCTCCCATGAAACCTTTGTCTCCATATGCTTCAAACAATCCTCCATAGCTTGCTTGCTTGGTTTAGTAGATGAAAATAGAGGCTGGAATTATTGCTTAAACACATTGCTTACTTCTTTCTCATTTTGTTTTAGATTTCCAGCTTCATTTTTTATACTTGTGATTCTATTAGATTTCTATCTTTGAGTAGCACAAGCATGAAAGTACCTTGTATTTTTTTCTCCATGTTGGTACTAGTGAACCTTAGCTCTCTACCTTAGCTTGTTCTCTTTTACCTGTAGCTCCCCCACCTCACTCTATAAGTCTTTGATCACTTTTGCATTTTGTTGCCCTTCAATATTTTGCTGTGCTTCCAACATCTTAGTCTTGATTTGAATATGTTTTTCCCACCTCAGATGCTTTATTTTTGCCCTTTTGGGTCAAAACTTGTTTGCTTCTATTCAATCAGCTCCTAAGTTTATCAATGTTACTTCCCATGTCAGCATCTTTGCCCCCATTCATTTTGAATTCTTTATTTGCATTTTTCTTTACCTCCCCATGCCATTTCATATCTGAACATTTGTTATTCACATTCTTATTCCTGTACCACTCTTGGAAGCAATTTATAAGCAGAGGTTTGTGATCTGAAGTGCAAGCAAGCAACACATCAACTTGATTCTTCAAAACTAGCTTGCTCCATTCTGCATTAGCAACACCTCTAACCTCTCCTTTGTAAAAATTATATCATCATGTCCATTATTCCAAGTAATCTTGATCCCTTCCATCCCAGATCAAATAGCCCATCCTCTCATGAGTTAACCTAAAATGCTCCATTTGACACTCACTTCTTCTAGTACCTCTTTTATTCTCAAAATGAGTAAAGATTTCATTAAAATCGCCACACACCATACATGGTCTTCTATCTACATATTTTAATTCCCCCAATAGATGCTAGGAATACATTCTTTTATTAGTTTTAGGTCTACCATAAAAATCTGTGAACTACCACTCTTTTTCTAACCCTTATTTCCCATTATAGCACTAATGTGGCTTATAGAATAAGAGCATATATTAGCCCCTATATTAGTTTTCCACAACAGTGCTAATACCCCGTTCCTATGCCCAGAATCTACCACTAAACATCCTGGAACTTTAATTTATTTTTTAGCCAATCCCATTGTTTTGCTGCTAATTTGGTTTCCATGAGGAAGACCAAATTCAGGCTCTTTTCCTCTACCATCATGTAGAGGTCCTAAACTGTATAGGAGTTTCTAAACTCCCGACAATTCAAACTTAGTATTTTCATGACTCTTGGCAGCGCTCCTTTGAGCCGCCGTCAAGTTTACAATGTTGTCCTCTCAGTAACTCATCATTTGCTTCTTCTCATGTATCTCTTTACTATCCTCTGGTTCACCTTTCCCCTTTACACCCCTCTTTCCTATAATTATCCTATCATAATAGACCTCACCCTCCTTATTGCTTCTAGTTTTCCTCTTCTAGCTTCTTGTCTTACCCACAATGCTTTGTTGTTTAACATTAGGTGCTACTCTGTCTGAGTCCTTTCCTTTCTCCATCTCCATCTCTGTCTTTCACATTCTCTTGATTTGCTATTTTTCCTTTTCTGCAACTTCAACTTCGTTTCTCCCTTCCTTATCTTCTGTCATAGCTTATTGAGCTTGTTCTACCACTATATCTTTTATATCATCTTTCTTGAGACAACAAATAGCTCTTGCCACTGAGTTAGAACCAGCTTCAAAACACTCCTCTTCAATACCTTCTTTTTCTATCCTAATGCTCCCTTCCCCTCGTACACCTTGTCTTTTTCTTGTAGCTCTTTCCCTCACTTACACTCCTCCTACCATTATCCGAGTGAAACTCTAGATTAAGCTTTTGGCCTTGCTCAAATTTTCACTATCCTCTCTTCCCAGAGTTAGCCTCAACTTTCAGCCATGAACCATATTATTGGTTATTTGCTATAATTTTCCCTCCACTTTGTTCTTTCATTTGACAACCATTCTCTGGACAAACAATTACTCCATATCCAAAGCACAATTTTGGAAATTTTTCATACTTAAAAGGTATAGATACCTCCTCACCTTTCATCCTTATTATTCTTCCCCTTGCTACAACCTTCTTTAAATTTAACTCGATTCTGACCCTTAGAAACTGTCCCCAGCCTAAATCATTCTCATTTACTTTGATCTCCACCTGGCTGGGTCAAAATGATTTTGGCCATAGATAACCCCTACACTTGGTTTATATCATGGGGTTTCCTTCATTTAAGGTAGTTGCTTTCATGGAGGCAGAAATCTCCAGTGGCCATCAATGTGAAAGGAAGTTTGTGGTGTAGTGGAGGTTACTGGTGCTTTGGGGGCAATTGATGATGCAGCCATTGTTTGCATGCATAGGCCTAGCCCGCATAGCTCACCAACTATATGCATGAGGATTGCCTTTGTAGTGATAGAAATATTTGAGGATCGCCTTCCCTCGGTCTCCCACCCTATCTTGGTCTCTCTTTTTATCATACATTATGATGTTTTATAGTGCCCAATCCCACACTGTCCAGTCTTCTAGGTTTGTGTTGCTCTGGTCCTTGTCGTTCGAACCACTACACACTGTAACTAAGTTAGCCTTTTCTCTCTCTCTCTTGCTCTTTGCTCACTCTTTGTTGTATTATAACCTGTGTGGCCAGTGGAGGCAACTAAGGCTAGCCTTACCGCCTCATCTCACCAAGAGATTATATTGGTAAAACTTCACAAGTTATGTTGGCCACTGCCTTATACTTAGATTCAATAGATGAGCGAGCAATGGTGGGCTACTTTTTGGAATCCCAAGAAATTAGATGCGAACTATAAAAGACACAAAACCCTCCTATGAATTTTTCATGATCAGGGTATCCTATCCAGTTACCATCGAAGAAGGCCGATAGAGTTAATGTATATTATTTTGAAAAATAGATGCCAAAGTGAGAAGTGAATTTTAAGTATATGATAATTCTTTTGACTGCCTGCTTATGAGGAAATTTTAGATTATGCATGTATTGATAGGTTATTAACAACAAAGGAAATATCCTGACGAGTAAAAGATAAGTATTGAAGCTTACCAACAACACTCTTATATGTAAAAGTGGATTTTCAAAAGTAGACCCATTAAGAGCTGTGAGTTTAGTGGAAACTGACATTGGAGTAGAAACAACTTTTGCATTGTGGATATTGGTCTTATGAAGCAGATTAGAAACTTATTTTTATTGACTTGAGAATAAGCCATCATTATTTCAGAAAATCTCAATTCCTAAAAAATAATGCAACTGACCTAGATGTTTAATTGGACATGAATGTCCAAGAGTAGAAATAAACTAAAAATTAACGAAGAATTTGAATCGGTAATGATGATTCACATATGTAAGAACAAACAAAACATGAGATGAATTACGATAGATAAACACAGATGTATCTGATTTTGATTCTTGGAAGCCTAAGGAAAAAGTTTGGCATTGAGTTTAGAGAATCAGGCTCGGGGAGCCTATTTTAGATCATAAATGACATTTTTCAACCTACACATGTAGGATGGATAGTTAGGATGCACAAAACTGGGAGGTGATTGCATATACACTGCTTCTTCTAGATCACCATGTAGAAAAACATTTTGTATGTCTAATTGTTGCAGTGACCAATTAGAACTAACAACAAGTCAAAGGATTAGTTGAATGGTTATGTGCTTAACTACTAGGGAGAAAGTCCCAGTGTAGTCTATCCTAACTTGCTGGTGAAATTCAGCATTTCTTTTAGTTTTGAACACCCATTTAGAGCCCAAAATGTTGAAGGAAGCCAATAGTGGTACAAGGTCCCAAGTGTGGTTGTGTAAAAGTGCTTGAAACTCAGACTTGGCTTCATGCCATTCACGAAATCTATTGTCCTTTATGTAGTAGCTAGGCTCTTCTAGGATAGTGGTGTGTGCTGATACAATGAATGGCAGTGAGGCTTTTGGTGTGGGCCAAGGTATAGTTCCATAGGTGCAAGTTAGAGGTTTGTGGGCCTTTACCTTGGACCGATGACCATGGGATGGACTGGTGGAAGTGATGTAGTAACTGGAAGACTCGGTGTAGAGCAAGGTGAGGTAGACGAAAGCGTTGGAGAAGATGACTCGAAAATGTGGATGTTATGAGAGAATGAGGAGTTGAGTGTTGGAACGGATGACTAAGAAGATGTGGATCCGAAGGGACTGGGCCAACTCACTGAAAGTGGGTCATGCGTGTATAGGGCTCAGGAACAAAAGATAAGGAAGACTGAGTGAGAGGTGGGTAGTGGACTATCTGAGTGTGTAAGCGGCCTTGTGTTTATGTATGTGAGTGGGCCAACTATGTTAGTAGAAAGATAATGCCTATCAAAGAGTGGATGAGTGGAAGAAGTAGAAAAACGGGCCAATTGAGGTGATGCGATTGGGTTGGGCTAACAGTAATAAGAAAATTATATGCCACATGGTATGTGAAGACAACAATGTTTCCTGAGCCCAATGTCTCCTGTAAAGACAAACTTCATTGAAAAGAACATCTCTAAAAATGTAAGTCCAGCCCAATAGTATGTGAAGACAACAATGTCTCTTATGATTATAACTATATGCCATGAAAACATAAAGTTTAGAATGGAGATCCAATTTGTGTTATTAAAGGGACGTAAGTTGGGCCAACATGTTGACCCAAAAACAAGAAGAAATTATAATTTGGAGATGTTTTAAAAAGAACTTGAAAGCATTCTGATTTATTTTGTAAGAGTGAGGTGGGCATTCTATTAATTAGAAAGACTACAATATGGAATATTTTAGACCAATACTTAAAAGGCATGGAAGCGTGAGCCAAAAGTGACAAGCCTATTTCAACAATATGCCTATGATGTCTTTTGTGCATGAGAGTATTGACATGCAATGCGACAAGTTATTCTAGAGATTGCAAAATTTTTTGAAGGGGACAAAATTATCCTCCCTAATCAGATTGGACAACCTTTATTTTAGTAGAAAAAGAGATATGCACATAACGAAGAAAGGCAGTAAAGAAATAAGAAACGTCAGACTTGTTTTGAAAATAAAATAACTATATAAATTTAGTATGATATTTGACAATAAAAAAGTAATACCTAAAACTAGGATAGATAATATTCGGGCCGGACCCCAAACATTTAGAAACAACAAATCAAAATTATTTTTGGATCAAGAAGGGAAGAGGCGGTGATCAAGAGCATGTATTTTTGCTTGGAAGCACGCTGAGCATGTATGGATAGAAGAGTTAGAGTGCACTGAAAGATTAAAATGCTGAATGATGAAATTGGTAACCCTAGGTGAAGTGTGACCCATTCGAAGGTGCTAGTAATTTGGTGTTGTACATGCACTGAAAAGGTCTTGAGGTGAAATCGAGGGAGTTGAGGAGGAGCTGGCCGCTGTAGGAAAGACATACAACTCGTCTCTAATGATGCCCTGAATTAGAACCTCCCAAGTGTGTGAATCCTTCACATAAAAATAGGTAGAGTAAAATTCAAAACATGTGGAATTATCTTGACAAAACTGCCTAACAGAAAACAAATTCTTACAGATTCATGGAATATGAAAAAGTTGGGAGAAAAAAAATTTGCCAAATGGAGTATGTAGCTGAGCTAAAATCGTGTGTTGAATTGGCATGAAAGAGACGTCTTTGATACTTACTTGATTTGTGCCCTGATAAGAAATAGAATCCAGATTAAGTTTGTTAATGTTGGCAATAAAATGATTGGTCCCAGCGTTTATGGGAACCAAGAGTTGAGGTGAGGTGGTGGAATGGTTGTAAGGTTGGCCGAAAATGATGAAGGCAAAGGTTTGATAACTATGATTAAAACGATAGTAGCATGCAATGACCGTATTGCCTAGTTTGTGGCAAATATGATAAAGAGGATGAGTATCAATTCTATTTGAAAAGGAAGTGAAGTTTTGTCTACCATTCCCATACCTACACCAAAAATTTCTGCCACCTTTACCTCATTGAGAAGGTGGTCTTGTAGAATTAAGTAGCTTAGCTACAAGGTTACCGCCAAGCAGTGTATAAGCTCAATGAGAGAGGCGAGAATCATGGTTTAGGAGATAGCTATATACCTAATGGGGGGAATGAGGGTTAGCACGTGTAATGAGGGAGGTGACTAACAAATCATAGTCAGTTCCTATACCAGCTAAAAGGTAAACAGAGAACTCAGGGTTTGACAAGGGCTGCCTAGTAACACCTAAAGAGGCAGCCAAGGTTTTTGCCTTATAGAAACAATCAGTGATTGATTTCGACCCCTTTTTTAGGGTAGCTAATTGATTTTTTGTTTGTATTACATAGGTAGATGACTGAGCAGCAAATAAATTTTGCGAGGTTCAAACTTCATGCACTGTGGAGGATTCAAGAACCTGGGCAAGACTTTTTTGGACATGGATGAGTTGATTTCCAATAAAATGAGTTGATTAAGAAGCAACCACTTAGTGTGTTTTGGATTAACAGAGCCGTCGATCATGGGGGGAGGCATACTAGATGAATTATCCACATGATGAAACAGCTGATGGCCCTGTAAAAATGGTACCATTGACCTTTCCGTAGGAAGTAATTTTCTATGGTAAGCTTAATGGCTTCTGGAATTAAGAATAGTAAAGATGGATATGGGTGTTAGATTCAAACATAGTAGAGGAATCAGGTGAAGTCGTGCGGCTATTGCTTATGCAAAAAAAAAAAGACGTGAGTCGTATTAAATGGCTCTTGATACCATGATGAATTTTCTATGCATGCTATGTGTTTGACAGAAAGCAATAAAGAAAACCTCTATTTCTATTCGAGAAAAATCTTTTTCATACAGACTATGTCGAGACCTTACAGATTTATATAGAAGAAATCTGTGTGCACGCTTACTTAGCTCATTCGACAGCAACGAATGCGAAGCAAAGCCCTTCCCCTCCTTTTCTACTGTAACCAAAGTAGATCAACTAATATCATAGAGAATGAGAGAGGAGCGCAACTTAATAGCCTAAGTAGCGTCCACCCAACTCTCTATTTAACTGGAACTGAGACGACTCGAATCATTCTTATGAAGTGTTCCACTCGTCCACCTTACAGATTTCTATAGAAGAATCCTAACAAAATCTATCCTTGATTCATGGATCTTCTGCCACTTGTTCTACCAGACTTTAATTCCTTATACTAGCACATTCTTCATGATTTTGCTGTCATTCTTTCAAACCTCTTGAGATGGCATTTGCCATGCTATGTGTAATGTTGTTGCTGTTCTTCTCAACTATTTATTTTTTATTTTTATAGATGGAGTGGCTGAGTCGCCTATGTACTTAAATAAATCATCTATGAAAATCTCGAGGCATGAAATTATTTATTGCTTTGATTATGGGTCTTGCCAAGGGTTATAATTATGAGCAGTACTATACATCAGCCTAGTATTTTACGAACACCAAACACTCTGCTGAGTTGTCATTTTTCTTTTTTTCTACTTCCTCGTTTCCTAACTAGATCTATTCAGTGTTGCTCTTAGGGATGTAAAACAAACAGGCAACTCTAATTCGACTTGATAAAACTCAAGATTGGATTAAATCTTACAGCAAATGGGTTGATCGTAAACACAGAATTAGACTCGATAAGTAAATAATACAACTTGTACAAATCTCAACCGACTTAATTAATGTTTGCACAATCTCGTATAGAGCTCGATTGGCTCGATTCGATTCGACTTGAATAATATTCGTGAACAAGCTCGTTTAAAGCTCGATTAACTCGTATAAATGCATGAACTCAACTCGTATATATTCTTACATATATAATATAATATATATGTTTTATAACATACATAATGATGTATTTTAGACTAATAATCTAAATTTATAAGTCAATATATAGACATAATTATATATATAGTCATTAATAAATAACATATACTAATATATGAAATAAAGATGGTAATCTACTAATAGTATTATAATTTAAAGAGTCATATATTAATACTATAGACTATAAAATATAAATTTATAATTATAATTATAATATTATAATTATAATTTATAATACTATAGTCTATAGTCTATTGTCTATTAATAATTTATCACTAATTATTATTAGTATTAGTATTAGTATTAGTAATACTATAACTATTACTACTATACTCTATACTATACTATATTAATAGTATATACTATATTAATATAGTACATTATAAATTTATATATACTATATACTATATACTATATTAATAGTATTACTAGTATATATATTATTAGTAAATTACCATTTATATAAGTTACCATTACTAATACTACTACATTTAATATTACTATTACTAGCATAACTATATTACTATTACTATTACTATTAATTGCTTAAGTTCATAACTATATTTGTATTAGTATTAGTATATACAGAATACTAATAGTTATTTATAAGTCTATACCAATAGTTAGTAACTATTAATATTATTATATAGTTCTATTAGTCTATTAGTAACTATAGTCTGTAGAGTCTATAGTTAGAACTTAGAGTGATTGTGATTAGAGCCATAAACGATTTAGTTAGAATGATCTAGTTACTTAGTATGATTTAGTTATAGACTTATAGTGATAGTGTTAATTAGTGTGATGTAGTTATAGACTTCTAGTGATACTATTACTTATAAGGGTGTTCATCTGGATTTCAAATTTGAGAAGCCGGAATCTGGATTCAAAATTTCTTTAAACCTTTTAAAAAAAAAATCAAAAATATTAAGAAATAAATAAAATTTCAAACCAGGTCGGGTATAACCCTGCCTGGATGAACAGGCCTACTATATTATATAATAGTTATATAATACATACTATAATAATACTATAACTAATATACTATGGTTATAAATTATAATATTATATAATATAGTTAGTCATATATATACTATATAAATATAATATACTTATTAAGCACTAACTATAAGTAGTATAGCAGTTAGTATACATTAATATATAATTTCAATATATATTATTATAAATTAAAAAAATATATAATAATAATAAACTAATAGTATTAGTATATAGTATAAATAGTAATATAGTATATAAACTATATAGTAACATAGTATAAATTTATAAATTTATAAATATATAATAAAGTGTAATTGTGTAATATAATAATTTGTAGCCGTTAGATCAACATCGAATTGATCTCAGCCCTTGATTAATAAAGTGGCAGCCCTAAATTGTAGCCATTGTATCCGCAATAAGTTAATCTCAGCCCTTGATTGTTAAGGTAACTACTTCAATTCCTACTTGTTAGATCCTTCCTCGATTTCATATTGGCTGTTAATTTGAGATCATATAAAACCAAACTATGGTGAAACCCTTATCATCTTTTGAGCGACTATGCCTCTAGCTCCAAGCCTCCAACTCGAGTTCTCTTATCCCTGTTCTCCTTTTGCTCATATCCCCCAAAACCTTCCAAATATGATTGTAAACGAGCTGTCTTCGTTGCCGTCTCGCCATTGTTATTGTTGTCCCCAATCCCTCGTCGTTGTCGTTCCCAATCCCACATGTTAATATCTCTCTCGTGCTCTCCCTCGCCATCATCGTCCCCAATCCCTAATCTATCATAAATTTTGTGTTTATTGGTACGATTTTAACATAATTGGGAGATTTTGTCTACTAGGTTTTCATGAAATAGAGGATTAGGATTTGTATCAGTAGTATTAAAAACTGTAACCTCTAATGATAAAGCAATAGTAGTTCTGAGGAAGAGGAAGCATGGAATGGATAATATATTGTTGTAGAATAAGGATTCATTCACTTCATGTCTCGATGGGTACGTGTCTACCAAATAGGGAGCTCTTTAGATGGGTTTGTATATGTCATGAAATTTGTCGACGTTGCTTATGGTATATTTCTAGTGTATGTTTTTCGTGGGGTGGGAGTGTCAGGTCAATAATGTTGTATGTGATTCATTCATTGTCTTGCGGATATATACATTTATGGAAGGGAAGGATTTTAGGAAGTTAGATGTTGTGGTTCTAATCTTCTTTTGGTTTCTGAAAAAATAGAGTTACTTATTACATGGATAGCTAGGAAACATATAAAAGAAAACAACAGGAATTTTGTATAAGATTGGTATTGAAATTTGAAGGGATCAATGCAAAGCAAGCAAGATTTCAAGTCTTCTTCATGACTTGTGGAACTTCGTTCATCATCCATTAATTAGAGTCTATCAAGTAGTGAAATAGGAGAAGCCTAGCTAGATTATCAACTTGTGAAAACTACCTTTAACAATGTTCTGTAAAATGTATCAACTATGGCACATAATTGATGCTTTGGAATGGAGAAGGTGTAGGTTGAAATCCTTGAACTCACAGCGTGCTCTGCGATTTTTGAGACTGCTAATTTATAATGTATGTATCATGTATTATATATATTCAAGATCCAATATTATCATGCATTAATATATTCTCTAGGATTGCTCTAGGAATAAGATAGTTATTCTTTACATGAATCTAAGCGTTACTTATTTATGGAATTGTATCTAAGCTTTATTTGATTTATTCTTTATGTATCAATGCGGGTTCATGTTCATATTATAATATTTTTGTCCCTCTCTCTTTGATTTAAAAACTAAGATAGATTTTGCTACCTTTGGGAGACTTCTTGTTATGTTTTTAGTCATAGCCATAGGTTAACCTAATCTTGTGGATTGCTTTATCTATGACTGACTTTAAGTTGGTTAGTTTATGCTATTTTTTCCCACTCTCATTGTGTTTTTTAACCATTCTTGTCTTAAGACTCAAAATCTGGATATACATCAAATTTGAAAGTTTTTTTCCACCCTACAATAAGACTCACCAGAGTAGACCAGCAGTATTGGTCCCAAACTGGTAGCCGTCGAGTTTTATGGCGACTAGGAGTACGAGCTCTGTAACACCCCGATTTTTTTTTTCTAAGAGTATGCACCTAAACTTAATAATTAAGTGCAATGCAAAGTGCAACGGAAAGAGGTAAATCTTCCATATATGTGAAGAGATCTAATTCTTGTATAAATAAATCACATGACATATTAAAACTATATTCTTCATAACTTTTCGTTCATCATAATATATCGTATCCAGAACTTACATAACCTAATTAGTTTTCTTCTAACAAATATTTCTTCCTACCTTCTGATAGTCTTATTATTCCACTTGATCCCATACGTAAGATCATTCCCTTAGGAGATGAGTATTCTGTAGGACCCTTAGGGCTCCTCAGAATCTCTTGTAATGTCTGAGTCTCATCATAATTTATTTACTCCTGCAACATCATCTATCATTGCATAAGGAATGATAGATAAAATATAAAAGAATGAGATTTCCAAGAAATCTCAGTAAGTACACAGTCAACGAAATATGGAATAGATGACATAAGAACTTATCATACATGTCAATGCTCAGACTTATGTTCTTCATGGACCCACTCTATCATACTTAAACTCTTATTTCTTTTCTTTCATAATATTGTGAGTCTTACTTGTTTCGTATCATCGACATATGTCCCCATCGAATAGTTCTTATTTCGTATCATCGACAGACTTAAGTCCCTGCCGGTTTTCATATCCTCAACAGGTTTAGGTTCCTGTGGGTTGTCAAATACATGACAGACTTAGGTCCTTGCCGGTTTTCAGATACTCGATAGGTTTAGGTTCCTGTCGATTTTCACATACTCGACAGACTTAAGTCTCTGCCGGCACATCAAATACTCGACAAACTTAGGTCTCTGTCGGCACGTCAATCATACAGGATTATCGCTGGTCCTCATCATGACATGACTAAATTATTAATCTTTCCACTTGTTTCGTTTTCTTAACGTATTTTCTTAAAACATACTTCATGAAACATATATGTGACATAATGCAACATACGCATAAACTTAGACTTATGACATTCATATTTTATATCCATATGAGCCTTATAACATGTGAGAACATTTCACAATAGTATACATCACATGCACATACATTTACGTTACATCAATTCATAAAATCAATGCCTACTAAGATAAACTCGGTTCTATAACGTGTATCATACCAATTATACCCTTATCCAAGTAACATATATAATTTTTTCTTTATTACAATATCAACCTTTAGCCAAGTAAAAGTCTTGAATTTAAGCAAATAGGGTATCTCGCTCGAGCGAGGTATCGAGTGAGAATCGAGCTAAGTCTCGGGTTGGAACTCGCTCGAGCAAAGTATCAAGCAAACTGGATATCTCGCTCGAGTAAAGTATTGAGCGAGATTCAAGCGAGTTCTTAAGTTAGAATTCGCTCGAGCAGGACATCGAGCGAGTGTCGAGCGAAGTCTCGGGTTACACTTCGCTCGAGCCAAACATCTAGCGAGAGTCAAGTGAGGGTTTATATTTTTTCTTTAGTCGATCCTTCGGTAGAGCGATGGTCGAGCGAAGTTACGGTTCTTAGGGTTTTTCAACTTAAAACATGCCATTCTTTTACCTAAACCCTATTTTTTTAACTTATTAAAACATAAATCTATGTTCTTATAATTATTAAGAGTTTAGAATATAAGAAGAACACCTTTTTGAAGTCTTCACATACTCTGTTCTACCATTCAATCCCAATTTCGCCTTTTATATAGTTTTTATCTTTTAAAGCTTAAAACACCAAAGTTGTAGATCTTTGTCTAGCTTTCCATAGACTCTTGAATCATTTAATTTCGACATCACACTAACAAGTTATGACCAACTTACTATAAGATATTAAATCTGTCAACATAACCCCTCTTAAATCCAAACGTTACTAGGGTTGATCTATCATTTTCTTTCAAATCAAGACCTCATATTTTCATATAATATTCTTCATATAACATCATAGAATATATTCTTAAGGTCTCATAATTTTTCTAGCATTTTATCATAGCAAAAACCACTCCAAAACTCAATAGGCTTTAATTTAACACATAAACTAAGATTAAAGTCAAATAAATATCAAACATGATTTAATCACCAAACCACTCATTCTAAGCCAAGATTAGGTTAAATTATATGCTTAAAAATTTCTCAAAAGCTTATATTGATGATAGAACCAAGCTCTTGCAAGAATTCCTCAAGATCACACAATTAGCTCACTTAGGTGACGTTTGGATATTCAATGGTTTAGATAGGCTTCTTCTTTGGTTTTCTCTCCAAGTGAGCGTGTGTTCTACCTTTCAAAGAGGGTTATAAGACTTACTAACCCATATATATAGGAAGTTGGTTGACCCTTTAGAGGAAAAGGAAAAGAAAGGATGGCTATAGGCAACCAGTTATATCTTTGTTTGGGAGATGAGGTGTCATACCTCTTAAAATCAAATAATTACCTCTAATCCTCCAAGATCCTAAGCCTTGCAACAAATATCATCATACAATGGTTAAAATCGAGATATTTTAGCAGCGAAAATTGATCAATGGTTGTGAAGTAAGCTAAGGAGATAAGCCATTCCTTAGCAGCAAAAGGCATGAGGTGGCACTCACCTAACCATGCATGAACCAAGCCATTCCTACTCTCATCTGGTATGCCATGCCTTTCAGCCCCTCTCCTATCCAATTTTGTCACATGTTACACTTTCTAAAACACCACTTGACATGTGCTAGAAGACCATTTTGAGATTTGGTTGGGATAACTTTGGTTTGTAACTCACTTAGTTAGACTTGGATAGATTCAGGCAGATTTTTGTCTCTCATGTTTGCTTCATGTCTTTGGGCCAACTAAATCTTCTAGATCACTTCATCTCCTCATGAAACATACTCCTAGACATGTCAATACCTTAGGAAAATTGATAGCCAATCACAATATTTTCACATGGCCGAATATAGGACAATTTATCTAAGTCGGTTATCAATTGGACTCAACCCAAAGCCGTCCACTTCACACCAGATTTCATCCTTGATCCGTTCTTTATTTTCAAAACCCTGAAACATAAAAGTTCTAGATCTACTTCTTAAGGTTCTATAGGAACTATAATCACTTAATTTTGAGCTCATATGATCAAGTTATTATTTTTCCACTAAACATCGATAGATAAGCCTGAGAATTCCAATCTAGACACACCAAGTGTTTGGTAGATATTCCTTCTTGTTTTACACGAAATTTCCTAGATAAAATCTCCTCATTTTCCACATATATACACACTTTTCCAGATCTTAGGCTAATTTATAAAATAATTCAGATACTTAATCTTATCCAAAGTCCTTAGTCAACGTCAAAGTCAATGCCTATCTATCTCCAATCCAAATCTTCCACTTCAATCTCAATTTTGTATTTTTTTAAGTTCACATCTCTTAAATCTCAAAACATAAAAGTTATATATATTTCTCTTAACTTTCTATATCCTTTTGAATCACTCAAATCCGATATCAAATGAGTAAGTTATGGTTGTTTTATCAAAAGACGTCAAATCTTTCCATGTATCTCTCTCGAGCTAGACATTAAGCGAGAGTCGAGCGAGAGTCGAGCGAGATCTCGGTTTAGCCACTTTTTCCACATAAAACAAGCTACCATTGTACCCAATCTTACTCCTAACCTTCCAACATACATTTATAAGTTTTTTCTTTATTATATTTATTTCTTATTTGATCAACCTTCAATAATCATGCTATATATGAAAATTAAACGGATATATAAAAATCCGGATTATGACAAGCTCGTTGCCACCGGCACACTTCTTCAAGATAATACTCCCTTCTACCCTGATCGAAAAAAAAAACTGGTAAGTAATGCATATATCCATTAAGTATTTTTGATTAATTAGTTCTATAACTTCATGTGGTTATGAAATCATAATTTTAGTTGGTCTTTGCAGAGTCTCCCTAAAACATTTGTGAAATTGTTTGGGTCTGAAGTTGGAGCTGCTGTTACACTTACTCCTCCCAATAGTGGTAGTTGGCAAGTGGGATTGGAGAAAGCCTAGAGAAAGATATGGTTTCTTGAAGGTTGGTATGATTTTGCACAATATCATGCCATAGATAATGACTACTTTTTAGTCTTCAGATATGAAGGGAATTTCACTTTTCATGTTCTTGTATTTGACAAAACTGTTACTGAGATCCAGTATCCAGCAACCAATATTATTGATGAAATGACAAGACCTGTTTATGTATTGGACGATGAAGAAAAATTAAGTCACGATATTCCATCTGTTTCTTAAATATCTAAGCAAGAAAGACTCAAGATTATTAATGGAAGAGAGAGAGAGCAATCCAAGCAGTTAACACACTGAAACCTACAAATCTTTCGTTCGTGCGTTCCTTACTGCCCTATAGTACGTGTTTGCTGAATTTGGTGCAAAATATTTATCATAAAATCAAAGTGTAAAACTTCAGACTTTTGACAATAGAAGACAATGTGATGTCATTTGCTATTACAATAGCAGTGATTGTTCATCAATGAAAATGACAAAGTGATGGAGTTTATTTGTGAGGGCAAACAATTGAAAAAAGGAGATGCCCTTGTCTTTGAGCTTATCAAGAGGAAGCCTGCTATATTTAAATTCTACATATTTTGCGTAGCTGACTATGTTTGAAAAAGTTTTTTAGTAATTTCTTTCCTTTCAATTTCTTGTAATTTTCTTTCGATAATTTTTTTTTAAAATTTGGATAGATTACTAATCTCCTTCCTTCTTCTTCTAGACACTATTTCTTTTTTGTATTTTGAGAAGTTTAGTATTTTAGAGAACTTGGATAGTTTATTATTTTGGGCAGTTTGGTAGTCTGTATGTAGCATATCTGATGATATTTGGACAGTTTAATATTTTAGAGAACTTGTCTTGGTTGTTATTTCGTTGACAAGTCTTGTTTTTAGAGGTGTATTGAGCCACCAAAGCAAGAGTATGTTGTGCTGAGAATGTTAAGAATCAAAATTGTTTGACTCTAACTATTTAATATTATTAGCCTTACTTTTTGGAGGCACATTGAGCCACTAAGACATTGTCGTCTGGAGGCACATTAAACCACCAAGCCAATATTGTACAAGTATAAATTTTGTTGGAGTCAAATGGTTTATGGCTTTAACATTTTTTGGGTCATTGTTTTGTTAATTTAATTTTAATATGTATAACTTAGTAATCTGATGATATTTGGACTGTTTAGTATGTAATAGTTACTGTTTTGGTTGTTCTAACTTGTTCTATTTTTTGTTGTGTTCTTTGGAGTTGGGATGTTATTAGTCAACACAGTTAAGGTAATTTCTAACTTCTTTTGGATTTCCTAACTTTTTATGAGTGGCAAATTAAATTTTACAATCTGTAACCATCCATTGACAATATTACTAAGTTAAAAATACTTGAATAATAATGCAAAGGAATAAAAAATTTATTAATATTTTTTAGTGTATGTGTGTGCAGGTGATTTGGCGAATAATGGTGATTTTTATCAATCTGTGCAAGTTTGGAAATATTAGCACTTAGCAAGTTTGGTATCTGTTTTTGGCTTGATTTAATATTCATATCTGTTTTATGACTTATTTATGGTTGGTATCTGTTTAGACTTTGGAGCGATTGGTACATTTAAGTTTTTAACTAATTTGAAATGAGATAATTATGTCTATCAATTATGGTATCTGGAAAAGCACTTTTAAGTGCAAGTTTAGTAACTTGTTTAGTATCTGTTTTGTTCAAACTTAAATTTTTGTATGTGGCACCTGTCATCTGTGTAACTCAGGTTTCAATGTTTATTGCCTCTCATTTTGTGACTTGGCATCTATGCAACCCAATTTGTTATCTTTTTGTTTTCCCATTTTTTTAAGTGATTGCTAATTGTTTCTCTGTTTGGTAATTGATACCTATTTTATGTTTATGAAATTTGTTAAATTATTATCTTTTAGGCAAATTAAGTTTTGTAATTCCTCTCAAAACATCTATTGACAAAACTACTAAGTTAGCACTTAACAATACTTGAGCAAGAGATTAAAATTATGTCTAACGTTTTTAGTTTCATTAGTGTATGTAGCCTGTAAAGACAGTCGATGACAGCCGACAGTGGGCCAGCTGGAAACTTGGAGCAGCCTAGCAGGGCAACTTGGCACAATGGCAAGTGGTTCTTATTCAACTTTTTGAGAATTCATGTGAAAATTGAAATGTAATTTAATTCTTGTTGTAATTTGTAAGTTGTAATAATTTAATTTGTTATAATTTATAATTTGTAAGTTATAATTTGTAATTTTTTGTAATTTGTAGATCTAATTAGGCTCAATGATATAATATTTTTATTACAACTTATTAGTATATAAATTTATAATCAGTAGACTTACAATCTATATATAAAATAATGGTGATTAAAACAAATATGTTGGATTAGGAGTTGGACTTATAATAAACGGGCTGAGCCCAAAAATTCAAATGAAACAGGCATCATGGAGTTTGAAGATTTGATAAACGGGCTGAATGAGCCCAAGCTCGACTTGCTAATAGGCTCGAGCTTAGCCTTCATATATACTTAAACGAGCCAAGTTCAGACATTGTTTTGGGTTTATAAGTTAAATGAGCCGAGCCCAAGCTCGAATCGTGTAGTAAAATGGTCGAGTTCGTACAACTTCAACTTGTTTGAACTCGGCTCGTTTACGGCCCTAGTTGCCCTCCTCTCTCAGAATCTCACTTTCTTTCTTCCCTTCCTTGAATCTCTCTCTCTATTTCTCTTCATAGCTTTTGCCACTTGCTTTACTTTCTAGTTTCTTGGGTTGTTTATCTTGCCTTTCTAATTGCTAGGGTGCTTTGGGATGGGACGGAGAAAGCGAAACAGAGTCGTGTGATTGCTTGTGAGATATGGGTAGTAGTGAATGAATGATGCAAAAAAAGACAGGAACCGAGCGGGAGGGGCGAGGTGTTTATTGTAGCAATTAAAGAAATGGATTGATTTGGGGAAAAAGTCGGAAAGATGATTTACTGTAGGAAAAACTCAAGTATTACACAGAATTATCAAAACTTGGCAATTATTTGAAGGAGAAGAAAACCAGAAGAAGCGTTGGAAATTGAGAAAAAATTTTGGGGGAGACAAAGAGCTAGTTAGTAGTTAGTATTTTCTGAGAGAAACTTTTATTGAATTTTTTTGTGTAGCATGCCGATTTCTCCCACTTGAGGATCATGCCGATTTCTCCAATTTCTCCTAATAAAATTTTCATGGGGACTGAGTCTTGAAGAACTGAATCACAATGGGTAAAAAAAAGGAAAACGAAAATAGAGGTCTGAATTTTGACACAGATCTTGATGAATTCTGGCACAAAATGAGTCACAAAGGGTTGTTCCGCTAGGATTTACTCTTTCGAATTTGATCGTACAGGAGTTGGGAGGTGTGTTTTTGAGCCGTGTAAGTTGAAAATCTGTGACATTGCGATCGGATCGGGTTCGCCATGTCACGGTGTGTAGAGTGGGTGTTTTAGACCGGCCTAAGCTTAGATTTATTCTATAATTATGGCCTCTCCTCTAGGCGTACCATGGGTATATAATTGTGATATTTGTTTTGAATGCACTCACTTTGAAGATAAAGGGGTTTTTTTGCTGCTTGACTAAGCACAATCCCATCATAAGATGGTTTTTGTGGTTTTTTATGCTATTTTGGTTATGTTTACACCAAAGTCTTTAAATTATTATTGTAATGAAATAAAACAACAGTACTATTATTTTTTAGATTGTTTTGTTAGTATTCTTTAATTGAATTGTGTTTACATACTAGTATAGATATATTGCTTATTGAGTAGTAGGACTTATCAATTTAATTCTTTTTTTTTTTTTTTCAGATAATTTTGATGGTTGTGACTGTTAAAATAGATGGTAAGTCACAAGATTACAAGAGAAATGTGAGATAAAGTGCCAGATAAGATAAGTAGATTTGTCAGATTTCAGTGAGTATTATTCATGTCGAGTTTGCTAAAAGGATTTTTAAGTCCTTTAATTTTGGAAGATTATGTATTTAAACTTTCATATTTATAAATTTCAAATTAAGAGGTTCACCAAAACCTGAGTGTGACAGTATTCATTTTATTATAGAACCTGTTTTTTGCTGTAAAAAAAGAAAGAGAATATATTTCTTTAAACCAATAAAAAAAGAAGTTAGATAAAAACTTCGCACGCTTGTAAAAGATATACTGCTCGGAACACATACTGCAATTTTCGGGCCTAAATATTTGGGCCGAGAAATAGTCTACTTTGGTTGATACATTTGCCGTGATCAATAGGATAATAATAGGATTAGGCAAACGATAAACACATAATACTTTTTATAAAATATTTTATAATTATGTTTTAAAATAAGCGGTCTCATTGTAAACCACTATATATTTTATAAAAATACCCTCATTTTACATCATGTGCCGTAAGATGAGGATATTTTTGTAAGATGATAATATTTTTGTAAAGTATTGATACACACACCACAACATATTTTTTAACAATATTATAAGATGACGATACATTACATATTATTGTGAAATGTGTTGTAAAAATATTGTGTATAAATCATTTTTCATCTTTTAACATCTTAATCATTAAGAAAAATTAAAAAAATATATATTTTAATTAATAGTTACTTCCTTAATCTACTACTTATCTATTTTTCTAACCATCTTCTAAGGTTTTAGAGAGAGTGACTTTTTCTTCTCTCTAGAAAACTTAATTTCAATGATTGAAGTTGCTAGAGAGGAGGGTGGCAGCCACAGCTTCTTCTCATTTCCTTTTTTGTAATATATATACACTTTCAAGGTAATATTTTTGTCCTTCTCCCTCATCTAGTTTGGTTTTTGTCAGATCTGTTACTTTCTAGCAACTATCTACCTATACGCGTCCCACCAATCCATCCAACAACGGCTAAACTATTGGGATAAAGCGACATCGCCAAAAAGATCGACGTGTGGCCCTCAAGCATGGCTTGTTATTGCGTGTGATCTTCATGCGCTATCGCACGTTGACACCTTCGACAGCTATACGAGTTGTACCAGCAGCAGTGGTCTATTGTTTGCAATATTTTACAAACATCTTATTTTTATTTTTTAAAACAGTGTCTTCTTTGTAAGACTTGGATAAAAATTAAGAAATTGATTGTTAAAACTCATTTTTTTTTCTCTTTTTTCACCATTTTGCATTGTTGTTATTTTTTTAGGATGTAGTTGAGAAACTCTACCCCTTTCTCAAGTATCTTTTCAAATTTTAATGAACTCTACTTGCTTGCTTATAAAAAAAAAAATCACTTCTTTAATTATAAAATCAAAAACAAAAAACAAAAAATAAAAAAGAAAAAAAAAAGAAAAAGAAATAAATCGTAGAAAAATAATAAATTAGTCATAATTACCCAATCAATATACAGCAATATTCCTAAGCTTTGGTGTCACCAGCTAATTCTTGTTTGTTTTAGTTGTGACGTAAGAGCATACATAGGCAGAAAGGGAAGGGTAAAGACACGTTTCCCATGCCATGAATTCAGTACTGTTCTTATCTTCTTTCCATTAAGATACAGAGCATCAAATTGAAATGGGTAGTTGGGACTCAAGCACGGTACGCTGCCAGCACCCAACCCAGTTAATGAGGGGGGGAAAGAAAAGCAGGGCTGTCCTCAAACTTCTTGAGGCTGAAAATAATGTAAGCATCAAATAACCTGTCTTGACTACTGAAAGGAACATTTAAGAACATTCTACACAACAATCTCACCTTCTACATTATGTTATCCTTGATGCATTAATTATCATGTACTCTATGGAATAGTGTTAGCATGAGTCCCATCGGCTAAAAGACAGCATAAAAGAACCATCCATTTTTTTTTCTCCCTACAAAGCTACTGTTAGTATAAATTGCATTTTTCTTTTTCTTTTTCTTTCAAATATATTTTAAGCATCGACAAGTAAGAAAAAAATATCATAATTTTATTAATATTCACTTCTTTATTCATTAAAAAAAAATATTAAAATATCCAAACCATACATTGAATGCAAAAACATAAGGCTAATTATCACTTTCCATATCGATTAATAAGCTGGTAAATACGACTTTAAGATTGAATGCCCACACCTAGTTTCCTTATTTCTTCGATTAACAATGCAATGCCAAGGAATGAAGATCCGCCCTTTTCTGTTGCTTCCCTAGCCATCTCTGCAAGCTTTCTTACTCGTTCTCTTCTCTCTTCCATTTCTTTTCCTTCAGCCATTATCTTTTGTATAGCTTCCCTAACTTTCTCCCTCTTTACCAAGGCTCCACCACCCTCCCCCACTGGGACAGCTATTTCATTCCCAACTCTCTCACCAATCTTCAAAACTTGCACTACCAACTTCTCATTAAAAAACTGATCAGCAAAAAGAGGCCACGTCACCATTGGCACGCCAGCACAAACCGCTTCTAGCGTTGAATTCCAGCCGCAATGCGTCAAAAACCCTCCGATTGCAGGGTGTGACAATATCAGTACTTGAGGAGCCCAGCCTCTGATCAAGAGCCCTCTCCCTTTCGTTCTCTCTTCAAAACCATTCTCTGATATCCACTTCTCCAACTCTTCTTTTCCATTATTATCTCCTCTAATGACCCACAGAAATGGCTTGTTGCAAGCTTCCAAGCCTAGACCAAGCTCTATTAGTTGTAATGGTGTGAGGCGGCAAAGGCTTCCAAAACAAGCATAAACAACTGAGTTTTCAGGCCACGAATCAAGCCATTTCAAGCACTTGTTTTCATCGATGGAGGATTTGTTTCCTCTCCGAGCCTTCTCCATGTCTGTCTTGTTGGATAGTGAAACCGGGCCAATACACCAAACTTTATTATCTCCTCTTGCCTTGCGATACTCCTTAACATATGCTGACTCCAACTCCTCAAAACTGTTGATCACTATTCCATAAGCTTTTTCTTCAGATGCTCTTATCTTTGCATGAAGATCTTTAAAATCTTGCATGGAGGGATTGAAACTCGATGGTAGTTGTGCTGTAGTTAACTCAATTCTTTCAGGTAAACCTGGCACTACAAAGGGCTCTGAATCGGAGGCACTCATGTGGGCCTGAGATGCGTTCAAACTATGACAGCACAAGAGATTGAAACAACTTGTACCATCAAACAAAAGTCTTGGTATGTTAAACTTTTCGGCAACGTCAGATGTCCAAGGAAGATTCTTGTCGGCCAATATGCAGCTTGGACTCGGGTCCATGTCTTCAAGTAATTCTTCCACCGGTTGTTGCAGTTTATTAACAGCAGAAAAGAAGTTCCCAAACAATCCGCGTGAAGGGATTGCGTCGATACTTTCACATCCCTCCGGCAAGCCCACCTCATGGAGTTGCAACCGGAGCTGGACAAGTCGGATTGGGAGCCCGGACTCAATGGCACGGCCGATGATCGGCTTGATTCGGATGGCATTTAAGGTTGTCGTGATAATGGAGATGATAACACCACGTTGTGCCATCAGCCTAGCCATGTCAGCCATGGGAATAATGTGTCCCGGACACATCAACGGTATCATCACAAAGTGAAGATGGTGGTCGGCGCCTGAATATTGTTGTGCCATTGCAGTATTCGGATAACCGGTGGAATTGAAAATGAAGCAAATTATAACTTTAGAAGGTTCAAATCTTGTGCGAATACGATATGTGTCGTGGCTCTTCCTGCACATATATACAGTACTTATCAGTGCGCTAACTTCGATAAGTTCTATGCAATTTATGGCATATATGTGACCAACTGTCCCGTGCGTATAAATATTTTGTGGGCCCTCGTGTTTTGGATAGAATTGGGTTGGTTTGGATTGAGAGATAGATTAATTTATTATATTTTAAATTTATTATTATACATATATATTTTTAAATTTTTATATAAAATATATATTTTTAATTTTAATACAATTTTTTTTTTAAAAATTTAATTTAATTTTTTAAAATCTTAAAATAATAATATTAAAAAAATAATATTTTATTTAACTTTCAAAATTTATCTTAACTCATTTTAATTCATATTAATTCATATTATTTTAACTTTAAATTTAAATTAACCCTTACATGTAACCACTGATCTGTAGGTTTGAGGAAAATAAAAATTTTGTTAAGTTATTTTGATATTTTATTTTAATTTTTTAATTTTAATTTTTTTGTTTCATAGTTAAAAAATTAATCATTTAACATTTTTTATATTTAAAAAAAATTAAAATGATAATTGTTTTGAGTTTATTCTTCTTAAAATAATTAAAATTTTCTATTCATTATTCATATATCAAATATTTATAAAATTAAAAAAAATAAATAAAAAACGCATAGTGTGTGGAAGGTTGGATAGATTTTCTTAAAAATTTATTTTATTTTATTTAATGATTAAGAAAATATTTTTTAATAAGATTATGATTTTATTATTTTTTAAAAATATGTAAAAGTATTAGAAAAATACATATAAAAAGAGTAAAAGAATAAAAATATGTATTTTAGAACTCTTTTCTAAAGAGTGATGCTCCGATCCGGATGGGTGTCAAAATCGGTTTTGCATCAACTAATTAAAAATAGCCACGTAGACCCCCATAACTACTAAAGATGGATCCACATGTGCCAAAGTCTCTCTCCTTCATCCCTCCCAGCATCGCAAAACCCATTCTCCATCTCCCGCCAGGGGCTCTGTTCGTTGAGGGCGGCTTCTTCTCCATCTCTGTTCAGTGAGATAAGTGTACATAGAAATTAAAACCTTGGATATTGAGAACCTTTTATGGGCTTTTATCCCTTCACAAGATTCTTCTCTCTCTAAAAAATTGTCTACTTTTCCTTCAGTGATATATATTGGCTGGACGGGACCGATGTTTGTTTGCTGAGAAAACGGAAGAAAATAATTTTTTAAAAATAATTTTTTGAGAGGAATTATTTGAGAGTGGAGAATTTAACTGCAAATTAGATTAATGGCTTACTGGGCTGAACTGGATAAAACTTGGGGAATACAAGTCTTTGTTTTTGTTTTCTTTACCTTCCCGAAATTTCTAAGCGACCAAACATGGGGCAACTGGAGGTGGGACTACGTAAGTTTAGATTTCACCGTTTGTCTACTGTTTTTAGTTTTCTTTGGTGTTGAATTTGCAGGAAAAAATGCTAATTCGAATAGCAAATCTGGGTCTGGGTCCAAATCTAGAAGCTTTGATCGGGGCAAATTTTCTGCTTCTAGAATGGAGTTCTGCAAATCGAGGGAAGAAGCAATGATCGGGTGGATGCGCAATCAAACTTTCTTTTTCTCGAATATCCACGTGGCACTATATTATAAAATTGGTGTAAAATTCAATTTTCAACCTTCTATTCGGATGTATTGTCACGTGGACATTCTAGAAAAATGGTATACTAATCAATGTTCTTTTTCTCCAATATTTGTATCTGAAAATTATAGTATACATATGAGGTTTCAATGTTTAGAGAGCACATCATGAAAACCTCTGAAATAAATTGCAGTGAACTTGACGTTGCTTATCAAAATAATTATATTAACCAGATTAATCATTCTACTACTTTGAATTTTTCTAACATTAACTGAGAATACAGAGATCATATATGATCAAAACCGTACATGGAAGAGGAGATCAAAGGATTCAAAGTTTAAGAGCATTCTCATTAGTTTGGCTATATCTAAAATTTGGATAATTTATACTAAAAATACTTCACATTAGATTGGCTATATTTAAAATATTTAAATTTCATTTAAAATGCTTAACTAAATATAGAAGACTAGAATAGATTCTTCAAACATTAAAATATTAGTTTCTCACTCCAATCAAATATAAAAAATTGGTTTCTCACTCTCAAATATTAAATTTATTAATTTAATAATATTTCATTATTATATAGATTATGAATAGTTAATCCAATATAAAAATTGAATTTAAATGAAAAAAGCAAATACAAAAAAATGTCATATTAGTTAAATTTTAAAAATGAATTTAACTAATTCAATGAAATGCTCTAAGGGCAGATTTGGATGTCAAAACATTTTCAAATATTTTCCATAATTTTCTTACGAATAGAAGTTATCTTTATCCAAACATATTTTGAAATTATCTGAGAAGTTTTTGTTCGACCACATCGATCATCGTTTGCAAGGATTATTTGTATGAATGGACCGCACAAAAAAAAAAAAAAAGTGAAAGGACATTAACATAAAAAAAAAATGAAAGAATATTTTTGTGAGTTTATAAATATAATATATAAATAAAAATAATTTTTAAAAATTTTAATATAATTTTTTTTTTATAAATAAAATCCATTACACAAAATTATTTTTTAAAGATTTTAAAAATTATTTAAATTATTTTCTTATAATAATTTTATTTATCATTATAATATATAAATAAAATAATCATATCACCTTTTATTATCTATAATTTATTAATAGGACCCATATCTTTAATATCTTCTTATTAAAAAAGTCAACATATTTCATACATTTAAATAACTCAAATTATTATTAATAAAATCCACAAATTCACTCTAATCTCTATTTAAATTATTCTAATTATTCTCAATATTTTTAAAGATTTTTTGACTTTCAAATGCAATCTAAGACCGGTGAAATAAACATCTCGCCCATAAAATAAAAATAAAAACAAACATCTGTTATAATTAATTATGCAGGACGTGATTTGGATAAATATTAAATAGTACATGATGGAAGAGAAAAAGTATCCAACTATGACTATGTATCCAAGTGCCAAGTGGGCATCCGCTTGAAAGTAAAATCGAAATGGTAAAGGCATGATCTGGACGGTCCTCATGACCAAGCTGCATGCATCTTCATTATTATTTGACAGAACATTTAGGTTCTGATGATCCATGAGCTTCCAGGCTGTGAACAGCTGATATCACAGAATTCCAGCTGAGCAATGTTTTCGCACGCATCTCAAAATCAGCTTCCATCTTATGAAAATTGGATATATGCATGGCTATATATCCAAGTGCCAAGTGGGCATAGTCTTTCAGCCTAGTTTGAATTCAAATTTATTTTTATTTTATTATTATATTTTTATAATTTTTTTTATACAAAATATAAATTTCTATATACCTTTTTAAAATCTCAATATACATTTTTCAAATTCTAATACACATTTTTTAAATCTTAATACACATTTTTCAAATTCTAAAATAATAAAAATATTAAAAGATAAACTAAATTTATCTTAACTTATCTCATTTTCGAATCCAAACAAGACCTAAATTAAGCTGAACTTGTACCTACCAATCCAGAGAGCTTCGCGCCAACTCCCTCCACCTCTCACTTATTTGCTTCTTTCTTTTTTTGGGTTTTTGGTTTTATTTTGTGCCTTTCTCTTTTCTTCATTTTATTTTGTATTTTTTCGTTTCCTCTCGCCCCTCATCTCTTTCTCTCTCTTGTTTTCGTTTGTTCCTTTCTTTACTTTTGTTCTTTTTCTAATTTGTGGGTTTTAGGAACTCCGGCTCGTTTTTGAGCATTTGGAGTGTCGATAGTGAATGACAAACTGAAGCCGACGTTTAGGACACCAAACGCGTCCCATCGCAGACTTTCCAAGCTGCCGATCTCTCAGCCGGGAGAAGAATCATATCGAATAAAGCAGCGTGTGAGCCACACACACTCTCAAAGTGGGAGTTTGATTTCCACGCGCCATTCCCAGGGTTGACATTCTGCTGCCACGTACGACGTTGTAGGGATTAGAGCCTCTGGTCGCTTTGTACCTGACCATCCGCTATTCTCAAAGGGCAGCATGGGTACCCCACGCGCCACTCATAGTTAGTATTCCTATGTGTCTTTAAATTTTCTCTAAGATTGAAAATTGGATCTAAGTCTTATGAAGTGTTTCGGTTTTCCAATATGTTTTTAATTTTTGTTTTGTAATTCTTAGTATAATAATAAAAAATAAAAAAATAATTTGTCTTTAAGACCTTTAGTTAATAGAGTTTTTCCCCTTGAACTTTTATTCGAAGCATGTGTTTTCCCGTCCCGTCTTAAAACGGGATAGGCATTATTTTTAACTCAGTCTTGGATAGCATTAGGCTGTTTTTCAAACGGTGATATCTAGAGTTTTGCAATATTAGATTATATCGATTACTTTTAGTGCATTAGAGAGCTATAAATTATCGATAGTTTGCTTGTAATATTTGTTTTAAATCTAATTGTAATGCTGTTATTAATTAATGCATCTCTAATTCAAAACCATGGATTAATGCAAGCCCAGTGCATCCAACATCTTCATCTTTAATTGTTGAATATTAAAACAGTTCACCATAAAAAATTATATCTTTCCTTTCTTAGCATGGGTACTTAGTATTTTTTTTTTGTTATTAAAAGAAGATAGTAATCCAATTTTATTGATTAAACCCTCACTTATAACATATGATCAAATACCTTATACATGCAAAGGGGAGCAATGTGGTTACAAAAATCCCAAAATCAGGCTCCTATAAAAACTATAATCCGTAATTAGTACCTTGATAAAAACTAGTTACAAATAAGAAAGAAAGAAAAGAAATTAATGATGCAATATGGGAGTTCATGTACGATCTAAAGAAAAGATACTAGTCATGTGGTCGGGTAATTTATAAAGGGAGGAGAAGCTTACCGTATTGCCCATTGCAGCAAATGAAGCAAGGCTATCAACTAAGGCATTGCCTTCTCTACATATATGGTATATATCAAATTGGAAAGCACTTTTAAAATGAAGAATGTCATCCCAAATATTGAAATAGGCGTAAGGGAGCAACAAACTATTCTTAAACCAATTGACAATAAGAAGAGAGTCCGAGTCCACAATGAGATAAGGAATTCTCAATTGATAACATATGGTAATTAAACCCAACTTCAGAGCAGAAAATTTAGCATAAACATTTGTATCAACGCTCAAAAATGATAAAAATCCAAAACATAAAGGAAACATCATGGAAACGTAAAACTTCCCCAATATTAGTAGGACTAGGCCGGTTGCCTTTGGAGGTGCAATTTATGTATAACTTAAAACTACCAAGGCGTGGACGAATCCATTTGACTAAAATAGGTTTTTTGGATCTTATAGTGAGGATAGAGAGATGGAAGGTGTCCAATATGGTAACACTAGAGCTGGACATAATAGCTTTCGAGTTGAGAAAAAAATCGAGATCTATCAACTATGTTTTAACCATGTAGATAACTAGAGATTGTTGATATGGGTGCTATCAAACGTGGTTTAATTTATTCTTGGCAAGTCAAATCTCCTAAAAGATGAAGCAAGAATAAAAGGCAATTTGGTGGTGTTGAGTATTGCCTTGAAAGTAATAGCACTAGTGAATGGCATGCCTTTACCAGTTAGGGAAAGAAGTGCAAGAATAGCTAAATATATTTTAAAACTAACACCAAACAGTCTTGCTAAGAGAGCAGTTAGAAAATAAATGAGAAATAATTTCCAAAGAACCAACAACATTACAGTTGCATTTATAAGCAATAGAGATACCACAATCCTTAATATTGTCATGATCTAGGGGAAGCAATAGAGATACCACAATGCTGAATATTGTCATGATCTAGGGGATCAGTACCATTGTGTCAAAGTTTCTAAACAAAAATGGAGATTTTTAAGGGAATAACTTTGTTCCAAATGAAGGAGGAAACAATAAATATGGGAGATGCCTCCCTGAGGAAGTTCCATGTCGATTTGGTGGAGAAGAGACCATTTGTACAATGTTTCCAAATTTTAATGTCTGAGCCAAATTTGAGCAATATGAAAAACTGTCTAAGTTCATGTAAGAGAGAATGGTCACCCAAACTAAGAATCACATCTCAGCTCCACCTAGAAGGAGTATGTAAATGTTTGATTTACAAATTTGGGAAAGAAACACGAAAATCTTTCTAAAAAGAGAAACAATATCGAACCAGTTTTCATATCAAAAGTCTATAGCAACCTCACGAATTCTCCAGACTCTCTTGATGAATAATATGAATGAATTTGTGAATGACTTTTCATGTGCCGGAGTGATAAGGTTTGGCCACAATGTGAGAATGAGAAAAATTGTTAGGCATATACTTGTGGTGTAAGAAATTATCCCAAAGGAAATCAAGTCTAAAATAATTCCCAACAAGTTTGCATCAAGAGTGTTGGGAACTAATTAAAAAATTCTACGAATACCAACACCACCTTCAGGTAGAGGGCAAGAAATGTGAGACCAAGAGACCCATTTTTTCTTAAACTGACCATCTACCTCCCCCTATAAGAATGTGGTGATAGCCTTACGAATGACTTCAATCACTTTCCATGATTGCTATGCCTCTACATTTCATATAAGAACAGACTTCATTAAGATATAATTTGAGTTTTTGTGTTTGGGACAATACTTCTTAGGTAATGCTGCAATGTAATGTCTAAATTACATTACTTATATTTCAAAATGACTAGTTATTGACACAATTGAAATTTTATTAAAACTTTATAAAGAGAAAAAACTTCTTATTTTCAACTAATATGAGATTTCATTCACCACCTACTCTTATCCTTATTATGGGACTATCACAATTTATCCCTTTAAATTCCTGACGCCTTCGTCGGGCCTATATGTTGTAGGTGGCACGACTTAAGTCTTGCATTTATAGTTGTGATAGGTTCTGATATTATTTTTAACGTCTCAATAGAAGAGCCAAATCATATGGCTTATATTCCAAAAGGAGTAGTCAATGATATAATTGGAATCCTATTGAAATTTTATAAAGAGAAATAATTTCTCATCCCCAAGTAACGTGAGATCCTATTCACTACCTACCTTTATTCTTATAATTAGAGTATCACAATCTATTCCCTTAAATTTTTGACATCCTCATTGGACCGGTCTGTTATAGGTAGTTCAACTCAAGTCCCACATTTCTGATTGTGATAGGCTATGATACTATTTACAAATCTCTAATGAAAGGTCCAAATCACAAGGCTTATACTCCAAAATGACTAATTAATGATACAATTGAATCCTTATTAGAATCTTATAAAGAGTAAAAATTTCTCATTCTCAAACAATGTGAGATCTCATTTACTGCTTACCTTTATCCTTATTGTTGGGGGTATCACATGTTATGCGTGTTACATGTTTATCTTTCTTTCTAGAAGCAGTCACCATGACTTTTCAAACCGACAAATGAACTTTTGAAGGTTGTGGCTCTTCTTTTATAATGGCTATACTAGAGTCTAGATTAAGAGCATTAACAAGCATATCAAAGGAGTTAAATATGAGTATCTCCTCAATAGGCTCATTTCCATCAAGGATTTGGTTTGTAACATCTTTAAAGTCCCGATTTTCAAGAAACTTTTCAGACCTTGCATTCAATAGAGGTAAATAGGGATTTAGCCCCAGATTAACCTCGACAATGAGTTAACATGGTGATCAATTTGAGGGTCTGAAACAAGCTGGTTCTCAAGAATGTTATCATTATTATAAATAGATTGGGCCTCTTTGGGATTCAAATAGAGCTAGGCTAGGGTTGTTTAGTCTCAAGAATGGCCTCTGTTTGGGATCCATTTTTTCTTCTGTGATAGGTGTCCCTGAGAATCAACTACTAAATTCTATTTGGTTCCTTGCCTAATCACTTTCTACAGTTTTCATGAGCAACAATATGCCCTTGAAGTCGACAAAAACTTGGGAAAAGTTTGTACTCAAGTTTTGCAAAAAGCTATTGTCACCAGTATCAATTCAAATCACATCCTCTCTTTGGACAGAGAGGATTTCAATGCACATTCTTGCAAATGAAGGATGGGTAAGTGTAAGTGATGAGAATGAAAAATATCACATTTCTCTCCCTTAATGCTTAATGTTTTATACTTATTTGGTGCCTAAATGTACTAATTATTCTTATATTTTGATTTAGGATGCAAATTGAGGTATTAAATGCAAAACAAAGCTAATTGGGCGATTTTGAACAGTTTTGACATTTTTTCATAATCTAGGTATAACTCTTGCTTTCGAGCTATGATTGAGATGATTCAAAATTATATGGAATTCCAAGAAAAATATCTAAAACTTTCATGTTTTAATTTTGGGAGATATTAGCTGAATCACAGTCAAAATTAGGCTTGAAGTTATCGCACCTACATTGCTGATGTTTCGGAACGTGCATTAGTTTGCAATTCAAATATCCAGATCTTACGCGAGGTATTTTTGAAAGTTTTCAAGACCTGAATAGAATATAATGAAGGAGATTTAAAGACGTAAGAATCTTACCTTCTAGTATACACGTGTATGGAAATACATGAAAGATAATTCAAAATTTAAAATAACTCTATCTCATCTAAATCTTATCAAGAGAATTACATGCAAGGGAGGAGACTTGATTTTTTGAATTAGGGCAGCCTATCAAATGTGAGAGAGGCATATCTCTTCCTCTTTTCATATTCTTACCTTCTCCTTTTAGTTTTCATCATGACCCTGCATGACTAAACTTTCATAATTGGTCTAAAGAAACGGAAACCTAGGAATCGATAAAACTGTGAGATCTAATTTGTTTTTATTATTCAATTTATGCTTTGAGTTTCGGATGTTCTTCTATGCCTATTTTCATGATTATCTCATTTAATTATTAGGGGGCCTACTAGTTTATTATTTGTTGACTAGGTTAGATATCAAATGTGAGGACCCATAATTTTATTCCCTTTGTAATTTACTATTTTAATATTAAATATGTATTGTCAATATAAATATTAGATGTTATGAGTTGGTTGATATTAATATTATTTTATTGTAATGCTTGCATTAAATCTCTTTATTTTATTATGTTGGTATTTAAATTAAAGTGTTAACATTTAGTTTATTTTAATTTGATGGGTTTTAATTAATTGGTTTTAGGTGACATTTTGATTTGGGCTTATATATATATATTTATAATTTTAGATTTGGATTTTAGTTTTGATGTGATGGTTTTATTGACCCCAACCCTTTTTATTCTTAAGCTCGTCCCTTCATTTGTCTCAAACGTTGTCGTTTGAGTTGGAAAATTTGTGAGACCAGGCCGCTTTAATTTCCTTCATGTGTCGGCTTCTTTAAAGCATCCTCATTTGTCTCATCAAAATAAATCATCAAATTTTGATGAGATCAATATGGATGCTTTTAGTGGTGATAAAACGTCAATGTTTAAATTATTGTTTTAAGTGTTTTTTAGCCTTTTATTTTCGCACGACGCTACTGCCCTTCATTCTTCTTCTTCGGTTTCTTCTTCTTCTTCTTCTCTGTATACTCGTGAACCAGTCTGAATATTTGCAGCTTTCCTTCAGCTCAATTCACACACGTGTTGCTCTATAAAATGCCTAGTATTCTGATGAGTTTTTCCCCTCTTATTTCGAAGTTGATCCATGCTTCACGTGCCGGTATATTCTCTTCAGACTAGCGAGTTACCCACCGTTTCTACCCCTGATTCCTTTTGATTCTCATTTGAAAAAAGTGAGATTCTCTTCTATAGAATCTCGTGGTTGTCTTTGCTCAACTTTGGTAGTGTTTCCTATGATTTTTTCCCACCCAAAAACTTAAGCTTTTCAGCCTATAAATGGCCATCGACCTTTGCTGAAAAACTCACACCGAAAACCACTCTCAGGCAGTGTTCTACCCTTCATTTGTGTTGACTTCGAGTTCTCTTTTTCCCGCAACTCAGACTTGAGTTTTTGTCCTCTTCAGATACTAGTAATCTGAATTGATTAATTTATTTAAGTATTTTTTTTTAAATTTATTTATGTGGGTTATTTATTCATGTTTAATTGTTTTAAATACTTGTTCATAATAATTGTTGTTAATTGTGGTGTTTTATATATGTGATTTTATTTACGTTTAATTTTAATTGATTTAGTTATTTTTGGTAGTACGTTGGGCGCTATGATAGCAACGTGTTAGCTGGTGGAGGCACGAGATTGCCTTTTGGCATTTTCACCATCTTCGGAAATTGTATCAAGCTTATAGTAAGTACTTTCAAATAAAATTTGAGATTTAAATATATTTTACATTAACAAATATTTGGTTTTGGTTGGTTCTACCGGACCGAGTCTAAGGAGTTTGGGAGTTAGTTGGATTAGAGAACGGAGTCTTTATTGTGTGATTATTTGATATTTGGACCATGTTATCTTGCAAGATATTGAAAGGAAACTTATTAGAAAATAAGAATTTATCTTAGATAGCTATGGGTGGAAGAATAGCTAAAATCATATAATGTTTAGATTATAAAAGAAAGTGAAAAATGGAAGTTAAAGGATTTCGATCTTGGTGTTTATTTTTGGGACTATTTCAGGTTTTGTCATCTAAATTATTGATATGTTGATTATTTTGTGATATTAAAATATTGTATAACTTCTATGAAGATATATAGGTTTACCTATGTATAGAATGATGAAAGAAAAATATTGAATACAAGAAATATTTGAAGAACATTGAAGGATAGTGGTTTTGGAAGCAAATAAATAAATAAATATTTTAGAAGATCAACTTATAAGCATGAGTATGATGATAATTTGACTTCATGAATGATTAAGAGTTAAATATTAAAATAAGATTTAATCTTAGAATAGGGGTTGACAAGTGAGTGGTGAGACTAAGAAACCATGAGGGTTCAATCAAGCTTCTTAATGGTTGGATGATGGATTTAATTTTTTTTTCTATGAGATAGATGAATTGATAAAGGGAAATACAAGAAGAAAAGTTAAGCTTTGAGAACCATGGAGTGTTTCAGTCTTAACCTTTTTAGGTTATGTTTATCTTTAGGTTATTCTTTTGGTTATTGAATAAATATAGTTTTCTTGAAAATGATTAGGTTAATAAATGTACAAATTATGATTTAGAACCCTCACGTGTGTTTCGATTATATTCTGGTGGAATATAGATGTTTTGATTTTTTTTTTGGTTAAATAAACTTATTATTCTCGAAATATAGTTAAGGTTGCATGGTGTGACATAACCAAGATATGATTTGGAGATGAATGTTTCATATAACTCATGAATTACATGCTTCGCATGAAAGTCACATGTCACATGCATGCTTACTTAAGTGATAAGTTACATGTTCTTTGGATCATCATAATCATGTATTCAAAGCTTGTGAGATGTTCCTTTAGCAGAGAATACGTCATATTCACACTGAAGTGAATACGTCATAATCACACTCAGTTGGACATATTCCTTTGCGGTTGACTAGTCTTTCATATCATACTTATCATATTAAATACATCACGACTCCCTTATGCACCGTATGTTTTCTGCTGGTTACTGCATCACACTGAGATGAATATGTTATAATCATAATCATAATCATTATGGCATGTCATTACACATTTACCGTCCATGGCACCCACCAGCATTAGGTGCGACCACACTCCGTGAATCTTTAAAAAGGAACCATTTGTGACTCGTCGACTGTTTTTCATCGACTTAGGGGTTACCACTCCATTCTTAAACACTCTAGAGTGGCCAGATGAGTTCACTTGGACGATACCCCGTCCCAGCTTTTAAGGTTCTTATGAAAACATCACAAATTTTGAATACATGATTATGATTATGATTATGACGTATTCACTTCAGTATAATGCAGTAACCAGCAGAGAACACAAGGTGTATAAGGGAGTCGTATTGTATCCAATATGACAAGTATGACAAGAAATACTAGCCAACCGCAAATGAATGTGGTTGACAATAAAGACTAGCCAACCACAAGTATTCAAAGCTTGTGAGATGTTCGGTAGTGGGTCATCCAACCGATATGTGTCCAACTTTTCAAGAGGAGCCCATTAAGTAAGTGAATGCGGCGGGTGGTTTTTTCTGGATAATCGCAAATGAATTATGATCTCTATTCGAGTACATATAATTTGGGATGAAGGGATTACCCCAATCTTAGTTATGTGAATCCACAAATAAATCAGTTTATGACTCAAAACCACCAAAATTTCCAGCAATATAAGCAGCCATACCCCCCTTAAACAACAGGGTCAGACTTATAATTCTGGTATGTCTTTAAAAGATATTGTTAAGTCTCTTGCCACTAATATTTTACAATTTTAACAAGTGACAAAACAATTTCAACAAGAGGCGAGAGCCAATATTCAAAGTTTGAAAAATCAGATGGGCCAGAAGGCAACCACAATTAGTCAGCTAGAGGTGCAAAGTTAAGGAAAATTACTCTCTAAAATGATAGTAAATAATACAAAATAAAATGCAAGTGCAATCGTTTTGAGAAGTGATAAAGAGATTGAAATTCTGGCAAAGGTAGCCCTTGCATCTTTGGAGCAAGAAAAGGAAAACAACGTTGTTGCAAACAGGAACATTCCTAGTGATGATGACGAACCTGAGCATAAGTTTTCGCCTCTTTCTAATTATAAATCAGTACCTCATTTTCCTAAGGCCTTAGTAGAATATAAAAAAGATGAGCAAAATAAAGATTTATATGAGACTTCTTATAGATGTGAGATAAATATTCAACTTTTAGATGCTATTAAATAAGTACCTCATTATGCTAAATTTATGAAAGAATTGTATACAATTAAGAGAAAAAAAAAAATTTAAAGGATGTGAGAAGGTGAGAGTAGGGGAGAATGTTTTTGCAGTTATTCAAATAAAACTCCATGTGAAGTGCAAACATTCAGATATGTTTACTATTCTTTGTACAATAGGTAACACTAGATATGAGAAGACCATGATAGATTTAGAAGTTTCTATCAATGTCATGCCATATTTTATATATGCTTCTTTGAAATTTGGACCTTTGAATAAAACTGGTGTTGTGATTTAATTGGCTGATAGATCTAATGCCTATCCTAAGGGTGTAGTTGGTGATGTTCTTGTGCAAGTTAATGATTTGGTTTTTCCTACTGATTTCTATGTGCTTGATATGGAGAATGGTGATCAAAGTACTCATATTTTGTTAGGAAGACCATTTTTAAAGATATCCAAGACTAAGATATATGTTCATAGTAGTACACTCACCATGAAATTTGATGGTGAAATTGTTAAGTTTAACATCTATGATGCCATGACCTATCCTAATGATGATAATTCTGTTTATTCTATTGATATGATTGATTTTTTAGCATAGAAAGTTTTTGAACTTGATGGACAAGATGGATTGGAGTTGCCACTAGTAAGCATCTTGAAAAAGAATATGAAGAAGAAAGCCTTGCGTCAAGCCAATGACAATAAACAAAGGTGCTGTTTGTGAGGCAACCCAACGGAGTTCATTTTTTTTTTTAATGTTATTCTTGCATTTTCTTTGCATTTAATCTTACATTGGGGACAATGAAGTTTCAAGTGTGGGGGAAGGGATTTCGATTGTGTTTTAATTTTTTTAAATCTTGAAAAAAAAAGTTTTGCTTTTTGTGTTTGTGGTTTTCAATGATTTTTTATTGTGTTTGATATGATCAAGACTTAATTAAGCTTGAAAAAAATTCATAATATGATTGAATAAATAATCATTCAAATTAATTAGTTTAGTTATTTTTTTTTAAATGGTAGTGACTAAATTTGGTAGATAAAAGTTTGTGAGATTTTGAGCATTTAGATTGACACATTCATATCAGTCTCACTATTTTCTTTCTTGTGAGATATTCTTTCATGGATTTATTTCTTTAAAACTTGCTTTGATTCTCTTCGAGGGCACATTGATACATGCATACATGAATATGATTAAGGTCTTTTTTGTTATAAGCTATTTACCTTGTAATTAATTTTTCCCTTTGTTGAACCCTTTTGAGTTTTATTAATTTTGTTTTGTTTGTTGTGAACCTACGTCGTTACAAGTTTTAAACTTGAAAAATAATGCCTTTACCCAAGCCGTAGAGCTAGTGGAACATTATTCTCATGATGATATGTATGGGTGTGCAAGAAATAAGTGTGGAGGTGTCTGCATTGTTGATGCAGTTTTGGTGAATTTTTTTTTTAAAAAAAAAAAAGAAAAAAAGAAAAGAAAAGAAGAAGAGGAAGTGATGAAGGAAATTACTTTTGATAGTACAAACTATCCATGTTTATAATTCCTCTTAAAATTCCAATAAAGGGGTCTATTTACATGTGATATATATAACGTGTAAGCTGTTGCGAAGGATCGTTCTCTACTACAAATGATAAGTGTTCCTTTTAAATGATCTCTTTGTTAACGTAGGAGTTTTATATGGTTTAAGTGCTTTAAAGCCAAATTGAAGAAGTTGCTTAATGGAGTGATTGGTTATACATGTCTTATATATTCGAACTTGGGTTGATTCATTTTTGTTCCACTAGATTTTATGGCTTTTGAGCTATAGTCCAAAAGATTTTCCACCTTGACCCTAAACCTTGTTACAACCCTTGAAAAGTCCTTATAATTCATGTTATGCAAGTGATCTCAATGGTGAAAAATGAGAAGATATGCAAGCCTATGATAGATCATTTTCATTGGAATGAATTAAAACGAAACATATACCATTTAAATACATGAGAGTCGAGTGTTTATTTTTGCTCTACATATTTAGTTTACTTCATCTTTGAGTGAAAATTCTTACTAAGTGATTGTAAATTGTTTGTTCATGATATGTTATGAGTTTTAAATAGTTTGGTTGTTCTTTGTTGATGGCATTGTAACCTTGGTATTTTTGGGAAAGTGAGTAAGTGTAGGTAAATTTGGAGCCAAAGACTTTCCTAAGGGTTGGACCAAAGCTTTCAAATATGAAATAACATAGAAAATCAGAAGAGAAATCTCTAGTCCATTTTAAGAGCCTTCCATGATGTGAGAGTCTCTGATCTAGGCTTTCGACAAGTCTTCTGCAGATTGAAGTTTAACTAGTACATGACATGAATTGATCAATCCCATGATGGGGGGATTTAGAAGATTCAATTTTGAAGTGACATGAATGGCATCCATTCGCGAGTGTCCCTTTAAAAATTTTGCAAGTAGTGTGAATTGGAGATTGATTGCTGAACCTCCAAAGTAGTGAAATGGACTGATTGGGCAACTAATTGCTGAACCTCCAAAGTAGTGAAATGGATTGCTAGCTTCCCATTTTTACTTCGTGGTTGTTTGATTGGCAATGATGTCTCCAATTGGGGTCGAGGAGAGTTAATCTAGTAGGTTAGTACCAATGGCAATGTGACTCACTAAAAAATTAGTAGTACAAAAGCTATCCAAAGTGTAGGAGTTTGTCGTGTAATAATTAAGAATTAAATTTTTAAATCATGATCTCCTCAAGGAAAGTCATTTTAAATTAAACTCGTGAAAAATGGTACAAATATTTACAAAAATATATTGATCATGGACCAGATTCATATTTTTAGAATTTTGGATTTTAGAGTGCAAAAAAAAAAAAAAGATGCAAGACAATAATTAATAACTAAACTATACTCGCTAAATTAATTAATCAAGAAGAAATTCATTAAACTAATTTAATTAACAATGCATTAATATAAAATATGAAATTAAATACCTAATTATAAAGCAAGCAAAATAAAAGTATTAACCAATTAATAATCAAAACAGAAAATTAAATTAAAAATACCAAAATTTAATATGCTGAAAATAAAATATCCAAGTTAAATAATGCTAAATTAATAATCTCAACGAAATCTAATGTAAAACATAAATTGAGATTAAATAAAAATTAGATAATGAAAAGAGCAAGTAAGATGAATGGAGACGGAGATAATAAAGAGATAAAATCCCTTTATTGCATTCTTAAAAGCAAATGTGTGGCTCTATTTTTTTCTTTAAATGAACTGTATTCAATTCATTAATAACAAGCATTACAAATAGATCTAAAATATACATTATAAGTTAACTAAATGACAATCTGTAGCTCCCCAGTACACTTAAAGTGTCTGAAATATTCTAACCCTGACTATACACCTCTTCAGAATAAAGTTTGAGAGACAGCCCAGCTTCATCAAAAACAGAGTTACAAACACCAAAAAAAAACAACCAACACCACTACCTTTTAAAGACGGATAATGGGACAAACTCTAAGGACATAAAGTCTTAGTGACAATGTGTTTTTTATTTTTGATTTTTGTTTATTGTTTATTAGCTAAAAAGAACAACAAACAGAAATAAACTAAATGAGAGAAACCGGATCACATATACATGGATCCGTGTCTCAACCTTGGAGGAAACATAAGCCGGCCAGACAGGAGAAGTCGTGGCTGTGAGTGGTACGTGGATAGCACGCGCCACACCTGGAGGATGCCGGAGAGAGGAGGGCGATGCAACTGGAGGCTCTAGTCCTCACAGAAACACTCGTGGCAGCTGAAGGCCACCATAGGAGGAGGCGCATGGGGAGACAACATCCTCCCTTAGGATTGTGTGGCTCCTCACACGCGCCTCCGACCGGTGAGGAACCACCCCCGACTGAAAGATCGGGACCTTGCGAGGCCAATAGAGTGGCGTGTTGGGGCTGGATGCATGAGCAACTCTGGAGCACGGTCCGCTTGTCTGAATCGCCATTCTCCATTCGCCGTCTGCCGATGATCCACAGGGAAAACAAAAATGTCGATAGAACCCCTGCGTACCGAAACTAGAGAAAACAGAAGAAAAAGAAGAAAAAGAAATAAGGGGGAAGGTAGGGGACGGAAGGGGAGAAACGAGCAAAAACAAAGGACGGGAGAGAGAAAGGGGCGGAAGGCAAGGGGTGGGGCAGGAAGGGAGGGGAGCCAAGGCTCCCACCCCCTCTCGTGGTGCCAGGGTTTAGGAGAGGGGCTAGGGTTTGGTCGTGCAGAGTAGGGAGCGAGAGGGTTGGAAGAGCACTCGATAGACGTGTGGCTCTATTGAATTGAAGTGTGTGGCTACTATATTGAAATTGAAGGAAAACAGATTGCGTCGCATCTAGCCGAATAAATGGTGCGGCTATGGTAAAAGTGAAAACCTAAGTAAATTGCCTCAAGTGTTGAAGTCCAAATATATATATATATGGGTGGGGCCAAAGTGGTGCGGTTTTCCAAGTAACCGAATTGTGAATTGAGTAGTGATACATTTACATTTTATTCATCACTAGTTTATCACTCAAAGTCTATTTAATTTTTTGTTATTTTCTTATATGTATTTTTTTAACATTCTTAATCATTAAGAAAAAATATTAAAAAAATATAATTTTAATAATAATCACTTTCTTAATTATTAAGTAAAAGAAAATTGTTTAAAAAAATTAAAAATTAAAAAGAGTGATAAATTAGTGATAAATGAGATGTATGTATATTTTTCTTGTGGATTTCCCCAAGTGCGGTGCATCCAGTAAGGTTACCTACCAAAGTAGCAAAACTTGTTGTGCTTTTAATTAAACCTAGTAGGGGCCTTCTATTTTTCTGAAGTGAAGTGCGGTGCTCTAGTAAACTGAATGGGCCTCTCAAGTCCAAAACTGAATTTCGGCCCATGCGTAAAGAAACCCTGTAATGAAGTGCGGCGCTATATGTATATGTAGAGGGAAAATGATATACACATAATAAAAATACAACAAATATTAAATGAGAAGTAATTTTATAAAATACTATATTTATATCAAGTGTATTACAAAATTATCACTCATTTAATACTTTTTATGAAAGATATTGTATAATTATATTGCGTGTATATAAGTTCCCATATGTAAAGATGCTGCTCCCCGCTGTATGTGTAAAACTGAATGTATGTTCAAGTGTAGCTTGCTGTTCAATTCAAGAACCAGAAATAAAAAGTGGGGCCTCCTCTTGTGAAAATCCCCAAGCCTTGCTTCCATTTCTTCTTTTAACCTTTAATGCACACTGTTCACAAGTCAAACAAGAAAGCAAATACAGAGAAAGGCAACATCAAACCAGAGAACAATGGACTTCACCACCGATTGAATGGTAAAAGTCAACTGGGACATGGCAGTTAGAAAGGAGGACTTCAGAATTGCAGCGGGAGTGATGATTCGAGACTGTAAGGTTGAGGTCTTAACAACCTTGATGCAACCTCTTATCTTCTGTTCACAACAAGAAATTGCAGAAGCCAGGGTACTCTTAACAGCAGCAAAATTGTGCAGAGAATTAGAAATTGCAGGATGTTATTTTCGGTGGAGGCTCAAGTCAAGTGGTATATGCTATGAGATAAAACACAGAGCACAATGTGAATCTAAGTTATTTGGTGAAGGATACTAAGGCCACACTGCAAGGAATAAGGTGGAATATACAACACGAAAAGAGAGGCAAATGAGGCAGTACACTAGTTAGCAAAAAGGCGGTGTCTTCGAGTCATGAAATTACCGATATAGACCACATGATAGATCCTTGTATTATGTCTACTGTAATGGCTGAAGGCCATAAGAATGTATAATGTTTAATGCAATGAAGTTGTTTTTCTTAAGAAAAAATATAAAAAAACCCTTAATGCATATCTTGACCTATATATATATAAAAAAAAATTAAATGAGACAAAAAAATGAAAAATGAAAAATGAAATATAAATAAAATACGTTGTGCATGTAAAGAAGTATTGTCCAATTAAATTACAAGTTACAAAATTAAGCATAAATTATGCTATTAATCAATTTAAATCACAAAAAGATTTACACTTTTTAACTATTTTTTCATCTAAAATTAATAATAATGTCATGCATAATCAAAATATAGTGATTTTAAATGTATAAAATATGTAATAATTCAGCTCAATCATAATGGTAGCATAGGACTTTGGTGGAACATCCAACTTATCTTTCAACATTGATGGAGATGGATTCTCCATGGTTGAAGCGGCGTAAGGAGAATTGTGTGCAGAAAAACAGAAACAGAAAAGCAAAGAAATCAAACTGTTGCGGGTGTTTAGTAGTGGAGAGACGCAGGAGAGATGAAGAAGGCGAGGCGGGTTCACATGAGAGCCCTAGACTCCAGAAAGAAAAGGTTAGTACTAAAATTTAGAAAATAATACAGAATGCTGCAAGGGAAACCAAGTTGTTAGGGGGGAATGACTCGTAAATTAAGCAGTACTACTTCAGGTATATAGGAGTTCTGTACATGCTCATCATGAGTAATCAAATAAATGTCATTGATACACCCCATTTTTCATTGCTTAATTAACAATTAATAGATCATCATCTATTCAGGATGAGCATTTGCTGATAGAAGGCCCATGCACGTACTGAATTGGCTTTAATTCACACTCTCCTCCAGCATTTGTTAAAGGACAAGTTACTGATCAATTTTGTACTCACATACGAGGGGCGGACCTACATGGTTTTTAAAGATGTGCTAAAATAAAGATAATTAAAAAAAAAAATTAGAATGTAAATAATAATAAAAAAAATTATATAATTAAAATTTTCCTCAAATACGCAAATTTTCAAAATTTTTAATGAAATTATCCCCAAAAATCTCAATACTCACGTTACCCCCACTTTAAATTTACCAATAAACCTCGATATTGGGCACTCAACTAGGTACTATACTGCTCTTACACCCCACCAAATCTCTATTTTTTATTACACTTCACGCTGGTCCAAGTATCCAGTTCCAATCTCTAAAAAAAAAGTTTAAAGATTTATTATTTGATATACTAGTTAATTCGTTTAATATTAACTCTTTTCATTTCTACAGTTACTATTTAACAAGTATTTTCTATCATAAAATTTATTAAATTAGATTGTGTTCTCGAATAGAAGATAAGTTTCTTATAGATTATTTACTAGTTTATATTGAAAAAATATTATCAAGAATTTTATTTCAAAGATAATAATAGATCAATTTTATTTCATGATACATCATGGTCAAGTTTAATTTGAAAAAAAAATCTTAAGTTGATATTTCATATTTTTTTCTATAATAGCTTCTAGCAAATTACAAAAATGCTTAAGAAAATTATCTTAGTATTAGATGATTTATAGATGTATTTTTTATATACAATTTTATGATGTATAATTATTTTTTTTTTTATATAGCATGGGCAAAAATAATATATTACTTATATTCACAAATATTATTCACTTTATCAGTCGTCCTTAAATACTAAATCTTAATTCCACCCATGCAATTGCCAATCTCACGTTCAAAAGATCTAGCCTATTATAACTAAGATCCAAAGACGGCCAGTTTGATGTCATGTAGGAACAAAAACAAATGAAATTACCTTGTTTTTTTGACATGCCTAAACTGAATGCAAAATAAGAAACATTAATACAAAACTCAAACTTAAGTATTGGCTAGCTATAAGTCTATTCTAGTCGTAGACGATCTGATCAGGTTGTACATGATATAATTATCAGCCTCCACCAACATTTGTGATTAATTATGTGCATTTGACTTTAAACTTGACTGCCATGTTTAATTTCCTTATATCTTCGACTAACAATGTAACATTAAGGAATGAAGACCCTCCCTTTTCTGTTGCCTCCTCCCTTGCCATCTTTGCAAGCTTTCTTGTTCTTTGTCTTCTGTCTTCTGTCTTCTCCTTCGATCTTTATCTTTTCTATAGTCGCCCTAACTTCCTACCTTTTCACCAAAGACTCTAAACTTCCGTTCCTCCCCCACTGGGACAGCTATTTCATTCCCAACTTCACCAATCTTCAAAACTTGCACAACCAACTTCTCATTAAAAAACTGATCAGAAAAAAGCGTCCGCGTCACCATTGGCATGCTAGCACAAACTGCTTCTAGCGTTGAATTCCAGCTACAATGCGTCAAAAACCTCCGATTTCAAAGTGTTGAGATATAACTTGAATACATGCCTCCCCTGCACTCTCACTCGAGCGAGGTTTAGGCGGAGACTTCGTTCGACAGTCATTTGACAGCCCGCTCAAGCGAAGTGCCAGGTGGGCGTTCGCTAGCTACTCACTCGACGTTCAGCTCGAGCGAGTCTAACCTAGAAATGTTTGCTCTGCGTTCGGCCCCGACGAGCTCCAGCCCTCTGTTTTCGCCCTAAAGAACATAGTATCTTCAAGATTTCATTTCTTCTCGATTTCTTGAGTGGTTGAGTGTAAACACGTGAGGATTGAGTGTATACATGTGAGGTGAGTATTTTCTGTTGTAAGAATCATTTGATTCTCTCTCTGTAATCTTCATTTGACCGTAGTGAAGTTTGAGACCAAACCCATAGTGGATGTAAGTTCAGTTGAGCTGAATCACTTAAATCTAGGGGTGTTCATCCGGGTTCCGGATTCCCAAATCCGGAACCTGGATTTAAAATTTTCTTCAATTTAAAAAAAAAATTAAAATATTAAGAAATATATTAAAATTTCAAACTGGGTCGGGTACAACCCGGCTCGGATGAACAGGCCTACTTAAATCTGTGTGTTTTGTTTGTCTTTATTGTTTTACTTCTCTTAGTTTCTACCACTGCATTTGATTTCATATCTGTTTTGTTTGCTTTATCAGTTTATTCCCAACAAACTGGTGTCAGAGCTATCTAGCTCTGTGAAGGATTGAAAGGACGGCCACAACCAGTTTTGAAGTAGAGAAATTTGATGAACAGAACATTTCAATTTGTGGCGCTTAAAAATGAAAGTTTTGTTACGCCAGCAGGAGTTATTCAAAATTCTTGAGGAGAGGTCTGCTGATTCTCCTGTACCGTCTAAGGACGATGAAGAGAAGGTACATAACACTATTTTATTATCTTTATCTGATAGTGTATTAAGAGCGGCTGCTGAGGAAGAGACTGCTGAGAGTCTATGGAACAAGCTTGAGAGCTTGTACATTAAGAAATCACTTACTAACCGGTTGTATTTGAAACAACGGTTATATACTCTCAAGATGAATGAGGGTTTGTCTGTTACTGAACACTTAGATGAGTTTAAAAAAATTGTTATGGATCTTAGAAATGTTGACATCAAGCTTGATGATGAAGATCAAACTTTAATTGTTTTGTGTTCATTACTTCCGTCATTTGAGAATTTTCCAAATTCTATACTTTATGGAAGAGATACTATATCCTTAACGGATGTGAAGTCAGCTTTGAATTTGAATGAGTTAAGGAGTAGGTACAGTGACAAGGGTGATGAAATTCAAGCTAGTGGTTTGATTGTGAAAGACTCCTCCAACAAAGGAAGATCCAGTGATAAGAGTTCAAAGAAGGATAGAGGAAAGTCCTAGGAGAAATCGAAATCTAAATTCAACAAGAAAAACATCAAATGCTATTACTGCCAGATACTTTCACATCCCTACGGCAAGCCGACCTCATGGAGTGGCAAGTGAAGCTGGACAAGTCGAATATGGAGGCGAAATTCAACAGCACAGTCGATGATTGGCCGGAGTCGGGTAGCATTGAGGGTTGTGGTGACAATGGTGATAATGACACTACGTTGTGCGAGTAGCCTGGCCATGTTAGTCATGGGAATAATGTGTCCCGGTGCCATCAATGGGACCATCACAAAGTGAAGCTGGTGGTCGGCGTCGGAATGTCTTGATGCCATTGGAGTATTGGGATTGTTGGATCAATTGATAAAAAAGAATTAACCAGATTACTTATGAGGTTCAAATCTTAGACGAATACAATTAGGTGTGTGGATCTTCCTGCGAATGCAGTATTCGACTGTCAGTGCTTCGTGGAGGAGTTGTGGTGACCTGAGAGCAAACGTACTACATACGCATCGACATTAAAGATATATTATGGAACCAAGTTGGCCGTGTTGGAGAACTTTGAGAAAGGAAAGAGAATCCGAAGATTTATCAAGACTTTGAGGCGTAAGAAAATATTGTCTTTAAGACGATATTTGCCCCCACTCACAAAGAGTTTGCTAATAGGTTTCTAGCAAATCGTCTCCAGGATATAACAAAGTCTTGAATTTTACAAATAGCAATTTTGTAGAATTCCTAGAATTACTATTGAAAATGATAGAAACAGAGGGAGATAATTTTTTCCGTGCTTAGACATGTCTTTCACGACTATATTTATAAAGAGTAAAGAGGTGTGCATGAAAAATCACGTTTGGACAGAGTTTACCGTTTCTCTCTCGAGCGAGGTGTCGAGCGAGGGTCGAGCGAAGTTACTACCTGACCTCTTTATCTTGGGGTGATTCTCTCTCAAGCGAATAGTCGAGCGAGAATGCAACGGTAAATTCACGTACCTCTTTGGTTGAGACGTGCCTGTCCTTCAGACGACGCATCGTTTCAATTTCATGCTCGAGCAAAACGTCGAGCGAACATCTAGCGAGATCATTGCCTGAATCTCGCTCGAGCGGTATATCGAGCGAGTATCGAGCGAAGTCTCGGCCTTGCGCTCAATTCTCAACCATATCTACACATTTCATCCCTTCAACTTTATATATTACAACCTATTCTAACAATCCCCCACTAGGTTGTAATTTATATAATTAAAATTCTGTTTCACTATTGATATTATCTCTCATAAAAGAATGTATCTTTCGATTTAAACATTCCCTTAGTGTAATTGGTTCAAGGTTATGAAAAGTAATTGGTGGCCTAGGCTTAAACCAAAACTCTTTCGTTCAGAACCGGAACCAAAACACAAAAAATAATATATCTTTTCCAATAGAATTTCACAATTTTTATTTTAGCACTGTTATGGCCTTGTGCTACAACCTGGTTTAATGAATATTTACAAGAGACAAATCCAGATCTCTTGTTAAAGCGGCACCACTTCTATATTCATATAAGCGAAGTTCCTCTTAGTCTCCGTTACTAAGACACTTTTAAATTCGAACTTCATTAAGAGTATAACTCATCCTCTTCTACGTAACAGTCAAGCACTTTCCATTCTGAATGAGACTTTGTTATTGCAGTGCTTTACTAATCACTAATCAGTAACTTGTTTTTACCCATTAAACTCTTTTAAGTAAATCTTAAGAGTTGGGTTACCATTACTGGTGATTCTATTAAAATGGATTTAGTCCCATACCAATGGATGTGATCCTTACTTGTTCTCGCGATAAACTTTTAGTAAAAGGATTTGCCAAGTTACAACTTGATCTCACATAAATAATCGTTATGATCCCATCAGCTACTAATTGTCTAACATAATCATGTCTTAGACTTATATGTCTAGACTTTCCATTATACACTTTATTGTATGCACTAGACATAGTAGCTTCACTATCACAATGCAGAGAAATAGCTGGCATAGGTTGTGGCCACAACTCTATTTCTAATAACATATTCCTAAGTCATTCTACTTCTTTCCCTGCTGCTGCTAAGGCTATAAACTCTGATTCCATTGTGGAATGGGAGATACACGTCTGTTTCTTAGATGCCCAAGAAATAGCACCCCCACCAAGGGTAAATATCCAACCTGTCGTGGATTTATTATCACTAATGCTAGTGATCCAACTAGCATCAGAATATCCTTCAAGAACCGCTGGACACTTCGAATAAAAGAGTCCTAAACCAATTGTCTTTTTTAAATATCCAAGAACTCTACCAATTGCTTTCCAGTGGGTTATACTAGGACAACTAGTATATCTTGAAAGTTTGCACACAACAAAAGCAATATCTGGTCTAGTACAATGCATAGCATACATCATACTACCAATTGCACTAGCATACTCCAGTTGTGCTACTGCTCTTCCATTATTTTTATCCAACTTGACACTAGAGTCAAAAGGTGTATTAGCTTCTTTTATTCCTAAATGATTGAATTTAAGAAGCACTTTCTCAATGTAGTGAGATTGACACAATGCATAACCACCGCTATGCTTCTTCACTTTAATACCTAAAATGGTATCTGCTTCATTAAGATCTTTCATTTTGAACTTTGAAGTCAAGTACTTCTTTGTTTCACAAATGCCTTCTAAATTAGTACCAAAAATTAGCATGTCATCAACATAAATACAAACAATAACACCATATTTTCTTGTGAACTTTGAATAAATGCACTTGTCATCACTATTGTGTTTGAAACCATCTGCCAATATAACAGTATCAAACTTTTCATGCCATTGTTTAGGTGCTTGTTTTAGTCCATATAATGACTTAACTAATTTACATACTTTCTTTTCATTTCCTGGTAGAACAAATCCCTCAGGTTGTTCCATGTAAACTTCCTCGTCAAGTTCACCATTTAAAAATGCAGTTTTTACATCCATTTGATGCACAAGTAGATCATATATAGATGCAAGAGCAATAAGTACACGAATTGATGTTATTCTCGCCACTGGAGCATAGGTGTCAAAAAAGTCTATACCTTATTTTTGACTAAAACCTTTGGCAACCAATCTTGCCTTAAATGTATGAACAATACCATCAATATTGTACTTACTTCTTAATACCCATTTGCAGCCAATAGCCCTTGAGTTTGGAGGTAAGTCTACTAGTACCCAAGTATTATTAGCTAATATTGAGTCCATCTCATCACTTATTGCTTCCTTCCAAAAAGCTGCATCTCTAGAAGTCAAAACTTCTTTAAAACCTTTTGGATTATCTTCCATATTTAGGACAATGCGTATTTTGTTAAGAACTGTGTTTAAGTCTCCTTCCACAAGGAAAACTAGGGCAAGAGTTGATACAAAATCAGGACCAAAGTTCTTTTCTTTTCTAATTTTCTGACTTTTCCTTTGCTCTTTTGGTAAATCCAAAGACTTTCTCTTAATTTTATCAAGAGATTTATTCAAGTCAGAGTTAGAACTTTTAGTTTGATTGGGTTCTAATATTAATTCATAATCACTTTTAAATTTATTTTCAATAAATTCAACATCTCTTGATTCTACTATAATATTTGAACTCAAGCCCAACAACCTATATGCCTTGGAATTTTCAGCATATCCAACAAACACACTTTTTAACGCTCTTGGTCCTAATTTAGTCATCTTTGGATCTGTAACTCTGTAAAAAGCTAGACACCCCCACACTTTAAGATAACTTAAATTTGGTTTTCTTCCATTCCAGAGTTCATAAGGTGAAACTTGTAGTTTCTTAGATGGTATTCTATTATGTATATGGCATGCTGTCAATAATGCCTCTCCCCAAAGATTAAGAGGCAATTTTGCACTTAGAATCATAGCATTCACCATATCTACAATAGTCCAATTTTTCCATTCTGCCAAGCCATTTTGTTGTGGTATGTAAGATGAGGTCATTTCATGTATATTCCCATGCTTTTCACAGAATCTAGAAAATTCATGTGAGAAATATTCTCCACCTCTATCCGTTCTAAGAATTTTAATCTTCTTTTCCTTTTGATTTTCTACTTCTGATTTATACCGAATGAACATGTTATAGGCCTCATTCTTACTCCTCATTAAATACACAACAGTATATCTAGAGAAGTCATCTATATTCTTGTAATCTATCAAGGCATGCTTTAACATGTATTTTATGTATTTAAAATTCAAATGTGCTAAACGACCATGCCACATAGAAAAGGAATCAAGCATATAAGTAGAATTTGTAACTTCTTTATTAATAATAATACTGAGTTTGAACATCCCATCACAAGAATATCCTTTGCCTATGAATACACCATTCTTAGACAAAATTAATTTGTCAGACTCAAGGACAGCCTTTATGCCCTTTTTACATAGTAAATTGGTAGACAAAAGGTTCTTCTTAATTTCTGGAACATGATAAACATTAGTGAGTATAAGTTTCTTTCCTGAAGTAAGTTGCATTTCTACATTTCCTTTTCCATGAACTTTGATTGCATTGTGATTCCTTACAAGAACTTGCTCACTTTCAGTAGTCTCAACTCAATTCTTGAATTGTGCTTTATCATTGCACACATGCACTGTAGCACTGGAATCAAACCACCAATCAGAATTATTTGCAGTCGAAGTAAGATGCACTTTTGTTATCATGCCAATCTCCATTTCTTCTACCATCGCAATAATTTCATTAATTGCATTTGCAACATTTGAACTGCTGCCATCATCTTTCTTCTTGTTTTTCAAGAATCTACACTCACGAATATAATGGCCTTTCTTCCCACAGTTGAAGCATTGCCTATTTTTCTTCATTTTATCGGTAGAAGAATTCTCTTTGAAGGTGTTTCCCTTTTTAGGTTTAAGAAAATTCTTTTTCTTTTCATCACCCTTTTGCACATTGTTCACATTTACTTTAGAATCAAAATGGCTATCATCACGAATTCTACTCTCCTCTTCAATTCGTAGATGCTTTCCAATTTGCTCTAAAGTAAGTTCTTCTGTCATATGCAAAAGCTTCTTCCTGTAATTATTCCAACTTAGTGGGAGTTTTGCAATGATTGCTCCCACTTGAAATGATTCAGGAATGACAATGGACAAATCACGAAGTTTGTTGACCAAGACTTGCAACTCATGCATTTGGTCCAACACAGACAGACTATTTTATCATTCTAAATTCAAAGTACTTCAAAATAATAAATTTATCAGTACCTAATTTTTCTGTCTTATATTTCGTTTCAAGAGCATTCCATATTTCCAGAGGTGATTTCATAGTAGTGAATAAATCATATAATCGATCAGAGAGAGTGTTAAGAATGTGACATCTGCAGACCAATTCATCCTGCTCGCGTTTCTTCCTCAATACCTTGACAGTTTCAGAATCTTCTGGTATTGATCCAGGAATTGGCTCCAAACTTGGATCCAAAATATAGAATATCTTCAGCGCAGTCATAAGAAATTTCATCTTGTCTTGCCAACGAGTAAAGTTAGAGCCATTGAATCTATCTAACTTCACAAAATCTTGATTCATTATTTTGAAAGTAGCGGATTCTGAACCTCCTTCCATTGGAATATCGTCTTAAATTTGTTGGAGAACTTTGAGAAAAGAAAGAGAATCTGAAGATTTATTAAGACTTTGAGGCGTAAGAAAATACTGTCTTTAAGACGATATTTGCCCCCACTCACAAAGAGTTTGCTAATAGGTTTCTAGCAAATCGTCTTCAGGATACAACAAAGTCTTGAATTTTACAAATAGCAATTTTGTAGAATTCCTAGAATTACTATTGAAAATGATAGAAACAGAGGGAGATAATTTTTTTCCGTGCTTAGACATGTCTTTCACGACTATATTTATAAAGAGTAAAGAGGTGTGCATGAAAAATCACGTCTGGACAGAGTTTACCGTTTCTCGCTCGAGCGAGGGTCGAGCTAAGTTACTGCCTGACCTCTTTATCTCGGGGTGATTCTCGCTCGAGCGAGTAGTCGAGCAAGAATGCAACTGTAAATTCACATACCTCTTTGGTTGAGACGCGTCTGTCCTTCAGACGACGCATCGTTTTAATTTCACGCTCGAGCAAAACGTCGAGCGAACATCTAGCGAAATCACTGCCTGAATCTCGCTCGAGCGGCATATCGAGTGAGTATCGAGCGAAGTCTCGGCCTTGCGCTCAATTCTCAACTATTTCTATACATTTCATCCCTCCAACTTTATATATATTACAACCTATTCCTACAGGCCGTCCGTGCAGGCTTCACTTGTGTCCCTCAAAAATTGTATGGGACGTCGTGTTTAATTTTGCGTTGTTGCATTTAGAAGTTTCGTGACTTGCTTTTCAGAAGGTGGTATCTTAATTGGGAAAACGGATTTATCTTCTTGGGATAACCGAATATCGCATCCAAGCGGAAATACTATCAATCTTAAGGAAAAATTACGGTTCAGAGTTTCGCGTGGTCAGCATCTTTTCAAAAGTTGTGTTCGATCGGTTTAAAAAGTTAGAATTAATATATATGATCAAATCTCAAAATTATCATTCTATACTTACGAGTGTCATGATCATCAGTACGCCATAACCAATATCAAGATGAAACATATATATCATATTATGTACAGTCAGCATTTAAAAGTTTTAGAAATGGGCAATATCAGCATGCTAGGTCATGCTAGATCAACATGAATATTATGTTTGTTTAGATAGTGAATTAAAATGAGATGGATAAAAATTAAATGAAATCTTATTAAAATCTTATTTTTATTTTAGTTTTAGAAAAGTTGAATTGTATTATATTTTATTTAAAAGTTTAAAAAGATTGTAATGATTAAATTATATGAGTTGAGATGATTTGACCAAATTAGGCAAATTTTGAGAAGTTGAGAAGGCAATAGATCCCATCAATTATTTGTTTGGGATAGGTTGACACCCATAGCATAAATTTCCAACATTTAATGTGTTAATTGGTAGCCACGTCAACATTTTCTATCAAGAGTCGCTAATTTGTTTGAATGGTAAGATAAGAGAAGATTACCTGTAAATGGTATTGAAATGATTTGACTAATATGTTTGTAATGTTTAGATATTAAGATGAAGAGTCTTTAACGGAAAATTAATAATAAATTATAGAAAACTTTTATCTTCAAAACTTTTCTGAATACCTTACTTCATTTCGTTGAACATTTGTTGGGAAAAACAGAAACATTTATCTTCAAAACTTTTCTGAACCTTACTTCATTTCGTTGCACACTTGAAGGGAAAAGTAAAATTCGCGAACGTTTATTTTCCGGGAAAAATAGCATATGCTTATTTTACTTCAGAAGACTGTGAAGGGATCCGGGAATACAAACAGAACTATCAAAATCCTAAATTGGCTGTAGTGAATTTGCTCTAATCAAAATACGTTATTTCTGACGCGCAACCGCATCAAATCTTAGATGCAAGTGAATTTATGTAGAAGTATAGAAAAAAATATTTATGCAACCGTGGATTGAGTAATCGCCGTTGTAACCGTTTTGAAAAAAATGAATAAGACATGGAATCCACATGAATAAAACTAATTTTTTAATAATGGATCCCACTTTTTTTCAAAATGGTTACACGGTATTTATACACCTCACGATTGTATATATAACTACATAAAAAAATATAGGATAAAATCTGTAACAACCGGTTTAAGCCCAGACCTTGCCCACGCACCGCTCAGCCCAGCCTTCAAACGACGCCGTTTTATGCTAGGTAAGTTTCCTTTATTTCCCTTTATCTTCTTTTCTTCTTCTTTCTCCTTCATCCTCTGCCCCGACGGTTTCCCTCTGTTTTTCGTTGCCGACTTTCCCTCGCCTAACCCCCCCACGTTCTAGGCGGTTTCTCCATCTCAGATGAAATTTATCTCCCTCACCTCCCTTTCGACACCTGTATTTTTCAATTTGGATTTTATTTTCTGCTGTCTCCTCTCTTACGCCGAACTCCTCTGGTTTTTGCACCTCTGCATTTTCACCGGTAAGCTTTTTAGATTCCTCTTCTCTCTCAGCTTTTCCATCATTCAAGGGTTGCGTTTTGGGGTTTTTTTCAATTCAAAATATTTATTTGTGTTTGCATCGGTGGTTGTAGGCGGCCATAACAGAAATAAGGAATTCAATTTCTTAGCCTCTGTCGTTCTTGCGGGTTGTTCTCCATTCTCAGGTAAGATTCTCAGTTGTTGAATGGATGATTAACTTATGTGAATTGATTTAGAGGTTTCTTTAAATTTCTAAGTCTTTCTGAGGGGTATTTTTGGTGGTATTTTTCTGGGTTCAATATCCATGTTGTTGCCGAGAGTGTACTGCTTTAGTTGGATGGTTGGGGAGGTTAGCAAATTAATATATAATGTTTGGATTTAATAAATTTACTGGATAGATTTCTTCCCTTAATATTTATGGAATATTTTCTCTAATTTCCGAATCCATTTTCGAAGTGATTTTTGGTGGATGTTCAAGGGATTCGTTGTTAAATTCTTTTACTGTTTTGGTGCTGCCAATGGGTTGTTTGGGAAGTTTTGTGTGATATAAAATGGTTGGGTTTGGTTTTATTGAACGTATAGGATACTATATTTGTTGGGTTGGATTTATCAAAGAGATGCTTGAAATGAGTTGGTAGTGGGCTGAAATGATTTTTTTTTTAGTATGGAGTGCGCTGGTTTGCTGGTTGGAGTGGATTATAAAATTTCATGTTCTTGGCAGTGATAAGTTAAAAGTGTTTGAGTTAAGAAAATAAATGACCGTTGGTTGTGTGGATTTAAGGAGAAAATTTCAATGCACCTTAGAGTTTTTAAAATGATTAAAATATTGATTTTTTTTTGTGCATCTTTGGGGGCTGTCCAAAATTGTAGTGGCTGGTTGTTTGGGCTTGATTTGCTAGAAATTTATGATTTTAGGCAAGCAACGTTGTTTAGCTTATAATTTTCAGATTAAAGGTTTTGGAGTAGTCTTTAACATTAGGGAATATTTTTTTATGAATAGGTGACGAAACTCTTAGAAGTCGGACTCAAAGTTTTGATAATTCGCTGCAGGAGTCAGGTAAGTGGGGTTCATATGCTTGATTTTTAAATTAGACGTAGACTGATGTTGACTCTCTAAAAATTTGTGCATGTCTGGTTTTGAATTGAGAACTTGAGAAAAACCAACTTCAGTTAATTATTTGTATTATTCATGAAACTTATCTGAAAGAAGGAAAAATATTTATGTCATGCATTGTGTAGACATGAGCCTGCTTTTTGTCATGTTATTTTCTGAAACGTGAAAAAGAACATTTTTGTCTATCTGAGAAAAATTATGCCTTGATTGTGTTGATGATGTTTTAGATAAGTTTTATTCTGAAAATAGTTTGGAACTATGTGTCTTTAATAACTCTGAAAACCTTTGGTATAGTATTCTGGTTGGTATTTGACTCTATTTTTGCTTGCTCTGCTCTGCTCTGTCTTTGTTCTGTTTGGATTGGTACCAATTTCTTATCTCTGAGTGCACCCACTTTGGAAACAAAGTGGTTTATTGTGGGCTTTCCTATATGCACACTCGAGGTTCCGAAAACGAATAAGGGAAAGTTTCACCTTTGTCTCTGCCTGGTTTGGCCACCGGGGTTTGCACAACCCTACCACGAGGATTAAACATGGTCTTTGTTTTGTGAGATGCTCCGTTTGATATAGTGATAATGCTCAGATTTGTTATACCAAAGTACTTTATGATTTAATTGTTTCGAAAATCATTTTGTTCCTTTATGCATATATATATGTTTTGTTTTGTACTTTATTACTTGGTAAATGCTCATATTTACACGCTTGTATAACTTCTTCGCTTACTGAGTTGTGGAAAAACTCACCCCCTTATCTCATATATTTTTCAGATGATTTAGATGTTCCAACAGAGGACCAAGAATAGAATTTGACCAAGTTTAAGCAGTTAGAGCCACAGACTAGATGGGGGAAAACAATTTATTTTGTTTTAGATTTCGGTTTCTAGTTCATTGAATTTTAGAATATTATTTATTCATTATTGTTAAACTTATTGGGAGAATGTGAACCCTCTCATTTATGATTATTCATAATCTTTTAATTATGACTTGGTGGACATTTTTATATGGATTGAGATGTGGAAAGTATTTTTATTCGAACATGGTCAGAGACCTATTATTTGTAGTCGAGGACGGATTATACCAAACAAGTTAGACTTCTCGACCCCCTACGAGTACGGGGTGTCACAAAATCAATCAGCATTCATAAAATTAAAAAAAAAAAAAACTCAGGAAGTCAAACATTTTGTTTTCAGGTTCACTTTACTCGAGCACAAGTTTCCATTCATGTCTTCAAATGAAGTCATTTCAATGATGCTAACTCCTGAACAGCCATCCCCTCCAATGTCTCTCATCATGTCCCTCATCCTAGCTACATCATCCCACCTCCCTTTCATAGCATAAAGATTTGACAGTAACACAAAAAACCCACAATTGCTGCAATCCAAGAAAAGTAACTTCTTGGCAAAACATTCCCCAAGCCTGATCTCTTGATGGATGCAAGCAGCGCTGAGCAAAGCTCCCCACACGGCAGAATCAGGCTCAATCTCCATATCCTTGACACAATCCATTGCTTCTTCAAACAAGCCTGCCCGAGCAAGGAGACCTATCATGCATGCATAGTGCTGCAAACCCGGCACCAAGCCAAACTCTTCTCTCATGATTTGGAAGCACCTTCTTCCTTCATCAACAAGACCCCCATGAGTACAAGCAGCTAAAATACCCAAGAAGGTAATTTTATCAGGTTTTAGTCCTTGAACTTGCATTTCAGAATAACAGCCAAGAGCTTTATGCTCAAGCCCATATATACTGTAGCCTGAGATTATCGCATTCCATGTTGCCAAACATGGCTCTTTGATGCTCTTAAACACCCATTCAGCACACTCTATTCTTCCGCACTTGGTGTACATGTCTATAAGAGCAGTTCCCACAAAATCTTCCACTTCTAGATTGTTTCTTAGGACATAAGCATGAAGTCTCTCCCCAAACTGTAGGTATCCAAGTTGGCAACAACCTGAAAGTAAACTCGCAATGGTAATGGCATCTGGACTGTGATCAAACCTCTTCATTTGACAGAACAACTCCAAGGCGTCACTTGGCCTTCCAGCCTGTACACAGCCAGATATCACAGAATTCCAGCTGATCAATGATTTCTCACGCATCTCAGAAAACAAAGAAAAAACAGCTTCTATATCATCAAAGTTGGAGTACATGCTTATCAGGCCATTTGCAACCAAACTATTATCATTTAACCCAATCTTTAATCCATAACCATGGAACGTGAGTCCAATGCCCAAGTGAGCAGGATGTGTAATCCCATGGAGGATGCTGACCATAGCAACTGCATCCATCTTCATCTCTAATTGCTGCATTTGATTAAAGCAACCCATGACCAAATCTATCTTTCGTTTCTCAGCATGGCTTGAAATAATTGCTGTAAGGGAAACCAAGTTCTTCTGGGGAAATGACTCATAAAGCAGCTCGGCTAATTCTGTTTTCATGTATCTTGCATAAACACAAACAAGTGTAGTAATCACAGAAGTGTCATTGACAACACCATTTTGATTGCATAACAATGATAGATTCAGGATGAGCATTTGCTGACAGAAGGCTCACAATGGTTACTGAATTGGCTTCCACACTCTCCTCCAGCATTTGTTTGAAGACAAGCATAGCGTCATCAAAATAACAATTCTGCCCATAGGCGCCAATCATGGTATTCCAAGAAACCACGTTTCTCTCAACCATTTCCTCAAACAAAAGTTCTGCAGCTTCCAAATCTGCACACTTAGAATACATAGAGGTGAGCACATTCTTGACTTGAGAATCCAAATCAAGGCCAGCCTTAATTCCAATCCCATGAATAGATTTCCCTTGAAACACTCGCTCATGCTGACCACAAGATGGAACCAAACTAACCAAAGTTGTCTGACAAGGACTAAAACCTTCTCTAAGCATTTGAACAAAGAGTTCCAACGCATCAGAATCATACCCATTTCGCGAATATCCACAAATCAATGCATTCCAATTCACAACATCTCGATCACGCATATAATCAAACAACTTCTGTGCATTGTTAATACATCCCAATTTCATGCATAAATCAAGAAATGCAGTACTCACATATACAAATTGGTCAAATCCCAATCTTACCAGGTGGGCCTGAATCTGATTTGCTTGTATCTTTTGACTGGGTGAATTCAAAGCAGAAGAAGACGACGACGATCTACAGGCTTTAAGGAGCAAAGAGAAAGTGAGGTCATTTGGTTTCACGTTTGATTGCAGCAATTGGCGGAAAAGGCCCAAAGCCTGGCCAGAGTTCTTGCTTTCAACAAGTGATTTAAATACGGAATGAAAGAGAGAAAGGTTCGGACTTTTGAGGAGACTAACCGAGTAGGACAAGTTCATACTCCGCACATGTGCAGTGCGGATTAAACATCCAAGCGTTGTCTCAACGTCCTGGGTTCTACTTGCGTAACTCACCAATTTACGAACACGACATCTCCTGTTAATATTAAGACCTCGTTTGGACACTGAAAAATGTCGTAATTCTGTGAATAATAATTATGTGAATAGTAATTAAAATGATTTCAGTTAATATATTTGATTATTTTTTAAAAAATGAGATGAGAAAATTCAAATAAAAATATTATAAAGTTGAAAAATTATTTGAACTTTAATTTTTTTTTATTTTAAAATTTATAAAAAATTTAGATAATAATTAAGTAAGATGAGATATTTAAACATTTAAAATTAAAAAGTATTTTGCTTTTGCGTAATATTTAGAAATAAATCTATGTGAAATTTTGAGAATTTTAAAAATTCTGCATTTCTTCTGTGCATCCGAAATGTCCCTAAAACTGTAGGTTACAAGTCATTAAAAGATAATAAAAAAAATAGATGAGACGTGATTATGTTTTGCAAAGACGTGATTATGTTTTACAAAATTACGTCGTTTCATTAGTAACTAGTTAGCGCCACCTTTCTGATAATAATAATAATAAATAAAAAATAAATAAAAACTAGTTAGCAAAATAAGATTCCATAATTGGCGGTAAGAGTGATGATTCGTATTTAGGCATGCAACAGGTTGGCTTTGATCTGTTTTTTTTTAAAAAAAAAAAAATTAGAACCAAATTGGCATATATTAATTTTGAAAATTTAAAAATTGATATAGACCTAGTCATCACAAAAATCAAAACTTTTGATTTTTTTCCATTTCAATTCGATTTCAGTGCGCTTTTCCGATTTACCATTTGCAATTAGACACTAGATCATAAGTTTAAAAATATAGTTTTTTTATGCTAATTTAATTGTCGGAATTTAATATTTATTATTAACCATTAATGATTATGAGTGTTCATCCAAACCGATTATTTATCCGGTCCGGTTTGAAAATCAAATATCATGATTTTGAATTCCGAATCTCCGATCAGGATTAATTAAATTCCGGTATTCATATTAAAATGTATCCGGTTTATATTTTAATATGGTCCGGTACCGGATCTAATACCCGGTATCCGAATTCTAAATAAATTAATCTGCATGAGTGACGAACTCAGAGGCCATGATCTCCTGCTCTACTTCTCAATCTAATTGATCTCTCTCTCTTTTGCTCATCTTCGTCAAGCAAACCCTAGCCTCGCCGTCAAGCAACAATTGCGCCCATTTCCGTGATCATGAATGTTTGCCGTCGACGTCTGGTTTAAATCGTGCCGATTTCTGTCGATTCTAGAGTATTCTACATATACCGGGGCCTTTCGGATGAAATCTAGAACTATTTTATCCAGTAGAGATTTGCTAAGATCTTCTTTATAACATTGATGGGTTTGTTGGTTTCTATTTCTCAAAGTTGGATTCTCCAAGTATATATACTCTAATTTTGAAGATGTTGGGTAGCAGATTATTCACATTAATGCCAAAAATTATAATCTACAATATACAAGTTTACAGAAGTTTTGAAGATGTTAACAATGTCACCTGCGTTATTAATTCTATACCAAAAACAAGGTTTCTGGAATTTATTAAAAAAAAAATGTTTTCAAATCCGGTAATCGGATTTCTGGTTTTTAAAAAACCGAATTGATCCGGATTCAATCCGGATTTCAACCCGGGTGAATCCGGATTGGAGTCCAATCTGATTTTTGATATCTGAATTCGGTCCAGGTTGATCTGAATTTTCGGTCTAGAATCCGGATAAGCAACCTTATTAATGATGAGTTTTATAACTCACATAAATGTACGAACCGTTATTTATACTAAATTTTATAACTCTAAATAGTTCATTATATATAATCACTACGACAACTATTAATTAAATGTATATTAAATATATATAAAATGGAATATGCATATATAAAGTAATTCATTTTATCAATAAATATTTTATAGTCAATTTATAATATTAAAAATAATATATATATATATAGTTGTTCAATTCGAAACAAATCTAACATAGATATAATTAGTATGAGACACGATTATTCAATTACTATATGTTTTTAACTTTTCTGAATTAAATATTTGGTATTAACTTCATCAGGCCGAAATTCCCTATAACGTTCTAGCCTAAGTATATAAAATATGGTATGACAACCCTTGTTCAATCAAAATGCATGGATATGAGACAAGGCTCGTTGGCTTGATGGCAGACGACCACTTCTCCAAAATGGAGAAGCTGGGTTCAATCCCCTCTCCTAAACCTGTATAAAAAAAAAAAATGGGCTACAGTCTACTGTGCGCTGCAGCTCGCAACAGCTCCTCACCAGTCACATGAACAGTACAGCTAAAAAAAATGCATGGATATGAAGCCTTCCCAAATCCAGTAATACTGCTCTACTCTTGATCATTTCCAAAAATTTGAAGTTCTTAAAGATCAGATATAGGGTACTACTTCCAAATTTGATAAATTCATCTAAGTCTTGCACACTGGCATCACTGGAATGAGAGAGTTTTGGAAAAGGAGGGGGTTAAAGATTTTGTTTCAACTCGTTATTAGCTTATTGGTCATGTGATGGGCATAAGATGCTGCTTGGGCCCACCATAGACAATTATAAGGTTTGTGAGGATATTTGGACTTGCATTGTTAATGGGCTGGGGCTGTCTAGGCCGAAGCCCATATCCACTAATTGCTGAAATAAAGTTCGAGACTTTTTCTATATGTTTAAGAGAGAAAATTTTTAGAAAGAAGTCTAATTTTTTGTACACCCACATAAATATATAATATTATTTTTATACTCTCTTTTGAAAAACCCACCTCATTTTAGCAAAGCTCCTTAGCAAACCCATTAAACACGTACTAACGTTGGATGCTTGTGGCCATTGTGCACGTCGAATGGGGGTATAAAGCAAAAGATTTTAACCAGGATTTTTTTTTGAGCCGACATTGATTCACTTCAATATATCACATAGTTTTGACTATTTCAATTGAAAATATGAACGAACACACTTGTCACAACGTGGCAAGTTAATCATTGCACCAAAGTGGCTATTAACCACTATAAGTGCCCAGACCTTCTGTAAAGAGATTTGTAAAATTCCTACCCAGAAGCAAATTAACAAAGAAGAAAGAACACATATTTTGATATACTTAGAAAAGAACTGAAAGTTACAAAATTGTTTACAGATGAAACAGTACCTTTGAGACCTGAGTGGTGGTTGCAGACAACGGCATAAGGGAAATAGGGGCGTTGTGTTCTTCATCCCTCGTCAAAAATCTCGGCCACGTCTGGCCAGTAGTTCAAAATGAGCACGAGAAGAGCTTTTGGAGTTAGAGTAAATACACGAAAAGAGAAGAGCTGGAACAAAAATCAGTTTCTCAAAGAACCAAGCTCCCCCTAGAATTTTGGGATGGAAGGATGGTGATGACGAAAATGTGTTTTTGGGGATACTTGGAGGAAAAGAAAGTGACAGGAGATGGAAGTCGAAAGGTGTAGTCAGTTGTGTATCTTCCGCTAGAATTTTTCTATTTCAAGCTACGCACCGTTTATTTTGTTTTGTGCTCATACAGGGGCTTCCTTGTAGGCTGTAGTAGCACTCAGATTGCAAAACCCTAACGGGAAGCTCCAATGGCAGATAAGGAAGTGAAACCAGTAGACCTAGAAGAAAATGAAGAGAAAGAGGAAGATGAAGAACCTTCGTGGTCATCAAACCTTCGTGGACTGCCTGGACTCCAAGGACGATGACCAAGCTGTCATGGGAAATTTTATTATCAATTCGTGGCATCACAATGCTCAAGGAGGGCTTCATTCTCGACATAATATATCCACTCTCCAGCCGCTTTCCACTTGGAACCAGAGGTTCATCCATCACATTTGCGCTTCGCCTTATATTTACCTCAGTTACATTACTGAGGTATATGTAACTTCTTTACTTATATTTATTCTTAGTTTAATTTTCTAGTTGGAATTAATGGTAGGTATTTCATTTTGTATTTTTTCTCAGTTAGAAGTTAACTGTGGTTATCATCCAAAGAGGCAGCAACGGGTTGCGTTTTCTTTTGGAGTAAAATTACTCATATAGTTCATAAAGACCATAAATTAGTTTCAAGTTCTAGGTATTGTTATACTAATCATCTTCAAAGCAATTGTTTGGTTTTGATTATGTTGGTGAAATTTGGGTTAGAATATGATATACAATTTAGATTGCCTTTCCAACACGTTTTGAGCTAGTTGATTTGTCAAAAGATAATATTCTAGAGCTTTTTTGCACTAAAAACGCTATAGTGAGATTTTAAATCATTTTGTAGGAACAATGTTTTTATGCTAATTTCATGTTTCTTTTATTAGCACTATGAGTCCGAGAAGAAAGTACCATGTAATCGTGAGGTGCACAAGCCCTTGGCAAGGAACTTCCTTTAATCCTTGGGTAAGTCTAGGGGAGGCTCCCATAGTTTAATGGTCCAAAGAAATTGTTTGCACCTATGAGGATTCAAACCTTAGTCTTGGAGGGAGCATACCACCAAGATGAGCGCCTTTGGGGTTCTAATTACATAGTTGATTTATCCTTTAGTTAATACTAGTCTTTATGATAAGCAGTTTAGTTACTTATATATATATATATATATACACATTTATGTATCTGTGTATGCCCATTTCCATGTTTGGGTTGGTTGTGTTTGATTTGATATGTTTGCATCTAGTTTCAGTTTTAACCAATTTGATTGATAGTGCAAGAGTGGGAAGGGAGGTTGAATGTGGGCATGTCGAACTCTGTGATGATTGCCATTTGAGAAAGTGTTTGAGATATGGCGATTGGTAAAACTAAAACAATTGAGAAAGCATACTATGTGACTGTTGAGCAAGTAAACCTTTAGTAAACTTTTGTTAACTTTTTATATACGGAAAAATGATTAAATGGTACGCTTTCATAATTTATCTTACTTTTTAGATTCTGTTGTTATCTTTGCTTCGAGTTGCTATTCATTGTAGGGATGAATTACACTTGGTGTGGTGAAGAGGATATTAGAAATTTTTTTTGGCTGTTTATCTACATGACCCTTAGTAGTGTATAGTCTCTCTTCTTAGTACTTCAGGATGATCAACAATGATGTTTAATAATATAACCTTTTTTCTGCCTTTTAGTAATTAGTTTTTTAAATAGTTGTTATCATACCTTGGTTGTGTTGGGAAAATTGCTGCATTATTTTTCTAACCAGCGCTCATTTCACTTTATGATATGTCTTTAAAGATTGTTTGTAGCTTAATATGTTTGCTTTGGATGCATCAAAAACTAGATTACGTGAAATACTTGACTAGCGTCTCATTCCTCCAGGCCATTGATCTAAGAACTTGCATGCTTTTGTTCAAGATGCTAAATCGAGGTGTATTTCATAATATAAACGGCTGCATTTCAACTGGAAAAAAAGTATGTAGACGCTGCAACCTTTAGTTTTTGTACTGATACCTCGTGTATGTTCTTGTTTCATTCTTACAATATCGGTATCGTTGGGTTAATGTACTTGTCATGCAATCATTTTTTTTTTTTCATATTTTTTGTCAGAGGCAAATGTTTATCATGCAACCAAATCTAATGCTCAGGAACTGGCAATCAAAGTATATAAAACTTCTGTCATTGTATTTAAGTATGTTAAGAAAGCACTTTTAGTTTGCTCGTGAATTATATTTACTTTTAAAAAAAAGTTTGTTCGTGAATTATACTTGCAATATAGTCCATGGATTAGAGGTTGTGTACTTGTTTGTAGGTTAGTAATGAATTTGTTGCACCTAAAAATAACAAGGACAAAGGTCGTTATGTACAAGGTGACTATCATTTCAGATTTGGATACTGCAGGCATATTCCCAGAAAAATGGTAAAAACATCGACTGGAAAGAGATGAGGAACCTTATGAGGTAAGGCCAACACATTGTTCCTAATGATTTCACTTATCATTAGGATATTGAACTTTAGTGGAAAGTAAATGAGGTATCACCACAGATTCAAGTTCTACTGGAGTAGAAATGCAATCTTGTGGCATATTTTGAAGTTGTTTCAATTTTTTGAGAATCGGTCCAGTCATCTAGTATTTAATACAGTTGTTGTGAAGTGCAGGCTAAAGGTAGCCGGAATTCGGTGCCCGACCCCAATTCTTTTGAGACTTATGTTCTGGTCATGGTGTTCATAGGTATTGTGTTGATAATCACTTATTAAAAACACTTAATCTCCTATAAAAGAAGTATTGTCTTGATGATAGATGTGCTACTACTCTGTTATTTTGGTAGTTTTTATTATTATTATTATCAGCAAATAAGAATTTTATTGAAAGTATGCAAAACCAAATACATGGGACATATACAAGAGCCACACCTAGCCTGTAGTTCTGGTAGTTATACTCATACAGACTGAATACAATCATGGTCATTTAAACCAAGTGTTTATTGTAGATATTTCTTCTTTTCCTCCTAATTTGGTCTTGTGGATGGAATTGGGTTTTGGCTTCAAGCATACCGTTACGTCTTTGGTTAAATTTTAGTCTTTATGCTTGCACAGGAAAATCAGTTTAGGCTGCACCTCGTTTTAAGGATGCTGCTTTATCTCTTGACAGGTTACGTGAAAGTTATGTGGAGGTGTGTCCATATTTCTTTTGTCATTCTTCAGGAATTCTGGGTTGTGTAAAGTGGAACCTGATTTCTATGAGGTTCCCACGTGACCCTCCTGGGGTTTGGGGTATAAATTATTTTTATTTTAGTTGTATTTAAATGATTAGTATTTTCTACATTTTCTTTTAGATGATTATTGCAATATGGGCACTATATCCGAAGTGCAAATTGGTGCATGGAGACCTCAACGAGTATAACATACTTTATTTTGAGGTGTGTGCGCATATACACATATATGTCTATCTTTTTCTTTCCTAATATTGAATTTATTCCATGTGCACGTGGTGAACATCCAGATTTATCTTGTGATTTGCCGGGTTAATTGTATATTATAGATGTCTCTCAATTAGTTGATCTTGACCATCCCCATGCCTTCAATTTCCTTAGTGAAGATTGTTCTTCATGTATTGGTATGTTCTTTATGAAAGTATCCAACAAAAGCTTTTATAATTAGTAATATGACTTCTCTCTTATTAGTAAAGAAGAAGTTTTTATTAATGAGCAGAGGCATAGCTCCAGTACATGGGACTTTTATTTTTTGGCTTAGTATCAGTAATATGAGTTAATTGTGCATTAGCGACATGCAGGAATTCTTTAAAAAACATGGTGTAGCTGTTATGACAGTTTGAGAACTCTTTGATTTCATAGTTGATCATTCTATTGCTGATGAAGTAGTGGATAGTTATCTAGAAAAAGGTTTGTTACTTTATACTATTAAATTTATAGAAGACCACTGGGAGATCTTTATTGTGACTGCTTCCCACTTATTTTAGGTGCAACAAAAAATTTTAGCTAGAGGAGACATATCTATGGAGGATGAAATTGTAGACTCTGTCTTTGTGCATATAACTTTCTTGGCATATATTGGAGTTTCTATTCATCACCTATCACCTACACATAGTAGTTTTAAGTAGATCTCATTAACATTAAGCATGCCATCTTTGTGGTACACCAATATTTGCTAATCAAGGATTTCAATATGTTAAATTAATATCGCAAGATATTTTTAACTCCTATAACTATCAATTCCATTAGCTAGTGGATCAATTGATTGGTTCAAGCATGGAAAGGTTTCATGTGTTCAAAGGCAAAGCATTCTTGAATATAACCACAGTTATATCTTGAAAAACACTCTTATTCTATGTTAATGTTTAACATATTGACATCCCTTTCAGTTTGATTTGCATAATACTCATAAATCTATGAAATGAGATATTACTTTTCTCTTGGTTTTTATGGGTATTGAAGTTGGGGTTCAGATTTGATACTTGAAGTAGTGTGAGTGCGTGCACATCTTTGCATGTATGGGTATGTGCATTTCTAAAGAATTGAAAGATACTTGAGCGATAGACTGGACCCATTAAATTGTGAGAATGTAAAAATGGTTGCATCTTCTGATTTTTTTGTATGTTTTTACAGTCATTCATTTCAAAGATCCTAGAACATGTAAAGAATGCTGAGGAGGATGTGCAACGGATGAGGACAAAGGATAAAGGACAAAGTGCTGGGACCGGACGGTTTCACGATAGGGTTTTTCCAAACTTGTTGGGATATTGTAAAAGGTGATGTTATGGAGGTATTTAGTGAGCTTCACTCTTTTCAGAAATTTGAGAAATCCCTTAATGCAATGTTTATTGCTTTCATCCCTAAGAAACAAGGGGCTTCAGTTATTGAGGAGTTTCCCCCTATAAGCTTGGTTAGTAGTGTATACAAGATCATCTCAAAGGTGCTTGCTAACCGGTTAAGTCTTGTTCTGGAAAAAATTATCTCCAAGCCTAAGAATGCTTTTATTCGTGGAAGACAAATACTTGATTCAGTTCTCATTGCAAATGAATGTATAGATCATAAATTGCAGGAGGGCGGATCGGGTATACTTGCAAGTTAGACATGGAAAAGGTTTATGACCATGTAAATTGAGAATTTCTTTTATACTTGCTTTGGAGGTGTGGCTTTAGGGATAGGTGAATTTCTTGGATGCATCATTGTATCTCAACGGTTCATTTTTCGGTTCTAGTTAACGGCACACCGGCTAATTTTTTTTTTAGAGTTCTAGGAGTTTAAGGCAAAGAGACCCTCTTTCTCCTTTTTTATTTGTTATTGTCATGGAGGCTTTGAGTCAGATGGTGAAGGTTGCTGTTGGTGGTGGATTCCTGTCTGAATTCCAGGTGAGTAATGGCACTAATGGTTCTGTTAATATCTCACACTTATTATTTGTAGATGATACTCTACTCTTTTATGAAGTGGAGGAGAGCCAAATCCAAACCTTGCGAGCATTGTTACTTTGTTTTGAAGCAGTGTCAGGGCTTGGGGTGAATCTTGGTAAGTTCGAGCTAGTGGTGATGGGAGAGGTTCCTCATGTTTCTAGGTTAGCTAGTCTCCTAGATTGTACGGTTTCTTCTCTACCAATGAAGTATTTGGGCCTTCCATTGGGCGCAACATTTAAGGCTAGAGCCATTTAGAATGGAGTGGTAGACAAAATAGAAAGAAGATTGACTGGGTGGAAACGTGTGTACTTATCTAAAGGGCGGAGACTTACCTTTATCAAGAGCACGTTAACTAATATACCCACTTATTTTCTGTCACTTTTTCCTTTGCCTGCAGGGTGGTGTGTAGAATGAAAAAGCTTTTCAGGGCCTTCTTATGGGAAGGCATGGGGGAGGAGAAGTAGTACCACCGGGTTAATTGGAAAACAATCTGTTCCTTAATTCCATATGAGGGATTGGGCATTTGTAACTTGAGAACATTTAATACAGCTTTATTGGAAAAATGACTATAGAGATATCATTTGGAAATGGGGGCTTTGTGGAAGGAGATCATTGATTCGAGACATGGAGTTGCTTTCTTGGGGGGGGGGGGTGCTCTAATGAAGTAAGGAGGTTATGGTATGAGTTTATGGAAGTTTGTTAGGAGAGGGTGGCCAGTTCTTGAAAATCACATTCGTTTTGTGGTCGGAGAGGGCATAGGAGTTAGATTTTGGAGGGATTTATGGTGTGGTAATGTTGCACTGGATAGAGCTTTTCCAACCTTGTATCGCATTACAGGTAATAGGAAAGTTTCAGTGGCAGATATGCGGTTATTTTTTCATGGTTCTCATCAATGGAACATCCTCTTTAATCGAGATCTCCATGATTGAAAATTTTCTATGGTTACAGATTTTTTCAGATTACTGGATGCCACAAGGCTTCCTATCCTACATGGAGATAGAATGAATAGGAGATTCAATGACCATAAGAGGTGTATGGTAAAAGCTTATTATAAACTTTTATCAACACAAGATCATGTTCCCTTTCCATGGAAGAACATTTGGAGGTCTTGCGTGCCTTCTAAAATAGTTTTTTTTTTTTTCTGTGTGGACTTCTACTTTTGGTAAGATTTTGACTACAGACAATTTGAGGAAGAGGGGATGCATTGTGTTGGATTGGTGTTACATGTGCAAAAAGAGTCGAGAATTTGTGGATCACCTCTTATTACATTGTGAGGTCGCAAGGATGCTGTGGGATGAGATCTTTCGAAAAGTTGATGTTGCCTGGGTTATGCCAGCAAGGGTGGTGGACCTGTTGGGGGGTTGGAGGAAGATGCAAGGTTGTCCTTAAGTGGCAACAACGTGGAAGATGGTCCCGTTGTGCATTATGTGGTGCATTTGGTCGGAAAGGAACTAACGTTGCTTTGAAGATAAAGAGGGATCAAGGGCAGAGCTACAAAATTTCTTTTTTCATGCTTTCATGTTGTGGTTTACAAACATTGTATTAAATGAGAACAATATTCTTGATTTCTTGTCTTTATTTTCTAACTCTTAGAATGTCTTTAGGTATTCTGTTGTATACTTCCTGTGTACACGGGATAGACTTTTTTCGATGACATCAATAATAATTATCTCTTATAAAAAAAAAAAAGAATGGACCCATTAAATTGTGAGAATGTAAAAATGGTTGCATCTTCTAATTTTTGTATGTTTTTACAATCATTCATTCCAAAGATCCTAGAACATGTAAAGAATGCTGAAGAGGATGTGCAACGGATAACCAATGGCCAAGACATGGGAGATATGTACTATTAAACTATCACGAGACTCAAGCATGCTCTTTCAATGGCTTAGCATACTCCCATTGAAAAAGGAAGCAGACCCGGTAAAGATTCTTTTGTTAGTCCAAATGCTCAGCCTAGTCCCCCCACAAGTGTATTCGAGTCTTAAGAAGTTATTAATGAAGAGAACTCGACCGATATAGAAAGGAGTTCCTCAAAAACTAAGTTAGAGGTTCTTGTGGACAAGAAAACTACTAGAAAAGAGAACAAAAAGAAAGTCAAGAGGAGAAGAGGGACGCTCGGAAGAGTAAAGTGCCTAAAGCCGTGAAGAAAAGAAAAAAGAAGTTGGCAAAACCTCACAAGACTACATAGCTGGTAGCAATAACTTATAATACAAAGTTCTATCATTAGAACATCACTTATAGGAGTTGCTCTTATATATAACCCATGTATTTGGTTTTTGCCTATTTTTCTCATCAACAAAATTTTATTTATTAATTAAAAAAAAAGTTTTATTAATTTGGATAATTTTGAAAACTTTTATTTTTCATTACTAGAGAAATGGAACAATATTGGCCTAGAGTATTCGCATACTTTCTTCTTGGATCTTGTCCTTTTAATTTGATCAGTAAACTCTGTAATTTTTATACATATCTGATGTGGGAAATGAAGATATGAATGGATTTGTTAAACCTTAATTTACATCATTGTTGGTTTACAATATTGGGTTATTTGGACTTCATGCAGCCAGTCTTTCCTCAATCTTCTACTTTAGGTGCACATTTTCATCCTTGGAGATTGTTTTATATATTAAACATAAAACATCTCAATGAAATTTTATTTACTCTCCATTTTAAGATGTTAACTCGACCTTTCTTTCTATAATAAACCTGTTCGTTTGGTGAAGCTTTAGTTTAGGCACTCTTTATGTGTTAAGTCAACCTTTCTCACCATAATCAACCTCGTTGTTTGGAGAAACTTCAATCTAGGCACTTAGATATGTGTGTGGGTGCTCATTTCCATGTTTGGACCAGTTGTGTTTGGTTCTCTCTCTCTCTCTCTCTCTCTCGGTCTCTATATATATATATAATTTTCAGCTTTGACCAATTCGATTGATAGAATAGGAATGGGAGGAGAGCTTGAATATGGGCACGTGACTGCCATTCTAGAAAGTGTTTGGATACTCTTGTTTTCTTTATTTTGAATTGCTACATACTATAGGGATGTATTACACCTGGTGTGGTGTAGAAGATATATTATATGACCTTGAATAGTATATAGTTTCTCTTTGTAGTGCTTTAGTGTAATCACCAATAGTGCTTAGTTATCTAACCATGTTTCTCCCTTTTAAGAATTAGCTCCATAAGTAGTTGTTATCATCTCTTGGATGTGCTGCATGTTTATAGTTGTAATCATATCTTGGTCTAGTTGGAGACTTAGCTGCATTGTTATTCTAACTAGACCTCATTTCACTCTATGACATGTTTTTATAGATTGTTTGTAACTTGAGGTGCATTTGTAGAAAACTCCTTAATAAAAGTTAATACACCCTTAGGATTAGTCAAGACGCTGTTCTCGAACACCCAGTGCCAATTAAAAAAATTGTTTGTAGCTTAATATTTATACTTGGTTTACACCAAATACTAGTTTGCGTGGAATAATTTTCTAATGTCCGATTCATTCTGCCTATTGATGTAACACCTTGAGTTGATAGCTAAACAACTCATACGCAAAATTCAATATACCTTGAGCTCTCAATACCCAAATCTCCACCTTTTAATATAAAAAATCGAAGAAATAGTGGTGAAGAATAATAGCAGAAGAAGAAAATAACTGAGATGTTGAGGACATAAATATTAAGAAATAGAAGTACATAAACTACTAAATAGAAGAGAAAGACTAACCTGCTTCTACAACTTTTCTTAAAAGTAGGTTAAGGTCATGCAACTCGTGAGTTCTTTTCAATTTTGCTTTCTTGGGGTTGAAATGGAACAAAGAGTGATTATGTGTTAAGATTGGGTCTTGGGATCTGAAACTGGGGCTACCGGCTACAAAATCGTAACATTACAATATTTTTTATTTCAAATGGTGGGGATGCATGTGCTTTTGCTACGTTGGGAGGTAATTAATAATTTAAAGAAAAACTTAGTTGTAAGTGATTCTACGCACCAATATGTGCACCCATCTAACGTGATTAGTCATATTTGAATTGACTATAAAAGCAACCAATAAGTATGTATTGGTGCACAAATTAGTTCACAAATCTGCTTATATGTAGCATTAATCATAATTTAATGGAGATGATCTTAACAATCGATTCTAATGATTGGGTAGTGGACATCATGAACAAACTTTATTTTATTGTATAATTTTAGTTTGGGCTCATGGGTACACTACACTACATAAAAACTCTCAGTAGCAATGCTTAAACCCCTAGTGGAAAAAGTTAAGAAGAAGGTGGTAGGATGACTTTAGAGGGAAGAAACCCTTTCAAAATTGTGCATGGTGTTTCAAAAACATGATCACATGATGCTTATCTCTTGTAAAAGATGTTTCTAAAAGATTCACGTTGAAAAACAATTAAAAGGATCATGAATGAGAGTGTTTGTCTAGTGAGAAAATGAGGGAAAATGGAAATCATAAAGGGGAATGCGCTAGCCGAAACTCTCTAAGAAAGTGAGGAGACAAAAGGGTAGGGGAAAAGCCCCAAAATTTTCGACAAGACCTTTATATAGAACCTTCCTATTCTAAGCTTGCTCCAATGCAAGCGTGACATGTGGCGAAATCTTCCCATTCTTTCTGAAATGATGAGATTGCATGGGAAATCCAAATGGAAATTTTGGCTCCCTCTCTCTCTCTCTTGAAATCCAAAACTCAATCTTCTCAAATTTTTTATTTTAGCCCTAAACTTAAACCTAGAACAAAAACCTAAGAAGGACTTTTTGGGTATCTCACAAAACCCTAGCCTCTAAACTTTCTACTTGGCATAAGATGAGTGTGGGTGACTTATCATTTCTAAGGTGACCTTTTCAATTCCCCACTCCACCTTTCTCTACACGCCTAACATGGTCTCAATGCTTACAAAATTCAACTTTTGGTCTTCCCCATATAAGAAGCTTTCTTAAAAGAGCAAAAGATCTTGTGTCTTATCTTGCCATTTGTCCAAAAGAATTCCAAAAGTCTCTAGGCACCTACACCATAGCATGACCGGCTTCTTGACTTTTCTTAGGCCTTACTCCAACTCTTAGGTCAATCTCCACTACACTTTAAACAACATAAAATGACCCAAATCCACCGAACTTAGGGTTTTCTTCAAAAAGGCCTCATTTTGCCTCTTTTTTTTCTTTCCTAAAGCTCTAAATACCTCAAAAATAACTAAAAGAAATACTCATCCAATTCTATCATGGATAATTGGTTTTCTCACGAAAGTTCAGGATGTCATATTCTCCCCTTCTAAAAAAAATTTCTTTCTCAAAATTGGCACGAAAGAATTTTAACACAATCACAACTAAAGGGAATTCTATACCTCTAACACTGGTTGCCGTAGAATCTTTCGAAGAGGAATATGATGGTACATCATCTCCTTCTATCACTAAATCCTGTGACAGATAAATTATCACATCTACATTCGGATAATAATACATGTTGACCCTCATCTCATTCAGCTTATGCCGAATCTTTGACTCTTTGTCCTCAATAGATTGGCCTTCGTCTCAAAGGAAAATATGATCCTTTGATGTATCTGAAATCTCCTAAGGTATGTATCTGTCCTCACACTCTTCTGCTGTGTGACTAGATTCTTCTTCTTGACCCAATCTACGTAATCATTCTCTTTTCACCTTTATCCAATTGCATGGCGGTTGCCGCTCCTCATGCAGTAACGCGCATAAAAAAATATAGTTTCCTCTGCTATCCACGTCCGTTACATGGCATAGTGCTGTCTGAATAGTAGCCAAAAAATTGTTGTTATAAGCAACTTCAATCAAACAAAAGTGACTTTCCCAATCACCACTGAATTCCAGAACACATGCCGGCGACATATCTTCTAAGGTATGAATAGTTTGTTCCGTTTGTCCATCTGTTTGTGGATGATAAGCATTACTGAACTTCAGATCTGTACCCAACATCTCCTGTAAACTTTGCCAAAAACGAGAAGTAAATCTTGTGTATCAATTTGAAATGCGTGTCTAGGTTTGCCAGCCAAGTTTAGGGTTAGCCAAGAGTTCAACCCTTAGCCTTCTCAAGTCTTCTTGATAACCTGAGATGCCTGAGGCCCGGGCTCTTCCAACCGCTTGTTGGCCTCTTCCAAGGTGGCCTGAGAGCCCACCAATTCAGTTTCCCAAGCAATTTGCTCTAGATTGGAAATCTCCAACGTCATTTGACAAGCCTCTAACTCCCTTTTAGAGGCCTCCAGCTTGGCCTCCCAAAGATCTCGCTCCTGCTCGAAAGCTTCTAGATCGACCTCCCGAGTGATAATCTCATGTGTCGTGGCAGATAGTTTGGCCTCCCGGGCAGCCAGCTCCCTTTAGGCGGATGCTCAGTCCTGCTCAACGTCAGCTTAGGCATGCTGTGGCAGCTAGTTGTGGCCACAACATTGTGATGGGCCTCATTGAGGCTCGCCTACAAAGCAGCATTACTCTCTTACAAAGTCTCTTTTTCCTTACTCAACTCTTTGATGGTTTGTATCATCGCTTTGCACTTCTCCTTAAGAGCCTTGCACTGGCCCGACGATTCCTTCAACTTGAAGAAACTGAATTGTCAAACCGTGTCAAGCTCTCAGTTGCACTCAAAGAGCACTGCCGATTAGGATCCAATGATTTTCGCTAGATGGCTTGAGACCTGAATCTAGGAGGAAGTTAGCAAAACTTAATATCACAAAAGAAAATTGAATAGGTGAACCAAGGAGACCTATTTGTGCAAGGAGAGGCTGTAACATCTATATTGTGCGCTTGGTCGTCATGGCTCGAGCCTGCTTGAAATCCAAAGGTACCTTATCTCAACCACTCTCTACCTCTAACCCAAAAAGTTGTCCAAATGCAGCAATCCCACTACAAAGTCAGAAGGGGGAAAGGGGCAAGGGGGAGTGTCATGATGAAAGCTAGATCTAGACCCCATTTCAAAAATTTAAGTATGCTTCGGAGACTCATCATCACTTCTCGTCACAAACTCTTCCTGGTGGTTTCTTTCACCAAGACTTCACCTTTGTTTTGACCACCCATGCCTCCGGTGGAGCCTTCCTCCCGGGCATTAATAGCCCTCTAGCTAGTGACCTCTTCACCTTCAGCTCCTGCAATCGCCCCCTCGATGTGACCAACTACCGCCTAGTTAGTGGCCCTTCTGCCTTCGATCCCCACAATCGCGCCCTCGATCGTATCACCCTTGACCTCTCTAGGATGGTCTTTAGCATTAACACTTGCCATCTGGAGCTCTGTCGAGAGGTGGAATGAGAATCTGAAGAGAAAAGTGGCAAGGTATCTTCCTCATTAGATGACTTGAAAAACTTGCCAACCCGAAGGGCTCAATCTTCTACCTCCTGATTTATGGTGTCTTCAAAGGATAAGAAGCCCTCGGCGCTAGAGGAAAGGGAGGAGGATGTGTTAGTGATTCCAAAAAGTGAGTTCTACCTCGTTGTCTACTTTGGTGGATGAACCAAAAGAAGATAAAGGAGGAGAGACCCCTGCCGCCCAGTGGGCAGCGAACTGAGTCATGGTGACTAACCTTCAAGTCTTGGCACGAAGCTCACCTTGAAATTGGTGTTTAGGTGAGGAAGGAGTATCTCAGCACTCCAAGGAACATTGAGGGTCCTCAAAAACTGAAGGACTCAAGTCAATTCGTCCCTTAGTCCTTCTCTCCTAAGGGCGAGACCGATTGGGAGCCCACTTACGAGGGTGAATCAGAGGGTTCTTAGGAATCCCCAAGAGGTTTTGGCATTTGGCATATGATCTATCGAGTTGAACCAGATACCTCAGGATGTTCTCATCGGAAAGTAGGTAGTCTGTCCACAGGGAGTTAGGGTGTTGATTGGGCCAGGCCACAATGACCTCAACTCACCTTGCCTCCATGAAGGTCAACACGACCTTGAGGTTATCTGCGAATGGAAGCAGACCTATGTTTGGCCAAATGGGAAACTTTCCCTAGGTCTTGCCCTCGGGAAACTGTCAACCGTCCCCTAAGGCGTAGAAAAACTTTCGTTGATAACCCTTCACATGGGAATGCTTATCTTCAATCTAAGGTAGCTTCTAGTCGTCGTTCTTAACTTGGAAGCTGGCTATATTCCCAGGGTAGCAAATCAGGCGGTACATTGACAAAAACTGTCGAGCCACCATGTCGGGATAAACATCATCTTGCCCCAAAAGGGCCATCCAGAATGTAACACAATTGGCCAGAAGTAGATGCCAGACATTCCAAATTATCTGCGCTAGCGCGAACCCAAAGATATTAAAGGACTTCGTTATTAGGCAAGTAAAGGGGAGGCGCACGCAAGACAGAGTACTACCCTTTGTGACTTCCCTAGGGAATCAGAGGCATTCTCTATGTCCTTGACTGATTCTAGCATGATTCGGTGGGAAATTCTGTAACGAGTGCGAAGCTCTTCTATTGCAGGAATAGAAAAGTTCGAAGTCCAGTCATTCCCATTGAAGGAATTCCCATCAAAATCTCTTCGCTAAGAATTTGTAGGGTACTATGAGAGAAGCCCCACCCAAGCATACATGGCTCGGGCCCATGAGGGAACTAGACGAGCCCTAGGGGTGTAAGAAAAAATCGAAAAACTAGAAAACTAGATCAATCCGGTTTTGGTTCAGTACCAGTCCGAAATCGATTTCTGTAATGTCAAAACCGGTGGATACCGGTTTAGTTTCAGTTCTAAACTTTTTAGAACCAGAACGGACTGAACCAGGTCGGTTCAATATAATACATATTTTATATCAAACTTTTTAATATTATATGTAATATAAAATAATATTTTTTATATTATATATAATATTTTATACATTAGTATATAATGTAAATTAGTTACAATTTACATTTTATGATCTAATACTAATAGTTTAATAATATATTACTATTATTAATATATTTTAAGTCTATAAATAAATTTTTATACTAAATAATTACCTATAAAATAGTGATATAGTAATACTAATATTTTTTTATAAGTAATACTAATATTAATAGTATTAATATACTAATACTATCACTATCAATGATATAGTTATAAAAATAAACTTACTATAATAAATACTAAAAGATAATTATTCAAATCACTATAATTAATACTAATAATTTAATAGACTAAAATATATTAATTTAAAACAAAAAAAAAACCGAACTGGACCGGAACTGGTAAAACTAGAATTATCGATTTTGGGAAGTAACTGATGCATAATCGGTTTTAAAAAATATAAAATTGGTGGTACCAGTTCGGTTCTAAATTTTGTTCAAAATCAGATCGAACCGGACCGGTTACACTCCTAACGGGCCCACTGGCAGGACGTCACGCCAATTAGGTAATGAATAATCAGCCTAGTAGCCACATATAAGAATCGGGTAGTGAGGAGAAAACGACACCCAAGACAACACTACCAAGATGTGTCGAGTCGAGCAGAAACATATCGCGCCCTTTATCGCATTAAATGCTAAGTGTGCCAATTCGGACAGCAACATACCATTCCCCTCATTGCATTAAATGTTAAGCGTGCCAAGTCGGGTAGTAACGTACAAATGTTTTGAATACTATATTGGTGGGCATACCAGTCAAGATACTAGAACGAAATATTTTAGTATCGATTCCGTGTACCATTTTGAAATAGTTTTATATAAATAAATTATATATATAAATACATATATAAATTATATTTTAAAATAATAGTCAATATATAAAATATATATATATATGTAATTAGTCTAGTCCGAATTGAAATAAAATAGAAAAAAATGGTTGAATGGCCGAATCCCGATATGGCCGAAACACAGACCGAAATAGAAATATTGACAGTACAAAACTTTTTTTTTTGTACCAGACAATTGGCCGGTATGACATATTTCAGCTAATTCAAAATTTCAAACTACGCAATGTATCGTGTCGCTTGCTGCATTAAATACTAAACTTGCTAGAGCCACTTTATGTTAAAAGTGGCTAGGGGCAGAAACATACCATTAAATGCGAGTCAAGGACTCCAAGCAAGCGACGGCAGAAAGCAGGAGCTAACACTGCTAGGAGGGGACAACTCTCCCCTGACCTATCCATGGCGAGGCTACTCATCCTGACACGACAAAGTGAATGATGAACGAAAGAACAGGGCAGACATTCTCTCCATCCTTCGAGAACATAAAGAGTATAGATTCATATCTATAAATAACTGGACGTTCCTCGTTATTAAGGTTAAGCTCTTATCTCTCATACTATTAAGTATTCTTATCTCCTTAAACTCATTTGACTTTATCATCGGAGTGGCCACACACCCCGACCCCCCACCTTCTGCAACTCTTTTCCAAGCCCGGATTATTTGGATCATCGCTAAGTTGCCCAAGTCACGAAACATGACATCAACATACCTTAAGCCACCGGTATCCGCGACTCAGAGCAGAAGTACAGAAAAAATGGATGCCATGCCCTGCGCGCAACAAAGCTAGTAGCACCACCATGGTCTACGTTGTTTTGTGCACAGAAGAGAATAGTTCCTTCATCGAAGCGCGCTCAATTTCACATGTGGTAGAGCTAGCCCAAAGCCTCATGTGTGGTGTTGCTCATAATGCAACACCATGTATGTTGCCGCTCCAATAAGGGAAAAAAAGAAATCAGTGCACACAGTGTACCATTGGAACGTAGCCATGGCAGTGAAACACCAAATGGTTAGTGTCACACCACCATGCGATGTAGCAACAACGCACCTCAAATGGTTTGCTCAATTTGCAGCATGCATGTGGTGCACTATGGTTTCACTTACAGCCTATCACGGAGGTCTAAAACAACACAGTATATTTTGATAGCCATGGCTATGGGAAAAAAAAAAATTCTCGTTAGTGTTTAGTGCATCATGTGAAGCCCATAAGATTTCTCTTAGTGGGCATGGTGTTATTGTGACAAAAAAAATCCCCTCATGCTGAAATAAGATTTTCATCATGCAAATATATTCTAGTAAATAAAATTACAATATGCATGCAAACATAAATTGTAAACAACCGATCTTTCTTTGATACCAATGTTAGAACTATTTTACTGTTCATGTGGGTGGCTTACGCGGCAACCGGGCTACTGCCCATATTTTTTCGAGAAATATTAACCCATGAAAAACTAGTTGCGGCACATGATATTCATCGTAAAAGAAATATATATAGCGTTTCTGAAATTGTTTTTGCAGTGGTTAATTAGTTCGCCGTGTAATATTTATTGAAGCGATACCATTATGCCGCAAATACCTAAACAACGTTGCCTGCCCAGTGCAGCGAAAACAAATCGCTGAAAAATATAATTTTAACGGCAAGTATAAATCGTCAAAACTTCAATTAATGGATCGTCCAAACATACTATCCCTATCCCAACGATTTTAAGGAATTAACGGCAATTTATAATCACCGAAAGATGTTATCCCAGTGATTATATGAACACATTGTGGCGCATTTGCAGCGAATATTGTTTCACTTTGTGGCAAATATAATGGCTGCTATTGTCTTTTTATTTGCAGTGATTTTTGCCATTAGCTGAAAGAAATTATAAAAGCCTTTCGATAGTGCCGAACGTGCGGCGCTAGCTACTTCAAGCTGGGCGTACCACTGTCATAAATATAAAGATTTTCTTTTAAATTTTTTTGTAAATACTTTTGAACATCTTTAATCATTTAAAAAAAATATACACTACTTCAATAATAATTATTTCTTTAATTATTAAGTAAAATAAAAAATATTCGACCAACAGTAAGGCTGTCTATATAACATTTTCCTTTTAGAAAGTGGCGAAAGAAAAAAGGGAGACGCTGGGGACCGGTCCGGCTGTCCCCAGCGTCCAAAGCAGCCCAACGTTAGTTGGGCTGCTTGATGATGAAAAATACATGAAAATAAAATAAAAAAATATAATTAAATAAAAAAATGAAGATTAAAAATATATTAAAAAAATAAAATGAACAAAACATAATAAAAAATACAATAAAAAACACAATAAAAAAATAAAAACATAATAAAAAACAAAATAAAAAATAAAATGAAGATGAATTTAAGAGGGGATTCGGCCATGGAGCAAACGGAGCTGCTGCCGGTGGCGGTGGGGGACACCGCCCCCCCATCAAGACCGGCGGACTCAGGCGACCTCACCCCTACGAAGGCGAGCTCCGGTGTGCCCCGACAGCTTTCAACCCGGTGGCGGGCTGGTTTTGTTAGGGGGGCAGTCCGTCTACCCCCAAAATTTCTCAAGAAAAAAACATGCTTTCATTGCTGTTATTTACACACTTATGATGATATAGATTGAAGAACCTCACTAGAAGATTGCTCTTCAATATTTCTTTTTTATGTTTTTTCTTATTGGAGGAAATTCAAGTATTTTCTCTCTCTTGGATGAGATGGCTTCTCTCATTATATTTACTTCCCTTGGTTCAGGCCGATTTCGTAGTGCTATCATGATTCATGTAGGCGAAATATACAAACCTTCTCGGCCAGTGTATAGAGGCCATTAAATGTTATTTATAGCTAGACAGCCAAGCAATCACGGCATTGCTTGGAAGGCTCAAGTACGCTTTCTAGTTATAGAATATACAGTTATATTTAGTTTGGTTTGAATTTTGAAATGAGATGAGTTGAGATGAGTTTAGTTTATTTTTTAATATTATTATTATTTTGATATTTGAAAAAAGTGTATTAAAATTTTAAAATAATATATTGGGATTTGAAAAATGTGTATAAGAATTTGTATTTTATATAAAAAATTATAAAAGTATAATGATAAAATGAAAATGAATTAAGAACACTTCTAAATCCAAACCGGACTTAATCTTATTGTTTTTTAGGTATTGGGAGCGTTTAGTAGTTGTTGGGATATATAGGTTAGTAACAAGAATTGCTTGAATGGAAAGACACTTTTGACTAGTTTTTTAGATAAAAATAAAATAAGATAGAAATATAAATTAAAAAAATGAATAACTAAATTTAAAAATATATAAAAATAATATTTATATATGAAGTGTACGCCAAAGAAGCACGCTCTGTATACAAATCGTATTTCTCTCTTTAGAAGGGACAATGCTAGAACGCCACCGAGCATGTATCATCGGCGTATTCGTAGGGCTGCGCAATTGGGCCAAATATTTTTCCAGCCTGATCTAGAACCCACGCGAAAATTTGAGTGAATCCGTATGATTATCCACCTGGATTGGATACAGACAGGTTACAAGATGAAACCATAACCAGTATAGACCCGGTTATGGATCCAGTATAGACCCGGTTATGGATCTTATCTAAGAAGACACAAAAAATAATTTCATTTTTTTAAATCTCGAAATAAAAGTAACATACAAAAATTATATTCTATAATATTTTAATTTTATAATAGTTTGTTAAAAAAATAAAAAAGCATAAAGGCAAAAAAAAAGCCTTTTGAACTGTTAAAAAGATTTTAAAGAATTTTAAAAAATCATTTAAAATATATTTGTTATATCTGGGTATTAGGATTTCCAGCGGCAACATGGATATCCAGGTTTACATCCGGCTATCTCGTTTTTGTTTGAACTTCTCCATATGGATGACCACCCGAAATCCGGATCTTGATCTAGTTATGACCGGATATTTGAATCCGATTCTACATCGCTAATGTGTTCTCTAGTTTATTCCCTTTTTTTTTGTTCCAAACATTCTGAAACATATTTTTAATTAGCTAGTCATTTTTAATTAATCTCTTAGACAATTAAAATATATGAACGGTCAGACTGAGGAGCAAAATGAGAGTTACTTTAGTATTAATTCTCTTCTAGAAAGAAGTATTTCTTGATAGCTACGACAAAGTAAGCGAAGCATCTAATCTAGTGTGTGTGTATATATATATATATATATATATACAAGAGCTACCCTCTATATATCTATACAATTAACTGCTCTAGCTAGTTAGTAATATTGCCTTAGTTAGCTATATCTATTGGTAGGCAGCTTCTAGGCTATAGCAAAAACTCTTAATGAAATTTTTTTTTTAACCAAGGGCATGACTGTTATTCCTTTAGTTTCTATTTTGGAATGATAGATACAGCAAACGTTGGAATGGATTTTCTACAAATGCTTCGTTATCGGCGAAGTATTTTAGTAAAAAAAAAAAATGGTGTGCGCGCGAAAGATGATATTATCGCAACACACGAACTTACGAATAATTTGTAGGTTGCAATCTATGACGTAAGGTCTTTGACAATCAAGAGACAAAAGAAACCTTATATCGCATATATAAACTACATCTCATTAAATCATAAGTCAATGACTGCCATTCACAGCTAGCATGACGTACTTTTCAATCACTACATTTGAGTTCTAATCTCCTTATAAAAAACGTCTCTTATCTTCACATCAAAATTAACACCCTCCAACAACATCACAACCAATAAGAAATATGGATAGCACATCCTGCGAGCTCCCATTGCTAAGAGGCAATACTAAAACCAACGCTTTCAGTACCTATGTGCGTTAATTTGCTCTATCTTGTTCTCTTTCTCTCTATAGTTTATATAATCTTTTGTTGTCATATTTCAAGATTTCCCCTAATAAAATTTGAAATCTGCAGACTAGCGGGCAAGGTTGCCTTGATAACCGGAGGGGCAAGTGGAATTGGCGAGTGTACGGCAAGACTATTGGCTGAACATGGTGCTAAGGTCATCATTGCTGACATCCAAGACGAGCTTGGTTTCTCAATTTGTAAAGACAAAAGCACCAATGTTGCCATTTCCTACGTCCATTGCGATGTCACTAGCAAGTCTGATGTCCAGAATGCTGTCAACATTGCGGTGTCGATGCATGGGAAACTCGATATAATGTTCAGCAATGCAGGCTGTGTTGCCCAAATAGATGTAAACATCTTAGCCTTTGATCAGGAGGAGTACAAGAAAGTTTTTGATGTGAATGTCTTGGGGTCAATGCTGGTAGCAAAACACGCGGCGACAGTAATTATTCCAGCGGAAAAGGGCACCATTATATTCACTGCAAGCTGTATAACACAGACACAAGGAATAACTTCTCGCCTACACAGCGTCCAAGCATGCGTTGGTGGGACTAACCAAGAATTTGTGTGTTGAGTTGGGGCAGTGCGGAATTAGAGTCAATTGCATATCGCCATTTATTGTGGCCACGCCTATGTTCCTAAAAGGGTGGGGAATAGATAAGGAAATGGGTGACGAGATTGCGTCAACTGCGGCAAATTTGAAAGGGGCAGTTTTGAGAGCAGTAGATTTGGCGGAGGCAGCTTTGTTCTTGGCGAGCAAGGAGTCCAAGTACGTGAGTGGGCTCAACCTAGTCGTGGACGGGGGTTTTAGTGCCACCAATATGGCTTTGCCAGAGACCATGCGAAAGCTCTTCAACTGATCAGAGCAAAAGCATATATGCTTGTTTCATAATAAATGCATGAAGGTGCATAATTGCCTATGATATTATATTAACAGAGTATTTTATTAATGATCTTTATATAAAGAGGTTTTTCCATAAATCGTACAAGAGAAGAAGTTAACCAAAACATACAGTCCACTTCCATCCAGGACTGTGAACAGCAAGATAGTGACACAGATTCAGTGGTTGCCCCTCAACAGCTCATCAATGGCTAGCGTTAGTTTAAATCTTTCTTTCTTTCTATTTTGCTGTTATACACCTAATGTAATCTCTCTGTTATGTATTTTGGTTTTGAATTACACTCTATGTTTCTGTTACATTTTGAATTACATATAATCTATAAAGATCTATATGTACATAATGAAATTCTTATGTATGGTATTCCATTGAAACCAGGTCATTCTATAGTTCTATATTGGTATTAGAAGATCGATTTGGCTAACACCATTATTCGATCCTAAATGGCTCATCATAACACTTCCACTGCTCCTTTCCCCTTTCCCAATATTAGTCTTGTAATCTCTGTCCGATTGGATGGCATTAATTATCTCAATTGGACCTCGCAATTTGTTCTTGTCCTTAAAAGTAATGATCTTCTAGGAATTGTAGATGGTTCGGAGCCATGTCCTACAAAATTTATCCCTAATGATGAAGGCAAACCAACCTCTACCAGTACTGATTAGTTGCTATGGTAGACAAATGACCAATTTATTTTGGCATGGATTAATGCCACTTGAATAGAGAAGATATTGTCCATTGTTTATGGACAAACTTCATCTCAACAAGTCCAGACCACCCTATCAACTAGGTTTGCACCACACTCTCGTTCAAGGATCTCTCACCTTAAACGACAACTGCAAACACTGCATCAAGGACACTACTTCAAAGACTTGGTTGTGACTTTGCTGTCAAGAATTTAGGTGCCCTCTCTTATTTTTTGCGCATTCAAGTTCATAAAACCATTCTTCATCTTCATCAAGGGAAATACATTCTTGAAGTCCTTCATTACTCCAAAATGATGGGTGCCAAGCCAGTTTTAGCACCATGTATCTTAGGAAGCAAACTATCCAAGCACACTAGTGATCCTTTACCTAACCCATCACCTTACAAACACACTGTAGGGGCTTTACAGTATTGCACACTTACTCACCCAGACATTGCCTACATGTCAACCAATTGTCTCAATTTCTTCAGTGCCCAACTACTGTTCACCTCACGGCAGTAAAGAGAGTGCTCTGATATTTCAAAGGCACTATTGAACATGGCTGGCATTATGGCAAAGGGTCCTTAGCTTTTCATAGTTTTTGTGACTCATGATCGCAAGTCCACCACTAGCTACTATATCTCCTTGGGACCCTGTCTCATCTCTTGAATGGCATAGAAACACTTGGGTGGAATATAGGTCTATGGCAATTGCTGAAACTAAGCTTTACTGGGTTCAGATGCTATTTAAAGAACTTAGTCTCCCACTTCACTCACCACCTTGCCTATGGGTTGACAATCTCAGTCCTTTGCCATTATCATCTAATCCTATATTTCATGCCCGCACAAAATATATAGAGGTTGACTACCATTTTATAAGGGAGAAAGTCTTTAACAGAGACATTTTAGCTGGTTACATTTCCACACATTCCCAACCTTCAGACATTTTCATGAAATGATTAACAAGTGATAGATTCTACTTGCTTTGTGACAAGCTAATGGACCTCTCACCATTAGCTTGTGGGGGATAGTTAACCAAAACACACAGTCCACTTCCATCTAGGAATGTGAACATCAAAATAGTGACACAGATTCAGTGGTTTCCCTTCAACAACTCAGCAATGGCTGGCATTAGTTTAAATCTTTCTATCTTTCCTTTTGTTTTGTTGTTATAAACCTAAAGTAATCTTTTAGTTATGTATTTTGAATTACACTCTATCTTTTTGTTACATTTTGAATTATATGTAATCTGTAAACATCTATATCTACATAATGAAATTCTCACGTCTGGTATTCCATTGAAACCAGATCATTCTATAATTCTATTTGAAGATGCCTCCACAAGTCAACAGCCTCATCAGTGGATTGCACCCCCTACAAGTTTATAAGGTCAACTGGGATGCTTCAATAGATTGTATTCGCTGCAAAATTGGCATTGTAGTTATTATCCGTGATTGGACAAGGCATATAATAGCTACCCTAAAATCTCAAAGAATGCTCTTTCCAGGTCCAATAATGATAGAAGCAATTGGGACTTTCAAAGTAGTAATCTTATGTCAACAACTTCAATTGTCCAGGATCATCTTAGTGGGAGATGCCAAAACAGTAGTTGACAAGATTTCCACACGTGATTCTGGGAAATGGTCCACTACAAGGATGATTATACAGGACACCAGAAACAAGATCGACACTTTGCAACAATAGTCAGTCAAGCATGTGCCAAGGGATCTCAATATTGTAGCTCACACACTAGCTAAGGATGTACTTAATCTCTCTAAGGAGAACATTGTATTGGAGGAAACTCCATCTTGTATCCAAGTTTTGATGCTTTAAGATGAATAAGAATTGTTATTTTTATTTAATGTATATATATAATATTAAAGTAGATGGTAGGTTGAAATGGTTGGCACATGAAGTAGCAAACAAGCAAGCATAATATAAATTTCTTACACAAGCAAGCCATTTGGTCTTTAGTGATAGACGAAATTATTATAGAAAATGACCAAACCATCACCAAAAGTTTTTGTGACAGTTAGAAACTATCACGTCAATCGTTACCTAAAGTGCATCACAGATAAGTATTAGTGACGGTTTATTGTTCAACCTTCACAAAAGATTTTTTTAGCGACAGTTGGAGGTCTTTCGTTTGATATAACATTCAAACATTCAAAATGTTTATGACTGTTTGAATGTGTCACAAAAAGTAACGTTCGAATGTCATAATTGACGTTTGAACATTAGTATTTTCATTCGAACATTTATATATCTGAACATAATGATGATGTTTGGACGTTTCTAACACAACGTTCGGACGTTACGTTTGAGTAGCGTTCAAATGTTAATTTGATAAACATTTGAACGTTATCTTACTAAACATTCAAACTTATTTGTCAATAGGAAAGTCCATTCGAATGTTGTGTGGTATATTCGAACGCAGTTGAAACAAAGGTTTGAACGTTTAATATGTACATTCGAATATACTAGTCAAAAATACTAAATTTTAATAAAATTAAAAAAAAATTACAAATTGTATCAAGTTACATAATCAATTTAGCATATTACAATATCTTATAGTATATTAAAGCTAGATACTAAAAGTTATAAATAATAATAAAAAAATGATTTATTTTTCCTCGTAGTGACATACTATAGTGATATAACACACTCCATCTGAGTCGCCATCATCCTCTGCACTTGTTTTTGGACTATAGTATGAATTCTTTCTTTCTGGTCTCTCTACTGCTCTTGCATATGCGTCTAAAAATTAGATTGTTGCCCCAAGTGAGACTCAAACTCCTGTTGTCTCGACCTCATATACTTATTTTCTCGTTGTATTGTTTCTAAATCTTTGGTGAGATTATTAATCTGTGAAATCAAGGAACTCATGGAGGATGAACTAGAGGAATGCTTGATTGAATGCCCAAATCCTCTGATCATGCCATATTTGGTCCTAAATACTTCCGTGAATATGTTTATATCACTACTAGAGGATTTCTCAGAAGCTGAATGCATATCTAACATCCTATCTTGCAATTAGAAAGAAAATACACAGTAAGCAACAAAATTAAAAGAAATACAAACAAAAAAATTATTCAGATATTGCGTAATTTATTTAAAAAATTAACATCGCTTTTATAATTTTTTGCAATAGCAAGATTCATCCATTCACTATGTTCATGAGTGTGATTAGCAGCATACACATGAATGAGGAAAAAATCTTCAGGATCATCACGTTTCTAATAAAGATACATTAGCAGTTGAAAATTTTGATGTTAGTAACTAAATAAATGTATATCAGAAAAATAAATAAATTTCTATAAATGATTAATTACCATCTTATCAGCAAGACGGTGGAACGACATTGAACTGACACGATGGTGAACAGTGAAAGCGAATCTATTTTGTACATTTATCGAACTTAAGCTCTACAAAATTACTTAGTAATGTTACAGCTAATTTAGAACAGATATAAATGTAAATAACTAACTAATTTAGAATACCTAATAATCAAGATTTGTGAAAAGGTCACAACACTTCACCCAATTATCTAATTTCATCTTTTAGAAAAGGAACTTTGCAGCCTCTTCCAACATCGTAAACTTTTTGAAGTGCTCATGGCATCGACCCTTGTGACGTCAGAATAATGTAGCAGTTCTCATATTCTCGCTAGGAGTAAAATTGAGGTCGAACTCATCCTAAAGAATGAATTAAGTGAGAAATACGATATACTTATTGAGGTGAGAAATATATAGTTGTAAAGTTATCTCTCCAGCACATGGCTCCGAATGTGATTCTTAACCTTATTATGAACATCTTGCCATAGGTTCGGACTATTGTACCAATATAAGAGAAAAATGTTGTCGCACCATCATTCACTCCTTTAGTGGAATTATATGGTGGCATCCTTGAAAAAAAATAAAAATAAATAAATAAAAGTAATTAGAATGTTATTTTTAATAATATAGTAATTAGAATGTTATTTTTAATAATATAATATTGGAGTTTTAATTTATATGATTTTGTACTTTTATTATTTTTCTTCTGATGAATTTTCCATGCTTGTTTCAAAAATTCTCTCAACAGCATCGTCATCATCATCTTGCATGTTTTCTTCTTCTTCTTCTTCCTCAAATTCTTCTTCTTCCTCCTCACTCACTTCAATTGGATAAGCGTCTAGTTCTGATGGGTCAAGGTGGACATGTGCCACATCATCTCTACATAAGAGGAGTATCTCGAGTGCATCGAGGTCAACAAACAAGTTAATACCTTACTCTCTGATTACGCCCAAAGAATAACGCGGTCGTTCGCAGTATAGTTTTGGGGTGTCGATTCCACATGGAGATGGATTGAGAAATTGAAAAACAATAACGAAATTAACAAAAAGATTAAATGAGTGTGATAAGTAAATTTTAGAGTATGATGTAAATTAAAACTAAATGAGTAATTTGAAAAGTATAAAAATGAGACGAAAAGTAGAGCATAGGGAATTCCTTGTGTATTTGTGGTATTCAAATTTATTCTTAATTCATTGATAACTCAATTAAGAATTCTATATCCAAATTCTTAATCGGAATATATAACATTAATAACCAAAATTTAAATCAAATATAACTCTTTGAAAAATCATTTTTCGTGCTTAACTCTCATAAATTGTTATCGATATTGAGAAAATCCAACGACGACAATATACCCAAGAGGCGATATTGCAGCAAAGAATTAAATCAATATAGATAATTAATTGCTCCAAACATAATTATAGGACTAATTCACTCAATAGAAAAAATATGACTGAATCCATAAACGAAATAGATTCTATATTTATTTGAAGACGAAAAACATCACAAATAAATTGAGAATAATAGAACAAAAGAGTTTTAATATTTAAAGACCAAATACATGAATCAAAAATAAATTACAAACACCATCACACACACAAGTTCATCCCTAGCCCTCCTTGAGAATTTAGTTACACATATTGAAAATATGCAACAAAAATTCTCCAAGGGATAATATGGAAGAGCCAACCATTATTTTCTTCTCTCTTCTTTGGTTTTTCTTTTCTTTTCTCAAGCTCTCAAAATAATGGCTCTTCCAAAGCATCATCCCACACTAAGCATTGTCTTAGAACACACGCCCCTCCCTTCTATTTATAAACATCCTTCATGCAAGTTGTCATGACAAAATCATCACAATTTCAACTTATTTTGTCATGTGCCATTCTTGAATCCAAGTGATTTGTGAGTTGTCATTTTGATCATTTTTTTCCCACTATGCATGAGCTGGATTTTGCTTGTAGGTTGAGTGTTTCAATTTTGCTTCTCTATCCATTAGTTGTCTTGTATGACTTAATATCTTGTGGTCAAATAATTTGTCTACAAGAAACTTGAGTGCACTTCATCTTGCATATGAATTGATCATTGAATTTCCAAGTTGGTGTAGGAGTGCTTGCTGAAAAATATTATGATGACATTTGGATTTGCTGCAAGTGGCTGAAAAATATCCAGGGACGTCAAGTGCTGGTGCGTCCACTTGATGGTCGATTTTGTCTTAGATTGATTGGATATATCTTCAAACATAAAACATAAACGTTATAGATATTTCTCTTGTGGTTATATATCATCTTGAATCAGCTCAATCGGAGATTGGATGAGAGAGTTATGCCATATTACTAAAAGATGTCAGAACTATCTAAAATTCCACAATTATTTTCATTTGCTCCTAATGCCTCTATTTGTGTCCTAAATCAAAATATAAGAATAATGAGTATATTTAGGCATGAAATAAGAATAAAGTATTAAACATTAAGAGAGTAAAATATGGTATTTTATATTCTCATCAATATATTAAATCATGCTTATATCTATCTCAAGATAAATGACCATTAATTTTAATAACATGAGTTATATCCATTATTTTCTCATTTCTTTTAGTATTTAGATAGAGTATTTAGAGTGCATTTTTGTGTACTCATCACACCCCCCAACTTACTCATTGCTAGTCCCTAGCAATTTTCATGCAAAATGATGAGAAAGACCAAAGAAAATCACACAGAGGGGCCATCAAGACACATTTTTCAAATTTACATATCAAAACAATCTTAGAAATTAAATAACCCTTTCACAAGTAATTCAAATATAGCAATCCACAGAGTGTGTATGTGTTCCAAACTATTTTTATCAAATTAGAGGTTTCGACACATGCAACATTAGAATATCTTAAGCAAAAAGGTTCAACTCCATAACTCACGGGTATAAAAGTGTTTCATGTAAGGGTTCTCTCTATGGAGTTGATAAAGGTGTACATTTACTCTCATGAAAATTTAGCCAATTATATATAAGTAACAAGTAAACATTGATCTTATGATAGGAATACTAACAAATGAGATTTCCACCATTCTTTTCACAAGCATACTTAGGATCGGAAAAATCAACACAAAGGGTTGTAATGTGGCTTAGGTTTTGGGCTCATAAGAAGAAAAGGTGAAGAGGTTTCAAAAACTTCCAAGTATACACAAAAGGGAATCTGTTAAATTTTTCAGTAGACTATACTTTCCTTTTGATGTACTTTTCAATTTTTTAGATTTTTGACTAAGTATACTTTTCCATCTTCTTTTTCCACTTGTGTCTTCGCAATTTGATGAACTCCTTCATGAATAATTTGATGGACACATCTAGCACCATGCCATTTTTGTCATGGTTATCTTTTTTTTTTTTAAATGATAATTTCACACCTAGTACACACTTGGAAGTAAAATGGTAGGAAAATATAGTGTATAAGCTATACTCCAATGTGGAGAGGTATGGATGATGTAGATATGAAAAGAAAAGGCCATATGCCTATATTGGCTCAAAATTGGCTGCTAGTGATCTATGATGAAAAGGCTCAACTTGAAAGGCTCAGACGTTAATCCTAAGTTGACTTTCGTCATATCCCAAGTATATCCACCATCTTACCACAAACCATATAATGATATTCTCAAAAGAAGTGTCAAATTCAACAGATCAATGGATACTTATCACAATTTCTATATTTGTAAGCTCTCAATTCTCACAAAATTCACATGAATACTTGAGCAAAATAATTCTTTAGTTACATGTGTCAAATCACCATATTACCACAAAGTTTGGAGAAGTGCATAAATGGTTCTGTGGATGCTTTAGCAAAATGATTTAAGATGGGTTTGTTGAATTCACCAAGATGGTTATGAATGAGCATGAGTATCATGTGTGAAAAGATGCCTGTGTGAAAAAAATTTGACAATTTTTTATATATTGATTGAAATATGCCACAGAGTTTAAATGATAAATTTATATTCCCCCCAACTTAAATGAAACATTGTCCTCAATGTTTAAGAATCAAAATTGAATGAGGAGTAACTAAAAAGGGTAGGATACACCTGATGTGTGATGTAGATAGCTCGCTAAGCGTCAAAAGTGGTGATCTGAAATGACAAAATGAAACTATCCTGCAAACAAAAATAAAGAAAATAGTAGTAAACAAAAATAAAACAAAACAAATAAGATAATAATAATAATAATTATTATTGTTGCATGGTGTGGTCAAAGTTGATAGACCAAGTCTACAACCGGACTATCTTCTACTTCTTGAACTATTCCTCCTGGGTCAAAAACGAAACGTTTATTTGTCCAATAAACTCGGTGCTCGAGCTTCACAGGTAGGTGGTAAGACTTTAGATTAACTTTTGGTACTTGCCCACTTGAAGGAATCTATTTTTCATTTTTCTCAAGCAACTCCTCAAACTTCGGTTGCCAAGCCTGTGTGCTATAATCTTGAGTATTGTCAAAAATTGCACAAATTTTAGCTACATCAGACGAATCACTGATAGGATTAAATTCAAAATCAACAATAAAATTCTCAAGGGGATTAGAATCATGAGTTGTGAAAATTTTCCTGTCTATGAGTGAGTCAATCATATATATCTGCTGGCACTCGTGATTCTTCACAATTTCTTGTGCCATATGTTGACCATGAAGTACAGACTGAGTTTGAGAAGGAAACTTACATTGCTCATTTACACTCAAGAAACTCATTATTTTAAACACCTGGCTCTTTATCTCCTTTTGTTCTTCAACAACCTGCATAATTAAAGACTCAAATTTTTGGTTAGTCTTACCCTGTACTTCAATAAATGCATGCAAAGTGTCTTCTAAAGAATTTCTAAAAGATTGAGGTGCATGGTATGGTGCAGCATATAATTTAGAAGGTTGTGCAGGCTGTGGAGACTGTTGGTTTTCAGACTTCCAACTGAAGTTGGGGTGATTACGCTATCCACTCATGTTAGCATGTGTAGGATAGTCTTGGGCATGATGATCTACCCAACCACAGACAACACATGGTTCAAAAGAGTCTGCTTGATTAGCCATGTGTGTTGGCTTTGAGTTTCTTATCTTTAACAGCTCTATTTCTCTTGTAAGCATTTCAACCTTGGCTTTTAGATTATCTTCCTCCCTGAGATGGTAAATACCACCACTCAAGTTTCCTGTAGGTCGTGACCTGTTTGTGCTATCACTAGCACTAGGTCCAGTCCAAGTATAAGCTTTTTTAGCAAGCTCATTGAGGTACTCTATGGTCTCATCGGGATTTTTCTGTAAAAATTCTCCATTGCACATCATTTCCACGAATTGACGTTTCCTGGGCGTAAGCCCTTCATAGAAATAACTCACTAAGCGCCAATTCTCATATCTATGGTGGGGACACATACTCAGTAATTTTTTAAATCTTTCCCAAGATTGGTACAAAGTCTCACTATCCTATTGCGCAAAGGTAGAGATTTGTCTTTTTAAAGCATTGGTCTTATATTGGGGAAAGTATTTATTGAAAAACACTTGAGTCATCTCACTCCATGTTCCAATAGACCGTGGTCTTAGTGAATACAACCAACTCTTAGCTTTATCTTTCAAAGAAAAAGGAAAGAACTTTAGCCTTACTGTTTCGTCAGTGGTATTTTAACTGTGGAATGTTGCAATTACTTCCGACTTTCCATGGTATAGAACGGCGCCAAAATTTGATTACGCCCAAATAATAACGCGGTCGTTTGCAGTATAGCTTTGGGGTGTCGATTCCACAGGGAGATGGATTGAGAAATTGAAGAACAATAACAAAATTAACAAAAAGATCTAGATGAGTGTGATAAGTAAATTTTAGAGTGTAATGTAAATTAAAACTACATGAGTAATTTGAAAAGTATAAAAATGAGACGAAAAGTAGAGCGTAGGGAATTCCTTGTGTATTTGTGATATTCAAATTTATTCTTAATTCATTGATAACACAATTAAGAGTTCTATATCCAAATTCTTAATCGGAATATATAACATTAATAACCAAAATTTAAATCAAATATAACTCTTTGAAAAATCATTCTTCGCGCTTAACTCTCATAAATTGTTATCGATATTGAGAAACTCTAACGACGACAATATACCCAAAAGGCGATATTGCAGCAGAGAATTAGATCAATATAGATAATCAATTGCTCCAAACATAATTATAGAACTAATTCACTCAATAGAAAAAGCATGACTGAATCCATAAACGAAATAGATTCTATATTTATTTGAAGACGAAAAACATCACAAATAAATTGAGAATAATAGAACAAAAGAGTTTTAATATTTAAAGACCAAATACATGAATAAAAAATAAATTACAAACACCATCACACACACAAGTTCATCTCTAGCCCTCCTTGAGAATTTAGTTACACATATTGAAAATATGCAACAAAAATTCTCCAAGGGATAATATGGAAGAGCCAACCATTATTTTTTTCTCTCTTCTTTGGTTTTTCTTTTCTTTTCTCAAGCTCTCAAAATAATGGCTCTTCCAAAGCATCCTCCCACACTAAGCATTGTCTTAGAACACACGCCCCTCCCTTCTATTTATAAGCATCCTTCATGCAAGTTGTCATGACAAAATCATCACAATTTTAACTTGTTTTGCCATGTGCCATTCTTGAATCCAAGTGATTTGTGAGTTGTCATTTTGATCATTTGTTTTCCCACTATGCATGAGCTGGATTTTGCTTGTAGGTTGAGTGTTTCAATTTTGCTTCTCTATCCATTAGTTGTCTTGTATGACTTAATATCTTGTGGTCAAATAATTTGTCTTGAAGAAACTTGAGTGCACTTCATCTTGCATATGAATTGATCATTGAATTTCCAAGTTGGTGTAGGAGTGCTTGTTGGAAAATATTATGATAACATTTGGATTTGATGCAAGTGGCTGAAAAATATCCAGGAACATCAAGTGCAGGTGTCTCCACTTGACGGTCGATTTTGTCTTAGATTGAGTGGATATCTTTTCAAACATAAAACACAAACGTTATATATATTTCTCTTTCGGTTCTATATCATCTTGAATCAGCTCAATCGGAGATTGGATGAGAGAGTTATGCCCATATTACGAAAAGATGTCAGAACTGTCTAAAATTCCGAATTATCTTCATTTGCTCCTAATGCCTCTATTTGTGTCCTCAATCAAAATATAAGAATAATGAATATATTTAGGCATAAAATAATAATAAAGTATTAAACATTAAGAGAGTAAAATATGGCATTTTATATTCTCATCAATATATTAAATCATGCTTATATCTATCTCAAGATAAATGACCATTAATTTTAATAACATGAGTTATATCTATTATTTTCTCATTTCTTTTAGTATTTAAATAGAGTATTTTGAGTATTTTGAGCTGATTCAAGATGATATAGAACTGCAAGAGATATCCACAGACCATCAAGTGGACGCACTAGCACTTGATGTCCCTGGATATTTTTCAGCCACTTGCATCAAATCCAAATGTCATCATAATATTTTCCAGCAAGCACTCCTACACCAACTTAGAAATTCAATGATCAATTCATATGTAAGATGAAATGCACTCAAGTTTCTTGTAGACAAATTATTTGACCACAAGATATTAAGTCATACAAAACAACTAATGGATAGAGAAGTAAAATTGAAACACTCAACCTACAAGCAAAATCCAGCTCATGCATGGTGGGAAAACAAATGATCAATATGACAACTCACAAATCACTTGGATTCAAGAATGGCACATGGAAAAACAAGTTGAAATTGTGTTGATTTTGTCATGACAACTTGCATGAAGGATGCTTATAAATAGAAGGAAGGAGTGTGTGTTCTAAGACAATGCTTAGTGTGGGAGGATGCTTTGGAAGAGCCATTATTTTGAGAGCTTGAAAAAAGAAAAGAAAAACCAAAGAGAAGAGAAGAAAATAATGATTGGCTCTTCCATATTATCCCTTAGAGAATTTTTGTTGCATATTTTCAATATGTGTAACTAAATTCTCAAGGAGGGCTAGGGATGAGCTTGTGTGTGTGATGGTGTTTGTAATTTATTTTTGATTCATGTATTTGGTCTTTAAATATTAAAACTCTTTTGTTCTATTATTCTCAATTTATTTGTGATATTTTTCATCTTCAAATAAATATAGAATCTATTTCGTTTATGGATTCAGTCATGCTTTTTCTATTGAGTGAATTAGTTCTATAATTTTGTTTGGAGCAATTGATTATCTATATTGATTTAATTTTCTGCTGCAATATCGCCTCTTGGGTATATTGTCGTCGTTGGATTTTCTCAATATCGATAACAATTTATGAGAGTTAAGCGCGAAGAATGATTTTTCAAAGAGTTATATTTGATTTAAATTTTGGTTATTAATGTTATATATTCCGATTAAGAATTTGGATATAGAATTCTTAATTGAGTTATCAATGAATTAAGAATAAATTTGAATACTACAAATACACAAGGAATTCCCTACGCTCTACTTTTCATCTCATTTTTATACTTTTCAAATTACTCATTTAGTTTTAATTTACATCACACTCTAAAATTTACTTATCACACTCATTTAATCTTTTTGTTAATTTCGTTACTGTTCTTCAATTTCTCAATCCATCTCCCTGTGGAATCGACACCCCAAAGCTATACTGCGAACGACCGCGTTATTCTTTGGGCGTAATCCGAGAGTAAGGTATTAACTTGTTTGTTGACCTCGATGCACTCGAGATACTCGTCTTATGTAGAGATGATGTGGCATATGTCCACCTTGACCCATCAGAACTAGACGCTCATCCAATTGAAGTGAGTGAGGAGGAAGAAGAAGAATTTGGGAAGAAGAAGAAGAAGAAGACATGCAAGATGATGATGACGATACTGTTGAGAGAAATTTTGAAACAAGCATGGAAAAATGCCCAAAGAATAACGCGGTCGTTTGCAGTTAAGTTTTGGGGTGTCGATTCTACAAGGAGATGGATTGAGAAATTGAAGAACACTAACGAAATTAACAAAAAGATTAAATGAGTGTGATAAGTAAATTTTAGAGTGTGATGTAAATTAAAACTAAATAAGTAGTTTGAAAAGTATAAAAATGAGACGAAAAGTAGAGCGTAGGGAATTTCTTGTGTATTTGTGGTATTCAAATTTATTCTTAATTTATTGATAACTCAATTAAGAATTCTATATCCAAATTCTTAATCAGAATATATAACATTAATAACCAAAATTTAAATCAAAATAACTCTTTGAAAAATCATTCTTCGCGCTTAACTCTCATAAATTGTTATCGATATTGAGAAAATCCAACGACAACAATATACCCAAGATGCGATATTGCAGCAGAGAATTAAATCAATATAGATAATCAATTGCTCCAAACATAATTATAGAACTAATTCACTCAATAGAAAAAGCATGACTGAATCCATAAACGAAATAGATTCTATATTTATTTGAAGACGAAAAACATCACAAATAAATTGAGAATAATAGAACAAAAGAGTTTTAATATTTAAAGACCAAATACATGAATCAAAAATAAATTACAAACATTATCACACACACAAGTTCATCCCTAGCCCTCCTTGAGAATTTAGTTACATATATTGAAAATATACAACAAAAATTCTCCAAGGGATAATATGGAAGAGCCAACCATTATTTTCTTCTCTCTTCTTTGGTTTTTCTTTTCTTTCCTCAAGCTCTCAAAATAATGGCTCTTCCAAAGCATCCTCCCACACTAAGCATTGTCTTAGAACACACACCCCTTCCTTCTATTTATAAGCATCCTCCATGCAAGTTGTTATGACAAAATCATCACAATTTCAACTTGGTTTGCCATGTGCCATTCTTGAATCCAAGTGATTTGTGAGTTGTCATTTTGATCATTTGTTTTCCCACCATGCATGAACTGGATTTTGCTTGTAGGTTGAGTGTTTCAATTTTGCTTTTCTATCCATTAGTTGTCTTGTATGACTTAATATCTTGTGGTCAAATAATTTGTCTACAAGAAACTTGAGTGCACTTCATCTTGCATATGAATTGATCATTGAATTTCCAAGTTGGTGTAGGAGTGCTTGCTAGAAAATATTATGATGACATTTGAATTTGATGCAAGTGGCTGAAAAATATCCTGGGACGTCAAGTGCTGGTACGTCCACTTGATGGTCAATTTTGTCTTAGATTGATTGGATATCTCTTCAAACATAAAACATAAAAGTTATATATATTTCTCTTGCGGTTATATATCATTTTGAATCAGCTCAATCAGAGATTGGATGAGAGAATTATGCCCATATTACGAAAAGATGTCAGAATTGTCTAAAATTCCACAATTATCTTCATTTGCTCCTAATGCCTCTATTTGTATCCTAAATCAAAATATAAGAATAATGAGTATATTTAGGCATCAAATAAAAATAAAGTATTAAACATTAAGAGAGTAAAATATGGCATTTTATATTCTCATTAATATATTAAATCATGCTTATATCTATCTCAAGATAAATGACCATTAATTTTAATAACATGAGTTATATCCATTATTTTCTCATTTCTTTTAGTATTTAAATAGAGTATTTAGAGTGCATTTTTGTGCACTCATCACTCTCCATCCTTCATGTATGCCTCTACAATCGGAGTGTCATCTTTATCAACATTTTTTATATGTTCCTACAAAAAAATTTTTTCAAGACTCTCCAAGTTATCTCTCCACTATTTTCATCAATACCTTTGGATCAACGAAGTAATAAACTTGCGTAGCTTGACATGCTGATATGAAGGGATCATCTTCATACCATTCTGATGTAGTATTGACAATCGCGAAGTAATTATCCTTACACAATGAACCCTGACCACTGCTTAGATCCCACCAATTACATCTGAAAACATAAGTTATAGACCCACCCAGATATTTCAATCTAATTATATCATGTATAACACCGTAATAGTCAATATCATCTATTCCGTGACTCTTTTCGACCAACACATCACCTTTTTGCATCTTTCTATATTGTTTACAATCCAAAGTATGGAATCTAAAATCTCAAACTGTACATGCCATGTATGAGGAACAACAGGCTAATGCATGCATTTCAAAAGAAATTGACTCGGGATCACGAACACATTGTTCCAATATCTAACAATATAAAACAATAAATATAATTAATATGTTACCAAGAATATTTAAAAGTTTCAAAATCAAACATGTTCGAACTTGTATTTTATACATGCTGCTCAAACTAACTAGAAAATTCTTTTTTGTGTCTTGTCTCTACATTATCTACGCCTTCTGCGTTAAATTTTTCTAGGTGCTCACTGTATATTAATGAAAAAATATTATACTACGTCCAGTGTGAAGATCCAGTAATTTATCATAAATTGGATGAGTACCCTATCTGAGATAATCATCAATCTCCCAGCAATTATTCAAAATTTACTATAAAACATTTTTCAAATCTCCAACAATGAAATTGTAACAAGTTTGTGCACCCAAGGGTCGTACATTTTGGGAGAACACTGATAGCTTATGAGGAAGTGGAGCAACAAGATCATCATTTTACTTTTCACGATTAAATCGTGTCTCAACACTGCGAAGGTTTAGTGAGAAACATATCAACCATTCATTATGTATATAGACCTCTGCTATTGAACTCTTAGCTCTGACTTTATTCCCAAATTTGCGTTTTAGTTTACCCAAATATCTTTTGAATGGATACATCTAATGAAACTGCACCATTCCACCTAACAATACCTCTCGAGATAAATGTATTGCTAAATGGACCCTCACATCAAAATATTAGGTGGAAATATCTGCTTGAATTTACATAAGATAATGACAATGTCATCTTCCATTTTCTATAGCATATCACCATTTACAATCCAAGTGCATAAATTCCTGAAAAACATTCAGAACTCGGTAATGGCACCACGTACATTAGATGTCAATTTGCCACAGATTCCAACCAGCAATAACTTCTGCATAAATATGGGACAATCATGACTTTTCAATCCACTGATTTTCTAGCCATCAGAGTTCACACACCTGCTGATATTTGAATCATAAACATCTAACAGTTTCACACCTTGCAACCATTTCAAAAATCCATTCTCTCATTTATCGTTATCATAAAACATACATGCGGCATGGCCACCTGATTGTCATCCACCTGCAGATGTAGATTATGTTTAATGCCCATTCGCTCATGATATTTCTTCATGTTGATCGTATCTTTCGTCATCTTGTTAATGCTCATCATTGTTCCAAGTACATTGTCACAGATGTTCTTCTCTATATGCATAACATCCAATCTATGTCGCAACATACAAGACGGCTGCTATGGCAAGTCAAAAAAAAAATATTGCGCTTTGTCTAATTCAATTTTACTGTGCTAAAGTTGTTTGTTCTTACATGTTACAATTGTTCCAATATATCATCGCCGGACAACTCCTTAGGTGTAGATCTTTCCTCCACTCTCCCATCAAACTTAGGTCCTTCTCTGTTCCATGCATGATTTGCTACAAGATAACAGCAATAGCCTATGAAATACATCTTTTGAAAAAATTTTAACTACTCACTAGAAGTTTATTGATTATATGTCAGGCATGCCAACTGCCCTTTAGTACTCCAATCGGACATATTTTCATATGCAGGAAAGTTATTTATCGTCCACATCACTGTAGCAAGCTTCTAAGAAGACGTCCCACTTGATGCAGCGTAAGTTCCATTGCTCGTTTCCTATAGCTATTTCAGCTCCTCAATCATTGGCTGCATGAATACATCAATGTTATTTCCCAATGATCTTAGGCTAGGGATTAGTAAAGTTAACAAAACGTTTGGTGCTTTCATGCACCTCCATGGGTAAAGATTTTAAGGTATCACCACAACGGGTCAAGTTCTATAACTTGTACTCATGTTGCTAAAGGAATTAAATCCATTAGTTGTGAATCCTATGCGTATGTTCATTCCCAAACTCTAGGTGTTGTTCATCAAAGGACTGCCAAGCTAGTGACTCAACTAGGTGCCTCATATATATGCTATCATTAACTCTTTTCTCTTGGTGCCACCTGATATTTAGCTATTTTCTTAGACATATATAGTCTTTGCAGTCAATGTGTCAAAGGAAAATAGCGCAACACCTTCACCGGCACATTCTTCTTAGTTTTCTGCATCGACTCTCCACATACAGAACACGCTTGTTTTCTCTCGTTTTCCTTCCAAAATAAGACACAATCATTCTTTTATGCGTGTATAGACTTGTACTCAAATCCTAATCCGTTTATCAATTGTTTTGCTTCATAGAAGTTCTTCGACAATGCAGGACCTTCAAGAAGCCCCTTGTTAAATAAGTCTAATATCATGCTTATTGCTTTTATTGATATTCCACACAATGACTTAATGGGAAGCAGCTGCACAATAAAAGATATTTTGTTGTGCTGTATGCACCCAGGATAAAGTTCGCGCTTTGCATTTTCACACATCGCAACAAAATTATTTGGATCACTCCTTTGACTGCTTGGGGCATTGTTCTTAGATTTATACATAAATATCCTAACACTAATATCATCCAACATCTACTCCATCTCATCTCGTTCATCAGCGTCATCAATATCTTGTATATGATCTAAATGATCGAAAAATACATCCGGTATCGGTTTATACGGCTCACCATGGAATATCCATTGTATATAACTTAGGTCCAACTTATTGACAAAAATATGATGCTCAGCTTTATCTAATTCTATAGTACACAAATTTTTACAATCTCGACATGGACACTTCATGTAACCACGACTATCAGTAGAGACACAAGCAAATTTAATGAAGGTTCTGACTCCACGTGCATAGGGAACATAGTCCTTCTCAAGTCTATCGCCCAGGCACATCCAACTTTTATCCATTTCTAAAAAAGCCTATCTATTAGTTTGAGACATTAAAATCCACCTAAAAAGTATGGTCTAATGTAATTCACTTCATCTTTGATAAGATAGTTGGTCCTATTCCATTCAAGATTATATTATCCATATTGCACAGCTTTTGTTACTTCTGCTTCTCACGTTAGTAGAAATTTTGGCAGCACCTCTCCATAGTTCTCCAAATATACATGTTTGTACAAAGGGTTTGTGACCCTACAAAAAGTATATCCAAAGAACAAATGAGAAAGATCCTGAAACTTCATACGCGACATTGAAAGTAGAAGTAACAAAAATGTACAATGCATATAATATAATTTCAAACTATTCATATTGGACAATTCAAGAATTAGTGGACACATAATCTCAAACGGGTTTAAGGTTATTCATATATGCAATATCACACATTATATTATCTATTATTTATTTGCGATTTTCTAACTATTACATACTATTGGAATTTGGGGTTTGGATTTGGGGTTTAGGGTTTGGGGTTTGGTGTTTGGGGTGTGGTTTCAAGTTTGGGGTTTGAAATTTGGAGTTTGGATTTGAGATTTAAGGTTTGGAATTTGGGGTTAGGGTTTGGAGTTTGGATTTGGGGTGTGGGGTGTGGGGTTTGGGGTTCAAGTTCGAGTTTGGGTTTGGAGATTGGGGTTTGGGGTTTGGATTTGGAGTTTGGAATTTGGGATTTGGGTTTGGAATTTGGGCTTGGGGTTTGGATTTGGGGTTTGAGGTTTGGAATTTGAGGTATGGGATTTAGAGTTCGATGTTTGGAATTTGGGGCTTGGGTTTGGGGTTTGGGTTTGTATTTGGGATTTAATAAACACATGCTTGAAAAAATAAACAGTTTCATTTCCACTAGTAATTTCAACCAAAGTATCATACCCAATATGCTTGGAAAAAATGCACAAAACACTATACCCACAAAATTCACACAAAGTATTATTGATAATTAATACATGTTTGGAAAAGAGGTACAAAGTATCACACCTAATATGTTTGGAAAAAAACACAAAATAATATACCCGCATTCAAATAACCATAAAACACATTCAACTAATGACCCAACATGCATGTAAAATCCCATTACTAAAAAAATAAACAAAGTGTCATTCACATATTCAAATAACTACATAATAAAAAAAATGCTTGGAAAATTCCATCACTAATATACCACATATTCAAATATAAAAAAAAATTACATTATACACTATGTGAAACACAACCTTAAACACTCAATAATCATCCGATATGCAAACCACAATTTATATTTCATAACTATTTAAATATCTATATATTGGTATATTTTTTAAACGAAAAAAATATTTTATATGTTTATATATTATAGTAAATATAAGAAATATAACTATCTTGCTATATTTAACTATAGTCATTATAATATTATATTTTAGGGATATTTTATATGCAATAGTAATATTATAGTTAAGTAACACTATAGTTAGTGTTAAGTATAATATAGTGTTGACCAATCATATTTTAAATATCACTTTATATATTTTATCTACTATAGTAATACTATGCAATACTTAGTGTTATAGTATTATAGCATGTTCACTATTATAATACTATAGAATACACTATATAATAATTAACACTATTGTATTATATGGTACTGACTTAATATATTCAGTGATGTCTTATACTATATAATATAATATATTTTACTGTATTATAATATAATTTCAATTCAAATTTAAAAATACAAAAATACGTTGGAATATATGCTGTATCATTAGTCAACAAAATACGATGTAACATTCGAACGTTAACTAAAAATATTTGAACGTTTTCTTATTACGTTCGAATGTTTTTAACGGTTAACACATAACGTTCGAACATTAACTATGTATATATAGTGGTCTAGACGGCATTTCTCACTTTTTCCTAAAATCCATTTAGTTTCTCTCGTTTTCTCTCCGCAATGAGCACCACCATTTTCATCACTAAAGCCAATGCAACTGTCACTAAAATATAGGAAACTCTCATCTCTCTATTTTGATGTTCTTTTTGTTAAAATTTCTTAAAAATTGTAAAAACTTAAAATGTGGCAGCGGGATTTTCTTCTTGGTTTTCCGGCAACCACGGGTCTCCATTGACCAAAAAGCCACCGTAGAAACATTCATTGAAATGTATACTTCATTTCTATGGTGAGTTTTGGGCCTAAAACTCCATGAAATGGAGTTTCAGGAATCTCATTCAATCCTGTGTTGAACGTTAAAATATTACTATGAAAAGTTCGAACGTAAATTTTTGAATTATGGAAGACGACAGGTCACGTTTGAATGTACCTTTTATATGTTCGAATGTGACTTTTGCAACGTTCGAAGTCGAACAGTCACGTTCGAATGTACCTTGTGTACATTCGAACGTGAATATCTGCAACATTGGAAGCCGAATAGTTATGTTCGAATGTACTTTGTGTACATTCGAACGTGACTTTCTCCAATGTTGGAAGCCACAATCATGTTCAAACGTGACATTGGTTACATTCAAACGTACTACCAAATCCTTTAAAAACTTAGATAAATTACTTTTTCAAATATTGTGACTTAATTTATATTTATTTTTTCAAATTTTTATCTTATTTATTTAAATATATATGGCTCAACAGTTTAGGATTACAAGAAAAAGGGGTTCGGAAAGAGAGAATTAGGAGGCTGCTGGTATCAAGGCCCGCATGGTTACACCCAAGCGGGAGGTGATAATTAACGAGATCGATGGACTCATCTAGGAGAACTGGAGCCTGAGGACAGTTTTCATGGTCAGGGGCTAGACCCCTATATGTGCACTGAGGGGTTTCATTTACCCCTCCTCAGTCCACGAATTCTACATGGTGATGTTCACGTTGCTGTTCGACGTGCATACACACAGGATCACGATTCACGATGTGCATCTCACAGTGTTGACTGATGCCACGCTGAGTCGCTACATATCCCGCGTTAGCAGAATTAGCCAGTAGCTGTTGACCATATGGAAGAGGTAGCTACCGCACTGGCTCCGCCTACAGATGTTGACGCTAGCATGGCGGAGTCTCATACTGACCTAGTTCACTCTACGGGCAGTCATCATGTCGAGGTCCTAGAGGCCAAGGATGCTAGATTTGAGCATGATGATCCTCAGCGAGATGAGAATTTCTACATCCTCACTGGCAGAAATAGGGACGTGCACAAGATGTCAGACACCTTCCAGCAGAGTATGCTGATAGGTTTCTTCTGGATGTTGCATCTTATTGTTGCAACAAATATTGATTTGCTAGAGCACACGACGACATTCAGTCAAGCATGCGTGCAGTTTTTGATCTACTTGGCGCGTGGAGACCCGATCGACTTGCTATAGTGATCTTTAAGAGGATCCGCTATAAGGTGTGCATTATCTCTACGAACAACCTCTCCTATGAAGTCATCACCACTTGACTATTGTTGGCACAGGGAGTGGCACCTCAGGTAGGGGAGTTAGTACGGTACTAGATCAACTGCATCGACATGACCACCTATACTGCAGTAAAGGGCAGAGGACGCGTCTGCCTCTTCCTGTAGCAGATCTGGTTCTACCTCCCCAGCCTCAGACCAGTCGTGTTGATCTCGCTCATATTGTCAGCCCCAGTCAACAGCCTCAGATGAGATAGACTGCAGGTGGGGATGTTGGACCAGCTTGGGTGGCCTCAACTATGGGAGAGTTGCAGGCACATATTGACCAATGGATCACTGCACAGACTACCACAATGACTGCACATGTGGATCAGGCTATGGAGCAGCTTCCACTGATGTAGCAACCTTTCGTTTTTAAGATCGAGCATTGGTTGATGAGTTTAAGAGATTAAATGACAGCCTATAGTAATGGATTTTCTATTTTTTTTTATGTCTTTTTGTATTTTTTTTTCTAATTTATGTACGAGACCAAGTTATCTTTTTTGTCTTTATGTTTTTGTTTTTTTTTTATTCCTATTCTCAACTTTCTTTAATATTAGTTTATCGAAATTTATTTTTAAATCACTGCACTTCATATCTTTCACATATTAAATTATTTTATAATTTAATGTTTTCAAAATTTTATAATATTAACAGGGCCCCGCTAGAGTAGAATCTTATTTTAATTTCTTCATATATTTTTTATTCATATTTTAATCATTTTAAAATATTGAATAAAAAAATCAATACACCAATAATCAAATTATACACTATTAAGTAAAGGAAAAAAATTTAAATGTATTGAAATATAAAATGTGTCAAAATAAGGTGTCAAAGTAGTATTATAGTATATTTCTTGAATATAATTTAAACATTTGGACGGTATTTCATATCGTTCAAATGTTGGCGCAAAAAATATGCTCATTCAAACGTCAATAATCTCATTGTTCAAATATCATCTCAACATTCGAATGTAAAATCGTCTTCATTTGAACGTAAGAAAATTCATCAGTTATCATTAATGACGGTTCCAAAAAACTATCATAAAAAATGGTTTTGACATGAGGGTTTGAAAACTATTATAAATTTCAAACTGTCATTAAAGTGCAAATGTATTGTAGTGTTAAATTGTACTCGTATTACGCATATCATACAAATTTGTTGGGATTCAGATTTTTTGGAAAAGAGAAAATTATAGGTACTTTAATTCGATAACGTGGTATTCTCATCTTACTACAATGTGTCTTGTAAGTTCATAATTATCCTATGGTAAGGTTGAAGTACGTACCACAAAACAGTCTTCTAGGAGTACTTTTTATTTTTATAACTAAGCTTCAATGAAATAGATAAGGTGCTGCAAGATATTATCCACCCATTAAACTTGTACAAACTCTTGGGCGAAGGATTCCCATCACACTAAGATGTCATCTATATGCCTGCATGCTATAACACTTTTTTTCATAGGTTAGAGATGTCACCTGATTTTCATAAAATAAATATCGCAAGAGATTTTTTATTTTAATAAATAAATTAATGAAAAGATAAGTACTTGAAATCAATCTCAACTACTCTATCTAAGTCTTACCCACTTGCTCGCATTGATCATCCTCACATGGGTAGTTAAAAATATGAAATAAACTAAAATAAATTGAAAACTCAGTTAAAAACATGTTGTAACACTCTTTTTCATAGGTTAGAAATTTCACGTGATTTTCATAAAATAAATCTCGCAAGAGATTTTTTATTTTAATAAATAAATTAATTAAAAGGTAACTGCCTGAAATTAGTCTCAACTAGTCTATCTAAGCCTTACCCGCTTGCTCACACTGATCATCCTCACTTGGGTAGTTAAAAATATGAAATAAACTAAAATGAGTCAAAAACTCAATAAGAACTCCATCACAACATGAACATAATAAACATAAGACTTTTGTTAAAAAATTTATGCTGAGAACTTAAAACATGACTATTCATACTAATACTTATGTTATGCATGACTAGCTTACCTAAATTAGCTAGCTAATCTGATTTAACTTATTTAGCTAATGTGGTTGATTTTATTAATCTGATTGACTAGCACACTTAATCCAATGTGCGAAGTTGTGTATCGGCCCTACGTCCCGCTGCAGTAAGGGGAGTCACTGATAGTATTTTGGCATACTATGGTAGACCACACTTGAGTCCGTTACTTGCATATCCACTCTAATCTGAACTGCATTGGTATATTCATCTGAATAACTATCTGATTAACTGATATTTTCCTATCTATCCGAATAACTATCTAATTAACTAAGATGCATAATATACATATTGATATAAAAAAAAAATTGTAAATTTTGGAATCTGAACATGTTGCTGACGGATATGATCATGTGTCATTCTTGGTGACGTGATTGCATATGACATGAGGGGTACATGAAAATAGGCTGTCAAATAACTGGTTCTAATAATTATAAACTATATTATGATAATCTTAATCTGTGATCAAATTACTTACCTCGCTACACTGCTACCTAAATCTCACTTTGTAACTCATCATCTATACGAAGTATGAACCAGCACTAAATTTTTCTACAGACATGTCGTAATATTCTACTGAATTAATACAAATCGTGGAGTGTCATTTAATGCATATTATGCTTCATACAAAAGACATTAAGTACTAATATTACAAGACTAATACAATACTAATAATATATTTTACTTTAAAATATATTTTAGTAACATAATCAAAACTATATTCAACGAGCCGTAAAAACTAAATTCTTAAAATAATTTAAATTTTTTATAATTAACATAATTCTTCAATGTTATAAGACATCTATTAAATACCAATATCATATCATTATTAAATCAATAATATCATATAGAGTTTCTCAAGTATAGTCTAGTAAAGAGTATATTTTTATTTGAACCTATAAAATAATAATTGAAATATTTTGTTCATAAAATAAACTTAATAATATTTAATATAAATGAATTCTTATGAACTATTATTATAATCTAACAATGATTTAACACTAATAACAAACTATAATTTAGTAGGAAATCATATTTGGTTTAAATCAAATAATAAAGTATATTTGGAGACTTTTCAACAAATATACTTAATAGATTCAGCATGTTAAGAAAAATAAATTAAGACTATATATACTATTAAAGTTTATTTTAGTAAAATAATAGTTAAGAATATAATCTACATAAACATAAATTTCTATGGTTAAAAGTTAAAACAAATTCCAGGATGGAAAAAGGCCAACTTAAAAAGTCGAATGAAAAATGAATCCTACGAAAACCATTTAACCCACTTCTGCCATAGCTTGAAAACTAGGGTCTTAAAGTAATCAATCATAAGGATAGTAAAGTAATTAAACACAAAAGGTAGATCTAAGAATTCGTTTTCCAAAAATAACATGCAACTAGAATGTCATCCATTAAGGGGCTCCAGACCGAGAAAGAGAAAGTTTGAAGGCTCACCATGAGTTCGACAGCAGTAATAGCAAAGTTGTGATCAGAGTGAAATCAAAGAAGGCGATGGGGCTGAGTTCATGGTGGCTGTCCATGGCATCTATTGCGAAACCTTTGAACACCAATTAACAGTCAATTGTTCGAATGATATAATCAATGCATTCAAACATTTAGGCCGGTTTGTTTAATAAACTGGGTTTTATTATTCACAACTCATTTCGTACTTTCAACTTATCTGAACTACTCATTTCAAATTTCAACTCATTTTAACCACTTATTTTATTACTATTTATAACTCATCTCATCTTTTATTTGAATCTAATATACATTCAAACACTCAGCTAATCGTCCGAACAATAAGCTGAGTGTTTGAATGGTAATTGCATATTAAACTATTCCCACGCAAATAGATGTTCGAATGGTCAACGACATACGTTCAAACTGTCAGTTATTAAATTTGAACTGTGACGATTTTCAAATTGAAATTGTGGAGTTCGAACAGATACTTGCTCAAATTGAATATATAACGGTATTAGTTCGAATGGTTGCATTGTACCATTCGATTGCTAATCTGAGACAAAATTAAATAATCCATAAAATATCGTTCGAACATCATTCGAACGGTTTCCTTCATTTTCATCATCCTAAAAGTTCTTTTGGGACAATGATATTAGGACAATTTTGTGACGATTTGTTTCATTCCAAGATGTATAAATTGTTGTATTGAGTTCAATTCTTGTAAATGACATAATTTAATATCTTTATGGTAACTGTTTTTTTGTCACTTTTTTCTTCCTCGACTTCAATATTGATATTTTTAAGAATATATTATGTTATATAAAAAAAAAAGACTTTCTTATATTATTGCCCCAGAAAATGATGGTAGGGTTTTTCACTCTTTTATTCTCAATCGAAACTATGATGGTGGGCTTTTGCCTTGCTCTTACACTTTTGTTACAAGGACAAATATCAAATCTCATTCCTATCATTCTTTTGGTTGTTTTCCCCAAAAGATGTTTTCATGGACACTACTCATTCCACTTCTTGATGTCGTTGTGGGTTCAAGCATTCCACTAAGCATCTTTCATAAGAAAATGAAGCCCTTGATTTAACCTTTTTTCCTTGTTCGTTGTATTAATGTTCCATTAATGTTTTGCATACTAACTAGAACTGATGAGTTCTTTTCTAATTGGATTGACGACTATTCAATTTTCAGCCAACATATGTTGCATATTTTGTCTACTTTCCTAGTTTAGGTTCATATTCATTTGGGATATTATATTATCGTTCCTTTTTTTAATCTAATTTAAATGTTTCCTTTGGCAAATGAGAAATGATTGAGTTTCCCTTACATCGTATCTAGAAAAATAGAGATGCAATGAACATGTCTCAGTTTTTATTTTCTATTTTTAAGGAAAACTATCATCATTCATTCACTCATTAAAAAAACTTACAATCATGACCGGATGCATTTGGAGTTCTACCAGTACACCATTTCCTTTTTGTGACTGGTCTGGTTTTACTATTGTGGATACTAATCTCTACAAACAAACGTCTAAGAGACAACATTTTTTATCTAAATAAAGACTCAATCTATATAAACAAACGTCTGGGAAATGAACTCTTTTTATTTTAGTTAATAATAAAGAAAGTAGTCAGATAGATAATAAAAATGACGAACTACAATTTAGACCAACTCAAGGAGACTTTGGAATTTGTGACAGCCTGTGAAGGCAATACACTTATCCTTTTTTAGTTACAAAGGTCATATCTGAAAGGTCTGATGAATGTGAGTTTGGTAATATAAAACATGTGTAGAGAAGAGCTACTGGAAGAGGTGCCATGTGAGCACCATACATAGATGTGGGCAACGTGTGAGAACAACATGTGATGATTTTCACAAAACCACAACTTCTCTTTGAACAATTTATGACTTGTGAATCTACTTGTTCCTCACGTTTCTTAGGAGCTACTGGAAAGCTGTAGATATATCTTTGATAGACAATGTGAGTGAATGGAAGAAGAATATAAGGAGAGGGAGAAGGAAGAGGAAGCTAAGCCCTCCTCTTGCTTTGGCGAAAATCAGATTAAGAATCCTTATTTTTTACAAGAGAAAAGAGGGGGGAGGGGGGCAATTATGAGGCGCCTCAGTTTTTCTAGCTCTACTACAATTAAATGTTGATCAATAAAGATTATAAAACCACCTTTGTATGTCTATCATCTTGATCTTCTCTAAAATCCAAACCCACAACTATAATATGTCCTAATATAATAATAATTACTCTTGGACTTTAAATTGTTGTGGAATATTGGAACTTCCATAGATATAGTCAGAACCATTCAAATTTTGCACAATGCTATTTCAAATAATTGAGTGAATAACAATACAAAAGTATAATTATATAAGCATAACTGTTTTACAACCCAATTGACGTTGAAAGGCAAGAGTACAAATTAACATAGCAGTAGCTGCTTGTGGTTATTAACTTATTGATCTCTAAAAGATTTTATGAAGTGGTGGAAGATCTGGTCTCCACCAAGGCAAAAGTATAACTATCTCACTTATTGCTGCTACTCCATTATTAGCACCATTTGATTGCTAAATTATCGGGACAGAAGACCATTTGATTTATTTTCTATTTTGACCATTTTTTCTGTAATTTCCATGATCGATAATTTTCTTGATTCTTTTTACATTGATCATCATTGTAATAAAAGGATCATATTGGTTCACATATTATAAAGCTTCATTTTCAGCTTTGATTCTGATGATTTGGGTATTGAAACGAGCTAGTCAACAAAATAAAGCATTAAATATTTCTGATTTAATATATTAGAAAATGCTAGCTTCCCCTTTCTGTTAAATGAAATTAAAATCGGTGATAGGGGAGCCTTTTGTCTTCCCTACTAATGTGTAACAACCTTAAGGCTAACCCACATATGGGCCTAACACTAAAAGCATACCAAAATACTCATCACAGTGAGATATACTCTAAAAGGCCCAAGCCTATTAAATCACTCCCACTAAAATCAACTTAAAAAAATGAGGGCCTAATGAGTAATAAAAATAACCAACTAAACATGAGATTGCCATGGCCCAACAAACAGTTAGCTCTAACTATGTTATTGGGTCCTTGTACACTTTCTTGGGCTGTGACAATCCTCCGCTTTCAATGCACATTGCCAACAAGATGTGGGTAAATTGGAACAAGAATGGAATTGATGCATGCAACACTGGGGAAATCTCAAATTGGAAAAGTAGGCTCAAGTCTTGTACTTCACTCCTTGTTCTTGCTAAGCTTTGGAACTCTATTGGGTAATGATCGCTATAGAACATGTAATCTTGTACAACAGCCTCCCCAAGAAGAAGATTGTTCAATGCTACTGCAACAATAGGTAGGGTCTGAAATGTAGGCTCATTTTACATGAAATTTTCATGAACTTCAGCAGAACCACTCCCTTTGAGTTGAATTGATAGTCATTTCTTATACTTCTAGAGCACTAGGTTCACCATGAATTCTAAGGCCAAATCCCATTTTCCCTAGGCCCAAATCAGACGTGACCTGCCTAGGTAGTGTGCAAACAAGTACAGCAACCCCCTTGGAGGTATTGTTTTCATCCCAAATAATCATGTTTGTAGCATATAATTGATCTCAAAAACTTTTTTTTTTGTAGTACGGTTAAGGGGCGTCACATACACACTATTAGGAGATCGTGGAATTGGATCGCTATCATCAAACTTGCAAAACTGACAATAACATGTTCAAAATTCGATAGATGTGGTTGTATATATAGTACCTTCAAAATGCTTCAAGAGAAAAGCATTTTTATCAATCAACCATGGACGCCACTCCATTACCCGATCTCTATCATCAAAGTTTGCAAATCTGACAACAATAGTATTCGGTCGAGTTTCCTTAAACATATAATATTCATGTCCACTTTCCATATTAAACAACCAAAATCACCTCTTCACCTATACGTCACTCCATGCAAATTTTACCAATCACGCTTCGTTGTCCCCTATCCTCATCAATTCTAATTTCTATTTCTAATTACCCTTCATCATTTAGTCTTACCTAATCCTACCTTGTTTCCAAATCTTCCATTATAACACCTTACAAATTCCACACATAGGTGGAAACAGAACCACTCTATGCGTTAGCAGTATACAATGACTACCTCTTCACCTTTAACCCCTTAGACGAAGACGAGAGAGAGAATTGTTACTTCTTAACTCGCAGATATTCATTGCAATTCATCTCATATGGAACCCTGACCTATTCTGTTTGGAGTCTCATTCGACTTGCATTATAAGTTCGTTGCAATTCTTGTCGTTTTGAACCCTGGACCTATGACTTCGAAATTTTAGTTTACTGGAAAATGTTGAAGACCAACAATAATGGGTTTTATTTATTTGAAAATGCCCCTTCCTAAATCTATTTTCAGGATGGTTTGGAATCTGGATCAGATTCTGGGTGCAATTGTGTACTCAAAAGACTACAAAGTCTATATGAAATGTATATATAAAGAGTCTTGCTACCCATATGTATAGAAAATGAAGGTTCTTTTTTCACATGCTGATCACCTTTTAAATTTTTCTTGAAAAAACAAATCCAAACGTAAAAGAATGACCCGCCTATTAGAGGAGCTCAATAGCCATGGATTCAGCGTGCCTTTCATTATGATTTGTAGTGTATTTATACACTTGTGTACATAGAGTATCTCGAATCAAAGGAGAATAAGTTTGTTAAAGAACACAGTAAAGAATAACAGAAAAACTTCTCTACTGTGCTGCTAGTACATTGCTATTTGACACTTATATTTTATCTACATCATTAATGCTAATAAAGCCCCTCAAGTCCAAGGGAGTGTCTACGACAATGAGACTCGTCCTGAATTTATAGAACTTTTCAGCAACCAATGGCTTGGTAAAAATGCCAAGGATTTGATCACTCAAACTGATGAAAGAAACTGTAAGAGACTTGGCTGCTACATGATCTCTGATAAAATGGAAATCAATATCCATGTGTTTAGTGCGAGAGTGATACATTGAATTGGCAGCTAGGTATGTGGCCCTAATATTGTCACACCATAAGGTTGGGGTTTGAGGAAGAGATAATCCAAGTTCACATAAAAATTATAACCAAATAACCTCAGCCGCGGAAGAGGCAACATATTTGTACTTCGCTTCTATAATACACCTTACCACGGTCTTCTATTTTTTTTTTTGGCACCAAGAAATTAAGTTCTATCCCAAATACACACAGCCGCCCCTAGTGGAGTGTCTATCATCTAGATAGCCTCCCTAGTTAGCGTTGGAGTATACTTGCAAATGGAATGGAGATGTTAAGGAAAATTTGAAGCAAAAGTTATTTGTCCCTTTGAGATATTGTAAGATACGTTTAACAGCACTCCAATGAGGCATTTTAGGGGCATGCATGAACTGATATGCTTTGTTGATAGTAAAATTGATGTTGGGCCTGGTGAGGGAAAAGTACTGTAAGGCACCTACAATACTTCTGTAGTGTGAGACATCATCAAATGCAGGGCTGTCAAACTTGGACAACATCAAGGAAGCTGCCATGGGTGAGGGCATGGGCTTCGCATGCCACATATTCGACTGACGTAAGAGGTCCTTAATATATTTTCTTTAAGACAACAGAAGGTCATCAGACAGATAATTAATTTCCAATCCAAGAAAGAAGGATAGAGGGCCTAAGTCCTTGACTGGGAAAGCAGCACTCAACGTAGTGATAATTTGTCAATGGCCAAAGCATGTGAGGCAGTAATCAGTATATCATCTACGTATGTAAGCACAAAAATTCTCAAAGTGCCACGTGAGATAATAAAGGGGGAGGGATTAGCTTTTAAAGTTGTGAAACCATACCCCAAAAGCCACAAACTGAGTTGTGTGAATGTTGTGCTATCGCAAGCAACCAAAAATAAAACTTATTCTTCTAAAAATACATGTAGAATATTTAGTCTAGTTTTATGCTATGTGAACAAGGATGGCAGGGTTTGAGTATAACGGAAACAATTTTAAGAAGATCAACTAAGGAATAATTCAAATTAAAGTATCGAAATCAATCAAAAGAACAAACATTGGTCTAAGTCAACATTCACCATCAAAGTTTTACAACTGATCATCGATGCAAATATATATTAATTCATACTTTGAATATTCACCGTTGAAATTATGTTTCTATCTCTCCTTAGTCGTAGTTAATTAGAAAATAAGCAATCTAATTAACTTTAACTACTAAACAATCTAAGGCAAGCGCTAAAGGTTTAATTTAGTAGTAGCCTTAAGAATTAGAGAAATCGATGAAGTTAAACAACACAAGCACAAGCGTTATATTTAATTTCGCCGAGCATTCTTTTTAGGATTTAATAATTTATAACGCAGCAAATCATTAAATCTTAATTACTTCACAAATTAAAGGGATCAAATAATTACGAATTTGACATCTAATCTAGTAGTAGATTGCAACGAATAACAAACTAGTAGGCCTCCTAGTAATTAAACAAAACAATCATGAAAATAGGCACAGAAGAACATCCGATAGTCAAAACATAAATTAAACACAATAGAAGTTAGATCTCATAGTTTTATTAATTTTGAGACTTTCGTTTCTTTCGACTAATTATGAAAGTTTAGCCGCGCAAGACCATAATAAAAACTCAAAAGAGAAGGTGAGAAGAGGGGAGAGAAATGCGTGTGTGAGTCTCCTGATTTCTCCCCCTTTTAACACGTTCAATTCAGTTTTTTGAATCGTACAAAATCTCCTAAGAATTTTCTAAGTATTATCCTAAAATAATAATATCCAAATCTGTCTAATTAAGAAAAATATTAAAAATAAAATAAAGTCCTAATATAACTAGGAAAGTAGTATTTTCAGCTGAAATTTTCGTGCACCAGATCTTTAGAATTTCTTAAAATAAGACACATAAAATCTGCATATTAGATTTGCAAGCTAAGGAATATTCTGGAACATCAGCATTGTAGGTTTGGCAACTTCAAGCCCGATTTTGACCATGATACAATTAGTATCTCTCAAAAGTCAAAGCATGAAAGTTGTAGAAATTTTTCTTGGCATTCCATAGCATTTTGAATTATTACAATCGGAGCTCAAATGGGAGAGTCATGCTGAAATTATGAAATAATGTCAAAATTGTCCAAAATCGCTCAATTAGCTTCGTTAGCACTTAACGCATCTATTTGCATCCTAAATAAAAATATAAAATAATTAGTAAATTTAGGTACCAAATAAATATTAAATATTAAATATTAAGGAAGAAAATATGACATTTTGCATTCTTATTAGCGAATCACGCCCTGGGCGCCTGCTTGAGGCCATAAAGGGCTTTCTTCAATAAGCACACATGATCAGGTCGAGCTAGGTCAATGAAGCCTTGTGGCTATTGCATATACACAGTTTCTGATAAATCTCCATAAAGGAATGCGTTTTGAATGTCGATTTGTCGTAGGGGCCACTTCTTTGCTATGGCAATGGATAATATCAAACATATGGTGGGCACTTTGGCAATTAGGCTGAAGGTGTCTTGATAGTCAATCCCCTATTGCTTGTGGTAGCCTTTAGCTACTAGTCCTGCCTTGTGGAGTTCAATTGAGCCATCGGCTTTGTGCTTCACTTTGTAAATCCACCTGCAACCCAAAATGTTAGATGCACAAGTAGGAGGAACCAAAATCTAGGTTGAGTTACAGAGTAAGGCATTGTACTCCTCAGACATAGCCTCACGCCATTCTGGTAGTTTGGAGGCTGCAAAAAAAGTTGGTAGGGGTGGTCAGAGAAGGAGTAGTGGTCATAGTGAAGCAACGTCGTGTGGGATATGACACGGTGCCATTGTTGCGAACATGAGAATGAGAGGACTATGTTTGGGATCAAGTGATGATAGGAGACCTTGGAGGAACAAGAATGGGAGGTAGAAGACGAGATTGAGAAAAGGGGTCATGTGAGGTCTGTGTTTGTGACCTAGTGATAATAGGGGACCTTGGAGGAATTAGATTGAAAGTTAGAGGTCAAGATTGAAAGGAGTCACGAAAGGAAGGTGATGATGACTGAGGGATGATAGAAGATACGAGGGGAATGAGAGTGGAAGGTATAGGACGAGTTTGGGAAGGTAAGTCAAGAGATAGGACAGGGGTGCGTGAGGTAGACGATAAAGCTTCTAATGGTTTGAAAGTAGGTGGTAGGCTTGGGCCGGGACTCAGAATAGAGGTTTGGAATAAGGGAAAGGAGGCTTGAGGAGCAAGAGGAGTGGGCTTGGGTTGGGCTGAATTGGAGGAGAAGGGAAAAAAGGCTTAATTAAATAGTACATATGGTGGTAAGCTTGTATTATTGAAACTGGTCTCGTCTTCAATGCCTATCCATATTCTCCTGAATATATAAATCCAAAAAGGTTATTAATCAGCTTTGTTGAACCTAAGATTTCAAATCTCGTATCTAAGTATAAATTTTGATGATAACAAATAAATTCAATATTTATAATCAAGTTGTCTACGCATGAATAGAGTTAAACATATCAAAAAATCAAGTATGAGTAAAAAAGATAACAAATCTACAAATAAAACTCATAGAGTAATTTTGTAGATCTTTTGATAAAATTCAAAATTGGATTAAGCCTCAAAATCAATCATTTCTCATAAAGTATCAAATTGCATTTTTCACATGTACATGACATTATTAAAAACTTTAATTTCAAAAATTACATTTTTCACATGTGCATGACATCATTAAAAACCTTAATTTCGAAAATTGCTATTTTCACATGTGCATGACATCATTAAAAAGTTTAATTTCAAAAATTGCTATTTTCACATGTACATGACATTATTAAAAGTTTTAATTTCGAAAATTGCTATTTTCACATGTGCATGATATTATTAAAAATTTAATATTTGAAAATTTGTAAGATGATTAATTGTTATCTTGGACATGTGCATGTTTTGTTTGAAATTTTGATTGATGCACTTTTGACAATTAAGGTAGATAATTTTATTTGAAAATCTTGAAGGATAGTTAAGCTTTGTTTTTTTTACAAATGCAAAAAGAAGATGATTTGGTTTGAAAAATAAATCATACTCATTTTGTCATATGCGAAAAATAAAAGATTATGTTTGATTTCTTTAAAAAATAAATGGAGTTGTCTTTGGCAAATGCAAAAATGAGATATTTTTATTTGAAAATTTTGAAAAATGAATAGTGCTCTTATTTGACACGTAAATCTTTTCAAATTTAAAATTGAAATCTCATTTGCCTATAAATAGCTCACTTGAATTTTGTAAAAATCACAATAAGAGCTTACACATCAATTGATAAATTTTGCATTATTCTTTTTATGCCCTCATTCTCTCTTCTCTAAATTTTGAATTTTAATCCTTATTTATTTTAAGAGAGATATATTCTATGCTGTATTATTTTTATTGTATTCATTAAAGAGTATACTCTAATAATCTACTCACTATCAACTTTTATATCAGTAAGAGGATGTGTATAACTCTTGTGTGTGTAGAAAGTGTTCTACACAGAGAATATGTGAATCACCAAGTGTGAGGTGATTACAAGTATAGAGGGTGTTCTACACGGATTTTTTGTAACGTGTTGTTCAAAAAGTGTAGTAGGTTTCTATCTTCATCTGAAAGAGATTGAATAGTGAATTTGGGATTCTCAAGGAGTAGCTTGGGGTAAGGATGTAGGCAGTAAGACTGAATCTCATTAAAATACTGAGTTTGTTTCTTATTGTCCTTATTTTTTATATTTTCTGCTACTTTATATTTTGTTTATATTTTATATTTTGTATTTGATTTATAAGTGTTAATTTTTTAATATAATTAAATTCACTATCCCTCTTGTATTAATCATTTGGACAATAAATTTCATCAGGTTTTCTCAACCTTTTTCCATTCATACTCTCTGATAGTAATGGAAAATTAGAGAAGGCAAAATAAACTTATGGTCAGAAAACTGGAGTTGAGAAGGATCTATGTAATTCAGAAGGGTTATTTAGCTATACAACTTGCTCTATCGTTAAAGATCTCATTGAAGGCTCTCGCTGGAATGTAACTTTGTCGAACCGACATGGAGCTGTCGATTAGTGCAGGAAGTATCCAAATTCCCCATTTCTTTGAGAATAGGATCATAAGCAGAGGCTGGAAACACACAAATGCAAGGAATTTTACCTTGAAATCTGCTTGGTGGGTATTGAAAAAGCAACCCCAATTTTTTTGCTAGCCAAAGTAATTTAGAGTGATTTGATCTCTTTTAAGTACTTGTTTGGAGATTAGTATTTGACACTGTAACTGTTTAATGCATTTATGAGAATATGTGGCATTTCATTAATTTCAAAATGTCATTGTCGTAAATGGCATCTAATATTGAAAATATTGGGCGCTTATTTGCTTAAGGACATTAAGCTTGTTGGTATGGGAGCATTTTGCCACAATCCTTGGTTATTCAAATCTCCTTTCATTACTATAGAAAGACAGGTTTGTGAGATATTGGTGGCAGCTTCCAAAAGAAAAGGTCAAGCTTCTATTTTGGATTCCATAACTCCTGTTTTTACTTTATGGGATATATGGCTAGCTCGAAATGAGCATCTTCAAAATGGTTAGGAACCTGTGGCTGCAACAGTAGGTCAGAAGATAAAACTATGTAATTGAGTATAATGGCCTCATTAAGCCACCTCGGCAACTTCAATTTCATGCTCAGATCTCTCCACGGGTTATGGGTAGTAATCCTATTAAACTCTGGGATAAAAGGCCTTTACAAATGACTTGCCAACCTCTCATCCTTCTGGATATTTAAAGTTTACTATTGATGGGTCTGCTCTTGCAAATCTTGGTATGGCCGGATGTGATGCTGTGTTGAGGAATGCAAACAGCGAGCTTATGCTTCATCTACACTTTATTTGGAAAATGGAACTGACAAACTGGCAGAGTTGATGGCATTGAAAGTTGAAACAAGGTTTGTTGTACTGTTTACAACTAGACTATTCAAATATTCTGTTTGAAACTGATCAGCTATTGTTGTTCAATGGTTTCATAATTCCACTTCTCCACCATTGTGATATTTTCATATTTGGGGGAACATTCTTGGATTCTAGCAAGTGTTAGATTATTCTATACATCATTCTTATCAAAGGGATAAATTTTGTGGCTGATCATCTTGCAAAGGTAGAAGCTTCGCCCATCTCAGAGTATTCTTCTGGCTAATCAGTTGCCATCTTTGGCATTGGGGGAATATAGAATGGATGTTATGAGAGTGCCTCGATTCAGTCACTTTTATCTTACAGCATTTTAACATTTTTTCTATTTGTTTTGTAGATTTAAACTGCAATTAGTACAGGGTATAGATATAGTTTTTTCAAGGCCTTGGTTTTGTTGAGATTTCTTGTATCCCCTAAACTTTACTTGTAAAAGGTGCAATCAAATAAGCTAATAGGCTGTGTAAAAGGGGATCTTGACAGGTGTGCATCAGCCCCCGTACTATGGTGCAAAAATCCCGAAAGATCACTCAACATATATGCAATCAAAAGAAGCCCATAATTAGGAATTAATTTAACACATATATGTGCCTTTTCTACACTCTCAAATGCTCAAAGAAAATTGCAAACGCTGCATCTGCTCTCTCTCGCCAATCTAACACATTTGGCCTCTCCTTGTCTCTTCACAGTCTCTTTATCTAACACTATTCATCGAATTTGCAACAATTCTACAGGGGTGGCAGATGTTGGTCACCCCTTAAGGGCTTTAGATTGAGCAGCTAAAGGGCGACCAAACTTTTTTCCACATTAAAGTATTAGTAATAGGGTATTATGACATTGATTCAACACAAAATCATCTATATATTCTACATTTTTTCTCCCACACACAGTAATCTTTGCCAGAGGTAGAAACCTGAAAATTTGAGGGAATGAGGTTTCCAAGATCCATCTTTGGTCCAATCTTCATGATGATCATGTCATCAATCCCAGCTACATATAGATTGCCACCAGATGCTAGTATGCTCACAACGCTTCTGGCATTGATCCGATTCCTCGACCTAATTGCAGTCAATTTGCTTATTTCCTCCTTTAAACCCCAATCAAAGAAATGATCATAAAACTGCAAAGAATAAAACAATCTCTTTCAGTGAACAAAGTTGGTATGATACCATGATGAATCATTAGCCATATTCAAAAAAAAAAAAACATACGAATAAATAAGATGGAAATTACAATGGTTGGGGTGCCAGGATGAGTTAGAATGTAAGCATATCCCAGCATGACTTTCTCAGAGGGGAATGGCCAAATCTTTTGAGTAGACCCTGTGTCATGGTTGTCAATAAATGTCACAGCACTTTGTGGCTTTATTCCAATCAATCCTGGGGGCTTTCCATTAGAGTCCTTTAACCTCCATAACTCCCCTTGCACAGCAGCTTGCAGAATCCCTTTGGTTGTGAAATCAAATGCAGTGATGGCCCCACCCGCAGACCTGACCCATTCAGCTAGAGTACGACGATGTGCATCCTGGTTGGGTTTAGGTTTCCCATCATCTCCATAAGCAAGAGAATTCCAGTTTTCCCCTACAGCAAAATCTGGATTGGTTTGTTGCATATAATATTTTATAATACTTGGGGCATAGCCCTTCACAAAATCAAATCGCCACCCATCATATCCAATCTCAGTCTTGAGCCAATTCATCCATTCTGACAACTCCTTCTGTACCCGTGGATTAAGATGATCAATGTCAGGTGCAGCGTCATAGCCGTCTCCACTGTCAGGATTCCCATTTCCATCCGAATAGGCTGTGTCATCCTTGCAAATGAAGGATGGACCCCAGTCAAGACGTGCATCTGGAGTCCCACCTTCAAAAATGCACCAAATTCCTCTGCCATCTTGCTTCTCAGCAGTTCTATGATTTATCACTATGTCAGCAACGGCTTTAATTCCCTTCTCATGTAGAGCCGCAATCAGTACTTTCAGTTCATCCTTAGTTCCATATTTTGAGGCATCAAGATCATATAGCCTTCCCGGCAAGTATCCTAGAATATAACAAGTTTAGATTAAGTATCTCTTAGCTACTCTCTTGTCAAAACACCAAGCACAGGATCATATAGATGATAAAAATAAACATTTAATTTTTGGCTATATGTAGCTCGACATCTTATTTATATGCCCGTTGTTCTTTTTTTCATGTTACTCGAAAAATCATACTTCCATGAGTATCAAATATAAGTCACAAAGCAGATTGCAAAACCAAAAAAGTAGGCCAACCCTAAAGCAATTAATCCAATCCCCAACTCAAATTCAGAACACATACTATATTTTCTAGCTAGACAAACAGATTAAGACAACTAAATATGGCATCATTTGTAACAGTATGTGATCAAATAAACATGGGCAATAAAAGTGAGGCCAAACTCTTGACCAGTTATGAAATGAACTTGGCAAGAACAAGAAATTGGAGATACCTTCAGAAGCAGCAGATTGAGAGGGAGGAGGAAGCCAGACATGAGTGATTCCAGCATTAGCTAAATCAGGAACAGAGTTCTTCAGTGAATTGTACCATCCTCCTTTCTTACTTGATTCCCAATTGAAACCCTATCATACCATATATGATTATGAACAATTATTACGATGTATGAATGTAGATACTAAAAGAGAAAGAAAGTGGGTAGCATGCCATGCCTGAAATAGCAAAGTTGGGGCTGCGAAGGAGTGACATAGAGAGATAAAGAGGTAGAGGAAGCAGAGGAAAGTTTTAAGATTCATGTTGTTCTGTTGGAGTTGGAGGCTTCTAGCTGGTTTGGAATTCCACCGGGTGCTGAATTTAGAGCACTAGCAATGGTCTAGTTATTGCTAAGTCTAAAATAAAGTCCAAATTTACTCTTTTGGCTATAATTCATATGATTTAGCTAAATGGTCCACACTGGTCTAGCTATTTCAAAGTCCAAATAATAATATAATATTATATATTTTAATATAAAAAATATATTTAAAAACAAAATTACAAATACACTTAATATATTTAATATTAATTTTAGTAAACAATAATAATCTCTTCTCCATGTCCAAATCTATATGATTTAACATAAAACGCAAAAAAAAAGGGGGACAAAAATGAGAAGAAACATTCCAAAGAAAGAAAGAAACTGTCTAAATGGTAAATTCCACGTTCACAACTAAGATGTCAACGTGCACCAAACCAACCAACCAGGAACCATCCAATCTTGATCATGAGATCTCAAATACAATACAAAAATATGCTACAGTAGATGTCAAATACAAATACGAATAAAAGCTATAGTAGATGTCAAATACAAATAAAAATACAACTACAAATATTGTTTAAGCTCAAATGCAGGAGCTTAAACATGTATGCAGTGTATAGCTTGCTGCCCAAAGTGCCACAACTGCACAACATCTAAAATGAAATATTTTCATTCCTTGATAAGTAGGAGCACGAGTATAGCATCCAGAATATATTCATGGTTCCTGTTTGTCCGGAATATATTAGAGTGAATATAGCATGAGTATAGCATCCAGAATATGCATCCAAAGTCTAGTAAAAACAGAACATGCAACTTTACCATAAACAAAATCAAACACAAGTTTTAGTTATAAAATAACACCAACAGGCCCACAATCCATGTACAAAACAGAGATCTTTTAAATTAAATCCACCCCACCAGTCCACAAAATAATTTCAAACTTGAGAAACATCTACTAGTTAGTATATGCTGCCATCAGCTCAGGGTCCTTTCACATTACACCCTGCATAACTAATTCATACTGGCCAATGTTGCATAGAACAAGGCATAAAGCTTGAAGTGCAAGGACGTCTGTTAAAAAGAAAAAAAAATAGAGACTAGGACGGAGGGATATAACTCCATTGATTAGATAACTCCATTGATTCAAAGAAGAAGCTCTTGACTAGATAACTCCAAAGCAATTTAAAGAAGAAGTTGGGCAGTAAACAAAAGCATAATTAAACATTCCCAAGCAGCATGCTGTCAAACATTTGTCAAACAAGCAATTATGACATTTGCCAAACAATTCCAGGTTATCAAGTTCTCCCTCCCTCAAAATGCAAGTCATCTTGAATAGAAACATGAGCACACTACCCAATTTTTGCCCAGTTTTTGCCTAGTTTTTGCTCTGTTTCTCCAACCTCCTTTGCTCACTTAAAATACCAAAAAAACATAAGCATGAATAGAACCATGAGCACAGTATCCAGTCCAATTGATCTTGAAAGCAATTATTGGAATCTAGAAAAGTTTAACCTCTTGATTACTCCACAAACCTAGAGGGTGTTGATCCAATAAAGAGACTTCGAGAGTAAAAAAACAGTCCAAAAGAATTCATGTGACAATGCCAATGGCATTGGGACATAAGCTTCTCTCTCCATTATTGATGGTAATTGCCAAGGTAAGCGTTCTTTAGAAATAAATTCTCCTTCAAAATATGACTGAGCTGAGTAAAAAAAATGAACGATATATATATATATATATATTTCTGTTTAAAAAAATAAACTTTTTTAGAATGTGAAATATAAAAATGTTTGGTACATGTTCTCAAATGTGCATTTATTAAACAAAATATTATGTGGCCGTTCCTTTCGTCTATTTAATAACTAAATCAGTTTAAACATATAAGATAGAGTATACGTATCAATTATATATCAAACAACCAAATATAAACACACACAGTTGAAACAAATAACAAAAACACAAAATAAATATGACCGAGCTGGGAGCTATCTCTCACCACCTACAAACACAAAATAACAACAAGAACACAAACACAATTCCTGCTCAGCTATGCACAAACTCGATCCGTGAAAAAAAACAAAGGAATCTAACAACGGAAAAAAATAAATACATGTTTAAACAGAGGGTAAATTTCTTCACAATCCAAAAATCCGAAATAAAGAACTTCAAAATCCAATCATCAACACCAACTACCCAGTAATCAAAGATTTCCCCGCAAATCATATCATTTTAACACAATATAGTTTATTGAGACCAAAAACTAATTCATAATCCCGAGTCGGAAGGGTCAAAAATCCCTAATAACAACAGATGAGGCACGAGATCAAGAAACCCCAAATTAAAGCATGCGGATTCAAAACAGAACCTGGTGATTCGATGAAACCCTAGAGAGAAAGGCAATCCGAGCAAAAATGTTGAGTTCTTTGAGGAGAAAGGAACGAAAACACGGTCGTAGGAAATAGGAAGAGAAAGGGAAGAGAGACTTACGTTTGACTTGGAAGACGATGCCCAGCTTCGATGACCGACGCCGAGAACTTGCTGGACGACGGAGACAGCTTGAAGGTTGAAGATGAAATCAACGCCGTCGAGTTGCACGCTGGGTGAAACCAAAGCAAGACCGAGAGGAAATGTTATGCCTTCGTGAGAAGGAAATGAGCGCAATACCGAGAGGCAATTTCGAGGGAAAGGAGAATAGGCTTCGCGCGAGAGAGAGAAATGATAAAATATTAAGAAAATGATACTTACAATTCTATTATTATTTATTTATTATTTATTTTGTACTTAATTTTTTTAATTTTTAATTTTATTTAATAATTAAGAAAATAAATATTAATAAGATTATATATTTTTTAATTTTTTCTTAATAATTAAAAATATTAAAAAAATACTTCAAAGAAAATAATAAAAAAATAAAAAAAACTTAAATATAAAGGAGAATAATAAACAGACAATGATAGAGTGATAGAATAGTAAGTCTATCACCACTCAAAATATTAAGATAAAGTTGGAATCGTCCCTTGCTATATATTTGGCAAACTCTCTTGAATTACTGTAGTATAGGTCTAAAATGAAATTTAGATAGTTAATTTACTTTGGGATGTTTTTGACACTTAAATCCATAATTTAGCTTTGCAATGAATTATAGTTAGTTCATTGTTAATGTTTTTTTATGTGAAACTTCGAATATCAAGAAAAGCATTAAAGAAAGAGAAATGCAAAAGCCCTAAACAAAAGTCATATCTTATTAAAAAAAGATTTTTTATTTAATAATTAAATAAATATTTTTTAATAGTATTGTAAATTTATTTTTAAAAAATAAAATATGAAACTTTTTAAGAAATGAAAGAAAAAAAAAACCAATAAAAATTAATGGTTTATTTGACAAAAATAAAAACTATACAATAACTTATTTTTGAGCGTGTGGATTCAAACATTGAAATATATATCAGATTATGCAACTCATAACCCGTGCAATATGAGATATTAAGGCTGAACATCCGGTGCCCAAACCGGGATTTCGGGTCAGCCTGGCCCGGAACCGGATAATCCAATCCGGTTTGGACTCCAACCCGGGTTTACCCAAGTTGGAATCCGGTTTCAATCCGGATTAATCCGGTTTTTGAAAAAACCGGGAATCCGGTTTCCGGTTTTAACCCGTTTTTTTTTTTTCAAAACTTATTTTATTACTTTTTTGCAGAAATAAAATAAATAAATAACAATATTTTTGACAAATTATTAATCTCGTTCCTGTAGGCTGTAAGGGTGGAAAAAATAATATTTTTGACAAATTATTAATCTCACTCACAAAAACTCATTCATCTGAATAACAAAGCATATATGAATGAAATGAAATACAATAAATCAGTTTTTAAACTAAATCAGCAACATAGTACATAAAAAAAATAATGGTGCATGGCCACTATTTGATCTCCAACTTGCTGTCAAGTCCCATTTGTTATACCCATTATTATCTCTACAGAAAAAATAAAGAAGCATATATGAGGGATCAATTAATAACAAAGTGTATGAGAATGATAATAATAATAAATTACTTAGGACAAAAAGTATTTTTATTATCTACTTACACCAGCTAATTACTTTAATAAAAAAAGTTTTTGTAATATGTTATATGTACTTGTATACAACTCTCTCTACATATATGCAGATAAATTTGGTGTTAGACTTATATTCCCAAAACCTGTATATACTAATCATCCATATACCGTAGCAAGTAGATAAAATAGTAATGATGGAAGGCTGTTAACTGTTAACAAGGCTGCTCCAAGAGGAACACGGTCAGAACGCTCCCCTAGCTCATTTGGATCCTCCTTCAGAATTTATGTGGGTAACCTGCCATGGGATGTAGATAATGATATCGTATATTTCATTACTCATTTCAATTTTGACCAAACCTTGCAAGTTTCCTTTGGCCATGTACTCATAAATGAGCCCCATGTGTGCTTCTTCATGGCAGTACCCAAAAAAGGTTGTCAAATTTCGATGATGAACTCTCGTCAGAAGCTTAACCTGTTATTATAAGGCCACAAATATATGAGTTAGAAAAGCTTTATTTATTTATTGTTTAATATGGGTAGTGATTTCTTGCCTCTGCTTCAAATTCCCGATACCCTTGAGCTGATGATGGAGAAAGCATCTTGACAGCTACATCAGTGCCATTGATGTAGCCATGGTAAACTGTTCCAAATCCTCTTTTCCCCAGTTTTCTCTGTAAATTATCGGTGATATTGAGGATGTCAGAGTAAGTAAATTGTCGCATTTCTGACCTCAGTAGCCGGTTTTGATTATTTGTTTCCGCATCTATTTTTGGGATTCCTCGCATAACCAACGATGGAGTTCAGTTAGATAGACAAGAATATCGATGAAGGAAAATTAATTGCTTCATGATGTAAATCGGAATTCTTATCGAAAATTTGACGGCCTGTAAAAAGAAAGTAATTGGCATCTAACCTTTTCTTTTTCTCCTTTTTAGGATCCGAAAAATAGCCGCCGTAGTTGATAAGAGGACGATCATGACCAGTCCCGCGACCGATGCTACTGCCGCAATAACATCAATATTACTCTTCTTTTTGCACGAAGCTGATGAGCATAGGTTTGGATCCACGCTAAGAATAATTCAGTTTTGGAAACAAAAACTCAGATTGGGAATTACAGAATTTCCAACATTAATCTTCAGTGCTAACATTAAAATTTTTGGGTTAATGTTTAATAAAATTTCCAACATTAACATATTATTAACATTAAAAAAATCAATGATTGTCATGCAATCATTGAACTATATAAGACTGGGTTCATTCTTGATCCATGAACCTCTTGGTTTAGTTGTTGATGTTATACTAAACCTCTTGGTTTAGTTGTTGATGTTATGCTAAACCTCTTGGTTTAGTTAATATATGCATGTGTTTTAGGCCCACATATTTTTGTCAAACTAACAAAGTACATTTAGAATTCGCTTTGGTGGTTGATGCATAGTAAGAATTTCTACATCTTTCTTGCATGATTTTTTGACTATATCTAAGAAGTCTTACCTATTATTCATGTTTTTATGAATCACTAAACAAAAATGTTTTCAGCATTATTAATAACAATATTGAGAGATTTTTCAAACTATCTCGACCTATATGATAAAAATTCAAAACAATCGGTTTTCAGACACATTTGAGACAAACAAACATAATTTAGCAGGTCAGACTTTAGAGGCCAGTTCAATATATACACATTTTGTGAAAGATGAGACAACAAAACACTATATAAAAATTGCCTAGCAGACAGCATATTAAAAACTCAGCAAGTTCAGATTGTGGTTCAATAAAGGAGGAACATTGGCGTACAAACGGTACAGTTCATATAAGATAATCCTTTGCACATGTAGATGGAGAGACCTGTCTTTGAGTAAGGAGGGAAGATCCATGATCTTCAATCCATCATGCCCATATTTTTTTCCAAATTATATAAACTTACAGTAAGGAAGCAAAAATATATAATATTTTACAAAAACACCAAGGCAAGTAAACCTCAAAACTTCAAAAAAAATTAAACCATGTTTAACAAAAAAGAGCAGATCTAGTAAATAACAACATAATATGATCAACCAATACCATAAACGAGCAGAGTTATTAAACATTTGCGAAAAAACTTCACCCATAATATGATCAACCAGAAAACAAACTAACTCAAACATTCTCATCAAAACAAACTCAAAATCAACAAACGAAGAACAAAACAGAGAGAAGAAAACATACCCAAGGATGAAGAAAACCCAGATAAAGCACCCAACAATCGTTCGATCTCCTCTTGCAAATCTGGAAACAGAAACAAAAATCTATTTAAAATCAAATATCCAAGGCGAGCTTCTACGGGAAAGGGTCTAAGAAAGTATATTAGGAGACCAATTGGAAGATTTTTCAAAAAGGCCGGTGGGGAAACAGATCGTGGACTTGTGGTCGCAGCTAGGGCATCTTGTTCTTGGATCCTTCGTCGGCACAAATCGTCTGCAAACCCAGCATCAGAACACTCTTGAGAGGTTGTACTTGCTTCTATTTCAGAAGAGGATGCGAGATCAACTTCTTAGCGATGGGTCTGGGAGATGGATGTGAGAGAGAGAGGGTTGCAGTTCGTGATTCACGCCGGTGATGGGGTCACGCCGGTGATGGGGTCACGCCGTCGATGGGATCACGAGGATGGAGATTGGAGGCTAGGGTTTCAGATTCTTGCTGCCGTTCTTAGAGAGAGAGAGAGAGAGAGAGAGTAGAGAGTGAGAGAGACGGAGACGAGGGTTTATTTTTTAAAATACGGATTTGGTTTAAAAAAACAGGTGACCGGATTTTAAATCCGGTGTCCGGGTTTTAAATCCGTATCCGGATCATTTTATTAAATCCGGTTTCCGGTTCTGATAAAGTATGGGTTGAGATCCGGAATTGAGATCCAGATTTCCGGATTTCAGACCGGGCCGGAAAATTATCCTGCCCATATGAACAGTCCTATGAGATATGATTATATATTTATAAAAATTATATTTTAAAATACTATATTAATCTATCATTTCTTTAAACAAATTTCTCCTCTGAAATATATTTATTTAAGATTTTCTTCCCACACTCAAACAATTGAAAATATTGTGAGTTGAGGAAAGCTGTAAATATTGATGTGTATATGTTAAAATGCATAAATGCAAGGAAGACAGTTTTCTTCATTATTCTTCGGTCTTGAATGGCGTGCAATAGATAGGAAAATCCTGACCCTCGTCCTACAGTTGATGGTGATTCACGAGCTGACTAGCTAGAACCGTTGTTGACACGGATCGATTTAGCTACGTACGATCGCGAAGACCAAAATCGAAAGACTCGGGCATCGTTTATATTTGTGATTAATTTAGTTTATCTCAATTTATTTTAATATATTTTAAATTTATTATTATATTTTTATTTAAAATATAAATTTTAATAGATTTTTTTAAATTTTTAAAATTTTTAAAATTTTAAAATTTTAAAATAATAATAATATTAAAAAATAAATTAAATTTATTTTTAACTTATTTTATCCCTAAACCCAAAGAAAATCTCAGAAACTCGGAAAGTAATGGGCAACACCGATCAGAAATTTTCCAGGAAACGCTGTTGGCTGGCGAGCTTTTCTGCCTTTTTCTATCAACCAGTGGTAGAGCGGGTAGAGCAACGTTCAAGGGGCGTTTGCCTAGTGAGGGAATTTTTTTTTTTTGTATAAATTAATTTCTTTTAAATGATTCATAAAATATGTAATGCATGGAAACAAAAAAATATATTATAGCAAATACTTTTGAATATAATATATTAGTGAAGTAAAATAATTACATGTTTGGATAAATTAAAAAACAAAAATATTAGTTCAAAACACATCTTAGTTTAATACAAGTTTAACAAAAAATTTGATTCAACATGTTGGTTGACCGTTTTGTAGAGACCATGCAATGCATAACACCTATTTATGATCATCATATAAATTAAGTTATGGAAATGCATGACAGCATGCGGTCTTCTATTTCACTTTCATCTATTGGCAACTATAATGTACTTTCATTTAACATTTTGTAAATTCAATATGCAATAAAAAGGCCAGGTCATATTTAATATAAATCCATGGATGAGATAAGTTCATATTCAAGATTATGAACTTTGAATCAAATTAAAAACTGAATTTAAAGCAAAACTTACAAATAAAACTTAATGAAAAAACCACCAAAAAGAAAAGACAAAATCAGTGTTGGAAGTTTTCATTCAAGTATGTCAATAGTTTAAGGAACTTTACAATTACTTTGAGTTGTTATTAATTAATAATAGTTTATAGGAATTAAAATCCAAATAAGATAGGATAGAGGTGAGAAGCGAAAGGCTCCAACTTTATAGGGCAATTTCAAAAGCGATTTTGGGTCATGCTTCATAGGGTTTCATGGCTGCCGCAAAGGATCCTCATGCATCGGGAGGGAGGCAGCGTTCCTTTGCCGATATGGTTGCACAAATGCCTTAACCTCTTCCTGAGATTGAGATGCCATTTAGGCCATCTAAAATTATTGATGGAGATGTTTGTATTGTATTTTTTGGTGAGGAAATTGCTCGATCTGATAATCCTTTGAAGTTTTCGATTGTTTTGTAAATTTTGAAGCAAAGGCCATTTCTAGACACTATTCAATCATTCATCCGAAGCAGATGGGGGTTGGTTCCCAGTCGATGGTTTTAGCTCTACGAAAGCCAATGAATGTATTTATTTGATTCTCCAACAAACTAGACCTTTTAAAGGTTTTGTCAAGCAAGGTTATAGATATTGATGGGGTTTTTACTGAACATTCCATTGGCATCCTGGATTTAAAGAGGATTGGGAACCTTCCTTGGTGCCGGTATGGGTGGATCTTCCAAGTTTGTCACTAATTTTTATCGTGAGTCCTTTTTGACAAACATTATGGCTCTGTTGGGCAGATTTCTACGTCAAGTCGAGATAATTCAACAATGTGTGCTACTCGGAAAGATGGTGCGCGGGTGTGTGTTGAAATGGTTGTAGCTTAAGAGCCTCGTCGTGGTCTTTGAGTTGGTATTTCTCATTAAGAGTCGAGTTTATACATTGAGTCAATTTATGAAAATTTGCCGGCGTATTGTAATAGTTGTCATATTCAAGGCCATAATTTTAAGACTTGTAGATGGAGGGAAGGAGGTAATAAGGAAGTAGGGAAGAGAAAAGATATGGGGAAGAAGCTAATGCGTCATTGGGTTGAGAAACGAATTAAGGTTACGGAGAACTGGAAAATAATAAAATTTTGATTGTGTCAGGTGTTGCAGGGGAGGTCTGTTCGTCTGAGGTTTCGATTCCTAATGCTTCAAAAGAGTGTAGGTCCCAGTAACAAGGAAGCAGGGCTTAGTAATTTGGGTTTGGTTATCGAAGAGTCTACTCCAGTTAATTTAGAGGATGTTGAATCCAAGATTTCAAATCTCATATCTACGTATAGATTTTGATAATAACAAATAAATTGAAGACTCAAGTTTAAGTTTTTTATGCATGAAGAAAGCTAAGCACATCAAGAAATCAAGCATGAAAAAGAAGAATAACAAATCTACAAATGAAACTCATAGAATAATTTTATACATCTCTTGATAAAATTTCAAATTGGATTAAAGTTCAAAATTAATTTTCTCTTACAAAATATCAAATTTGTTTTATTTTACATGTGCATGACATATGCATAACATCATTAAAAGTTTTAATTTTGAAAATTATATTTTACATGTGCATGACATATGCAATGATATCATCAAAATGTTTAATTTCAAAAATTATATTTTATATGTATATGACATATGCAATGACATTATCAAAATTTTGAATTTTGAATTTGAAAAGTAATTGAGTGTCATCTTTTGATATGTGTATGTGTTGTTTGAATATTTTGAAATATGAATCATATTGCCTTGAAAAGAGATGTTTTTATTTGAATATTTTGAAATATGAATAATGTATTCACATTTGCTAATATTTAAAATTGAAGACTCATTTGCGTATAAATAATTTACTTGAGTTTTGCTCATTCATTCAAAGTTTTCATTCTCTCTTCTTTAAGTTTTGAATCTTAATCTTTGTTTATTTTGAAAGAGATATAAGTTCTTCTGTATTGTTCTTATTTCACTCATTAAAGAGTGTGCTCTAATAATCTACCCACTATCAGCTCTTGTATCAGTAAGAGGGCGCATATAACCCTTGTATAAGTAGAAGGCGTTCAACATAGTGAATAGTTAAATCACCAAGAGTAAAGTAATTATAAGTGTAAAGGGTGTTCTACATGGCTTCTTTGTAGCGATGATACTCAAAGGTGTAATAGATTTCTATCTTCACCTGAATGATATTGAAGAGTAAATTTGGGAATACTTAAGGGATAGTTTGAGACGAGGATGTAGGCAGTGAGGCTGAACCTCATTAAAATACTAATTTTGCTTCTTATTACCCTTACTCTTTATATTTCATATTGCTATATATTCTGTTTGTATTTTATATTGTGTATTTAGTTTATAAGAGTTAATTTTTTAATATAACCCAATTTACCTCCCTCTTATGTTAGTCATCTAGGCAACAATTGATATCAGAACAAGAGCTCTGTTATAAAATTAATTATATGTTACGTTAAAATCATATGACTAATATTGCAGCTACATTCGCTGAAGATCAATTCAGTAGTCGACCTCCGCTATTTTGTGGAGACAATTACACGTTCTAGAAAGTTAAAATGAGAATATTTCTTCAGTTTTAAGGTCGAGAGATTTGGAAATGTATTGTAAATGAGTCTTATATCCCAACAAAAATTGTTGATGTCAAAAATGTCAAAAAGGAAGTAGAAGAGTTTTATGGTAAAGAAGATAAACTTTATACAGTGAATATAATAGTTATGAATTTTCTATTAATACTTTCAATGACAATGAATTTAATAAATTTACAGGACAGTAAAGGAAATATAGGACAACTTGGAAATAACTTATAAAAGAATTTCGCAAGTCAAAAAATCAAAATTTATATTCTTTGCATGAATCTTAAATGTTAAAAATGAATAATGATAAATCTATTTCCTCTATATATACTTGTTTTACTAATATTATCAATAATTTGATAACTCTTGATAAAGTTTATTCTAATTTGGAGATAATAAGAAAAAATTTCAACTCTCTGCCAAAACGTTAGGAATCAAAAGTGACGTCGATTTTTTAAACTAGAGATTTTAAAAAACTGGAAGTAAATGAACTTATCAAGTCACTTATTACCCATGAGTATACATTGAAAAGATGAGAAGAAGAAAAAGGAAAGTAAAATAAGAGTTTGGCACACAAAGTTGTTATCTATGAAAGTGAAAGTGATGAAGACGAGAAAAACGATAACAAAAATGAAGAAATTACAATGATTACAAGAAGATTTAAGAGATTCTTAAAGAAAATAAAATTCTTTCAAGGAAATATTTCAAAAAGTTTTACAACAAAGATACAGATAAAAACAATTCATTAACTTGTTATAAATGTAAAAAGTCAAGACATATTAAAATAGATTATCTCCTGTTAATGAAAGATAGATTGTCCCCTGTTAATGAAAGATCGATACAAAATCAAGAAAGTAATAAAAACTACATGGGATGATGATTCAAGTAGTTCAAACAATGAAAACTCTATAAATCTTTGTCTTATAGCTAAAAATGATTTTGAGGTAACAAATTTCGAAAATATTAAAAATTCATCTTATGAAGAATTACAAAATATTTTGGAAAAGGTATATAAGGAATTTTAAAAATTGGGTATCAGATATATTGCTTTGAAAAAAAAAATTCTTCTTTAACAAATAAAATTGATGTTTTAAGAAAACAAAACATAGTTTCAAAAACTGAAAATAATTAGTTGAAAAACATGGCTAATTTAAAAAAGATTGTTGGAAACTTTACAAATAGAAAAAGAAATTTTAAAAAATTTCTTGGTAGTCAAATATGTGTTTTTGATAAGGTAGGCTTGGGATACATGCCAAAACAAAAACTCAAACCTTATAATTTTTTTTTCTTTTGATAAACCGACTAAATCAAAGTCAGGTTTTCAAAATTCGTTTCATAAAAATAAATATTTTAAAGAAAAATATTATTACAATCACTTAAGTTTTTCAAATATGTCACATGTTGTTTATAATTTTTGTAATAGAAATAAGTATAACTATCATGTTTGTCCTATTAGAAGAAAACATACAATAATTATTAGGATCATAGAGGTAACAAAGAATATTATTTCTTCTAATACTAATAAAAAAGGAAATAAAGAACTTGGATATTAAGAAAAATTATTTTAATTATTTTTGTAGGTATGCATGAAGTCCTCCATATTATTTCTTCAACAACCTGTGTAATCAAATAATCAAATTTCTTATTAATCTTACCATGTACTTCAATAAAATTATGCAAAATATCTTCTAAAGAACTTCTAGAAAGATGAAGGTGCATGGTATAGCGTAGGCTATGATCTATAGGGTTGTGCAAGCTACTGGTTATTAGACTTCCAACTGAAGTTAGGGTGATTGTGCCATCTTAGATTGTAGATATCATAGTAAGGTGTAAAAGACCTTTTGTACATATCCAGAGTATTACTTTGTTCTTTATACATACCTCTCATGTCAGTATGTGTAGGACATTTTTGGGCATGATAATCTATCCCACCACATAAAACACGTGGCCCAAAAGATTCAACATGGTTAACCATGTATGTTGATTTTGAGTTTTTTGTTTTTAATAATTCTAATTCTCTAGTGAGCATTTCAACCTTAGCCTTAAGGCTATTTTATTCCCTTAGATGGTAAATACCACCACTTGAGTTTCATGTAGGTCGTGACCTATTTGTGCTGCTAGTAGCACTTGATCTAGTTCAAGCATGAGCTTTTTCACCAAGCTCATTGAGGTACTCTATGGCCTTATCAAGATTCTTTTGTAAAAACTCACCATTATACATCATTTCCACAAATTGGCGTTATCTAGGTATAAGTCTTTCATAAAAATAACTCACTAGATGCCAATTTTCGTACTCATGATGGGGATATATACTCAAAATTCTTTCCCAAAACTAGTATCACATCTCACTTTCCTTTTGTGCAAAGGTTGAGATATGTCTCTTTAAGGCATTAGTCTTGTGTTGGGGGAAATATTTATTGAAGAACACTTCAGTCATCTCACTCCATGTCCCAATAGATCGTGGTTTTAGTGAGTATAACCAACTTTTAGCTCTTTCTTTCAAAGAAAAAGGGAAGAACTTTAGTCTTACTGTGTCGTCAGTTGCGTTTTGACTATGAAAAGTTACAACTACTTCCTCAAATTTCCTAATATGAACATAGAGATTTTCATTTTCTAGACCATGGAAAGTAGGAAGTAACTGTATCATCTTAGATTTAAAATCTGCATGATGAGTGTTAGGTGGGAACATAATACAAGATGGTGTGGTTGTTCATGTAGGATGGGGGTAATCTTGAAGGGTTCTAGTGAATTGATCCTCGTGTTCACTCATTTCTTCAAAATTGGAAGAATTATCAAACAAGTGATTAGCAAAATTAAATTCTAAGTCTGACTCTAGCATAGATCTACAAGCAAATTGTCCAAAGGCGTCTCTGTACCTGCACATGCAAAATAAAGAAGAGTAGAGTTTGATAGAAATGGCAAGAAGACCATGACAAAAATGACATGGGACTAGGCGTGTCCATCAAATTATTCATTAAAGTGTTCATCAGATGACAAAAAAACCAGTGGCAAAAAAAGAAGGAAAAGCATTCTTAGTTAAAAATCTGAAAAGCTGAAAAGTACATCAAAAATAAAAGTATGGTCTACTGAAATATTTTATAGATTCTCTTTTATGTATACTTGGAAGTTTTTTAATTCTCTTCAGCCTTTTCTTCTTATAGCCCCAAATATAGCCAAATTACAACATTTTTGTATTGATTATTCTGAGCCTAAGTATGCTTATGGAAAGAATGGTAGAATTCTCATTTGTTAGTATTCCTATCATAAGATCAATGTTTGCTTGTTATTTATAATTGCCTAATCTTCTATGAGAGTGTATGTACACCTTTTGTCAACTTCATAGAGAGAATTTTTGCACAAAAACACTTCTATACTCATGAGTTATGGAGTTCAACTTTTTTCCTAAAACGTTCTTAATATTGCATATATCAAGACATCTGGATAAATAGATATAGCTTGGAACACATACATACTTTATGAATTGCTATACATGAATTATTTGTGAAAGGGTTATTGAATTCCTAAGATTTTTTTGATATGTGAGTTTTGAAAATGTGTCTTGATGACCCCTATGTGTGATTTTCTTTGGTTTCTCACATTATTTTTGCATAAAAATCGCTAGGAACTAACAATAAGTAAGTTAGGGTGTGTGATGAGTGCACAAAAATATACTCAAAATATTCTATCTTTGAATTAAATTGCTAAAATATGAATAGAAAGAATGAATTATAACTTGTATTATTAAAATTAAATTCTATTCACAATGAGATAGATTTGAGCATAATTTTGTAATATTTTATATCTCAATTGTTTTGAATATTGATAAGTGAAAGACAACTTGCAAAGTGGACTTCACTTGGCTTCACTTCGAATTTCATGATAGTCACATTTCTTCAATAATTCATAAGCCGCATGGGAAAGTTAATTGGATTGAACCTCTTGTCTTCATTTCAATTTTTCATACGCCCATAATTTGAAAAGTCAAATTATCACAAGAATTGTTGCCTTTACATCTCCAGCCGCATGCAACATCCATTTAGATCAACTAGCCCTGACTACATCATAGTATAAGATGACAAATCAATTAGCGGGCTCCACTTGCAATCATATTGAGACTTGCATGTTTATTTGAAGGAACAACACATGGCACTTCATCTCTTCAAAGAAACCAGCACCAACTTGCGTCCACCACATGCAAACTCATTTGATTAAAGCACATTCAAGTTTCAGATCACTCAAACTCATCAAGATAAAATGTTTGACCAAACTGATGCAAAGTGGTACATGGCACATCAGATGGAGATTGACCAAATTTTCACACGGAAAACTCTATAAATAGAGAGCAAGAGGAGAGAAGAAGAACATGAAAAAAATAGAGGGAAAAGCCAAGAAAGAAAGGAGAAGAAACCGAGTGTATTTTTGTTTAATTTTCTCTTAGGAAATTGGTTATTCATTATGTGGATGAATAACTAAATTCTCAAGTAGAGATAGGGATGAACTTGTGTGTGATGGTATTTACAATTTATTTTTTATTCATGTATTTTGTCTTTAAATATTAAGACTCTTTGTTCTATCATTTGCAAGTTATTTTTAACATTTTTTTTCGTCTCCAAATAATTATGGAATTTATTCTGTTTATGGATTCAGTCATGCTTTTTTCATTGAGTGGATTAGTTCTATGATTATGTTTGGAGCAATTGATTGTCTATATTGATTCAGTTCTCTACTGTAATATCGTTCCTTGAGTATATTGTCGTCATTAGATTTTCTCAATAGTGATAACAATTTACGTAATTTAAATGTGTTGAATGATTTTTTTAAAGACTTACTTTTAATTTAATTTTGGTTATTAATATTATATCTTCCGATTGAGAATTTTGGAATTAAATTTTCGATTGAATTATAATTGAATTAAGAATAAATTTAAATATCAAATACACGCAAGGAATTCTCTACGCTCTATTGTTCGTTAAATTTGAATACTTTTCACATTAATCATTTTATTTCATTTTAAATTGCATTTAAAATTAGTCTTTGCTCATTCAACATTTTCCTTTAATTCTACTGTCATTCTGTTATTTTTTTATTCCGTCTCCTTGTAGAATCGACACTCTAAAACTATATTACAAACGACCGCGTTATTCTTTGAACGTAATCAAATTTTGGGAATAAGTAAAGTTGGTAAGAAGTTTTCTCTCATAATTGAAAATATTTTACTTGTTGAAAGTTTAAAGTATAATTTTTTGAGTATAAGTCAATTATGTGATAAATGATTTACAGTTACTTTCAAAACGGATAAGTGTATTATTTTGAATAATCATTATTGCAATATTTATTGTATTGCTCTTGGAAATAATAGTATTTATACAATCGAATTTGAAGAAATTATCTCACAAGATGCTATTTGTTTATCAGCTCAATATAAAAATAGTTGGTTATGGCATACAAGGTTAAATTATGCAAATAAGGAACTTATTTCCAAACTTTTAAAAATGATCTTGTGAGAGATTTGTCAAAAGCGGACTTCTTTAAAGACAAGATCTATGATGCATGCTAGTTTGGTAAACAAATAAAAACTTCTTTCAAAATTAAAAAACATATTTCCACTATTAGACCATTGCAACTAATACACATGAACCTTTTTGGACCAAATAGAGTTGCGAGTCTGGGAGAAAAATATTAGGCATTTATTATTGTTGATGATTAATCTAGATATACTTAGGTTATCTTTCTCGCTCATAAAGATGAGGTACATAATGTCTTTATCGAGTTATGTAAGAGAATTCAAAATGAAAAATGTTATATTATTTCAAGCATTTAAAGTGATAGGGGGAAATAGTTTGTCAATAAAGATATTAAAACTTTTTGTAATGAAAATGATTTTATGCATGATTTCTCTACTCTTCGAACTGCTCAACAAAATATGGTAGTAGAGAGGAATAATATATATTTTCAAGAAATGGCAAGAATAATATTTAATGAGAATAATTTACCTAATTATTTTAGGGTCGAAGTGGTAAATACTGCATGTTATATTATAAATGGAGTTATGTTAAGATCTAAATTAGATGAAATTACTTATGAGTTTTGGAATGAGAAAAAGCTCAATATTGGTTATTTTCTTATATTTGGAGGTAAATATTTTATTATTAATGATATGGATAATTTAGGAAATTTTGATGTTAAATTTGATGAAGATATTTTTTTTGGGTATTCTACAAATAGTAAAACTTATAGAGTATTCAATAAAAAGATTTTGATTGTATAAGAATCTATACATGTATTATTTGATCAATCTAACCATCTACTCTCTAAGAAATCTATTGATGAAGAAACAGAAGGTACAAATAATACAAATAATCTCAATTTCAACAAAGAGAATACAATGGAAAAAATCCAACATGGAGACATCAGGAAAGATCATCAAGACTTAGTAAAAGATGCAACCAATCAGTAAAAACATGTGAAAGATCATCCAGTGAAACAAATTTTAGAAGAACTTTCACGAGGTGTAAGTACTTGATTATCTCTTAGAAATATTTGCAATCACACTGATTTTTTATCTCAAACTAAACCCAAAAATATTGATGAAACACTTATTAATGAATCATAGATTCTAGCTATACAAGAAGAGCTAAATCAATTTGAAAGAAATGATGTTTGAACACTTGTTTCTAGACCCAAAAATCATACTGTTATTGAAACAAAATGAGTTTTTAGAAATAGGAAAGATAAGTCTCGACTTGTAATCCAATGTTTCAACCAAGAGGAAGGAATCGATTATGATGAGACGTATGTATCTGTCGCAAGATTAGAAGTTATTCGAATGTTATTTGCGTATGCATGTTATAAAAATTTCAAACTTTTTCAAATGGATGTTAAAAGTATTTTCTTAAATGGTTTTATAAATGAAGAGGTATATGTTGAGCAACTTCCAGATTTTGAAAATCATATATTTCCTAATCATATTTTTAAGCTCACAAAAATATTATATGGATTCAAACAAACTCCTAGAACTTGATATGAGAGGTTTAGTGGTTTTTTAATTGAAAAAAATTTTTCAAGAGAAAAAATCGATACAACTATTTTCATCAAATATGAACAAAATGATATTCCTTTAATTCAAATTTATGTGGATGATATAATATTTGGTGCTACTAATGAAAATATGTACTAAAATTTTACTAAGAGTATGCAGAAAAAATTTGAAATGAGCATGATGGGAAAACTTAATTTCTTTTTTGGATTGCAAATTAATCAGTTAAAATATATCAAAGAGTTACTCAAAAAGTTTGAGATGGAAGGTGCAAAGGTAATTGGAACACCAATGAGTTCAACCACCAAACTTGATAAAGATGAAAGCGGTAAGTTAGTTGACTTAAAGATATATATCGAGGTATAATTGGTAGATGTTTGACAGTTAGTAGACTTGATATTATGTTCAGTATATGTTTGTATGCACGTTTTCAGTCATCTCCAAAATAATCTCATTTGATTGCAGTCAAGCATATTCTTAGATATCTTGTCGGTATCATTGACCTAGGGTTCTGGTATCTTAAGCACATTTCTTTCGATCTTATTAGTTATTTAGATTCAGATTATACTGGTTACAAAATTGATCGAAAAAGTACTTGTAAAACATGTCATTTCTTAGGTCATGCACTTATTTTATGATTTGGTAGAAAACAAAGTTTTATTGTATTATCTACTGCTAAGGTAGAATATGTTGTTGCAGGCAGTTATTGTGGTCAAGTTCTTTACATGAAACAATAATTTCAGAATTTTAAATTTATGTACAATTATATTCCAATAAAATGTGATAATACTATAAATTTTTTAAAGAACCCTATACAATAGTCTAAAACTAAGCATATTCAAATTAGATATAATTTTCTTAGAGATCATGTGCAGAAAGGCGATATTTTATTAGAATTCACAAGCACATACGATCAATTGGCAAATATTTTCACAAAACTCCTACCAGAAGATAAACTATGCATGATTAGAAGAGAAATAGGAATGATGCATGCCATGAATATATGTTAAATATTTTTATTATCTCAAATGACTTACAAAAACTTGAGACTTCTAGTCTCATCTTTTAACTGTATTTGCTATTTATAGATCAACATATTATTCTCGTCTAAAGGATTAGACAGTTGAAATGAAGAGGTAAGCAAAAATTTTAAATCCTTATTCTGTTGCTTTAATTTTACTATTTTTCTGTTTGACTCATAAGCAAATCGTTAAAGTACAGAGACTGTTTCGCTAAATTTCTCAATTTCACGAATTTTGGACTGCAACCGAGCGAAAAAAGTGACAATGGATGATTAGTATCGAGTTTCTAGACTCACAAACTCGTAAATGGCATCACGATCTAATTTATTAGCCAAATCAATCTCTTGTTACTTCATGACATCTATGAAAGATGAAGAAATAGCTTAAGACTGAGGTGAAAAATATATCATATCTTGATCGTGAGAAGTCTTGAAAGGAAATTGATTAGCCATTGAAAACTTATAGAATGAGAATGCAGAGATGAGAAGAAAATTTGAAATGAATTAGATAAAACTAAAGATTTTTTTATAGATATGGAAATAAATACAAGACAATCTATCATTTTTTCAAATTTTACTTAGTCAAACTTACAAGATATGCTAGATGCATATTATCAAAAATTACTTAGTTAAGCCAACGAGATTAATTATAATTGTCCCTATTTTTCTTGTAAACACTAAAACCCTGTCATTATCTGCTTATGGTGACTTTGTGTTTGAGCTCTCACTCGTTTTAGCTCTTCTATTCGTAGTTTTAGAACACGAACTAATTTCATCAAATTCTTACTTTCTTGCTTTAACCTCTTATTTTTTCTACCTTTATTTGCAAGTTTTTGATACAGCAGTACATCTATTTGATTGTTAAGTCAATCAACCTCATTCATTTTCGCCAGTAATCTCTGAAACATGATAGTAATAGAGGCAGTATATTGAGCACTGAAAGTTCTTGATCTTGAAACAATCTTAAAATCAATCATACCAGAAAAATGCATTTTTGCTTCTATTATGGTATTGACAGCCTCAGGAGATGAAATGATTGGTTGAAACGGTTCTTAATTCAAATATGGAAGATTACAAAAAGAAATTTTTTCCGTCATTCTATCATTTTAGATAAACAGATACTTGATCAATGAGCAATGTGAGATTTTTCTTGTGAATATTTGATGGGTGAAAATGGTCATTTAAACAGATATTAAGAGCTTTCAAATCTCTACAAGATCTCATTTATCAACAATATCAAACAGATTTGAATCTTCTTTCGCACCGAATCGATAGAACTAGACTTCCAATCTTTGCAGCTCTTGTCGGACACGGATGACTTCATTTTTAATGATGTCAAAAGGGGTAGAAGTCTTATACTAGTATTATACTATCCTGTTATATATGCTAGAATTATATTTATATTTTATTTGAAAAACTAACGTATATTTTTAGGGAGAGTTTAAGTATTATTGTAGGTTACAGATTTCTATTAAATATTTGTCATCATAAAAAATGAGGAGATTGTTGAACCCAAAATTTCAAATCTCGTATCTATGTATAGATTTTGATAATAACAAATAAATTTAAAACTCAAGTTCAAGTTATCTATAAATGAAGGGAGTTAAACATATTAAGAAATCAAGTATAAGTAAGAAGAAAAATAAGTTTACAAATGAAACTCATAATGTAAGTTTGTATATCTCTTGATTAAATTTAAAATTAGATTAATGCTCAAAATTAATTTTCACTTACAAAACATCAAATTTCTTTTATTTTACATGTGTATGACATATGCAATGACATTATCAAAAGGTCTAATTTCGAAAATTATATTTTACATGTACATGACATCTTTAAAGTTTTAATTTCAAAAATTATATTTTATATGTGTATGACATATGCAATAACATCATCAAAAAGTTTAATTTCAAAAATTATAATTTATATGTGCATGACATATGCAATAGCATCATCAAAAATTTGAATTTTGAATTTGAAAAATGATTAAGTGTCATCTTTTGACATGTGCATGTGTTATTTGAATATTTTAAAATATGAATGATATTGTCTTGAAAATATATTCTTTTATTTTAATATTTTGAAATATGAATGATATCTTCATATTTGCTAAGATTTGAAATTGAAAACTCATTTGCCTATAAATAGCTCATTTGAGTTTTGCAAAATCACAACAATAAGAGCCTACACATCAATTACAAAATTTTGCATCATTCATTCAAAACTCTCATTCTGTCTTCTCTAAGTTTTGAATTTTAATCTTTATTCATTTTGAGATATATATATATATATATATAGGTTATACTGTATTGTTCTTATTTCACTTATTAAGGAATGTACTCTAATAATCTACTCACTATCAAATCTTGTATCAGTAAGAGGGTGCATATAACCCTTGTGTGTGTAGAAGGTGTTCTATATAGGAAATAGTTGAATCACCAAGTGTGAGGTGATTGCAAGTGTAGAGGGTGTTTTACACGAATTCTTTATAGCGATGTTGTTTAAAGGTGTAATAAGTTTCTATCTCCACCTGAAAGAGATTAAATAGTGAATTTAGAAATTTTCAAGGGATAGCTTGAGGCGAAGACATAGGTAGTAGGGCTGAATCTCGTTAAAATACTGAATTTGCTTATTCTTACCCTTACTCTTTATATTTTCTACTGCTACATATTATTTTTATATTTTATATTGTGTATTTGGTTTATAAGTATTAATTTTTAAATATAACACAATTCATCCCCTTTTTGTGTTAGTTATCTTGGCAACAAAGTATGTTAATGTAGTTTTAGAAAAGCAAATTACAATAAATTCATAGGGGGTTTATGTGGTTGATGTTGTACAAAGTATTAAGACTGAACTTGTGATGAATATTAATGTAGTTGTGATTGAGAAGAACAAAGATGCTCAGGCAAATGGTGATAATATGTAGGGCAGGATTATATATGCACTTACTGATATTTTTATGAAATTCACTCTTTATGACTTTTACTATTATTTCTTTTGGAATGATAGAAGGTTTGGTAGGACTAGAGTATAGCAGGAGATCCGAACCTCCTAGAAGGCTCTGAGAAGCCCTGAAGTCTCACTAACTATATAGATTTTGAGAAGATGGCGGAGTATTTTTTGATTACCTGAGAAGCGTGATATGGCAGGATAGAGCTAAGGTGCCAGAAGGGCGACACTCTCTGGGTTGTTGCTTAGTTTTGAGCCTTGATGGCTTATTGACACTAGATAGCATTTATGCAACACCCATAGGGATAAGACACCGCCAGAGAGAGAAGATTAGCATGGGCTAGTTTAGGTTTAGTCTTAGTTATAAATAGGTGAAGAAAGAACCCCTACTGTGAGTTTAGAGATATTTGTATTAAGCAGTGTTGGGATGATATGTATATTATGTTACGAGTCCTGAACTTGTACTAACACTTTTACTTTATGTATATTATAAAGTTTTATGGGATTGAAGTATTTACCATGTGATTACTTGCAAAGTTTTAATTCTTTGCCCATTTTAGAGATTTAACCTCATTCCGCTGCGATATTTTTGGCATACGGTTAGTAAGTTTAGATGCATTTGCATTCATTTTGACATATACGAAGGGATATGTAGCCTAGTGTTACCTATCCTGATACTTCTAGTTACATTAAGTCCTAGACGTAGATTGAGGGCGTCACAACGGTAATATTAGAGTATTACGTCTCTGGATAAATTCACAAATGTCCTAAGAAGAAAATCATATAGTATAGGTTTGAATCTTTTGAAAATTTGATTCAAACAAGTGATGTATGGATTTGGGAGTGCCTTGGTTTATAAGAAGCGGAGTTACTAAGGCAAACAAAACTTATGAAGAGTTTTGTGCGTTTCAGGAGAATAATATGGCAATGGGTCGTCGTGCCACCAATCACCCTAGATGAGGAAAGCAAGCAGTCAAAAATCCTCCTCGAAAATTCTCCTATAGTCACTTCTCCAAGAAACGAGGAACGGGTAGTACAAAACCCAATAGTGCAAAATCCTCCTTTGGAAAGAGGACAAACTAGAACTGAAATTATTCTTCAAATGACAGAAGTGGTGAAGAATCTGATTGAACAAAGTCGGTGTCAGCAACACAATAAAGCTCGAGGATTGACATAGGCACGTCTATTTGAAAGATTTTTGGTCTGTAGATATCCGCAATTTTTAGGGACAGAGGGAGCTTTAAAAGTAGATAAATGGATAATTGATTTAGAATGTGCCTTCGAAATGAGTGGTTGTACAAAAACTCAGAAAGTTCAGTACGTGGGATATTTACTTCAAGGAGAAGCAGGTCTATAGTGGGATACTAAGAAAAAAATTTTGAAGTAGGAGCTAGGAGAAAATGTAGTGCCCACTTGGGATCAATTAAAAAAAGAGTTTGATGATCGTTTCTTTCGAGAGTTTTTAAAGCAATGAAAAATTCTGGAATTTACTACGTTGATGCAAGGTAATATGACTGTAAAATAGTATGCGGCTCGATTTATGGAATTGAAAAGGTTTTCCCTTTATCTGGTAGTCGCGAAAAAGATGTGATTACAAAAATTCTAAGAAGGATTATAACCAAGAATTCATGCTCAAGTCGCATGTTTAAGAATCGAAGAATTTCAAGAATTGATGAATGTAGCCGCATTGTGGAAGTAGAACAGAGGAGCTTGATCATGCAAGCTCAAACACAAAGGAAATGAGGATTTCCTTATTCCTCGGGAAGAGATACTGGTAAAAGAAGTAATTTTTATCTTGCATATAAGGGTAAAGGAAAGGCGGGTTGTCAATGAGAGTCAACTATATCTCCAATATGCAGAAGATGCAAGAGAAGGCACAGTGGTGAATGTTAGGTAGTAATGGGCGCGTGTTTCAAGTATGGATAGATGGACCATATGATCCAAGACTGCCGACAAAATACTTCTAAAGGAGCTACAATACCCAAAGGAAAGGCTAAAGCTGCTATGAAAGCAAATTTATTTGCGATTACACTAAAGGGCGCTGTAATGCCAGCATCATCATTGGTAATATTTCTTGACTTTATCTTCGACTTATCTATATGATAGATTTCATTGAGGTAACGATAGAATAAATTTTATAGGTAAGGTTATACTGAAGCAAAATATAGCCTATGCTTTGTTTGATTCTAGAACAACGAGATCTTTTATATCTTATGATTGCATTCAGAGATGTAAGTTAGATGTAGATCTGTTAGCTCAAAAGGTTCTGGTAACAATTCCTGATGGAAAGATAATAGAGTGCAATCGAGTAGCGAAGAACTGTCCTTTGGAGGTTGCTGGTTTGAAACTAACCGCCTACCTGATAGTTTTTCATTTATTGTGATTTAATTTGATTTTGGGTATGGATTTGTAATCTGAATACTATGCTAAGATTGATTGTGTAAAAAGGAGATAGTATTTGATGTACCCATGAAAGAGAAAATTTGTTATATAGGGGAGATAGTTGGTCCCATTTCTTCGATTGTAACAATTAAGCAGATTAGAAAAAGTATCAAAGGTGGAGCAAGGTATTTTTAGCTGTAACAATGGATTCATTAGAGGAAGTTAAGGGCGTCAAAGGGATTCCGGTGGTAGAAGATTTCCTTGAAGTTTTTAAAGATTATTTACCTAGATTGTCCCCTGATTGGGAGATAGAGTTCACAATAGAGTTGGAACTGGCCATGGCCCAAGTCCATAAGGCACCCTACCAAATAGCACCAATAAAACTGAAGGAATTGAAGGCACAGATTGGGGAATTATTGAAGAAGGTATTTATACAGTCTAGTTCTTCACCAGGGGGAGTGCTAGTATTTTTTGTAAAGAAGAAAAATGGGATGATGCATATGTGTATTGATTATTGAGAACTGAATAAAGTCACCATCAAGAACAAATATTCGTTACCATGGATAGATGATTTATTGGATCAACTAGAGGGAGTGACAATATTCTCCAAAACAGATCTTAGATCTGGTTATCATCAATTTAAGATCAGAGAACAAGATGTACCTAAAACTGCTTTTTGGACTCAATATGGACATTTCGAGTTTCTCGTTATGCTATTTGGTTTAACAAATGCACCAGCAGTATTTATAAATTTAATGAATTGAATATTTAGACCATATTTGGACAGTTTTGTGGTCGTCTTTATTGATGATATCTTGATATATTCTTGAAGTGATGAGAAGCACAGGAAACATTTAAGAATCGTTCTAGAAATTCTGTAGAAGCATCAACTTTACGCTAAACATAGTAAGTGTGAGTTTTGACTTCAGGAAGTTAAATTCTTGGGGCATGTTCTTTCCAGTGAAGGAATTGCTGTAGACCCATCCAATATAGAGACAGTAATTGAATGGCAGAGTTCGACGAATGTTCACGAAGGGTTTTCCAAACTTTTTAGACCTTTGACAGTTTTAACAAGGAAGAATATTAAGTATGTTTGAAGTGATCAATATGAGTAAAGCTTCAAGAACTTAAAAGAAGATTAACCACGGCACCAATTTTAGCAATATCAGAGTCTCACAAACCATACGTGGTTTATAGTGATGCTTCAAAAATGAATTTGGGATACGTTCTAATGCAAGATGGACGAGTAGTCACATATGCATCGTGATAACTTAAAGATCACGAAAGGAATTATCCTACCCAAAATTTGGAACTAGCAGTTATGGCATTTGCACTAAAAATTTGGAGGCATTTATATGGTGAAAAATGTGAAGTATACACAGATCAAAAGGTATGAAGTATTTATTCAGTCAAATGATTTTAAATATGAGATAGAGAAGATGGATTGAGACAATAAGTGATTTTTAGTGTGAGATTAAATATCACATTGGAAAAGCTAATGTGGTTGTTGATGCATTATATCGAAAAGCTCAAATAGAAGAATTTTCAATGTTGTCTGTGACGTGAGAATTGTTAACTGGGAATTTATCAAAGGATGTTTTGATGGCAGTAGTACAAGAAATTATCTCGTTAACAGATGAAGAAATTCGAGAAGTACAGCATAAGTATGTTAAGTTGGAGAAGATTTGCCAACAATTGTTAGAGGAAAAGGGTCCCCATATTTTATAATTTCTGGTGATGGAATGCTGTTTTATGGGAAGAGAAAGGTAATTCCTGATGACCCAGAGCTAATAGAAGATTGATGCGGGAAGCTCATTATACTCCCTACACAGTCCATCCTAGAAGTATTAAAATGTATCGGGATTTAAAATAAGGATTTTGGTGGGAAGGTATTAAAAAGAATGTTGCTACTTTCATGGCTAAATGCTCAATATGTCAATTAGTAAAAACTAAACACCAAAGACTAGTTGGAGAATTGCAACCCTTACCTATTATTGAATAGAAATGAGAAGATATATCTATGAACTTTGTGGTAGGATTATTAAGGACGTCGGCAGGAAATAATTCAATTTTGGGTTATTATATGATGTGATTGAGATTTTTATAGAAATCTCACTCTTTATGACTTTTACTATCATTCATTTTGGAATGATAGAAGTTTTAGTAAGACTAGATGGTACAGCAAGAGACCGAGACCTCGCAAGAGACTTCGAGGAGCCATAAAGGTCTCACTAACTATACTGATTTTGAGAAGATGGCAGAGCATTTTTTTGATCATCTGACAAGTGTGATATGGCGGGATACAACTAAGGCACTAGAAAGGTGATGCTTTCGGGGTTGTTGCTTAGTTTTGAGCCCCGACGGCTTATTAACACTAAACAGCATTTATGTGACACCAATAGGGATAAGACGCCGCCAGAGAGAGAAGATTAGCATGGGCTGGTTTAGGTTTGGTCCTAGTTATAAAAAGGTGAAGAAAGAACCCCTATGTGAGTTTAGGGGTATTTGTATTAAGCAATGTTGGGATGATATGTATATTATGTTACAAGTCCTGAACTTGTACTAACATTATTAGTTTATGTATATTATCAAATTTTATTGGTTTGAAGTAGTTACCATGTGATTACTTGCAAAATTTTAATTCTTTACCCATTTTAGAGATTTAATCTCATTCTGTTGCGATATTTTTGGCATATTTTTAGTAAGCTGAGGTACATTTGCATTAACTTTGACATGTATGAAGGGATATGTAGTCTGATGTTACCTATCCTAACGTTTCTGGTTACGTTAAATCCTAGATGTATATTAAGGGTATCACATCAGTAGTATTAAAGCATTACATCTCTAGATAAATCTACAAGTGTCCTACGAAAAAAATCACATGGTATAGATTTGAATCTTTTGAAGACTTGATTCAGAACAAGTGATATATAGATATGGGAGTGCCTTGGTTTATAAGAAGTGGAGTTACTAAGGCAAGCGAAACTTATGAAGAGTTTTGTGCATTTCAGAAGAATAATATGGCAAGGGGTCGTTGTGCTACTAATCCCCCTAGATGAGGAGAGCAAGAAAATCCTCCAGAAAATTCTCCTGTAGTAACTCCTCCAAAAAACGAGGAACGAGTAGTACAAAACTCAATAGTGCAAAATCTTCCTCTAGAAGGAGGACAAACTATAGCTGAAGCTATTCATCAAATGATGAAAGTGGTGAAGAATCAAATCGAGCAGAGTCAGTGTCAGCAACACGATGAAGCTGGAGGATCGACACTGGGATGTCCGTTTGAAAGATTTTTGGTCTATAGATATCCACAATTTTTAGGGACGGAGGGAGCTTTAAAAGCAGATAAATGGATAATTGATTTAGAACGTACCTTCGAAATTAGTGGTTGTACAGAAACTCAAAAAGTTTAGTACGCGAGGCATTTTCTTCAAGGAGAATCAGATTTATGGTGGGATACTACGAGAAAATTATTGAAGCAGGAGTTGGGAGAGAATGTAGTGCCTACTTGAGGGCGATTTAAGAAAGAGTTTGATGATCGTTTTTTTTTTCCAGAGCTTGTAAAGTAGCGAAAAGCTCTGAAATTTACTACGTTGGTACAAGGTAATATGATCGTAGAACAATATGTGACTTGATTTATGGAATTGGCAAGGTTTGCCTTTTTCTCTTGGAATAGTTGCACCTAAAACCATCAACCACTGAAACATTCAGTAATTTACTAATCTGTTGAGAAGGTATAATTACCCTTCTAGATTGTAAAGACTGAGAAGAAATGAAAGAAATTAGTATATGAGGAACTTTCTTAGAGGAAGGTTAGCCTTTCCAGTAGACGTTATGAGTAAAGAAGATAGCCAGTATGATAAAGATGAATGCCAGATCTAGTTATCCATGGGGAGGTGTACTATCTTTAGGTAAAAAGAGCTCCCTTTCTTCCTCCATTTAGCATTTAGGAAGAATTTGATGCCCTACTTTATGAAGGCATCTTCAATCTATTCCTTTGGATACGTACATCTTTATATTCCTAAAGTAAAGGGAGAGAAGAGCCAGAGCAAATTAGACGATTTGTTTTGGTGAGTATCAGTTTCTCCTTTTTTTATTCACGATTTTTTCTTTCTTACTGATTACTTAACGCTTTTTGACTTTTTGATTATTGTGTCGAGCAAAACCTTTAAACAAATTAGACAATGAGAGACTTTTGGGGAAGGTAAGGGCACATAGAAGAAGATTTTCTTACTAAATGAATGCCTGACTTTTCTTCTTTCTTTGCTTTGAAGCCTTTTGAAATAGACTTTACTAGGTTTGGAATGCACGTTCTGGTAGACCTGGACTGGATACCATTCTTTCTAACAACTTTCAGCTCCACTCTCCTTGACTTCTTTTAATCTTATTGACCAATCTTGCCTAGCCTAGCTCAGCCGAGTTTGACCTCCGCTCTCCTTGAATTCTCTTAGTCTTATTGACCACTCTTGCCTAGCCTAGATCAGCCAAGTTTGACCTCCACTCTCATCCTTCTAAAAGGTAAGGAGTCTTCTCTATCTTATGTACGTTTATGGGAATGAATTCCAAGTCTTTGTCAAGCTTCCTTCTTCAAAAAGTTTTTGCTCTCCTCTCTCTTTGCCCTAACATAATAATGGGCCAAGTTTTTGCAACCTATCTTTCACTTTATTGACTTCTAATTGAAAATTGTTTTCACTTCTTATTATGCATATAGTTGAAGGCTTCTTTCTTTTTGAATCAAATGGGGAGTTAGTTGATAAAAAAAGTCTCGCCCAAAGTCAAGTGATTCATGGAGATTTATCAAAATCTGTGTACATGCAACAACCATAAGGCTTCATTGACCCAACTCGACCTGATCATGTGTCCTTATTGAAGAAAGCTCTTTATAGCCTTAAGCAGGCACCCAGGGCATGGTTCGCTAATGAGAATGTAAAATATCATATTTTTCTCCTTTAATATTTAGTGTTTTATATTTATTTGATGCCTAAATATATTTATTATTCTTATATTTTGATTTAGGATATAAATAGATGTGTTAAGTGCAAACGAAGCTGATTGGATGATTTTGGATAGTTTTTATATTACTTTGTAATCTGGGTATAACTTTCTTATCCAAGCTCTGATTGAGATGATTCAAGATGATATGGAACACTAAAAAGAAGTTCTACAACTTTCAAGTTTTGAGTTTTGAGAGATACTGGCTACATCAAGGTAGAAATTGGGCTTTAAATTGCCACACCTGCACTGCTGACTTTCTGGAACATTCCTTAACCTGCAATTCTAATATGCGAATCTTATGCAATTTATCTTAGGAAGTTCTCAAAATCTAGTGGACAAAAATTCCAACTGAAAACACCACTTTCATAGTTATATTAGGACTTTATTTTATTTTTAATTTTTTTCTTAATTAGTCAGATTTAGATATTGTTATTTTAGGATAATACTTATAATATTTTTAGGAGATTTTGTAGGATTCAAATTAAAAAAACTAAATTGAACATGTTAAAAGGGGGGAGAAATCACGAGACTCACACATGCATCTCCCTCCCCTCTTCTCACCTTCTCCTTTGAGTTTTCATCATAGTCCTACGCGACTAAACTTTCATAGTTGGTCGAAAGAAACGAAAGCTTCGTAATCAATAAAATTGTGAGATCTAATTTGTTTTTATGTTCAATTTATGCTTTGAGTATCAAATGTTCTTTTGTCCTTATTTTCATGATTGTCTTGTTTAATTACTAGGAGACCTACTAGTTATTATTTGTCACAATGTACTGCTAGGTTAGATATTAAATCCATAATTGTTTGATCACTTTAATTTGAAAAACAATTAAGATTTAATGAGTTGCTATGTCAAAAATATTAGATCTTAGGAAGAATACTTGACGAAATTAAATATAACCACTTGTGTTTGTGTTGTTTAGCTTCATCGATCTCTTTAATTCTTAAGAATTCTACTAAATTAAACCTTTAGAGCTTGTCTTGCATTGTTTGGTAGTTAAGATTAATTATATCGCTTATTTTCTAATTAATTACAACTATGGATAAATAGAAAAATAATTCTAAGTGAATATTCAAAGTATGAATTAATTTATATTTGCATCGATGATCAATTGTAAAATTTCGATGTTGTATGTTGACTTAGATGACGGTTTGTTCTTTTGATTGATTTTAATACTTTAATTTAAATTGTTTCTTAGTTGTTCTTTTTAAAATTATTTTCATTATACTCAAACCCTCCATCCTTGTTCACATAGCATAAAACTAAGGTAAATACTCTCTGTGGGAACGATCCTTACTTGCACCACTACATGTATTTTTAGGAGTATAAGTTTTTTTTTTGTTGCTTGCGACAACACACCATTCGCACAACTCAACTCGTGGCTTTTGGGGTATGATTTAACAACTTTAAAAGCTTATCCCTCCCTCTTTGTTCTCTCACATGGCACCTTGAGAATTTATGTCCTTATATACATAGATGATATACTGAACTGCCTCACATGCTTGGGCCATTGACAAACTTATCACTGCATTGAGTGCTGCTTTCCCAGGTAAGGACTTAGGCCCTCTATCCTTCTTTCTTAGATTGGAAATTGATTATCTATCTGATGCCTTCTGTTGTCCCAAAGAAAATATATTAAGGACCTCTTACTTCGGTCGAATATGTGGCATGCAAAGCCTATGCTCCCACCCATGGCAGCTCCCTTGATGATATTCAAATTTGACAGACTTGCATTTGATGATGTCTTGCACTACAGAAGTATTGTAGGTGCCTTACAATACTTGTCTCTGACCAGGCTCGACCAATTTTGCTGTCAACAAAGCATGCCAATTCATGCATGCCCCTAAAATGCCCCATTGGAGTGCTGTTAAACGTATCTTACGATATCTCAATGGGATAATTGACTTTGGCTTGAAATTTTCCTTAACATCTCCATTCCATTTGCAAGCCTACTGCAACGCTGACTGGGGAGGTTGTCCAGATAATAGACATTCTACTAGGGGCCACTGTGTGTATTTGGGATAGAACTTAATTACTTGGTGCTCAAAAAATCAGAAAATCGTGGCAAGGTGTAGTACAGAAACAGAGTATAAATCTGTTGCCTCTTTTGCTGTTGAGGTTATTTGGTTATAGTTTTTATGTGAACTCGACTTATCTCTTTCTTGGGTCCCAACCTTATGGTGTAACAAGTTCAACAAATTAGATGAGTCTCAATGTCGTAGACATTCCCTTGAACTCAAGGGGGCGTATTAGCATTACCGATGTAGATAAAATACAAGTGTCAAATAGCAATATAAAAAGTAATGTACTAGCAGCACTGTAGAGAAGTTTTTATGTTATTCTCATCTGTGCTCTGTAATAAACTTATTATCCCTTGATTCGAGATACTCTCTGTACACAAGTGTATAAATACACTACAAATCATAATCAAAGGCATGCTGAATTCAAGGCCATTGAGCTCCTCTAATAGGCGGGTCATTCTTTTACGTTTGGATTTTTTTTTTAATTTTAAAGAAAAATTAAAAAGGCAACCAGCATGTAAAAAAAAAAAAAACCTACATTTCCTATACATATGGGTAGCAATACTCTTTATATATACATTTCATGTAGCCTTTGTAGTCTTTTGAGTACACAATTGCGCCTAGATCCACCATAATCTAATCCAGATTCCATACCATCCCAAAAACAAATTTAGGAAGGGGAATTTTCAAAGAAATTAAACTCATTATTGTTGGTCTTCAACATTTTCCAGTAAAGTAAAATTTCGAAGTCATAGGTCCAGAGTTCAAAACGAGATGAATTGCAACGAACCTATAATGCAAGTCAAATAAGACTCCCAATAGAATAGGTCAGGGTTCCATATGAGATGAATTGCAATGACTATCTACGAGTTAAGAAGAAACAATACTCTGTCTCGTCTTCGTCTAAGGCAATAAAAGTGAAAGAGTGGTTCTGTTTCCACCTATGTGTGGAATTTGTTGGGCATTATAATGGAAGATTTGGAAACAAGGTGGGATGGGTCTGCTCTTGCAAATCTTTGTATTGCAGGATGTGATGATCTGTTGAGGAATGCAGATAGCGAGCTTATGTTTGCATCTACACTTTATTTGAAAAATGGAACTGACAAACTGACAGAGTTGATGGCATTGAAACAAGGTTTGTTGTATTGTTTACAACTAGACTAATCAAATATTCTATTTGAAACTGATCAGCTATTGTTGTTCAAAGGTATTGGGAGAATATAGAATGGATGTTATGAGAGTGCCTCGATTCAGTCACTTTTATCTTACAAAATTTTAGCATTTGTTCTATTTATTTTGTAGATTTAAACTGCAATTAGTACAGGGTATAGATATAGTTTTTTCAAGGCCTTGGTTTTGTTGAGATTTCTTGTATCCCCTAAACTGTACTTGTAAAAGGTGTAATCAAATAATCTAATAGGCTGTGTAAAAGGGGATCTTGACAGATGTGCATCAGCACCCGTACTAAGGTGCAAAAATCCCAAATGATCACTGAACATATTGGATTTAACCAAAGTACCATTATGAGCTACATATATCTAAGTAATCTAACCTGTTTTTATAAAATACAAAATATACAATCAAAAGAAGTCCATAATTAGGAATTATTCTAACACATATGTGCCCTTTCTACACTCTCAATGCTCAAAGAAAATTGCAAACGCAGCATCTGCTCTCTCTCGCCAATCAGACACATTTGGCCTCTCCTTGTCTCTTCACAGTCTCTTTATCTAACGATATTCATTGAATTTGCAATAATTCTACAGAGGTGGCAGATGTTGGTCACCCCTTAAGGGCTTTAGATTGAGCAGCTAAAGGGCGGCCAAACTTTTTTCCACATTAAAGTATTAGTAATTGGGTATTATGACATTGATTCAACACAAAATCATCTATATTCTTCACTTTTTCTCCCACACACAGTAATCTTTGCCAGAGGTGGAAACCTGGAAATTTGAGGGAATGAGGTTTCCAAGATCCATCTTTGGTCCAATCTTCATGATGATCATTTCATCAATCTCAGCAACATATAAATCGCCATCAGATGCTAGTATGCTCACAATGCTTCTGGTATTGATCCCATTCCTCGACCTAATTGCAGCCAATTTGCTTATTTCCCCCTTTAAACCCCAATCAAAGAAATGATCATAAAACTGCAAAGTATAAAACAATCTCTTTCAGTCAACAAAGTTGGTATGATACCATGATGAATCAATAGCCATAGTCAAAAAAAAAAACTATATGAATAAATAAGATGGAAATTACAATGGTTGGGGTGCCAGGATGAGTTAGAATGTAAGCATATCCCAGCATGACTTTCTCAGAGGGGAATGGCCAAATCTTTTGAGTAGACCCTGTGTCATGGTTGTCAATAAATGTCACAGCACTTTGTGGTTTTATTCCAATCAATCCTGGGGGCTTTCCATTAGAGTCCTTTAACCTCCATAACTCCCCTTGCACAGCAGCTTGCAGAATCCCTTTGGTTGTGAAATCAAATGCAGTGACAGCCCCACCTGCAGACCCAACCCATTCAGATAGGGTGCGACGATGTGCATCCTGGTCGGGTTTAGGTTTCCCATCATCTCCATAAGCAAGAGAATTCCAGTTTTCGCCTACTGCAAAATCTGGATTGGTTTGTTCCATATAATATTTTGTAATACTAGGGGCATAGCCCTTCACAAAATCAAATCGCCACCCATCAAATCCAATCTCAGTCTTGAGCCAATTCATCCATTCTGACAACTCTTTCTGTACCTGTGGATTAAGATGATCAATGTCAAGTGCAGCGTCATAGCCCTCTCCACTGTCAGGATTCCCATTTCCATCCGAATAGGCTGTGTCATCCTTGCAAATGAAGGATGGACCCCAGTCAAGACGTGCATCTGGAGTCCCACCTTAAAAAATGCACCAAATTCCTCTGCCATCTTGCTTCTCAGCAGTTCTATGATTTATCACTATGTCAGCAACTGCTTTAATTCCCTTCTCATGTAGAGCCGCAATCAGTACTTTCAATTCATTCTTAGTTCCATATTTTGAGGCATCAAGATCATAAAGCCTTCCCAGCAAGTATCCTAAAATATAACGAGTTTAGATTGAGCATCTCTTAGCTACTCTATTGTCAAAGAACCAAATTTGTTCTGGTTTTTATGTTACTCGAAGAATCATACTTCCATGAGTATCGAATATAAGTCATAAAGCAGATTGAAAAACCGACAAAGTAGGCCAACCTAAAAGCAATTAACCCAATCGGCAACCCAAATTCAGACCACATACTATATTTTCTAGCTAGAAAAACAGATTGAGACAACTAAATATGGCATCATTTGTAGCAATATGTGATCAAATAAACATGGGAAATAAAAGTGAGGCCAAACTCTGACCAGTTATGAAATGAACTCGGCAAGAACAAGAAATTAGAGATACCTTCAGAAGCAGCAGATTGAGAGGGAGGAGGAAGCCAGACATGAGTGATTCCAGCATTAACCAAATCAGGAACAGAGTTCTTCAGTGAATTGTACCATCCTCCTTTCTTACTTGATTCCCAATTGAACCCCTATCGTACCATACGATTATAAACAATTATTACGATGCAAGAATGTAGATACAAAAAGAGAAAGAAAGTGGGTAGCATGCCTTGCCTGAAATAGCAAAGTCGGGCCTGCGAAGGAGTGACATAGAGAGATAAAGAGGGAAAGGAAGCAGAGGAAAGTTTTAAGATTCATGTTGTGTTGTTGGAGTTGGAGGCTTCTGTCTGGTTTGGAATTCCACCGGGTGCTGAAATTACACGCGTGATGCTCTGGACGTCAAGGGAAGACATTAAGGCCCCGCTTGGATTCGAAACTGAGTCCAAGACATTAGAAATGAGTTCGTACGGACAGCTCATTTCGAATCCAAACGCGGCTAGTAAACTGAGTTTACGGTCAAATATGGTTTTGTCTTATATTTATTACCGTGTTTTTACTTTACGGTCAAATACCCTTAAAACCAGCAGCATCTCATTTACAGCCCCTCAGTCATACGCCCATGGTTTTGCACAGTTTCGAAAACGGATTCTCTCGGTGTAGAAGACCCCGTCGCAGCAACCCCAGTCCAAGGTTTCTGCAGATTCTTGAAAGCTCAACATTTCCACCGTTTCAATGCCTCTCTGCAACGTTTTGGAGTCATTCAAAGGCATCCCGTGAAGAACAAATATAGCGAAGGGACCTGGAACTCGAGGAGAGGCATTTCGGCGTATTGTGATCCCATCTCAGAAGGTAAATCTCTTCCCCTAGCACATTTTTGGCTTTTGATTAACTTTAAGTACCCTGACCCCATCTCAGAAGGCAGAGATTCCCCTGCCCCCTTGACCCAGCTCAGATTCATGTATGGTATAGGGTTCAGGAGTGCGATCAATCAGTTCGAGAAATAGTGGAGAAATTTCCACTATTTCTTCACCATGCCGAGGCAATGCAAACCCAGGAATCCACCTTGTTGCAAACACTGCCCGTTGCTTCCCAAAGCTATCCATAGAGTCCAGCGGTCTCATTCAACCACCACTACGGCTCCACGGACACGATCTTTCCAAGTATGTGAATTTAATTTCACCATTGTGAAGCTAATTGTGTGTGTAGCTAGACTTATACAAATTTGTTATTATGTCTGCATAAGGGGTTTTTTGAACTGCCATTTTTGATTGTGAATCATCACGCAACTTTTTCCTAATTTGGGGATGTAGCTACGGGTTTTCCTGCATAATTATTGGCTGTGAGGGTGTTAAATCCGAGCCATGTACATTTGTTGCATATTTCATTTCATGGGTGCAGAGGAGAATTAGTAGCAGAGGGAGGTTGAGTTTACGTTGTAGGTTAAGAAGGCAAAAAAACTCCTCATATGTTTCAGTTACTTTGGTTAAGACAAGTTTATTTATATGCATATCAATATGAAATATCTTTTGGTCTAACTTGTTTTGTATATCAAAAAATCACGTTTTGTGTACACTGGGTGGTGTTTGTTGTTCTGGAATAGAGCTGATATCATTAGAAATGAGTTGATTGGTTGAAGTTTTGGTATTTTTGGGTTCTCAAATGTTGTAATTCGTTAACCTCTTCCATTAAACCCTTGACTTGAGATGATGCTTCATCACTTGTATGTACAATTTGTTCTTCCAATTCAAAGAAAAAAGATTTATTGCTTGAGATGATGCTTCATCACTTGTATGTACAATTTGTTCTTCATCACTTGAGATGATGCTTCATCACTTGTATGTAACCTGGCTGGCCAGTGTTTGGGATTGAACATTGGTACTATTAGTGTTGAATATCAGATATTTTTGGGCTCATGTATTCTGGCTGGCCAGTTTGTGGGTATGAATGCAATCCGTGTTCAAAGTTTATTAATTTCTCATTGTTCTAGTTGCAATTTTTTTTTTATTGGTCATGTATCCTGGCTGGCCAGTTTTTTCTTTTTTACTGTCAAATACGACGCTACTTTTATGCCCCCATTTCTCATTGTTCAAATTGTTGGTATTCATTGCTTTAACTTCAAATGGATTATTGTCTAACTCTAAGATATATGGTTGGGGTTGTTTGCTTCATTTCTCATTGTTCTACTTGCTTAGTTTTTTTTTTTTTTTGGGAAGATTACATGTTTTGGGCTGGTTATGGGCTGCTTGGGCTGGTTTGATGTTATAAAATGGGAGGTTTATATGGGCTGCTTATAAACTGTTTTGATGTATGACTATGCATGGGCTTTTTAAAAAGATGTTCTTTCATAATTATCAGTACGCGAAAATTCAAGCACCACTAGATAGTCACTAATAGCCTAATTAAATAATTTGCTATCTATTCTTTATGCTAGCAGCAATTTTAATATACTTAATGTCAGAACATGTTTTGGGAACACTTAATATAGTATAATTATTATACTATATTAAGTTATTCTAATTAAATAATCCTATATAATATATACATCACTGCACAATTGTATAATTCTGGGAACACCGGATGGAACAAGTAGGCATGTTACATATCATGCCATCCATTAAGATTCCCAACATTGAGTCATCAACTTGAGGCGGTTTTAGTGATTTACAATCATACCATCTGACTTGCAGTATTTGATAACATGTTTGCATTTGCCTACCTTGCAAATAGCCATTTATTTTAGTCATGTGATGTTTGATAGGTTCAAGTAACTTAAATGACTTGAATTTGGCAGTACAACTGGTGTGATGTGGATCATCTAAAGAAACTAGCTTCTATTTAAAGTGACTCACAATTCTTGTAGTGTCCTAACTTACAAATGCATCATGGTATGAGTTCTCATTATGTGTTAAGTTCATGAATTATTGTCCAATACGGTCAAAGAAATGCGCCAAACAACATAAGATAGATTGGAGACCAAGCTGGAAATATTTTCAACGTTCAATCTTTCCATACATTTGCGGGTAACATTGGGTTAGCTACTTTTACAATAGACATGACAGCATATGTCTTCGGATTTCTAACTCAAAATACAACACTAAAACGTGATTAAATCATACCATCTTCAAAAGGTTTCGAAAAAAACCCAAACCCAAAAGTACAATACAAAAAACGTTAGTCTCATAATTAATACACAGATTTTACACACATAACAAAATCAAACAAATTTTATCCAACTATATCATCATTGATTTCCATAAAGACGCATAATTTTTATCTTATGCTTTGTTGGACATTTGAAGCCTAATACTGCATAGTCTCTTCTCATTTGATAGCGGTACTACTTGCGTTCCTCACGTAGACATCCGGCCTCTCAACAGGTATGCGCCCTTTAACTCCATAACCATTACATTATATACGCCCTTGTAATAAATTTATATAGTCTTGCTATGTGTTTTGTATATATTAATTGTTTCTTTGTTTAGCCTATATGTGTGGAGGTTCTTTGGTTATATTCGAAACGATAGGCTTGTTTTCATTTTATATAATTTATACTACATGCCCCGATGACAAAAATTTGCCCTCGTATATACCATTTTTGCACATGGACAATTATTAATTTTGCATACTTCGCACAATTACATGCATTGCCATATTATCCTCTCACAGCTATTTGTGATGGATGATTTGGAAAACACGCGACGTGACCGTGACGTATGGGGCAATGATATGGAGGAGGTATTTATTGACATGCTATATGACGATTCCATACACGGTAGATTAAAGCCTGGCAAGATCACGGGTGCTCAGCATACTGCTTATGCTGAGCGGCTTACTGCTCTCAATGTGAGGGTGTTTGATGCTCATCAGGTAGGTGGTAAAATCACAAGGTTGAAGAGTCAACTACGTCTATTTCTCGATCTGATGGGTCAGACTGGGATGGGTTGGGATAGGGTCACCAATACGGTAGATGCGAGCGACGAGGCATGGGAAAATGCCATAAAGGTATGATATATTGGTGAATTTATTCAATTATGCTTCATTTTCAAGCAAGTGTCTACACTTAGCTAACTGACATGCGTTTTCTACGTTGAAAACAGGTTAAACCAAAATGGGGGAGGTTTCGTACATCTGGCCTACCTAGGTACGAGGACTTATGCACCATATTCGGTGCATCAATTGCATATGGGACCCTGCAACACGCCTCGACGCAAGCACCACTAGATAGTGATGAGGAGCAGTGGCTTGATTCTGAGATGCGAGCTCGACGTGGTCCCACGGATGGCAGTCGACATAGGCCCCATCACCCTACTGATAATCTGGGCTTGGGGAAAGGGTCTACACCTTCATCATCAAATAGGCGCAAAGGGAAGATGAGCCAGAAAGAAGCAATCATGACGACATGTGAGGAAATTTCAGCAACTATGTCCGCACGTCGTAAGCGATGGGAGGAGAGGGCCGATATTGGGAGTGAGAAGCGAAGCAAAGGATCAGACCCAAGCCTGGGCAGCAATGCAGGGTACAATCCACTACAAGAGTGCATGACATTTTTAAACGAAATGTCCCCGAGACTTGAAGGGCCAATCTGGTATCGTGCTGTAAAAGAGTTATGTGACCCTACAGTGCAGCAAGCCTTCCTGATGATGGATCCTGCCGGGCAAGAGTTGTGGGCTCGAAACTGTTGATGCGCCTGACAACATATTTAAATTGTTGTATAATTTATTTATGTCACGTTGGTCGTTGTTTATTTTCGAGACAATTTTTTTTTTTTTGGCATGTTTAGTTACTAAATGCTAGACGACTGCTACGACTGTTATTCTATTTGTGATATGAGTTGAATATCAGATATTTTCCAGACTTGATTGATTATTAAGGATATGTATTTATGATCTACAGGTTTTTTTTTTTATGTAGTGAGAAAGCAATTTGCACTCAACACTTGTTAATGATATAGAAGACATACATTTTGACATCAACATGGATGGTGCGAATTGGGAAGCAGGAACCTCGTCGAATGGTGTGAACAATGATGAGTATGTGAACCAATTTTTTGATAGGGGTGAAAATGATGGGGGTGAAACTGATAGTAGTGAAGAGTTTATGGAAGACGCCTTACTCATCACGAAGTGGCTTGGGATGTTGCCAGATGGGCAAGGCCAGCCATTACATAATATTGGATTGCGCGGAAATCAATATACCGTTGAAGTTTTGCAGGGAAATCCGACAAATTGTCGAGAGTTATTCCGAATGGAGGTTGAGGCTTTTCGTGCATTATGTTCAAATTTACGAAACAATCACTTTTTGAAGGATACTAGAAAAGGGGTAACAGTCGAGGAACAAGTAGGCATATTCGTTTCAGTCGTGGGCCTTGGAGAAGAACAACGCATCGTGGCTCAACGATTTCAACGTTCAACAGAAACGGTTAATCGACACGTAAGGAGAGTAAGGCGGGCGCTTTGTACACTTGGAACACATCTTATTAACCCAACACACACAGCCGGGCCACACCCAACAATCGAGGCCAATCCGAAAAATTATCCTTGGTTTCAGGTATGTTTCGGTTTTTCGTACATAATAAATCCAAATAATTAAATATGTTGAAAGTTTGATTAAATTATTTATTTCAATCTAAATTGTTTAATATTGTGGGTAACATTGTTTTGGAGGGATGCATTGGTGCGATTGATGGAACCATGATCAATGCCGTCGTACCTAGTGAGGTACGCGAGGCATTTCGCAACCGCCATGGCCAAATTGCCCAAAACGTGTTGAGCGTATGTGATTTGGATATGAAGTTCACATTTGTGTACACTGGTTGGGAGGGAAGTGCCCATGATGCACGCATATTCCTTGACGCCTTGCGTAAAGTCGATAACCACTTTCCATGGCCTTTGGACGGTAAAAAATTAATCTTTATATTTTTATGCTTTTTAAAAAATGTATTGAAACTAATATGTATTTTGTTCAATCTCTATGATTAGTTATCTACGACTAACCATTGTGGTGTTAATTCATTTAGCAGGTCATTACTATCTAGTCGATTCAGCGTATCCATGTACTGGAGGATTTATGCCCCCATATCCAAGAGAAAGATATCATAGAAGTGACTATGCTAGTCAGCGGGGATTTAGGGGCTACAAAGATTATTTTAATTACCGTCATTCATCAATCCGTAATGTCATAGAACGTGCGTTTGGGGTCTTAAAATCACGTTTTCGAATTTTAAGAAATATGCCTGCATATTCAATTACGAAACAAGGCCAACTGATTACCGCATGTTGTACATTACATAATTTTATTAGAATGACGACACCAGACGACTTTATATTTGAGGAATGGGCCAACAAGAAGCTTGATCCGCATGGCCGTGCAGTTAGTGAAGATACAGATGCAGCACGTCATCCTAACATGACGTTGGAATCAGCACAATATATGGTTGCATTTAGGGATGATATTGCCAGAAATATGTGGGCGGCCAGGTGCAGTTTGTGAATGGAGTATTAGACATTTCTTAATTTGTGCTTGTCATCCTTGCACAGGGACCATGCTAATCTTCTCTGTGGTCATTGCAATTTTTGGATTGTATTCTGGCTGGACAATGGACAATTAGACATCATGACATGTAATATAAGTGAAATATATAAACTGTTTTATAAGAGTGTTGTTTGATTATTTGAACTTATTGAATTTGGCATGTACATTTTCAACGTTATTTGAAATTATAAGTTTCTTTACTGTCAAAATTTGATGACTTATGGATACGCAAGTGTGTTTTTACTATAGGTGTTGTGATATGTATTTTTATAAATTATATATATATATATATGTTTCAAAATTAAATTTATTGATCAAAACGTAATTCTTATAATAATAAAAATATTAACATAGAATTACTTAAAATAATTTATCAAATTTTAACATGGTCTAACTAAAATATAATTTAATTTGATTTTTTTTATATAATTTTACGACGTCAAAAAATTTATAAATTGATAATTATTATTGTGTAATTGGATAAAATGATTATTATTTATTTATATACGAATTCATAAATAAAAAAGGTTATGGGACTTTGGTTATATTAATTTTCTAACAACCTAAACTCATCTCATCTCACTTTCAAACCAAACACACAAAAACTCATCTCAACTTATCTCAACTCACTCATCTCACTACTATTCATAATTCATCTCATCTCAACTCATCTCATCTCCGAATTCAAGCGGGGCCTAAATAAGATCGTGGAAGAATGAGCAAATATTGGCAAAGAAATTCGAAGGAAGAGAATGCGAGACTAACTTTTGTAGGCTTTCATACCTTCCTCCTGTCTTTTCCTAAACGACATATCACTGCGTCTTCATCTTCGTCTTCGTCTTCGTCTTCGTCTTCGTCTGCTTTCTTATCTGGACAGGCAGATTGTTTGTCGTTTTCAAAGGAGTATCAGAAAATGTATATCACATATGTATATATATATATAAAGAGTTCATTTTAATAATAAATATTTTATAACAATTTACAATATTAAAAATTATATATATATATATATGATTGTTCAATTTGAATAATGTACAATAGTTATAATTAGTATGAGATATGATTATATTATTATAAAAATTATATTTTAAAATATCATATCAATCTATCATTTCTTTAAAAAAAAAATTATCCTCTTAAATATATTTATTAAGATTGTCTTCCTTCATTCAAATAATTGAAAATATCGTGAGTTGGAAAAGGCTGTAAATATTGATGTGCATATGTTAAAACGCATAAATAAAATGAAGGCGGTTTTCTTTATTATTCGTCGGTCTTGAATAGCGTCTAATTATGATGATTGCGGTGGTTTCGTCATAGTAATAGATTGGAAAATCCGGACTTTAGTCTTAGAGTTGATCATGATTCATGAGCTAGCTAGCTAGCACCGTTGTTGACACGGATCGATTTAGCTACGTACGATCGCGGAGACCAAAAGTCAAAAGACTCGAAAAGTGATGGGCAACACCGATTAAGAAGTTTCTAGGAAATGGTGTTGGTTGGCGAGCTTTTCCTGCCTTTTTCTATCGATTTGTAGTAGAGCAACGTCCTAGGGACGTTTGCCAAGTGAGTGAAAATAATTTTTTTGTATAAATTAATTTTTTTAAATAATTAATAAGGTATATAATGCATGGAAACAGAAAATAAATTTTAGCAAATATTTTATAATATAATATGTTAGTAAAGTAGAATAATAACATGTTTGGATAGATTAGAAAACAAAAATATTAGTTCAAAATACATCCTAGTTTAAAACAAGTTTAACAAAAAATTTAGTTCAACATGCTGGTTGGCTGCTTTGTGGAGACCGTGCAATGCATAACACCTCATTAATTGTGCCTAAAAAATAATATGATAGTTATAGTGTAGTTTTACAATATCAAATCTACATGATGAAGATAAATTAAAAAAATAACAGAAATAACAAATAAATTAAAAAAATATTAAATAATTTATGAGAAAATAAAAATTAATTTTAAATGCAAATTAAAATAAAATAAGTGATTAACGAAAAAAATATTTAAAGTTGACGAATCGTAAAATTTTAAAAATTCCTTGCACATATCTAGTATTTTAATTATTTTTAATTCATCAATAATTCAATTGAGAATTCAATTATAAAATTTTCAATCAGAAGATATAGAATTATAAACTAAAATTAAACCGAATATAATTTTTTGAAAAATCATTCATCACTTTTAAATCACGCAAATTGTTATCTACATTAAGAAAATCTAATAATAACAATATATTTAAGGAACGATGTTACAATAGAAAATTAAATTAATATAGACAATCAATTTATCCAAACATAATTAAAGAACCAATCTATTTAATCGAAAAAGTATAATTGAATCCATAAAATAAATAAATTCTAAAATTATTTGAAGAAAAAAATATCAATAATATATTAAAAATGATAAAATTAAAAATTTTAATAAATTAAAAATCAAATATATGAATTAAAAATAAATTAAAAATAATATCACATATGCAAGTTCATTCCTAATCTTATATAAGAATTTAGTTATCATGAAGAATAACAAAAATCTCAAGAGAAATAAACAAGAAGCGGCCACCATGAATTTTCGTTTCTCCTTCGTCTGTAGCTTATTCTCCTCCAAAAAATGGCGCTGGCCTTAAGTATCAAGATACATTTACATTTCTTTTACCACTTTTTTATCACTATTTTTTATTAATATTTTATTAATTTTCTTTTACATAATAATTAAGAAAATAATTATTAATGAAATTATCTATTTTTTATTTTTTATTCTTAATTATTAAGGATGCCAAAAAAAATTTAAAAAATAAATACATTATAAATGCTAAACTAATAGTAAAATAATGTAATCTTATCACTGCTCATATATATATATATATATATATATATATTAGTTTGGATTGCAACGTGGGATGTACGTTTACTTTTATTGAAAAGAATAAAAATATTATATTAAGATGAGAAAAGTTATGTTTACCTATATAACATAAAGTAATGATATGTTAGGTAATAAAAAATAATTTGTATCAGTCCCCTCTTAGATTGATACATTTATGCATTAACTTACGATTGCCACCTAAGAGCATAAGCAGGATTGCTCGCTTGATGTCTTAGTATGTATGTGTATATATTTGAATCTTTGTTAATTATTTAAGTATTACATGGCAATAAAATAAGTGGGTGGCCAAAATCAACAAAAGAAATTTAGCATAAGGAGAACATTGTAGCATATGATTCATATGCTTGGTCAAATTAATGATTATCGCAATGTTTAAGAATAGACGTAATTTAAATCGCTAATCAAATAAATATATATCTAGATTACATTTTCACATTTTTTCAGTGTTATGTTGGTAAGAAAAAAACCTGTACCTTTTTTGTATGAGTCGGAGTCAAAGTAGTGGCATGTACTTGGGAGCATAAATAGTTGATGAGATTGACGAAGAGGAGATTAAACCAAGAACAAATTAAACTGATGATATAATCTATTTTGAATTCATATTAATGACAAAAATTAGTTATAAATGTTAGAAATATACAGAAAAGAAAAAACCAAATAAGAAAACATCACATTAGAAATGAATTGCTTGTAAATATTGCACTTAAACGGGAGAATGTGAAACTCCAATTATTTATTTTAAATTATTCATTATTATTGAGTCTTTCATTTCAATATGTTATTATCATTCATTTGCTTTGTTATTATTATTTTTATTTAAAATCCGATAAGTTATTTCATCCTTTTCTAGAATCCAAAAAACTTATTTGCCCTTCTTTATTTTGCGATCATAATACATCAAAGCTTCTTCCCAAAAGTAAGCATAATTTAAGTCATTGCACAATTTTTTGTTATTTTAATTTATGATTTAAATCATAATTTTAAATTTTAAATCATAATAATAATTTAAAACATAACAGTAATTTACGTTATATTAGACAATTAAAAATTTTGAGTTCGTTGTAACTTTTTTCATTATTTGAATGCATTTTTTATTTAATTTGGTCATTTTGATTTGTTATATTAATTTGGTTTCTAATTAGTTGGTATTATCTAATATAATAATAATAATAATAATAATAATAATAATATAGAGTCAATATGACTGCTAAGTTCTCATGCATTTTTTTTTATTGATTTAACGATTTATTATAATTATTATTTTTGGTTCTAATGAATAAATAATTTCTGTCATTCATTGCTTAGTTTTTGTAATTTTTATTAATATTTAATTTGCTTTTTAATTTAATTTTGTCATTTGATTTATTATTACTATTATTTTCACTTCTTTCATTTATATTTGTTATAATTACAAATTAATTTCTTCTTGATTTATTGCTAGGTTTATATGTAATTTGTTATAATTTTAATGTGCCTATTATTATTTCGGTTCCTGAAATAATTAACTCATGTACTTTTTATTTTTAGATCATACATAAATTTGAGTTTTTAATTAATTTCTTATTATTTTATAGTATTTATTATTATTGAGTCTTTCATTCCAATATGTTATTATCATTATTTTTCTTTGTTATTGTTTTATTTTATTTAAATTATGATTAAGTTATTTCATAATTTTTTTAAATCCCAAAAACTGATTTGGTCTTCTTTATTTTGCGATCATAATATGTCATGACTTCTTTCCATAACAAAGCGTAATTTAAATCGTTGCACATTTTTTTGTTATTTTAATTTATGATATAAATAATAATTTAAATCATAATAGTAATTTAAAACATAATAGTAATTGAATTTATTTTAGACAATTAAAAATTTTGAGTTTGTTATAACTTTTTCATTATTTGAATGCATTTTTTATTCAATTTGATCATTTTGATTTGTTATAATTATTAATTTGCTTTCTAATTAGTTGTTGTTATCTAATATAGTAAGAATAAAAGAGTCAATATGACTGCTAAGTTGTCATGCCTTTTTTTTTTATTGATTTAACTACTTGTTATAATTAATATTTTTGGTCTTAATGAATAAATAATTTTTGTCATTCATTGCTTAGTTTTAGTTATAGTTTGATCTTTCAATTTAATTTTGTCATTTTGATTTATTATTACTATTATTTTCGTTTCTTTCATTTATATTTGTTATAATTATTAAATTGGTTTCTCGCTAGATTTCTTTGTAACTTGTTACTATTTTAATGTGCCTATTAATATTTCAGTTTCTCAAATTATTAACTTATGTACTTTTTATTTTTAGATCATACAAAATTTCCGTTTTTAAATAATTTTTTAATTTTTTAATATTTATATTATTCATTATTATTGAGTCTTTCATTTCAATCTGTTATTATCATTAATTTGCTTTGTTATTGTTTCGTTTTATTTAAAATCTAATTCAATTATTTCATCATGTTTTTTGAATCCCAAAGATTGATTTGATTTTCTTTGTTTTGTGATCATAATGCGTCATACAAAGCGTAATTTAAGTCATTTCACAGTTTTTTGTTATTTTAATTTATGATTGAAATCATAATTTAAATCATAACAGTAATTTAAAACATAATAGTAATTGAAATTATTTTATACAATTAAAAAAATTTAGTTTGTTGTAACTTTTTTCATTATTTTAATGCATTTTTTATTCAATTTGATCATTTTGATTTGTTATAATTATTAATTTGGTTTATAATTAGTTGGTATTATCGAATATAATAATAATAAAAGAGTCAATATAACTGTTAAGTTGGCATGCCTTTTTTTTTTTATTGATTTAACGATTTGTTATAATTAATATTTTTGGTTTTAATGAATAAATAATTTTTGTCATTCATTGCTTGGTTTTAGTTATACTTTGGTAATTATTTAATTGACCTTTTAATTAAATTTTGTCATTACGATTTGTTATTACTATTATTTTGATTTATTTTATTAAATTGCTTTCTTCATGATTTATTGCTAGGTTTATTTGTAATTTGTTATTTTTTAATGTGCATATTATTATTTCGATTTCTCAAATTGTTAACTATGTACTTTTTAGTTTTAGATCATACAAAAATTTGAGTTTTTAAATAATTTTTTATTATTCATTATTATTGAGTCTTTTATTGTTATCAATAATTTGCTTTGTTATTATTTTATTTTATTTATAATCTGATTCAATTTTTTTATCATTTTTTTGAATCTCAAAAACTGAATTGGTCTTCTTTGTTTTGCGATCATAATACGTCATGGGTTCTCTCCATAACGAAGTGTAATTTAAGTTATTGCACAATTTATTGTTATTTATTGTTATTCTATTTTGTAGTTTATTTTACTTTATTAATTTATTTTATTATATTATGTTTTATTATTTATTTTTTTCTATTATATTTATTTATTTTATTTTATTTAATTTTACTATTCAATTTTATTATTCAATTTTATTATGTTATATATATATATATTTTTTTTTTTTTATGTTATATCCTATTTTATAGTTTATTTTATTTTGATTACCTAAGTTAATTAGACTCTACTCGTGAACCCAACTAAAACCATGAAGCCCAACCCGCAGCATGAAGCGAGCTGAAGCCTAAACCAAACCATCCCAAAACGTATCGATTTCAGACCCAACCTTAACCAAACCCTCCAAAATGAACCGTTTTGCATTTCATCCCCAACCAAAATGAAATGCACCGCTCGAAGACCTCTTTATTTTATTAATCTATATTTTATATTGTTTTATATAAAATAATAAAATACATTTTATATTATTTTATTATATTATATTATATTATTCAATTTTTTATATTATAGTCTATAAATTTATTTTATTTAATTTTATTGTATTTAATTTTACTGTTTAATTTTATTCTATTTTATAGTTTATTTTCTAATATATATATATATTGTTATAAAACTAAAGAAAGGAACTACTATTGCAAGAGAAAAATATATAACAAATTCTCTGAAACTCTTAAGAACTGAAACTTTATTTCTCTCTCTATATTTTCTTATAAATTTCATTACAATTGAAGTCCCTATTTATAGGTTTGAAATTACTATGCAAGTTACTATACAAGTCACTATGTAAGATTTAAAATAATAGTGGTAGGGTCATTCACATAATTTTAGTGATGGGATAGGGGGCAGTAGTCATCGCACTAATTTGCTTCGTTCGTTTCATTACACTCCCCGTTGAATGACCACCCATAAAGAATCTGTCTCGTTAAAATCTTGTCAGGGAAAAACTCAATGGGAAGAAAAACCAATGGTGAAGGAAAAAGAGTACAGTCTTCTTATGTATCTATAAGTGCTTTAAGATTGACTCATTAAAATCTTGTAGAGGAAAACCCAGTGGGACAAAACCTCAGCGAAGAAAAAAGAGTACAATCAGCACAAGTTTTTTACTCCCCCTGAAAAGTGCATGACTATAGATATTTGAGTTTTCGCATTCCAATGTTATGCACAATCTTCTTGAATGTCGAAGTTGGTAACGCCTTTGTGAATAAATCTGTCAGATTATCACTAGATTGTATCTACTTGACATCAATTTCACATTTCTCTTGAAGTTCATAAGTATAAAAGAATTTAGGTGAAATATGTTTGGTTCTGTCACCTTTGATATATCCTCTTCTGATTTGAGTGATACAAGCAGTATTATCTTCATATAAGATTGTTGGGCTATTATTGATCATGGGAAGTCCACACTTTTCCTGGATATGTTGAATAACTGATCTCAGCCAAATACACCTTACTTCATGAATAGCAATGATCTCTGAGTGATTTGAAAAAGTAGCAGATAGTGTCTGCTTAACATATCTCCATAATATAGCAGTATCTCCATAAGTAAATAAATATCCAGTTTGAGATCTACCTCTGTGTGGGTCTGAAAGATAACCTGCATCTGTATACCTAATCAATTGTGGACTTGATCCACGTTGATAAAATAATCTTATATCAACCGTACCATGAAGGTAACGAAGGACATGTTTAATGTCATTCCAATGCCTTCGAGTTGGTGCAGAACTATATCTTGCAAGCAGATTAACTGAGAATGTAATATCTGATCGAGTGCAATTTGCAAGATACATCAAAACTCTAATTGCACTGAAATATGGTACTTTAGGACCAATAATTTCTTCATCGTCATCATAAGGACGGAATGGATCATTCTTCACATCAAATGTTCGAACAATCATTGGAGTACTCAGGGGATAAGATTTGTCCATATAAAAATGCTTTAGGACTTTTTCAGTATACATGGACTGATGAATAAAAATTCCATTTGGTAAGTATTCGAGTTGCAGGCCGAGACAAAATTTTGTTTTGCCAAAATCCTTCATTTCAAATTCATTCTTTAAATATATAGCGTTTTTTGAGATTTTTTCAGCAATTCTCACAATATTTAAATCATCAACATAAATCGCAATAATGACAAATCCGGATTCTGATTTCTTAATAAAAACATATTGGCATATAGGATTATTCTCAAATCCTTCTTTCAATGGATATTCGCTTAAACGATTATACCACATGCGTCCGAATTGCTTCAACCTATATAAAGATCTTTGTAGTCTGATTGAGTACACATTTCTAGATGTACTTGTAAATACTTCAGGCATTTTATATCCTTCAGGGATTTTCATATATATGTCATGGTCTAAGGATCCATATAAATATGCAGTGACCACATCTATCAACAGCATTTCTAATCATTTTGTAACAACTACACTAATCAAAAATCTAAATATGATTGCATCCTTAACGAGAGAATATGTTTCTTCATAATCAATATCGGGTTTCTGCAGGAAACTTTGTGCGACAAGCCGTACTTTGTACTGCACAATTTCATTTTTCTCATTACGTTTTCGTACAAATACCCATTTATACCCAATAGGAATTATACCTTTTGATGTTTGGACAACAGGTCCAAATATTTCTCGCTTTGCTAGCAAATTTAATTCAGCTTCAATAACTGCTTTTCGTTTTGGCCAATCATTTCTACGTCGACATTTTTCGACGGTTTTTGACTCACTTTCTTCATTACTTCTGGTAATGTCAATGGTCATTTTATATGAAAATATGTTGTCGACAACAGTTTTACTTCTATCCAGAATTTCTCCAGTTTTCATGAAATGTATTGAGATCTCATTATTTTAAGGTACCTGTTCCTCTTCAAGGGAAAACATTTCATGACACATCTCTTCAAGAGGTTTTGGAATAGAAGATTTGAGCTCTTTAGGAGCACCAATTATATTTGTAGCTTGTATTGTGGGTACGTGTTCTTCAGGAATACCAAATTCATTTTGTATTCTTTTCCTTTTGAAAATTTTATCTTTTACACCAATAGGTTTTCCACGCTTCAGGCGTGCCTTAGATTCACCTATTGCTGTTTTGACAATTTGTCCTTCAGGGACTTCAATCATTACTAGAGCATTAATAGTAGGAACATAAAATTTTACTACACCTTTAGTGTCAATAAATACATCCGGTAATTGATTTGCAACATTTTGTAAATGAATAATCCTCTGAACTTCCCGTTTACATTCATTTGAAGGAGAATCAAATTGAGACAGGGTCTTATTATCCCAAGTAATATCTTGTCGTGTTTCAGGCACCGACTTTTCTTTACCCATTAATGGAAAATTGGATTCGTCAAAATGACAATCCTCAAAACGTGCTTTAAACATACCCCCTGTAAGGGGTTTAAGGTATCTAATAATAGATGGAGAATCAAAACCAACGTATGTCCCAAATCTATGTTGAAGGCCCATTTTTGTACGTTGTGGAGGTTGAATTGGAATATATACAGCACATCCAAAAGTACGAAGATGAGAAATATTTGGTTGTTGACCAAATGCAAGTTGTAATGGAGAATATTTATGATATGCAGATGGTCTAATTCAAATTAGAGATGTTGCATGAAGTATAGCATATCTCCAAGCAGAAACAGGTAGTCTTGATTTCATAAGTAAAGGTCTAGCGATTAGCTGAAACCTTTTGATCAAAAATTCAGCTAAATCGTTTTGTGTGTGTATATAGACAATAGGATGTTCAACTATTCCAATTGACATACAATAATCATCAAATCGAATGGTCTTAATTGGATACTCAGGAAATTGTGTTCGTAATTTAATTATATGAGTAAGAAGTCTAGCAAATGCAACATTTCTAGTAGAAAGCAAACAAGCATGTGACTATCAACTAGATGCATCAACCAAAACCATAAAATATCTAAATGATCTACTTGATGGATGAATAGCCCACATATATTTTCGTGAATCCTTTGTAGAAAGAATGGAGATTCAATAATGACTTTTGAGGAAGATAGTCTGATAATCAATTTACCTTGAGAACATGCAGAGTACGGAGATTCATTGGGTAGAAATATCTTTTGATTGTTTAAGGGATGCCCATGTTAATTTTCAATAATTCGTTTCATCACTATAGATCCCAGATGTCCAAGGAGATCATGCCAAGTCATAAATACTTTGGGGTCAATGCACTTCTGGTGCATTACCACATATGATTCAATTGTTCTCATCTTTGTATAATACAATCCAAAACATAGAGCAGACAGTTTTTCTAATACGAGCTTCTGGCCCGATATTGTTTAGTAATAAGAAGATGCTCTTTATTACCTTCATTGGTCATTTCAATATGATAATCATTACGACGTATATCTTTGAAACTTAATAAATTTATTCTAGATTATGAAGAGAATAGAGTATCATCAATACAAAATTTGGTACCATTAGACAACACAATATAAGCTCTTCTGGAGCCCTCAATTAAATCTGATGAACCTGATATGGTATGGACATAGGCTTTACTTAGTATTAGATTTTGAAAATATTTCTTTTCTTTGAAAATTGTGTGAGTTGTAGTACTGTCAGCCAGACATATATCTTTATCACTCAACTCAAAAATAAAAAAATCATCAATGTGATCCATGATTCTACAAAATATACAAAGTTTTGATTACAGATAATAGAAAAAAAATACATTAATTGAGTGGAACACTTCCATCTCCAATTAAGTGGTCAATACTACTTTCAGGATGATTAAAGAAATCAAAGACATCAAGATGAGTAACATCTACATCTACTGAATCTAATAAATCATCTGATGATTCTACTAAATTTGTTTCATGCATTTTATTCTTTCCTTTAATAGAAGTTTGATATAAATCAGCTAAGTGTCTAGCCGTACGACAGGTACGTGACCAATGTCCAGTCATTCCACATCTATGACACACCTCTTCACTTTCTTTTGAAAAATTATTTTGGAGATTTTTACCCCTTTCTGAATTGTACCACTTCTGGTGATACGGTATATTATTATCTCTTTTAATGTTGTCACTTCTATGACCAACATTTCTATAATTTCTCCTACAACGTCCACGCCCCCGATTTCTTCTAAAGAATGCCCCATTCACTTCTGGGAATGATGCAAACCTATTACTATTCACTTCAATGAATGATATTGAGCTAGTAGGGCGTAACTAGTGGTTTGCTAATAAGAGCTCATTGTTCTGCTTAGCTACTAGAAGACATGATATAAGTTCAGAATATTTCTTGAACTTTCTCTCTCGATATTGCTGCTGCAGGAGCACATTCGAGACATAAAATGTAGTATAAGCCTTCTCTAACATATCATTATCGGTGATTTTCTCACCGCATAATTTTAATACTCAGTTAGTTTAAAAAGTGCGGAATTATACTGACTAACACTTTTATAATCTTGCAACCTCAGGTGCAACCAATCAAAACGAGCTCTTGGGAGGATGATAGTCTTCTGGTGTTCATACCTCTCCCTTACACTGTTCTACAAAATATAAGAATTTTTTACTGTAAGATATTCAGTTTTCAATTTTTCGTGAAAATGGTAGCGAAAGAAAATCATTGCTTTAGTATGGTCCTGCAGGGACGCTTGATTTTCTTCTTTGATCATTTCACACAGGTTCATCACATCAAGATGAATTTCAGCATCAAGTATCCAGGATAAATAATTTTTCTCAGATATGTCAAGAGCAACAAATTCTAATTTTGTAAGATTTGTCATTTTAGAGGAATAAAGCCACTAGCTTCAGAATTAGTAGAACCGTCGTGCTGATAACGTGTTATAAAACTAAAGAAAGGAACTACTATTGCAAGATAGAAATATATAACAAACTCTCTGAAACTTTTAATAACTGAATTTTTCTTTCTCTCTCTATATTTTCTTATGAATTTCATTACAACTAAAGCCTTTATTTATAGGTTTTGAAATTATTATGCAAGTTACTATAAAAGTCACTATACAAAATTTAAAATAATAGTAGTGAGATCATTCACATAATTTTAATGGTGAAATACTGTCGCACTAATTTGCTTCATTCGTTTCATTATATATATATATATATATATGAGTAGTTATAAGTGCTTTGATTTTACCTTTTGGTTTTATTTACTTTTTGAATTTTCAATTGCTTTTACTTTACGTTTTGAGTTTTACCGTCAGACGTTTCCTTCCGTTTTCAATCTTCTTTCTTTCGTCTTCCTTTCTTCTGAAACGCGACGAAGCTTTGGTCTCTTTCACAAAATCGCACGCTCAGCTCCACTGATGAACGACGCAACTCCAAGAACGACGCCAACAGCGCAGCTCCAGTGACCCAGTCTCCTCTCCACCTCTTTCCTCTTTCATCTCCCAAATATCTTCACACGTACTTTTCGAAATACTCTTACATCCATCGACGCAAACGAATCGAACACAACCAACACGAATCGAAGACAACAAAATGGGAAAGGAAAAAATCGCAAAGCAAAAACCAACGAAATTGAAAACAAAACACAAGCAAAAGAAATCGGAAAAAAAATTCAGCCAAAAAAGCTACAAAACCAACAAAAACAAAGAACAACGAAACCGGAAACAGAACCAAATAGAGAGGAAAAAATTTACCTAGCGAGATATTCACCATTCTCTCCTTCACCACCTAGCTTTCTCCTTCACTTAGTTTTTTCTCAATCTCTTTTCGCTTTTAAACACTTTATTCCTCTCGTAGAAATGAAATACACACAGCTAATATTACTTTTCGAGAACAAAAGTGAAGAGAGAGAGCTGAGAAGAAGTAGAAGGAGATGAAGTGAAGAAGGAGAGAAAGAAGGAGAGAAAGATGAGCACGTAATATGTGGTTTGAAATTTCAGACTCTAAAGTCAAACAATAAATGCACTACGTTAAAAACTAACTTTAACCTTCGTGTAAAACAACCCAACCAAAATTGAAGTGTAAATAACAAAGATAAGATAAGTGAATAAAAGAATTACAAAAGGATAAAAATGGAAAGAAAATATGCTGAAAATTATTAACTATTTACTCGCTATTCTCGCTTATATTAGAGCACTCATATTAGGTTAGTCAAATTTTTTTTTAAATAGTATAACTTTATACTATTATTAAAATTTTTTTTTTAAAGAGTTTTGATGTTTTACTATTTATTTTTTAAAACAAAAAATAATTTTATTACCTTTTCTTATATTTTTTTTCGTTTTTGATCAAATATGATACTTTTTTATTTTTTTATATTTGTGTAAAGTTATACTATTTGAAAAAAACTTTTGATTAATTTAATATCAGTGCTCTTATAATAATAGATAGTAGATATATGTACATTTAAAAAAAAAAAAAAAGATGGTGGATATATGTTGCCGCTTGAGTGTTGAAGTGCCGTGTGAGTGTTCAATTTGAGCTTTTCGGTTGTGGGGCCATGATTGTGCGGCTTGTTGATTTAAAGATGCAGGCCCATGAAATGATAAGGTGCATGCCCATGTAAATTTAAGTGTATCAAGTTCTCCAATTAAATCGTGTTGGTACACTTGGTAGGCCTCATCTTGATCAAGTCAACCTTTTCATTTCTTCTTCACTTTTTCATGTATGGGCTTCTATCATAGACATGCGCGCAAGTCAAATCTTCTCATCGTTATGTTTGCCATGCTCGAGTGAGGTGCCGGATTCCAAGTAAAGTCCAATTGCAAGTTATCTTTCACTTATCACTAGTTTAATATTTGAGATGTAAGATATTATAAAATTGTGCTTAAGCATATCTTAATATAAATAAAAATTAAATCCAATTATATAAATTAAATCTCAATATTTTTATTCACATTTTAACATTTTAATTTAATATTAGAGTATTTAAAGTACACTTCATACACTCATCAATCATTATGTAGATTAAGTTGTGGAAGATGCATAGCAGCTTGAGGTCTCCTATTTCCCTTTCATCCATTGGCAACTATAATGTATTTTCATTTAACACTTTGCAAATTCAATATGCAATAAAAAGGTTAAGGCATATTTAATATAAATCCATGGATGAGATAAGTTCATATTCAAGGTTATGAACTTTGAGTTAGATTAAGAACTGAATTTGAAGAAAAACTTATGAATGAAACTTAACGAAAAAAATCACCAAAAAGAAAAAACAAATCAAAGTTTTGGAAGGTTTCATTCAAGTACATCAATAATTTTAGAAGCTTTACAATTACTTTTAGTTGTTATTAATTAATAATAGTTTATAAGTATTAAAATCCAAATAAAATAGGACAGAGGTGAGAAGCGAGAGGCTCCAATCTTATAGGGTAATTTCAAAAGCAATTTTGGGTCATGCTTCGTGGGGTTTCATGGCCGCCACAGAGGGTCCTTGTGCATTGGTAGGGAGGCAGCATTCCTTTGCTGATATGGTTGCACAAATGCCTTAATCTCTTCATGAGGTTGAGGTGCTATTTAGGCCATCTAAAAATATTGATGTGGAGGTTTGTATTGAATTTTTTGAGGAGGAAATTGCCCAATCTGTTGATCCTTTCAAGTTTTTGATTGTTCTGAAAATTTTGAAGCAAAGGCCATCTCTAGACACTATTCAATCATTCATCCAAAGCAGATGGGGGCTAGGTTCCCAGCCGATGGTTTCAGCTCTGTGATAACCAATGAATGTATGTGTTCGGTTCTTCAACAAACCAAACTTTTGAAGGCTTTGTCAAGGGAGGTTATAGATATTGATGGGGATTTTTATCGAGCATTCCATTGGCATCCTAGATTGAATGAGGTTAGGGAACCTTCTTTGGTGCTAGTGTAGGTGGATCTTCTGGGTTTGTCACTAATTTTTATCACGAGCCCTTTTTCACAAACACTATGGCTCCATTGGGCAGATTTTACGTCAAGATAATTCAACAATGTGTGCTACTCGGACGGATGGTGCACGGGTGTGTGGTGAAATGGATGTAGCTTAAAAGCCTCTTCGTGGTCTTTGGGTTGGTATTCCTCGGTCAAGTTTATACATTGAGCCAATTTATGAAAATTCGCCTGTTTATTGTAATAGTTGTCATGTTCAAGGCCATAATTTTAAGACTTGTAAATGCAGGGAATGAGGTAATAAGGAAGTAGGAAAGGGGAAGAGAAAAGATATGGGGGAGAATCCAATGTGTCATTGGGTTCAGAAACGAATCAAGGCTATGGATGGGTTGGAAAAGAATAAAAGTTTGATTGCGTCAGGTGTTGCAAGGGAGGTTCGTTCCTCTGAGGTTTCGATTCTTGATGCTTCAAAGGAGATTGTACGTCCCAGTAACACGAAAGAAGGCCTAGTAATTCAAGTTTGGTTATCAAAGAGTACTCTAGTTAATTTAGAGGATGTTAATGTGGTTTTAAAAGAGCAAATTACTGTAAATTTATAGGGGGTTTATGTGGGTGATATTGTACAATGTATTGAGACTGAACTTGTGATGAATATTAATGCAGTTGTGATTGAGAAGAACAAAGTTGTTCAGGCAAATGGTGATAATATGCAGGATAGAATTTCATTGGAGGTCTAGAACAAAGTATTAATATGAATAAGCAACGAAGTATTGATGATGAAAATGTTGGAGTTGGGATTTCCACATCAGAAGGTTCTGATGAAGAATTAGAATGCCGTGACTGTAGGGAAAGAATTTTTTTGGGAGGTTGTTCTTCAGACAAGGCATTGAATTATTTGAAGCCATTAGGGATGTCTAAAGGTTGTGTTTTTGATGTGTAGGCATAGATAAGGAAAAAAAATAGCAAATCTACCATGATTTTTGGAAGTGCTTCTAGGGTTCCTAGCAAACCCTCTCATTTGAATTTATGATTGTTACGCCATTATTTTGTTGCTGAGCCTTTTACAGATGATTCTATATTGTGGGATTTTATGAATTTTTCCTGTTTCAGAATTATTATTCTAATCAAAACTATGGTGGCAAATTGTGGTTGTTTTGGGGAAATGATTGACAGTATCCATTGTGAATTACTCGGATCAGCATGTCTCTATTGTCATGCCTTTGGTGGATAGGTAGCTGTTTCGCTCAATTTTTTAAGATAAGTGTAATTATCAACAGCGTGGATTGCTATGGAGATCTTTACAACAGGATGTACCAACTGATGAACCTTGGCTGGATTTTGGTGATTTTAATGTGATTCAAGGGGATTATGAGCGTCGAGGTGGTAGACGTTGGTTGCGGGTTGCTATGGATGATTTTAATAATTTTATCAATGAGTGTGGTTTATGGGATATTTAGTCTTCTAGTAGTTTGTTTTCTTGGTGTAATGGTCAAGAAAGTTTAGCAAAGTACTGGTTTAAATTGGATTGATGTCTTCTAAATTTTTTAGCGACTAGTTTGTGGTCAAAGGTGTGTTTATATCATTTGCCCACAATTTCTTTAGATCATGCTTCTTTGTATATTGAGCTTGATCAGGGGGATTTTAGGTATGGTCCGAGCTTGTTTAAATTTTAATAATGTGTTTGTCCCATGTTGGGTTGATGGATGTGGTTAGAGAAATTGGCAAGTGGTTGCTAAAGGTTCAGGCTTATTTCTAATTGCTTTCAAAGTAAAAAAAAATGAAAAATGCTTTAAAATCTTGGAACACTAATGTCTTTGGCAGAATTGAGAAAAGAATTCAGAAGTTGGAGGATCGTGCAAAGTTTAGAAGGTAGTCTTCAAGTACAGCATTTGAATAATATTGAATTGGATCTATTGGTATCCATGGAAGAGCTTGCAGTTTGGAATCAAAGGGAGGAGGATAGACTATCTTAGCAAGTGAAATTAAAATGGGTGGAACAAGGTGAAGTTTCTTCTCATTTTCTTCGATCATTCAATTTATTAGTGAAAAATAGAGTACATACCATGCGTTGGAGGGATGGTACTGTTTCACAAAATCCTGACCCAATTCATGCTGTGACAGTTTCTTATGTTAAGGATTTTCTGAGTGCTCGTCCTCTATGGGACCGGATTTGTTTTATTTAATTGAGATGGAAGTCTTGGAGTAGGATAACCATAATATTTTGCAGCTCTCTTCAATCCAAGAGGTGAAAGAGGTAATATTCTCAATACCTATTGATAGCAATCCTAGTTTGGATGGATTTGGTTTGGGGTTCTATAAAGCATGTTGGGATATTGTTGAAAAGGATGTTGTTGATGTTGTTTGGGAATTTTTTAGAGGCATTCCTTTGCCTAGATTTTATATTGCTTCTACTATTATTTTAATTCCAAAGATGCCCAACCCAACGGGTTTTGATAAATATAAACCCAACAGCTTATGTTCAGTGATTTATATGGTTTGTTCAAAAATCTTGGTTAGGAGGTTATCGCCTATTTTATGCAAGTTGATTTTAGCAGAGGAGGGGCTTTTTTACCAGAAGTAGTATTTTTGAGAATATTTTCTTGAGCCAAGAATTGGTACATCAAAATAATAAGATAGTAAGAGGAGCAAATGTTTTAATAAGCTGGATATGGAAAAGCATAGGATAGCATTGATTGAGATTTTTTAATCTATGTTTTTAGGGCTTTCGAGTTCTCTAATTCAGCTTGTGACATAATCAGTCAGTGTGTAAAAAATAAGTGGTTTCCAACTGTTATGAATGACACTTCAAAAGATTTTTTTCCTAGTTGTCATGCTTTTTGTCAAGGGGATCCGTTATCACCATATTTATTCATTTTGATGGGATAGGTATTGTCTAGGCTTATAAATCAAGAATTTGCTTTGGGCTTTATTAAGTCATTTTCTCATTCTCGAGGTGCACCTTTTATCTCTCATTTATTGTATGCAGATGATGTTATGATTTATATTTTACTGGTGGGAGATCTTCTTTGAAAGAGATTAAGGATATTTTCCAAAAATATGAGTCATGGTCTGGCCAAATAGTGAGTTTGGAAAAATCCTCTATTTTCCCTCTACTGATTTATCTATTGCTAGGCGCAGAAGTTTGTTGAGATTGACTGATTTTTCAACAAGGTCTTTTCCAATAAAATACTTGAGTACTCCTTTAATTTTTGGAAGACTTAAGGTGAGTCATTTCGATGATTTATTAACCCATATTCATAATAGACTTGGGGATGGCAGAACTAGATTTTATTGAATGGGGTTAGGCTCAGTCTCAAGCATATAATGGATAGCATACATATTCGTGTGTTGCCTATTGTTCATGCTCCTAAGGCTGTTTTTAGCAAAATTTATTCTCTTATAAGTAATTTTTTCGAGGTTGCTCAGATGGAAAGTCTAAAAGAAAGTGGCTTGTTTAGCATAAATTGTGTTTACCTATCTAGGAGTGTGGTGTAGGCCTTTGGTATTTGGAGGAAGTCCAAACCTCTTTGTTTATGAAATTGTAACTTATTGAAAGGAAATTTGGTGTGGGCACAATTTTTTCAAGCTAAGTACATTAAGGGGAGTCATATTACTCTTGTGAGGCCTGATAAAGGTTCATGGTTTTGGAAAAGAATTACGAAATTTATGCCAAAACTGCTCAATTAGGTTAAATGGCAAGTTAGAGATGGAAATGTCTCTTTCTAGCATGATCATTGGCTGCCTTCAAGACATATTGTGATAGAGATGGACATCGTTATAAATTAATTCTATGATAAAGGTTGCTAATTGTAAAGGTGCAAATGGATGGAATGTGGTATGGTTATTGATTTAGTGGGAATTAATGAAGCTGAAGAAATATTGGAGTGTTTTGGAAACTCTAAAGAAGGTGAGGATATCCTAATTTGGATTCCAAATGTAAATGGAGAATTCTCTACCAAAAGTGTGAGGAAATGTATTCGAATGAAGTCTCCTAAAATTAGATAGGCTGAATAGATTTGGAATAGTACTCTCCCAAAAAAATATTTTGTTCTTATGTGGAAGGCTTGGAGTGCTTGTCTATCTGTGAATGCTCGTGTATAGCAAGTTAGCATTCCGTTGTTGTCTAAGGGTGTTTTGGCGTATGGTTAGGTGGCCAAACAAATATGGCGGTGTGCAACTGTAAGCATAGGTCTCTCTTTGGTTTCTTCTCGGTCATGAAAAGAATTGGTGGAGGTTTGGTTTGTCGAGCATCTAATTCTTTGCAGAAATGTAGTCTTTTTAGATTGTTCTGTCTATTATTACTTGGGCTCTTTGGAGATGGAGATGTAAGGCTAAGATGGAAGATAACAAAAATTTATGTTGAGGCTCTTTGGAGAACAATTATGGTAGCCATTACTTGGGTCAGTATGCGATTAAAGGCTTGAAAGAAGTTTCATATGGCTGATGCTAGTATTTTGGAAGCTTTTTCTAGTAAAATATGTGGAAAAGAATAGGGTAGTTTTGGTTAGTTGAAAAAAACCAACAATTGGATGACATAAATTGAATGTATATGGTTCATCTCTGGGAGTCCTAGTCCAATGAAAGGGGAGGAATCATTAGGAATGAAGAGGGTTATCTAAATTTGGCTTTTTGGGAAGACTTGGGTGTAGGCACTAATAATTCTACGGAATTGAGGGCACTTTTAATTGGCCTAATTAGACAATGAAAACAATTGGGTATTACTAAGATTGAAATTGAATCAAAGGAAAGTGTATGAAATATGGTATTTAAAGGATTATTGGGAGGAAATTATGGATTTAATGTCTTTTATGAACTATGTTATATGGCATATTTATAGGGGGCAAATGTTGCAGCAGATTTTCTATCTCACATTGACCTTGGTATGTCTTTGGCTTGGACTTCTTTTGATACGATTCCATGGAATTTCAGAGGCATTATAAGGATAGATATGCTTGGTCTTCCAGCTTTGAGGTTTGTGAAATATTATGAAGAGAGGATTGCTTGGTTTTAAAAAGACTCCAGTATATATTGTCATTGCTTAAGTTTTTGTAATGGCTAGTCTTTTCCTTTTTCCTGTCTTATGTTTGGTGGCAACCGCTAGGTTTGATATATGGCTTATGGCATTTTAGGCTTGTAAGAGTCTATTGTTGGGTTGTATAGGTTTTCTGTATAGGTTTTCTTATTCATTTTGAATATTTGTTATTTGGGATGGTTTATGGAATAATTGTAATTTTCTTGGGGTTTGTAATCTCGATTTTCCCCCGCCATATGTGAGGATGACTATAATAATATATTATATGTGATTAACCCATACTCATTATAATTCTACTATATTAGTGCCTAACTTACTTACTCTTATTAATAACTAATGTATAATAACCTTAACAGATGTCAATTATATTATAATTAGTATATTATTTTGAAGACATTGGTGTTTATAACTTTATACATTACTACTATAAGTTACTATATAAGTAGATTATTTGGGAACATTAGCTTATTCTATTATTTAATATGACTAGACTTTATGTTATAAATATTAAAAGTATATTATTTTGGAATACATTGGTGTTTATACATTAGTATTACTATTAATGTACATTAGTAACTTATAATATATTAGTGTTTATATATTAGTATTACAAACTATTACATTAGTTATAATACTTTAGTATATGTCCATTATATTATGAGTAGATTATTTGTGAACAATAATTAACCCATACTATTATTTCATTTAATTATCAATCTAGGGTTGTTATTGTCTATGACTACATGTAAGGTCTATGACTATTATAAGACTATAAGTTATTAATGCATTAGCTTATGATATATTAGTTTTAGTAGATATCTGTTATATTATTAGAATATTATTTTACATAAATTAGTGTATAACTTTATACATTAGTATTACAAGCTATTACATTAGTAACTTATGATACTTTGGTTTTTATAACTTTATATATTACTAGTGTTTATACATTAGTCTTTATATATTAGTATTACACATTATTACATTAATTTATGATATTTTATTAACTTATAATACATTATTGCTTCTATATTAGTCTTTAACTCTATATATTAGTATAATAAATTATTGCATTAGTAACTTTAAATATATTAGCGTTTATATTAGTATTACAAGCTATTAAAACTAATAATAATATATGTCTATTATATCATGAGTAGATTATTGGAGAATAATAAATTATTGCTTTATATATCTATATAAGTAATAGTTATATAAAATATATATAAATACATATATTTTTACATTTATATGAAAAATATCGGAGTTAGATTCGGATATATAGTCGGAGTCAGAGTCGGATATATAGTCGAAGTCGGATTACAAGTCGGAGTTGGATTGGAGCGGAGTTAGTGGACCTCCACCTTCGACTCTTACTCCAACTTCGACATTGAAGGAAAAAAAATCCAACTCTAACTTGTCGGAGTCGAAGTGGAAACAGGAACGGAATTGGGTTCTTGAATTTTTGCTCAGCCCTAGTTTTAAGCAGATCTCACTAACATTAAGCATGCCATCATTGACATGGGCTAGTTCTGATCGAAGTTGGTTTGATGTGGTACACCAATATTTGCTAAATGAGGTTTTTAATATGTTAAATTAATATCGCAAAATATTTATGACTCCTATAACCATCAGTTCCATTAGCTAGTGGATCAAATGACTAGTTCAAGCATGGAATGAAAGTTTTATGTATACACAGGCAAAGCATTCCTGAATAGAACCACAACTATATCATGAAAAAGATCCTTACACTATGTTAATGTATAACATATTGACATCTCCCTCAATTTGATTTGCTTATAACTCATAAATTTATGAAATGAGATATTACTTTTCTCTTGGTTTTTATGGGTATTGAAGTTGGGGTTCAGATTTGATACTTGAAGTGGTGTGCGTGCACATCTTTGCATGTATAGGTATGTGCATTTCTAAAGAATTGAATGATTCTCGAGTGATAGAATGAACTCCATTAAGTTGTGAGAATGTAAAAATGGTTGAATGTTCTATTTTTTTTGTATGTTTTTACAGTCATTAATAGAAGCAGTGAATACAAATAAAAATTCTGAGACGAAATGGTTCTCTGGATTGTATTCATATGTGGTAGTGATATTTATACACATCAAGAGAATATTCTAGTGTTTACAAATTTCATAAATTACAAATGAAAGGAATACACGTGTAATAATAGATTTTATTCTTGCATAGGCACGTCTTTAGGATGCCTTGATGAGTTGTCCTTTGGGTGATAATCTAGTGTGATGCTTGTATTGCTGATATGCCCCTGCGAGCCAAGTTTGTCTAGAAGAACAGTTAGGCTCGAGCAAAGACTGGAAAATCTAGAAATGGAGAGGGGCTAGGTAAATATGTCGGCAATCAGATCCTTGCTGGAGAGGAAGGATACTTGAAGTGCTTTTGCTTGAATTCTATCCCTTACAAAATGGTAATCTATGTCTACATGTTTTGTCCGAGAATGCATAATCGAATTCATGGATAGATAAGTTGGCCCAAGATTATCACGGAAAAGTGTTGGAGGAGTGGACAAAAAAATTCCCAATTCTGTCCTAAGTGATTGCAGCCATAGCAACTCACAAGTAGCATAAGCTAAAGCTTTATACTCAACCTCTATGCTTGATCTAGCAATAGTACTTTGCTGTTTTGAGCACCATGAAATTAAATTTTTGCCATAAAATATGCAATAACAACCAGTTGATTTCCTATCATCTAGGCACTTTGCCCAATAAACATCAATGTATGCAACCAAGGAAGGTGTGGAGCAAGGTTGAAAAAATAAGCCAAAGTGAATGGTATGCTTCAAATACCTTAAAATGCACTTAACACTCTGCCAATGTGACAAACAGGGAGCATGCATGTACTAGCAAACACGATTAACTGGGAAGGCCAAATCAGGTCTAATGAACAATAAATATTGTAGGCTTCCAATGGTACTTTTGTATAGGGTTGGATCTTCAAAAGAAGTATAATCAAATGCTGATAACTTTGTAGAAGGGGAGATGGGAGTATTGACTGGTTTGCAAGTCAGTATATTGGTCTTTTTCAACAAATCCAAAATATAATTCTTTTGAGAAATAGTAATACCACTAGCATCATGCGGACATTTAAGCCCTAAAAAAGAGTGCAATTCCCCTAAATTCTTAAAAATAAAATCAGTGCTAAAAAGAGTGATAACATCAGTCATAGCTTTCGGATTGGAAACAGTAAGGACGATATTGTGTGAGATCCCAGATTTACATGTATTTTTACACGTTATTTTATTCTCAGTGTTAATTATTTTAATGTATTTTAATAATATTATTAGTCGTATTTTATTTATTTAAGATATTTATTTGAGCTATTAATTAGTTAATGTTGAGTTACGTTGTTTCTTTATTAATTTAAATGTGAGGTAATTATTTTAATGAGTGGAATTTAATTTCCTTTATTTTATTATGTGATTTTAATTGATGTGCTTTCTTAAATAATAATTAGTGTTCTATAATTAAATTGTTCTTTAAATTAAATTAGCTTATTCTTGGACTTTAAATATTTTATTTTATTAATATTGAATTGTAGTATTTTTTATTGGCTTTTATTTAATTTATTGTGTTTTTCTAGTTGGATCCCTTTTTTCTTCCTTTTCCTTTTTCTCTTTTTTCTTTTCTTTTTCTTTTCTTTTTCCCTTTCTTCCCCTGCATCCCCCCCCCCCCTCGGGAACCCGTGTGCGACGCAAGCCTTCCCCCTCCCCCCGTTTTCGTTCGGCCACTAAGCAGCCCAGCCACCACCCTAAGCCGGCCGCCTGTCCTCACCGCCTCCACCACTAGGACCGCCACTTGCCGGCCGGCCTACTCTAGTGATCCCAGCCCCAGACCTCCTCCCACCTCCCCTCCATGGACTAAAACCCGAATGGGTATTACAATACCCATTCATGTGTTTTCCGGCTACCACCGGCCACCATCTCTTCACCACTTCATCACCGGCCTCCTAGCTACCTAATCTACCGCCGGTAGCCCCCCTAACTCCTCCCACATGATCAAGCCACGAAATGGGTTTTAAAACCCATGGGTTGAGCAACGCAGCCGCCGCTTGCCGCCACCGTGAGCCTCACCTTCACCACCAAAATGTTCCCCCACCTCAACCGACACCCCCTAGCTCAGCTCCTCAAACCGTGGCCCCACTTTCCCGGTACAATCCTAAACTCGAAAATAGATTTTTACCCATTTTGAGCCCGATCCGCCACTTTCTGGTGGTTATGCCGCCACACCACCACCTCTATGAGATTCCCCACCCTTCAAAGAGTACCTCCCTAAATTTTGGTGTCAAACCGAGCATCTTAGCCTAACGTATCGGTGGCTGCTACAAACGCTGCAGATTGACGTTTGTTCAAGGATTTGCGTTTTTATCCGCTGTAAGTATTTTTCAAATAAATTTTGAGATTTAAATATATTTTTGGCATCAACAAATATTGTGTTTGGTCATTGTTGAAAATTATCAGTTGTTGGTTATTTGGTGCATGGTCATCTGCATTGTGTATTTACACGCATATTTATGTGTTGGAAATGAAAATTGGATTTTCATGTGTTTATGGTTTCGGGTGCGTGTGTACCAGGCATTATCCCCGTGGAGCTCCTCTGGTCACTTAGGAGCGAAATATGCTGAGTGATGTCTCCTGGGTCATCGTTGGGCGACGACGGGATCGGACGGGATGGTAACGCTCTCTTACCGACTCCATGGCTTCTCTGCTGGGGGGAGCTAGGGGATGCCTGGTCATGATACGTGCTAGGTGCGGTTAGTTAGGCATCGCCCGTTCTGAAGTCACATGCGGGGTCATTACTTTCGGTGTGATGATGAAAGCCAGGGTATGCAGATAGTCCCTAGGGGAGATCATGGTGCATACGGTTAATAAAACGAATGTTTAGGCCATTTTCTGGAAAAGTTGCGCGTTTTAATTATTGGTTTTACATGGAACATTTTTTGGGAAAATGGTTGTGGTTTTTTTATGGATTTATGGACATCATCTTCTGGGAAGATGATGGGTGATTTTACTGGAGTTTTATTTGGGCTAAAATGGGATTTTGGCGTGTGTGGTTATTTTATTAATTTTGATAAGGATGATTTTAAGTAACATGCATACGGTGTCCTATTCATCCATAGTGTCGTTGCATGAAGGTATTTATGTCTTTTGGTTTGTTAGGGTTATACCTACCTATGATGCCATTTCTGACGTCGTAGCTTTTGGATGCAGATTTTTGTGGAGGCTGAGTCTGAGGAGGCGACTCTGCTGTTGAAGTAATTGTATTATAAATTGTTATCTCGAAAAATTATTTTCCCCTTTTAAAAATATGTATTTGTTTAATTTGTATTTTGGATGACTGTATTAACTCTCCTGTTGGAGAGTTTATATTAAAATGGTTTGTAAAATATTTCTAAAAATTCTGGTATTTAAATAATGATATTATTGTCCGCTGTGACTTATATTTTATATGTCACATGTGCACACACGTTTGGCACTTGTCGTTGGGATGTGTGACCTGTGTTATCATCATCCTGACGTCTCGATTCCCGTGTTATTTTAAAGAAAATTTGGGGACGTCACATATTGTCCACATAAACGAGAAAATAGATAACCAAAGATTGGTGCCTATAGATAAACAGAGAGGTATACAATTTTGAAAACCTAACTCTAGCAGGCAAGAGCTTAGCCGTGCATACCAAGCACAAGATGCTTGTTTGAGGCTATACAAAACTCGATTGAGCTTAAAAACATATGTAGGAAATTCAGGGTGTACAAATTTAGGTGGTTGTGTTATGAAAACATGTTCATCAAGATTTCTATGCAAAAGTAAATTCTGAACACCTAACTGGTAAATCAACCAACCCATAGAAAAAGCAATTGAGAGAACTAATTGTATAGATGTTGGTTTCATAAGGGGACTAAAAGTCTTGTTATAGTCCAATCCTTCGATCTGACTGTAGCCCTTGGGTACAAGTTGTGCCTTTTGACATTCAATAAACCCATCTGACAAATGCTTCATCTTGAAAATCTATCGGCAGCTAACAACATTCTGATGAGGTGCTGGTGGAACTAAATTCCAGGTTTTGGTAGACAAAAGGGCATCGAATTCCAATTGCATTATCGCCTGCCTCCATGCTGGAAATTTTGAAGCTTGAGATATCAAGGTGGGTTCGTCTGGAACAACAGATGAGGTAATATGGGTGCAAGGCAGTGGCCATGAAAAAGTGTCATCAGCTTGGATTTTTGGACAGGTTGTGTGGGTCTTGGATCGGGTTTGCATAGGATGTCCAGATTGTGTGGGGTTTGCAGAGGAAGACAAAGGGGGAGGATTTTCTGGTGAGTTCGACATGGAAGGTGCCCTAAATGAGGTTTTGAGCAGATTGCTTAGGGAATATGGGCTTCTCGAGTTAGTGGGCTCAAATGAAGGGTTAATATGTTGGGTGGGCATAAGGATGGGTCTAGACGTTATTTAGTTAGAAGTAGAATTAGGCCTGGTTGGTAAAGAAGAAGAAAAGGGTAAGTATGTAGATGGGCAGGACCAACTATTAGAATGAGGAGGTGAGGGAGATTGAGATAATGCAAAGGGGAAGAAATTTTTGTCAAATAATACATCTTTGGAAATGTACATTCTCGCCGTTGGGACATGAAAGCACATATATCCATGACGAGAAGGACTATAGCCCAGAAATATGCATGAGAGGGAACAAAAACTCATTTTGTGTTTGTTATATGGTCTGAGGTTTGGCCAGTATTGGCAACCGGAGGTCTTTAAGAGAAGATAATTTGGTTTTTTCTTAAATAATAATTCAAAAGGTGATATGTTGTGCAAAGTAGGTGTTGGTAACCGATTAAATAAACAAAGATGACGAATGCATCAGACCAATATAAATGTGGTAAGGATGAATATGCAGAGTTCAAGACCATGTTCTATGATATGTCTATGTTTATGTTCTATGGAACCATTTTGTGAGTGTTCATATGGACAAGAAATGTGGTGAGCTATGCCGAAAGATTGTAAAACATTATTGAGAGACCTAAATTATCCACCCCAATTAGATTGTATTGCATGAATTTTGGTATTAAAAAGAGTCTCAACATGACACTTGAAGGAAATAAAAACATTAACCACATCAAATTTACATTTTAATGGAAAAATCCAGGTAAATTGACTATCGTCATCAACTAAAGAAAGATAAAATTTAAAACCACCACGAAAGAGTATTGCGACAGATTTCCAGATGTCAATAAAGAGAACTTGAAGAGGTGTTGGTGATCGGTAGGTGGAATGACCATATGGGAGTTTAAGTATTTTAGCTTTGCAGCAGGAGGAGCACAAACCCGTGGAGGTAGAAGATTGGATAGGAAGAGATGCTTGAGAAATTATTTTGTTGACAAGTTGCATGGACAGATGCTTGAGTCAAAGATGCCATTGAGATGGAGAAACATGTTCACTGACATGAGCTTGGGGTGATGAAGTTGGCAGTGGAAACACATACATACCATCCCTAGTAGGGCCTTGAAGAAGAAGAGTCTTGGTTTGTGAATCCTTTACACACAAAAAATGAAGAGTGAAATTCCAAATATACATCATTATCTTCACATAATTTTCTAACCGAAACTAAATTCTTTGAAATAGATGGAACATGATAAGGTTGTGAGAGAAGAAAATTGCCATGAGGAGATGGAATGGATGAGCTGTCAACATGGTGGATTGGAAGAGAGTTACCATCACCTACTCGCACTTGTTCAACACCTTTATATTCAGCTAGATTAAGAGCAAGGTTGGAGAAATCATGAGTAAAATAGTGTGTTGCAGCGAAATCGAGATACCAATTTGTATCGGCAAGGGTGGGAAGTGGTGGAGGATATGTTGGTCTAGAAGTAAAATGCGCCGAGAGGGAAGGTGGAGGTTGGTAATTGAAACCAAAATGATAGTAACATGAGCTAGCCGTGTGTCTTTGTTTATGGCACACTTGACAAGTAGGTCTATTTGGAATAAAGAATGATGAGTTTTGTGGAAAATTGCAACCATCGTTTTTGTCACAACCAGCATGACCCCTAAAACCTCCCCTGCCCAGAGAGTAACCACGGCCTCGAGAAGAATTATTGTGAGGTTGTTTTTTAGTGGAGTTTGCAAAGAACTCGGTAGATGCCATGAGGCCACCGTTCTGATGTGTCAACCTAGACTCATGAGGGAGTAGATGACTATAGACTTGAGATGGAGGGAGTGGATCAACACAAGTAGTAAGTGAAGTTACTACTGAGTCGAAATCAGTGCCTAAGCCAGCCAATAAAAATGTAATAAACTCAGATGATGAAAGTTTTTTACTCGCCATGGCTAAGGTATCTTGAAAGAGCTTGGCACGAAAATAATGCTCATATTTATCAAGAAGAATTTGCCTCAAGAACATGTGCAATTAAAGTTTCAAACAGAGAAGAAATGAGAAGACTCGTAACAGCTTGATCGTGTTGCTACCAAGTAATAAACTCAGGGGTTAGGTTAGAATTTTTATCGAGTGGTTGGGTGGGAATGATAGTTCCATCAACATATCCAAACAAGTTGTGTCCTCTGAGGTAAGGCATGATTTGTGCCTTCCACAGAAGATAATTCTCATTTGATAATTTCACAATAATTAAATTCGAAGGTAAAGATAGAGTAATATGGGGTGTCGAACCTGTTGGAGGAGGGGGTGGAGAAGGGATCAAATCTTCTGAAACTTCAGCCATGAAAAACAAGCCTTGAGAGCTGTTAAACTGAGTACCCGAGAAGATGGAGGTGAGTCCTTAGTACACTCTGATTACCATAATAGAAATAGTGAACACAAATAGAAATTCCGAGAGGAAATGGTTCTCTGCATTGCATTTATATGTGGTATAGGGGTGATATTTATACACATCAAGAGAACATTCAAACATTTACAGATTTCATCAATTACAATTGAAAGGAATACATGTGTAATAACAAATTTTATTCTTGTATAGGCACGTCTTTAGCATGCCCTGATGAGGTGTCCTTTGGGTGATGATCCAGTGTGATGCTTGTATTGTGCATAGTCCTTCAATCCAAAGACCCTAGAGCATGTAAAGAATGCTGAGAAGGATATGCAACGGATAACCAGTGGCCAAGACACGGGATATATGTACTATCAGACTATCACGGGACTCAAGCATGCTCTTTCAATGGCTCAGCATACTCCCATTGAAAAGGAAGCAAACCTTGGTAAAGATTCCTCTGTTAGTCTAGCTGCTCGGTCTAGTCATCCCACGAGTGTATTCAACTCTCAAGAAGTCAATGATAAAGAGAACTCAAGTGATACAAAAGGGAGTTCCTCAAAAACTAAGTTAAAGGTTCCTATGGACAAGAAAGCTGCTAGAAAAGTGAACAAAAAGAAAGCCAAAGAGGAGAAGAGGGACGCTGGGAAGAGTAAACTGCCTAAAGCCATGAAGAAGAGAAGAAAGAAGTTGGCAAAACCTCACAAGACTAGATAGCTGGTAGCAATAACTTCTAATAAAAAGTTGTATCACTAGAACATTACTAATAGGCGTTGGTCTTGTAAATGAACCGTTTACTTTGGCTTTGCCTATTTTTATTATCAATAAAATTTTATTTACTAATTAAAAAAAATAAGTTTTATTTGTTTGGATAATTTTGCAAACTATTATTTTTCATTACTAGAGAAATGGAACAATATTGGCCCGGAATATTCGCATATTTTCTTCCTGGATCTTGTCCTTTTAATTTGATCAGTAAGCTCTGTAATTTGTATACATATCTGATATGGGCAATGAAGATATGAATGGATTTGTTAAACCTTAATTTACATTATTGTTGGTTTCCGGTATTGGGTTATTTGGAGTCGCATGTACTTCATGCAACCAGTCTTTCCTCAATCTTCTAATTTAGGCGCACATTTTCGTCCTTGCAGATTTTATTTAATCTCCATTTCAAGATGTTAACTCGACCTTTTTAGCTATAATAAACATGTTCATTTGGTATAGCTTCAGTTTAGGTACTATGTGTGTATGTGTGTGTGTGTGTTAACTCGACCTTTCTCGCCATAATCAACCTCGTTGTTTGATGAAGCTTCAGTATAGGTACTTAGATAAGTGTGTGGATGCTCGTTTCCATGTTTGGATTGGTTGTGTTTGGTATGCTATATAAAGGAAAATCCCACAAATCAAGTCAAGGACCACAAAACAGATCTGCAATTAGCCAAGAATCATGCCTAGGATCAAATAGCCGAGAATAGTGCTAACAAATACAGATTTTCTGTAAATTAATTTTCTGTATGCGTCAGTTTTTGGTATAAGTATAATCTTAGGAAGTTTTCTAGAATAGCTCTTGTAAAATTGTATTTAAGCTCATACATGTTTATATACAGAGTGCGATTGCAATATACAGTATTATTCAGAAAATAAAATCTCTGCACATATTTTATTCTCATCATGCTATATATATATATATTATATACAGGGGTAGGTACGTAGATGTGTGTGTGCCCATTTCCATGTTTGGTCGGTTGTGTTTGATTCGATATATTTGTCTACTTTTCATTTTTGACCAATTCGATTGATAGTGTAGGAGTGAGATGAGAGGTTGAATATGGGCACGCGACTACCATTTGAGAAAGTGTTTGGATACGATTGTTTTCTTTACTTTGAGTTGCTATTTACTATAGGGATGTATTACACCTGGTGTGGTGTAGAAGATATTAGATATTTTTTTAGCGCTATTTGTCTACATGACCTTGAATAGTGTATAGTTTGTCTACATGATCTTGAATATTGTATAGTTTCTCTTCGTAGTACTTTATTGTAATCACCAATGATGCTTAAAATTGCCGATATAGATATAGGTTTTTCAACTCCTTCGTTTTGTAGAGATTTCTTGTATCCCCCAAACTTTACTTGTAAAGAGGTAATCGTCTGCCAAAAGTATGGGTTATAAATAATATGGAGTATCGGCTTTTTCTTTTAAAAAAAACCATTGTTTTGATTATATTCTCTCTTTCTCTCTCTCCCATTATGCTCTGCATGCCAGATGCATGCACTCAAGGAAATATGTAGAATGGAGCTTTCTTGCAGGCTTTATATTAGCAAGGTCCTAGGCACATATATGTGCCTTTTCTACTCCCAAATGCTCAACGAAAATCACAATCGCTGCTTTTTAGCTCTCTTGCCAATTAACTCAGAAGCTAATAGAAGACTTTGGAACAATAGTGAAAGGTTATAAGATAACTTTACCTATAAGATAAGTAAATCATAGCTTACAGATCAGACACATTTTGCCTCTCCTTGTCTCTTCATAGTCTTTTTATCAAACAATATTCATTGAATTTGCAACAATTCTACATGGGTGGTAGATGTTGGTCATACCTTAAGGGCTTTAGATTGAGCAACTCAAGGGCGGCCAAACTTTATTCCACATTAAAATATTAGTAATAGCGTATTATGACATTGATTCAACACAAAATCATTTATATTCTTCACTTTTTTTCCCACACACAGTAATCTTGGCCATCGGTAGCAACCTGAAAGTTTGAGGGAATGAGGTTTCCAAGATCCATCTTTGGTCCAATCTTCATGATGATCTTGTCATCAATCCCAGCTACATATAAATCGCCTTCAGATGCTAGTATGCTCACAACGCTTCTGGTATTGATCCCATTCCTCGACCTAATTGCAGTCAATTTGCTTATTGCCTCCTTTAAACCCATATCAAAGAAATGATCATAGAACTGCAAAGCATAAAACAATATCTTTCAGTCAACAAAGTTGGTATGATACCATAATGAATCATTAGCCATTTAAAAAAAAAAAACTATACAAATAAATAAGATGGAAATTACAATTGTTGGGTTGCCAGGATGTGTTAGAATGTAGGTATATCCCAGCATGATTTTCTCAGTGGGGAATGGCCAAAGACTTCGAGTAGACCCTGTGTCATGGTTGTCAATAAATGTCACAGCACTTTCCGGTTTTATTCCAATCAATCCTGGGGGCTTTCCATTAGAGTCCTTTAACCTCCATAACTCCCCTTGCACAGCAGCTTGCAGAATCCCTTTGGTTGTGAAATCAAATGCAGTGACAGCCCCACCCGCAGACCCGACCCATTCAGATAGAGTGCGACGATGTGCATCCTGGTCGAGTTTAGGTTTCCCATCATCTCCATAAGCAAGAGAATTCCAGTTTTCCCCTACTGCAAAATCTGGATTGGTTTGTTCCATATAATATTTTATAATACTTGGGGCATAGCCCTTCACAAAATCAAATCGCCACCCATCAAATCCAATCTCAGTTTTGAGCCAATTCATCCATTCTGACAACTCTTTCTGTACCTGTGGATTAAGATGATCAATGTCAGGTGCATCGTCATAGCCCTCTCCACTGTCAGGATTCCCATTTCCATCCGAATAGGCTGTGTCATCCTTGCAAATGAAGGACGGACCCCAGTCAAGACGTGCATCTGGAGTCCCACCTTCAAAGATGCACCAAAATCCTCTGCCATCTTGCTTTTCAGCAATTCTATGATTTATCACTATGTCAGCAACGGCTTTAATTCCCTTCTCATGTAGAGCCACAATCAATGCTTTCAGTTCATCCTTAGTTCCATATTTTGAGGCATCAAGATCATATAGCCTTCCCGGCAAGTATCCTATTATATCACGAGTTTAGTTGAACAATCATACTTCCATGAGAATCAAATATAAATCACAAAGCAGATTGAAAAACCTAAAAGTAAGCCAACTCAAAAGTAATTAACCCAATCGGTAACTCAAATTCAGACCACATACTATATTTTCTAGCTAGAAAAACAGATTGAGACAACTAAAATTGGCATCATTTGTAACATTATGTGATCAAATAAACATGGGCAATAAAATTGCAGATACCTTCGGGAGCAGCTGATTGAGAAGGGGGAGGAAGCCAGACATGAGTGATTCCAGCATTAGCTAAATCAGGAACATGGTTCTTCAGTGAATTGTACCATCCTCCTTTACTACTTGATACCCAGTTGAACCCCTATCATACCATACGATTAGAAACAATTATTACGATGCATGAATGCATATACATAGAAGATACAAAAAGAGAAAGAAAGTAGGTTGCATGCCATGCCTGAAATAGCAAGGTCGGGGCCGCGAAGGAGTGACATAGAGAGATAAAGAGGTAGAGGAAGCAGAGGAAAGTTTTGAAATTCATGTTGTTTTGTCGGAGTTGGCCGAGGCTTCTGTCTGGTTTGGAATTTTATCGGGTGCGAAGACATTAAATAAGATCATGGAAGAATGAGCAAATATTGGCAAAGAAATTCGAAGGAAGAGAATGCGAGACTATAAATTTCTTGACTTTGAGTAGGGTGCAAGCAATTTTGTTCAAAGGACAATACTATAGGAAACCGTAGATGCTATAGAAGACTTTGAATACTATCGGGTTTTGCAGGTTACACACTAGTCGGTTGTGTATGACATTTTCCTTGTTCAAAACTCTTCACTGTTGTAGGCCGTTCATACCTTACTCCTATCTTTTCTAAACAACATATCACCGCGTCTTCGTTGTCGTTTCTTCCTTAACAGGACAACCAGCTGCCAGCATGGAAATTGGCGGAGAAGATCACGCAACTTGGCCCAGTTTATTCTAAGAAATAAGATGAAATAGAAGTTGAAAAATAAAATAATATATTATTATAATATTAGTTTTATTTTATGATTAGAAAAAAATTATTTTAAAATTAAAAAAAAATCTAAATTATTTATTTTATTTTATATAAAATTTAAAAAATTATAATGATATGAAATAATTTAAAAAAACAAACAAAGAAGACAACTGGCAAGGTCTAAGGTCATGTCTTCACATCATTTTATTATACTGAAAAGATTATGCGGTGCATTGAAGATGAAGATACGATCCCGTTTTGAGAAACAATCTCAAATCAAATTACCATTTTTTTAATTTTATCATATTATTATACTAGTCCAGAGAAACAATCTCAAAAGATTATGTCTTCACATCATATTTTTTTTAATTACTGCAGAGATGCCGTGATTATTTTTGAGAATCGACGTATATCCATATACTAGTCCAGTCTTTTTCAAGGCCCCAATATTCCTGAATAAGTGATCATCTGGCCTAACAATTATAAGTCATTGGAAAATCCTGACCCTATTCATACGGTGATCATGATTCATGAGCTGGCTAGCTAGCACTAGCAGCTTTGTTGGACACGGATCGATTTAGCTACGACGACCACGAAGACCAAAATCAAAAGACTCAAAAGACTCGGAAAGTGGTGGGCAACACCGGTCAGGAATTTTCCAGGAAACGCTGCTGGCTGTCGAGCTTTTCCTATACCTTTTTCTATCGACTAGCAGTACGAGAGCAACGTCCCTGCAGGGACGTTTGCCCAGTCGGTGAATATGATTTTTTGTACAAATTATTTTTTTTTAAATAAATTATAAATAACATATGTAATGCATAGAAACAAAAAAAAAAAAAAATTCTAGCAAATATTTTTGAAAAATAATATGTTAGTGAAGTAGAATAATTACATGTTTGAATAGATTAGAAAACAAAAATATTAGTTCAAAATATACCCTAGTTTAATACAAGTCTTGCAAATTAATTATTTTTTTGCTAAATTCGTTTAATACAAGTTTAACAAAAAGTTTAGTTCACTTTCATCCGTGGATTTATATTGAATATGATCTAGCCTTTTTGATCGCATACGAGTCAGATTAAGAATTGAAATTATAGAAAAAATTACAAATGAAACTTGACGAAAAAAATTGCCAAAAAGAAAACACAAAATCAGAGTGCTAGAAGTTTTCATTCAAGTACATCAAAAGTTTTAAGAGTTTTACAATTACTTTTAGTTGTTTTTAGTTAATAATAGTTTATATGAATTAAAATCCAAATAGCAAAAACCATAACAATTATACAAGTACTTTTCAGTTTACAAAATTTAATGACATAGAACACACTTCCCAGAATAAACAATTTCGAAGTTGGAAATAAAAAAGAAAATGAAGAAATCAAGTGAACTAAACTATCATGATTTTGTATTTCTCAAAATGACTTTGATATTTTATTTTGATTGGAGCATCTAAAGTCAAGATATACACCACTTTCATTGGAGAAATTGGGATGCAAAAAACTATATATTGTAAGTACCAAGATCTAAAGTGTTTGGATTCGGAAAGCGTTTAATCTCATCTCATCTTATCGTTACAACATTTTCAATTTTCCACATAATATATAATAAACAATTCGATTTTTTCAGATCTCAAAATAATAATAATATTAAAAATAATATTTTAACAATATTTTATTCAACTTTTATCTAAAATCTTCTCATTTCATCTCATCTCTAAATTTAAACTAATAGATCATTCACCATTATAAAATTAGGTGGTTGGGATTAAATGGCAAGATATGTTGAGCCACCACCATGACCAAAAACAGCATATTATTGAAAGACTCAAAATAACAACATATTGGAAGAGCTTTTCTAATGGACGTTGGGCCTTAAAAGATTTACACAAACATCTAATGAGTCAACATGTTGCTAACACTAAATAGCCAGTAGAACTTACTTCAACAACTTTAGTGGTAATTCTCTTCTCTGCAAGGTTTTTAAAACTAGATATTTCCCTACATCTAGTTATAAGGATTCTGAATTATAAACTTAAGATAGAAAGCTAAAGGGTCCCTCTCATCTCTTTCGAGCTGAGTTAGGATTTCAAGTGCCGACAGTCTTTGACTAGTGGCTGCGTCTCACTACGGTGGGATTTCGGTTTTCTCTACTCACTTGTCACACCTAGCAACTATGGAAGAAGATCTATCTAAGCACTGGGAACGTCTTCGTCTTTCCGAAGAGGAGACCTCGGTTTTCAAGCTCAAAAATGAAATCCCCAAAGATTTTGCTACGAAAGGAAAGCACTGCACGTCGGTAGAATCCTAACCAAGAAGGGGGTAAATCAAGAAGCTTTTCGCTCCACCATGGCCCAGATCTAGAGACTGGATGGGTGGATCCATTTCAAAGATCTGAAAGACCTCACCTTTCTCATCGAGTTCCAGCTCCTCGAAGACAAAGAGAAGGTCCTTAGCGGCCACCCATGGAGCTTCAACAAGAACCTTCTCACCCTACAGGAGGTAAACGAAACACTCTCTATTAGCAAATTGAAAATTCAATACGAAGTCTTCTGGGTCCAATGCCACAATATCCCACTGGCAACCATGGATGAGGACACTAGAGAGAAGTTCGGAGCTTCTATTGGCGATGTTATACGAGTGGATACAGAGTCAAACGACACCGCTTGGGAAGGTGTTTGAGGATCCACATGGCGATAGACATCCACAAGCCGCTCATGAGGGGTAAGTGGCTTGAACTTGACCAAAAGAAATACTGGATTTCTGTAAAGTATGAACACCTGCAATCTTTATGTTTTCATTATGGTATTCTGTTCCATAAGAATTCATTTTGTACATGACCTAGGTATGAAAAACCTCCTACAGAGATACAAACATTGCCCTACTGTCCTTGGATTAAAGCCCAACCTATAAACACTTCCCTGTTTGACTAGAGAAAATAGAAACATGGAGAGTACCAAAACAAACATGAATCTAATCCCGCTCAACAAGAAGATAGGAAACATGATAGTACAGAAGAACCTGTGCTTAAATCAAAATGGGGAGGGGTGAAAATGGAAAGACAAATGATCATTTTCTCAAAGAAAATAGCTTTTTCCTTTTTAAGTTATTCTTCTGGTTATTGAATAAATATGGTTTTCTTGAAAATGATTAGGTTAAGAAATGTACAAATTAGGGTTTAGAACCCTCACGTGTGTTTCGATTATATTCTGGTAGAATATAGATGTTTTGATTTTTTTTTTTGGGTTAAATAAACTTACTATTCTCGAAATATAGTTAAGGTTGCATGGTGTGACATAGCCAAGATATGATCTGGAGATGCATGTTTCATATAACTCATGAATTACATGCTTCGCATGAAAGTCACATTTCACATGCATGCTTTCTTAAGTGATAAGTTACATGTTCTTTAGATGATCATAATCATGTATTCAAAGCTTTTGAGATGTTCCTTTAGCAGAGAATACGTCATATTCACACCGAGGTGAATATGTCATAATCACACTCAGTTGGACATATTCCTTTGCGGTTGGCTAGTCTTTTTTATCATACTTATCATACTGAATACATCACGGCTCCCTTATGCACTGTGTGTTTTCTGCTGGTTACTGCATCACACTGAGATGAATATGTCATAATCATAATCATAATCATTATGGCAGGTCATTACACATTACCGTCCATGGCACCCACCAGCGTTAGGTGCGACCACGCTCCGTGAACCTTTAAAAAGGAACCATTTGTGGCTCGTCGACTCTTTTTCATCGACCTAGGGGTTACCACTCAATTCTTAAGCACTCTAGAGTGGCCAAATGAGTTCACTTGGACAATTCCCTGTCCCAACTTTTAAGGTTCTTATGAAAACATCACAAGTTTTGAATATATGATTATGATTATGATTATGACGTATTCACCTCAGTATGATGCAGTAACCAGCAGAGAACACAAGGTGCATAATGGAGTCGTGTTGTATCCAATATAACAAGTATGATAAGAAAGACTAGCCAACCGCAAATGAATGTGGTTGACAAGAAAGAATAGCCAACCACAAGTATTCAAAGCTTGTGAGATGTTCGGTAGTGGGTCATCCAACCGATATGTGTCCAACTTTTCAAGAGGAGCCCATTGAGCAAGTGAATGCGGTGGGTGGTTTTTCTGGATAATCGCAAATGAATTATGATCCCTATTCGAGTACATATAACTTGGGATGAAGGGATTACCCCAATCTTAGTTATGTGAATCTACAAATAAATCAGTTTGCGACTCAAAACCACAGAAATTTCCAGCAATATAAGCAGCCATACCCCCGTTAAACAACAGGGTTAGACTTCTAATTCTGGTATGTCTTTAAAAGATACTGTTAAGTCTCTTGCCACTAGTATTTTACAATTTTAACAAGAGACGAAACAATTTCAACAAGAGGCGAGGGCCAGTATTCAAAGTTTGAAAAATCAGATGGGCCAGAAGGCAAAAACAAATAGTCAGCTAAAGGTGCAAAGTTAAGAGAAATTACTCTCTCAAACGATAGTAAATACAAAAGAAAATGCAAGTGCAATTATTTTCAGAAGTGATAAAGAGGTTGAGATTCTGGCAAAGGTAGCCCTTGCATCTTTGGAGCAAGAAAAGGAAAAAAACGTTGTTGCAGACAGGAACATTCCCAATGACGATGATGAACCTGAGCGTAAGTTTTCGCCTCTTTCTAATTATAAATCAGTACCTCATTTTCCTAAGGGTTTAGTAGAATCTAAAAAAGATGAGTAAAATAAAGATTTATATGAAACTTTTTATAGATGTGAGGTAAATATTCAACTTTTAGATGCTATTAAATAAGTACCTCATTATGCTAAATTTATGAAAGAATTGTATACAATTAAGAGGAAAAAGAAATTTAAAGGATGTGAGAAGGTGAGAGTATTGGAGAATGTTTCTGCAGTTATTCAAATAAAACTCCATGTGAAGTGCAAAAATTCATATATGTTTACTATTTTTTGTACAATAGGTAACACTATATATGAGAAGGCCATGATAGATTTAGAAGTTTCTATCAATGTCATGCCATATTTTATATATGCTTCTTTGAAATTTGGACCTTTGAATAAAACTGGTGTTGTGATTTAATTGGCTGATAGATCTAATGCCTATCCTAAGGGTGTAGTTGGGGATGTTCTTGTGCAAGTTAATGATTTGTTTTTTCCTACTGATTTCTATGTGCTTGATATGGAGAATGGTGATCAAAGTACTCATATTTTGTTAGGAAGACCCTTTTTAAAGATATCCAAGACTAAGATATATGTTTATAGTAGCACACTTACCATGAAATTTGATGGTGAAATTGTTAAGTTTAACATCTATGATGCTATGAAATATCCTGATGATGATAATTCTGTTTATTCTATTGATATGATTGATTTTTTAGCATAGAAAGTTTTTGAACTTGATGAAAAAGATGGATTGGAAGTTGCCACTAGTAAGCATCTTGAAAAAGAAAATGAAGAAGAAAGGCTTGTGTGAAGCCAATGACAATAAACAAATGTGCTGTTTGCGAGGCAACCCAACAGGAGTTCCTTATTTTTTCTAATGTTATTTTTGCATTTTCTTTGCATTTAATCTTACATTGGGGACAATAAAGTTTCAAGTGTGGGGGAAGGGATTTCGGTTGTGTTTTAATTTTTTTAAATCTTGAAAAAAAAAGTTTTGCTTTTTGTGTTTGTGGTTTTCAATGATTTTTTATTGTGTTTGTTATGATCAAGACTCAATCAAGCTTGAAAAAATTCACAATATGATTGAATAAATAATCATTCAAATTAATTAGTTTAGTTATTTTTCTTGAAAATGATAGTGACTAAATTTGGTAGATAAAAGTTTGTGAGATTTTGAGCCTTTAGACTGACACATTCATATCAGTCTCACTATTTTCTTTCTTGTGAGATATTCTTTCATGGATTTATTTCTTTAAAACTTGCTTTGATTCTCTTCGAGGGCACATTGATACATGCATACATGAACATGATTAAGGTCTTCTTTGTTATAAGCTATTTACCTTGTAATTAATTTTTCCCTTTGTTGAACCCTTTTGAGTTTTATTAATTTTTTTTGTTTGTTGTGAACCTATGTTGTTACAAACTTTAAACTTGAAAAATAATGCATTTACCCAAGCCGTAGAGCTAGTGGAACATTATTCTCATGATGATATGTACATGTGTGCAAGAAATAAGTGTGGAGGTGTCTGGATTTTTGGTATGGCTATGACTGATGAAATAGAATATGTTTTTATTCTCAATTCATGAGTTCTATTGTTGATGCAGTTTTGGTGAATTTTTTTAAAAAAAAAAAAAGAGAAAAAAAAGAAAAGAAAAGAAGAAGAGGAAGTGATGAAAGAAATTGCTTTTGATAGTACAAACTATCCATGTTTATAATTCCTCTTAAAATTTCAATAAAGGGGTCTATTTACATGTGATATATATAAGGTGTAAGTTGTTGCGAATGATCGTTCTCTACTACAAATGATAAGTGTTCCTTTCGAATGATCTCTTTTTTAACGTAGGAGTTTTATATGGTTTAAGTGCTTTAAAGCCAAATTGAAGAAGTTGTTTAATGGAGTGATTGGTTATACATGTCTTATATATTCAAACTTGGGTTGATTCATTTTTGCTCCACTAGCTTTTATGGCTTTTGAGCAACAATCCAAAATATTTTCCACCTTGACCCTAAACCTTATTACAACACTTGAAAAGTCCTTATAATTCGTGTTATGCAAGTGATCTCAGTGGTGAAAAATGAGAAGATATGCAAGCCTATGGTAGATCATTTCTATTGGAATGAATTGGAATGAAACATATACCATTTAAATACATGAGAGTCGAGTGTTTATTTTTGCGAGGGTCTACATATTTAGTTTACTTCATCTTCGAGTGAAAATGCTTACTAAGTGATTGTAAATTGTTTGTTCATGATATGTTATGAGTTTTAAATAGTCTAGTTGTTTTTTGTTGATGGCGTTGTAACCTTGGTATTTTTGGGAAAGTGAGTAAGTGTAGGTAAATTTGAAGCCAAAGACTTTCCTAAGGGTTGGAACAAAGCTTTCAAATATGAAATAACATAGAAAATCAGAAGAGAAATCTCTAGTCTATTTTAAGAGCCTTCCATGATGTGAGAGTCTCTGATCTAGGCTTTCGACAAGTCTTCTGCAGATTGAAGTTTAACTAGTACATGACATGAATCGATCAATCTCATGATGGGGGAATGTTGAAGATTCAATTTTGAAGTGACATGAATGGCATCCATTCGTGAGCGTCCATTTAAAAATTTTGCAAGTAGTGTGAATTGGAGATTGATTGCTGAACCTCCAAAGTAGTGAAATGGACTGATTGGGCGACTAATTGCTGAACCTCCAAAGTAGTGAAATGGATTGCTAGCTTCCTATTTTTACTTCATGGTTGTTTGATTGGTAATGATGTCTCCAATTGGGGTCAAGGAGAGCTAATCTAGCAGGTTAGTACCAACGACAATGTGACTCACTAAAAAATTAGTAGCACAAAAGCTATCCAAAGTGTAGGAGTTTGTCATGTAATAATTAAGAATTAAAATTTTAAATCATGATCTCCTCAAGGAAAGTCACTTTAAATTAAACTCGTGAAAAATGATAAAAATATTTACAAAAATGCATTGATCATGGACCAGATTCATATTTTTAGAATTTTGGATTTCATAATGCAAAAAAAAAAAAGAAAAAAGATTCAAGACAATAATTAATAACTAAACTATACTCGCTAAATTAATTGATCAAGAAGAAATTCACTAAACTAATTTAATTAACAATGCATTAATATAAAATATGAAATTAAATACCTAATTATAAAGCAAGCAAAATAAAAGTATTAACCAATTAATAATCAAAACAGAAAATTAAATTAAAAATACCAAAATTTAATATGCTGAAAATAAAATATCCAAGTTAAATAATGCTAAATTAATAATCTCAACGAAATCTAATGTAAAACATAAACTGAGATTAAATAAAAATTAGATAATGAAAAGAGCAAGTTAGATGAATGGAGATGGAGATTATAAAGAGATAAAATCCCTTTATTGCATTCTTAAAAGCAAATGTGTGGCTCTATTTTTTTTCTTTTTTTAAATGAACTATATTCAATTCATTTTTTTTTAAATGAAATGTATTCAATTCATTAATAACAAGCATTACAAATGGATCTAAAACATACATTATAAGTCAACTAAATGACAATCTATAGCTCCTAGTACACTTAAAGTGTCTGACATATTCTAACCCTGACTATACACCTCTCTAGAATAAAGTTTGAGAGACAGCCCAGCTTCATCAAAAATAGAGTTACAAACACCAAACAAAAACAACCAACACCACTACCTTTCAAAGATGGATAATGGGACAAACTCTAAGGACATAAAGTCTTAGAGACAATATGTTTTTTATTTTTTATTTTTGTTTATTTTTTATTAGCTAAAAAGAACAACAAACAGAAATAAACTAAATGGGAGAAACCGGATCACATGGACATGGATCCGTGTCTTAACCCTGGAGGAAACATAAGCCGGCCAGACAGGAGAAGTCGTGGCTGTGAGTGGCATGTGGATAGCACGCGCCACACCTGGATGATGTTGGAGAGAGGAGAGCGATGCAACTGGAGGCCCTGGTCCTCGTAGAAACACTCGTGGCAACTGAAGGCCACCATAGGAGGAGGCGCATGGGGAGACAACATCCTCCCTTAGGATTGTGTGGCTCCTCATGCGCGCCTCTGACCGGTGGGGAACCACCCCCGAATGAAAGATCAGGACCTTGCGAGGCCAGTAGAGTGGCGCATTGGGGCTGGATGCATGATCAACTCTGGAGCACGGGCCGCTTGTTTGAGTCGCCATTCGCCATTCGCCGTCTGCCGATGATCCACAGGGAAAACAAAAATGTCGACAGAACCCCTGCATACCGAAACTAGAGAAAGCAGAAGAAAAGGAAGAAAAACAAATAAAGGGGGAAGGTAGGGGACAGGAGGGGGAGAAACGAGCAAAAACAAAGGGATGGGAGAGAGAAAGAGGCGGAAGGCAAGGGGTGGAGCAGGAAGGGAGGGGAGCCGAGGCTCCCACCCCCTCCCGCGGCGCTAGGGTTTGGGAGAGGGGCTAGGGTTTGGTCGTGCAAAGTAGAGGGCGAGAGGGTTGGAGGAGCACTCGATAAACGTGTGGCTTTATTGAATTGAAGTGTGTGGCTACTGTATTGAAATTGAAGGAAAATAGATTGCGGCGCATCTAGCCGAATAAATGGTGCGGCTATGGTAAAAGTGAAAACCTAAGTAAATTGCCTCTAGTGTTGAAGTCTATATATATATATATATATATATATATATATGGGTGAGGCCAAAGCGGTGCGGTTTTCCAAGTAACCGAATTGTGAATTGAGTAGTGATACATTTACATTTTATTCATCACTAGTTTATTACTCAAAGTCCATTTATTTTTTTGTTATTTTCTTATATGTATTTTTTCAACATTCTTAATCATTAAGAAAAAAATATTAAAAAAATATAATTTTAATAATAATCACTTTTTTAATTATTAAGTAAAAGAAAATTGTTTAAAAAAATTAAAAATTAAAAAGAGTGATAAATTAGTGATAAATGAGATGTATGTATATCATTTTTCTTGTGGATTTCTCCAAGTGCGGTGCATCCAGTAAGGTTACCGCAAAACTTGCGGTGCTTTTAATTAAACCTAGTAGGGGCCTTCTATTTTTCTGAAGTGAAGTGCGGAGCTCTAGTAAACTGAATGGGCCTCTCAAGTCCAAAACTGAATTTCGGCCCATGCGTAAAGAAACCCTGTAATGAAGTGCGGCGCTATATGTATATGTAGAGGGAAAATGAAATACACATAATAAAAATACCACAAATGATATACACATAATAAAAATACAACAAATATTAAAATACTATATTTTATACTATATTTATATCAAGTGTTTTACAAAATTATCACTCATTTAATACTTGTTATGAAATGTATTGTATAATTATATTGGGTGTTTATGAGTTCCCCATATGTAAAGATGCTGCTCCCCGCTGATTGTGTAAAACCGAATGTATGTTCAAGTGCGGCCTGCTGTTCAATTCAAGAACTAGAAATAAAAAGTGGGGCCTCCTCTTATGAAAATCCCCAAGCCTTGCTTCCATTTCTTCTTTTAACCCTTAATGCACACTATTCACAAGTCAAACAAGAAAGTAAATACAGAGAAAGGCAACATCAAACCAGAGAACAATGGACTTCACCACCAATTGAATGGTAAAAGTCAACTGGGACATGGCAGTTAGAAAGGAGGACTTCAGAATTACAGCGGGAGTGATGATTCGAGACTGTAAGGTTGAGGTCTTAACAACCTTGATGCAACCTCTTATTTTCTGTTCACAACCAGAAATTGCAGAAGCCAAGGGTACTCTTAACAGCAGCAAAATTGTGCAGAGAATCAGTAATTGCAGGATGTTATTTTCGGAGGAGGCTCAAGTCGAGTGGTATATGCTATGAGATAAAACACAGAATACAATGTGAATCTAAGTTATTTGGTGAAGGATACTAAGGCCACACTGCAAGGAATAAGGTGGAATATACAACACGAAAAGAGAGGCAAATGAGGCAGTACACTAGTTAGCAAAAAGGCGGTGTCTTCGAGTCATGAAATTACCGATATAGACCACATGATAGATCCTTGTATTATGTCTACTGTAATGGCTGAAGGCCATAAGAATGTATAATGTTTAATGCAATGAAGTTGTTTTTCTTAAGAAAAAATAAAAAAAACCCTTAATGCATATCTTGATCTATATATAAAAAAAAAATTAAATGAGACAAAAAAATGAAAAATGAAAAATGAAATATAAATAAAATAGGTTGTGCATGTAAAGAAGTATTGTCCAATTAAATCACAAGTTACAAAATTAAGCATAAATTATGCAATTAATCAATTTAAATCACAACATGGATTTACACTTTTTAACTATTTTTTCATCTAAAATCAATAATAATATCGTGCATAATCAAAATATAGTGATTTTAAATATATAAAATATGTAATAATTCAGCTCAATCATAATGGTAGCATAGGACTTTGGTGGAACATCCAACTTATCTTTCAACATTGATGGAGATGGATTCTCCATGGTTGAAGCGGCGTAAGGAGAATTGTGTACAGAAAAACAGAAACAGAAAAGAAAGGAAATCAAACTGTTGCAGGTGTTTAGTAGTGGAGAGACACAGGAGAGATGAAGGAGGCGAGGCGGGTTCACATGAGAGCCCTAGACTCTAGAAAGAAAAGGTTAGTACTAAAATTTATAAAATAATACAGAATGCTGCAAGGGAAACCAAGTTGTTAGGCGGGAATGACTCGTAAATTAAGCAGTACTACTTCAGGTATATAGTAGTTCTTTACATGCTCATCATGAGTAATCAAATATATGTCATTGATACACCCCATTTTTCATTGCTTAATTAACTATTAATAGATCATCACCTATTCAGGATGAGCATTTGCTGATAGAAGGCCCATGCACGTACTGAATTGGCTTTAATTCACACTCTCCTCCAGCATTTGTTAAAGGACAAGTTACTGATCAATTTCGTACTCAAATACGAGGGGCGGACCTACATGGTTTTTAAAGATGTGCTAAAATAAAGATAATTTGTCCCCTATTTAAAAAAAAAAATTAATTTAGTATGTAAATAATAATAATAATAAATTATATAATTAAAATTTTCCTCCAACGCAGATTTTTAAAATTTTTAATGAAATTATCTCCAAAAATCTCAATACTCACGTTATCCCCACTTTAAATTTACCAATAAACCTCGATATTCGGCACTCAACTAGGTACTATACTGCTCTTACACCCCACCAAATCTTAATTTTTTATTACACTTCACGCTAGTCCAAGTATCCAGTTCCAATCTCTAAAAAAAATTTAAAGATTTATTATTTGATATACTAGTTAATTAGTTTAATATTAACTCTTTTCATTTCTACAATTACTATTTAATGAGTATTTTCTATCATAAAATTTATTAAATTAGATTGTATTCTCGAATAGAAGATAAGTTTTTTTGTAGATTATTTACTAGTTTATATTGAAAAAAGATTATCAAGAATTTTATTTCAGAGATAATAATAGATAAATTTTATTTCATAAGACATCATTGTCAAGTTTAATTTGAAAAAAAAAATCTTAAGTTGATATTTCATATTTTTTTTCTATAATAATTTCTAGCAAATTACAAAAATGCTTAAAGAAAATTATCTTAATATAAGATGATTTATAGACGTATTTTTTATATACAATTTTATGATGTATAATTATTATTTTTTATATAGCACGTGCAAAAATCACATATTACTTATATTTACAAATATTTTACACTTTATTAATCGTCCTTAAATACTAAATCTTAATTCTGCCCATGCAATTACCAATCTCACGTTCAAAAGATCTAGCCTATTATAATTAAGATCCAAAGACGGCCAGTTTGATGTCATGTAGGAGCAAAAACAAATGAAATTACCTTGTTTTTTGACATGCCTAAACTGAATGCAAAATAAGAAACATTAATACAAAACTCAAACTTAAGTATTGGCTATCTATAAGTCCATTCTACTCGTAGACGATTTGTACATGATATAATTATCAGCCTCCATCAACATTTGTGATTAATTATGTGCATTTGACTTTAAACTTGACTGCCATGTTTAATTTCCTTATATCTTCGATTAACAATGTAACATTAAGGAATGAAGACCCTCCCTTTTCTGTTGCCTCCTCCCTTGCCATCTTTGCGAGCTTTCGTGTTCTTTGTCTTCTGTCTTCTCCTTCGATCTTTATCTTTTCTATAGTCGCCCTAACTTCCTGCCTTTTCACCAAGACTCTAAACTTCTGTTCCTCCCCCATTGGGACAGCTATTTCATTTCCAACTTCACCAATCTTCAAAACTTGCACAACTAACTTCTCATTAAAAAAACTGATCAGAAAAAAGCGGTGACGTCACCATTGGCACGCTAGCACAAACCGCTTCTAGCGTTGAATTCCAGCCACAATGCGTCAGAAACCTCCGATTTCAAAGTGTTGAGATATGGCTTGAATACACGCCTCCCCTGCACTCTCGCTCGAGCGAGGTTTAGGTAGAGATTTTGTTCGACAGTCACTTGACAGCCCGCTCGAGCGAAGTGCCAGGTGGGCATTCGCTAGCTACTCGCTCGACGTTCAACTCGAGCGAGTCTAACCTAGAAATGTTTGCTCTGCGTTCGGCCTCGACCAGCTCCAGCCCTTTGTTTTCCCCCCAAAGAATAGAGTATCCTCAAGATTTCATTTCTTCTCCATTTCTTGAGTGGTTGAGTGTAAACACGTGAGAATTGAGTGTATACATGTGAGGTGAGTATTTTCTGTTGTAAGAATCATTTGATTATCTCTCTGTAATCTCCATTTGATCATAGTGAAATTTGAGACCAAACTCATAGTGGATGTAAGCTCAGTTGAGCTGAACCACTTAAATCTGTGTGTTCTGTAATGTCTTTATTGTTTTACTTTTCTTAGTTGCTACCACTGCATTTGATTTATATCTGTATTGTTTACTTTATTAGTTTATTCCCAACAAACTAGTGTCAGAGCGATCTAGCTCTGTGAAGGACTGAAAGGATGGCCATAACCAGTTTTAAAGTAGAGAAGTTTGAGGAACAGAACATTTTTAGTTTGTGGCGCTTAAAGATGAAAGTTTTATTGCGCCAGCAGGGGTTATTCAAAGTTCTTGAGGAGAGGTCTGCTGATTCTCCTGTATCGTCTAAGGACGATGAAGAGAAGGTACATAACACTATTTTATTATCTTTATCTGATATAGTATTAAGAGAGGCTGCTGAGGAAGAGACTGCTGAGGAAGAGACTATTGCGAGTCTCTGGAACAAGCTTGAGAGCCTGTACATTAAGAAATCACTTACTAATCAGTTATATTTGAAACAACGGTTATATACTTTCAAGATGAATGAGGGTTTGTCCGTTACTGAACACTTAGATGAGTTTAAAAAAATTGTTATAGATCTTAGAAATGTTAACATCAAGCTTGACGATGAAGATCAAATTTTAATTGTTTTGTGTTCATTACTTGCATCATTTGAGAATTTTGCAAATTCTATACTTTATGGAAGAGATACCATCTCCTTAGCGGATGTGAAGTCAGCTCTGAACTCGAAAGAGTTAAGGAGTGGGTACAGTGACAAGGGTGATGAAATTCAAGCTAGTGGTTTGATTGTGAAAGACTCCTCCAACAGAAGAAGATCCAGTGATAAGAGTTCAAAGAAGGATAAAGGAAAGTCCTATGGGAAATCGAAATCGAAATTCAACAAGAAAAACATCAAATGCTATTACTGCCAGATACTTTCACATCCCTCCGGCAAGCCCACCTCATGGAGTGGCAAGTTAAGTTGGACAAGTTGAATATGGAGGCCAGATTCAACGGCACAGCCGATGATCGGCCGGAGTCGGGTAGCATTGAGGGTTGTGGTGACAATGGTGATAATGACACCACGTTGTGCGAGTAGCCTGGCCATGTCAGTCATGGGAATAATGTGTCCCGGTGCCATCAACAGGATCATCACAAAGTGAAGCCGGTGGCCGGCGCCGGAATGTCTTGATGCCATTGGAGTATTGGGATTGCTGGATCAATTGATAAAAAAGAATTAACCAGATTACTTATGAGGTTCAAATCTTAGACGAATACAATCTGGTGTGTGGCTCTTCCTGCGAATCCAGTACTCGACTGCCAGTGCTTCGTGGAGGAGTTGTGGTGACCTGAGAGCAAACGTACTACATACGCATCGACATTAAAGATATATTATGGAACCAAGTTGGCCGTCCGTGCGGGCTGTTGTGCCTAATGCTGTCCAGAAAATAAACATAAAATAGATAGAGACAATATTGAAGTGGTTCGGCAATTTGCCTACGTCCACTGGAGCGGAAACTTACTATTCAAAATGTTTGTACAAGATTACAAACACTCTCAATGCTTCTCTATCTCTCAAATGGCACTTACACTCTCACACACTCAAACACTTCTTCTTGTTGGGATGATCTTAGCTTCAACATTCCTCTCCTATTTATAGGGGGAGGTTGGACTTCTCCCTCCATGTAACATGAGCTGGAGATGCTCAATCATTCCAATACACATGGTGGTTCTCATCACAATATGGAATATCACCACATGAGTGGACCTCAAGATGAGTTGGAGAATATCAACACATGAATGGACCTCAACATGAGTTGGAGAATATCAACACATGGGTGGTCCTCAACAATCACCCCCTCCACCCAAGTGTGCCATACTAGGATACTACATGTTGCATCCTTGCAATGATTTCACCTCCTTATTGAAATGTTCGTTTGCCATGAAAGATTTCCGCTATCAAATGCGCCCTAAGGCGCCAATGCACCCTTAGGTGCTCAGCAGTGTGAGATATTAATCAAGTCCAAGCAGTGTTGGAACTTGATTCCAGTGACAACTTTTGTCAACATATCTGCTGGATTATTTTCAGTGCCAATCTTCTGAAGTAGAATGTCCCCTTCTTCCAATATCTCACGTACGAAGTGGAAACGGACATCTATATGTTTTGTTCGAGAGTGATAAACTTGATTCTTGGCCAAATGAATTGCACTCTGACTGTCACAGTAAACGGTAACTTTTTGCTGCTCAATTCCCAAATCTGTTACCAGTCCCTGTAACCAAATGGCTTCTTTTACGGCTTCTGTTACAGCCATATACTCAGCCTCTGTGGATGACAGTGCAATCGTAGACTGCAAAGTTGATCGCCAACTAACTGGTGCTCCAGACATAGTGAACACGTATCCAGTTGTCGACCGCCGTTTGTCAAGATCACCTGCATAGTCTGAGTCAACGTATCCAGTTACTAGATTATCTTCACTCTTCTCGAACTTCAAACCAAGATCTACGGTCCCTAGAATATACCGTAGAATCCATTTAGCCGCATGCCAGTGCTTCTTTCCAGGATTATGCATATAACGACTGACCAAACTGACGGCCTGGGAGATATCAGGTCGTGTACACACCATGGCATACATTAGGCTACCAACAACACTTGCATATGGGACACTCTTCATGAAGTCCCGCTCTTCATCATCTTTAGGAGACTGCAATGCACTGAGCTTAAAATATTGGGCCATTGGAGTACTCACAGGCTTCGATTTTGAGTCCATATTGAAGCGTTGCAATATTTTCTTCAAGTACTGCTTTTGAGTAAGGTGAACTGTACATTTCACCCTATCTCTGCTGATCTCCATCCCTAATATTCTTCGTGCTTCTCCTAGATCTTTCATTTCAAACTCATGACTCAACTGAGTTTTCAAACGATTTATCTCCACCTTGCTTTTACATGCAATCAACATATCATCTACATATAAAAGCAAATAAATGAAAGATCCATCTGCAAGTTTTCTGAAATACACACAATGATCGTATTGGCAACGAGTGTATTTCAGATCCATCATAAAACGGTCAAACCGCTTGTACCATTGCCGAGGTGACTGCTTCAGTCCATAGAGAGATTTCTCCAGCCTGCAGACCCAATTTTCTTTACCAGTTTCTTTAAACCCTTCTGGTTGAGACAGATAAATCTCCTCTTCCAGATCACCATGCAAGAAAGCTGTCTTCACATCAAGTTGTGCTAACTCAAGATCATATTGTGCAACCAAAGCTAGCAATATCCGAATGGATGAATGCTTCACAACAGGAGAGAATACTTCACTGTAGTCAATTCCTTCTGTCTGAGCGTAGCCCTTGGCTACCAATCTAGCTTTGTATCGAATTCTATTTTTAGCAACTTGATCATCTTTCTGATTAAAGATCCACTTACAGCCAATTGACTTCTTTCCTTGTGGCAGTGGCACAAGTTCCCAAGTCTGGTTCTTATGAAGAGACTGCATCTCCTCAGTCATCGCCTTTATCCATTCATCCTTTTCACTGGATTGTATGACTTCTCTGTAAGTGGTGGGGATCTCACCCCCTTCAACTGGTAGTGCATATGTCACGTAGTCTGCATAACGTGTCGGTACACGTTTCTCTCGTCTCGGTCTGTTGGTTGCTATTGATTCAATTTGACTTGGAGGTGCTGTGACTGGACTATCAACCTCCTCTTGTCTGTCTTCTCTTGAATCATTTGGAGTGATAAACTCCACCTTCTGCGAATCACCAGGTGTTTCGCCATCATAGCTGCCTTCACTGGAATCTTTATGCTTATGTGACTTAAGCATCTCAGATTCGTTGAAAGTAACATCTCTACTGATAATTACTTTCTTAGACTCTATGCACCAGAGTCTATACCCTTTTACACCAGAGCTAAAGCCTAAGAATTTTGCTTTCTTGGCTCTAGGGTCAAGTTTACTTTCTTTAGCATGATAGTAAGCTGGACATCCAAAAACATGTAAAGAGTCATAATCAGTAGCATGTGTACCTTTCCACATTTCAATGGGTGTCTTCCCGCCATTGGCAGCTGCGGGTAGTCTGTTGACGAGGTGGCATGCATATGTCACAGCTTCAGCCCAAAATTGTTTACTAAATCCAGCATTCAGTAACATACATCGTACTTTCTCTAGCAAAGTATGATTCATCCGTTCTGCCACACCGTTTTGCTGCGGTGTTCCTCGTACCGTGAAGTGTCTGACTATTCCCTCTCTCCGGCATACTTCCATGAAAGGGTCTAGAGTATACTCCCCTCCATTATCTGATCTGAGCCGCTTAATTTTTCTACCGGTTTGAGTCTCAATCATCTTCTTCCAAACAAGAAAGATGTTCAACACTTCATCTTTATTCTTCATTGTATACACCCACACACGGCGAGAATAATCATCGACAAAAGTTACAAACCAATGCTTACCTCCCAAAGATGCAATTTTGGTAGGTCCCCAAACATCGGAGTGTACATAGTCAAGTATCCCCTGTGTATTGTGAACAGCGATTCCGAACTTGATCCGTGACTGCTTCCCCAATACACAGTGCTCACAAAAAGACAACTTACCAGTCTTTGCACCTTTGAGTAAGCCTTGCTTTACGAGTGTTTGCAAAGCTTTCTCTCCAGCGTGTCCCATACGCATATGCCAAAGTCTGGTGGTGTTAGCATCAGTCTCATCTAGCTTCTCACAACCTGTAGAAGCTCTTCCAACAATAGTACTTCCTTGCAAGATGTACAGGTTTCCTCGCCTCAAACCCTTCATAGCCACCTGAACTCCCTTTACCACTTTGAGAGTTCCGTCTTCAATAGTGATTCTGAATCCCTTTGAATCCAGAGATCCTAATGAGATAAGATTTTTCCGCAAGTCCGGGACGAATCGAACTTCGGTCAGAGTCTTGACAGTTCCATCATGCAGCTTGAACCGAATGCTACCTATCCCCCGAGTCTTACAGGCACTGTCGTTACCCATAAGTACTGCTCCACCTTCAATATCTGTGAAGTCAGTAAACCAGTCCCGATTGGGACACATATGATAAGTGCATCCGGAATCCATAATCCATTCATCGGGATGACAAATGAATGATGAACCTATCAAGGCAATGTCTAGATCTTCATCTTTGTCCACGACATTGGCTGTGGTGGGTTGATTCTTCTGTTGTCCCTTCAATTTGGGACAATCCTTCTTCCAGTGTCCTTTGTTATGACAATAGGAACACTCATCTTTAGCGAGTTTTCTGCCGACTGATGAACCACGTGATGTGGCCCGAGTTTTCGATTGAAAACCTTTCTTCTTTCCGGGATACCTTGACCGCGTTCTCCCTCTTGCTGTCAGTGCTTCACTTGATGTATCTAGCTGTACCTGCTTATCCTTTTTTCGGTACTCATTGCTAATCAGAGAACTAGATACATCGTTAAAACTAATTTTTTTCCTTCCCATACAATAATGTTGTAACTAAATGATCATATGTATCGGGTAAGGAATTTAACAAAAGTAAAGCCTTATCTTCATCTTGGATTTCAACATCCAAGTTTAGTAGATCAGCAAGAATTTGATTGTAACTATTCAAATGTTCAGACATACTAATACCTTCACGAAATTGAAATCTGAAGAGCTTTTTCTTCAAATGCAAACGACTCTCAATGTTCTTCTTCATGAACTTATCCTCCAATTTCTGCCAAAGTTCTTTTGCATTTGCCTCTCTCATGACAAAATACTTCTGTTCTTTGGTAAGGCACAGACGGATTGTACTACAAGCTTGGGTATTAAGCTTCTTCCAATCCTTTTCTGACATATCGTTGGGTTTTTCTTCCAACGCCATATCCAACTCTTGTTGGATCAAAATGTCCATCACTTCACATTGCCACATACCAAAGTTAGAAGTTCCATCGAACTTCTCAACTTCAAACTTGGCATTTGAAACTGTGGACCTGCGCCCTGAACTGCTGGTATTTCCAGAGTTCATAACTTCCCCAACACCTTCCATATTAATTAAGAAATTTTAGAAAACAAATTTCGAAATTCTAACCGTACGGATGAGTCCGGAATGATCCAAATAGTTGGAAAGTACTATTTGATCGTCGAAATCGGACTCCAAATGGCTAAAATCAAGCTCAAAATCAGATCTAAAAATCGGACGGTCCAGATCTGTTAGGCGCTTGTGATACACGCTCCGACCTTCAAATGGCGCGTACGGGCTCCTCCGATGTTCGTTTTCGATGCCGTTCACGGCAACGGATCCGTCTTGACGAGAGGAACGTTTTGGTGTGATCAAAAGTTGATTTCGAGCAACTGAAATTTTCTGGATAGCACGAACCGAAGCTCTGATACCAATTGTTGTGCCTAATGCTGTCCAGAAAATAAACATAAAATAGATAGAGACAATATTGAAGTGGTTCGGCAATTTGCCTACGTCCACTGGAGCGGAAACTTACTATTCAAAATGTTTGTACAAGATTACAAACACTCTCAATGCTTCTCTATCTCTCAAATGGCACTTACACTCTCACACACTCAAACACTTCTTCTTGTTGGGATGATCTTAGCTTCAACATTCCTCTCCTATTTATAGGGGGAGGTTGGACTTCTCCCTCCATGTAACATGAGCTGGAGATGCTCAATCATTCCAATACACATGGTGGTTCTCATCACAATATAGAATATCACCACATGAGTGGACCTCAAGATGAGTTGGAGAATATCAACACATGAATGGACTTCAACATGAGTTGGAGAATATCAACACATGGGTGGTCCTCAACACGGGCTTCACTTGTCTCCCTCAAAAATTGTATGGGACGTCGTGTTTAATTTTGCGTTGTTGCATTTAGAAGTTTCGTGACTTGCTTTTCAGAAGGTGGTATCTTAATTGGGAAAACGGATTTATCTTCTTGGGATAACCGAATATCGCATCCAAGCGGAAATACTATCAATCTTAAGGAAAAATTACCATTCAGAGTTTCGCGTGGTCAGCATCTTTTCAAAAGTTGTGTTCGATCGGTTTAAAAAGTTAGAATTAATATATATGATCAAATCTCAAAATTATCATTCTATACTTACGACTGTCATGATCATCAGTACGCCATAACCAATATCAAGATGAAACATATATATCATATTATGTACAGTCAGCATTTAAAAGTTTTAGAAATGGGCAATATCAGCATGCTGGGTCATGCTAGATCAACATGAATATTATGTTTGTTTAGATAGTAGAGATGAATAAAAATTAAATTAAATCTTATTAAAATCTTATTTTTATTTTAGTTTTGAAAAAGTTGAATTGTATTATATTTTATTTAAAGGTTTAAAAAAGTTGTAATGATTAGATTACATTAGTTGAGATGATTTGACCATCCAAATTAGGCAAATTTTGAGAAGTTGAGAAGGCAATAGATCCCATCAATTATTTGTTTGAGATAGGTTGACACCCATAGCATAAATTTCCAAGATTTAATGTGTTACATGGTAGCCACGTCAACATTTTCTATCAAGAGTCGCTAATTTGTTTGAATAGTAAGATAAGAGAAGATTACCTGTAAATGGTATTGAAATGATTTGACTAATATGTTTGTAATGTTTAGATATTAAGATGAAGAGTCTTTAACGGAAAATTAATAATAAATTATAGAAAACTTTTATCTTCAAAACTTTTCTGAATACCTTACTTCATTTCGTTGAACATTTGTTGGGAAAAACAGAAACATTTATCTTCAAAACTTTTCTGAACCTTACTTCATTTCGTTGCACATTTGAAGGGAAAAGCAAATTCGCGAACGTTTATTTTCCAGGAAAAATAGCATATGCTTATTTTACTTCAGATGACAGTGAAGGGATCCGGGAATACAAACAGAACTATCAACATCCTAAATTGGCTGTAGTGAATTTGCTCTAATCAAAATACGTTATTTCTCACGCACAACCGCATCAAATCTTAGATGCAAGTGAATTTATGTAGAAGTATAGAAAAAATATTTATGCAACCGTGGATTCAGTAATCGCCGTTGTAACCGTTTTGAAAAAAATGAATGAGACATGGAATCCACATGAACAAAACTAATTTTTTAATGATCGATCCCACTCATTTTCAAAATGGTTACACGGTATTTATACATCTCACGATTGTATGTATAACTACTTAAAAAAATATTGGATAAAATCAATCAGCATTCATAAAATTAAAAAAAAAAAAAAACTCAGGAAGTCAAAAATTTTGTTTTCAGGTTCACTTTACTCGAGCACAAGTTTCCATTCATGTCTTCGAATGAAGTCAATTCAATGATGCTAACTCCTGAACAGCCATCCCCTCCAATGTCTCTCATCATGTCCCTCATCCTAGCTACATCATCCCACCTCCCTTTCATAGCATAAAGATTTGACATTAACACAAAAAACCCACAATTGCTGCAATCCAAGAAAAGTAACTTCTTGGCAAAACATTCCCCAAGCCTGATCTCTTGATGGATGCAAGCAGCGCTGAGCAAAGCTCCCCACACGGCAGAATCAGGCTCAATCTCCATATCCTTGACACAATCCATTGCTTCTTCAAACAAGCCTGCCCGAGCAAGGAGACCGATCATGCATGCATAGTGCTGCAAACCCGGCACCAAGCCAAACTCTTTTCTCATGATTTGGAAGCACCTTCTTCCTTCATCAACAAGACCCCCATGAGTACAAGCAGCTAAAATACCCAAGAAGGTAATTTTATCAGGTTTTAGTCCTTGAACTTGCATTTCAGAATAACAGCCAAGAGCTTTATGCTCGAGCCCATATAAACCGAGCCCATATAAACCGTAGCCTGAGATTATCGCATTCCATGTTGCCAAACATGGCTCTTTGATGCTCTGAAACACCCATTCAGCACACTCTATTCTTCCGCACTTGGTGTACATGTCTATAAGAGCAGTTCCCACAAAATCTTCCACTTCTAGATTGTTTCTTAGGACATAAGCATGAAGTCTCTCCCCAAACTGTAGGTATCCAAGTTGGCAACAAGCTGAAAGTAAACTCGCAATGGTAATGGCATCTGGACTGTGATCAAACCTCTTCATTTGACAGAACAACTCCAAGGCGTCACTTGGCCTTCCAGCCTGTACACAGCCAGATATCACAGAATTCCAGCTGATCAATGATTTCTCACGCATCTCAGAAAACAAAGATAAAACAGCTTCTATATCATCAAAGTTGGAGTACATGCTTATCAGGCCATTTGCAACCAAACTATTATCATTCAACCCAATCTTTAATCCATAACCATGGAACGTGAGTCCAATGCCCAAGTGAGCAGGATGTGTAATCCCATGGAGGATGCTGACCATAGCAACTGCATCCATCTTCATCTCTAATTGCTGCATTTGATTAAAGCAACCCATGACCAAATCTATCTTTCGTTTCTCAGCATGGCTTGAAATAATTGCTGTAAGGGAAACCAAGTTCTTCTGGGGAAATGACTCATAAAGCAGCTCGGCTAATTCTGTTTTCATGTATCTTGCATAAACACAAACAAGTGTAGTAATCACAGAACTGTCATTGACAACACCATTTTTTATTGCATAACAATGTATAGATTCAGGATGAGCATTTGCTGACAGAAGGCTCACAATGGTTACTGAATTGGCTTCCACACTCTCCTCCAGCATTTGTTTGAAGACAAGCATAGCGTCATCAAAATAAAAATTCTGCCCATAGGCGCCAATCATGGTATTCCAAGAAACCACGTTTCTCTCAACCATTTCCTCAAACAAAAGTTCTGCAGCTTCCAAATCTGCACACTTAGAATACATAGAGGTAAGCACATTCTTGACTTGAGAATCCAAATCAAGGCCAGCCTTAATTCCAATCCCATGAATAGATTTCCCTTGAAACACTCGCTCAGCACCACAAGATGGAACCAAACTAACCAAAGTTGTCTGACAAGGACTAAAACCTTCTCTAAGCATTTGAACAAAGAGTTCCAACGCATCAGAATCATACCCATTTCGCGAATATCCACAAATCAATGCATTCCAAGTCACAACATCTCGATCACGCATATAATCAAACAACTTCTGTGCATTGTTAATACATCCCAATTTCATGCATAAATCAAGAAATGCAGTACTCACATATACAAATTGGTCAAATCCCAATCTTACCAGGTGGGCCTGAATCTGATTTGCTTGTATCTTTTGACTGGGTGAATTCAAAGCAGAAGAAGACGACGACGATGATCTACAGGCTTTAAGGAGCAAAGAGAAAGTGAGGTCATTTGGTTTCACGTTTGATTGCAGCAATTGGCGGAAAAGGCCCAAAGCCTGGCCAGAGTTCTTGCTTTCAACAAGTGATTTAAATACGGAATGAAAGAGAGAAAGGTTCGGACTTTTGAGGAGACTAACCGAGTAGGACAAGTTCATACTCCGCACATATGCAGTGCGGATTAAACATCCAAGCGTAGTCTCAACGTCCTGGGTTCTACTTGCGTAACTCACCAACTTACCAACACGACATCTCCTGTTAATATTAAGACCTCGTTTGGACACTGAAAAATGTCATAATTATGTGAATAATAATTATGTGAATAGTAATTAAATTGATTTCACTTTAATATATTTGATTATTTGTTAAAAAATGAGATGAGAAAATTCAAATAAAAATATTATAAAATTAAAAAATTATTTGAGCTTTAAGTGTTTTTTATTTTAAAATTTATACAAAATATATTGATTTTTGTGTTTAGATAATAATTAAATAAGATGAGAGATTTAAATATTTAAAAATTAAAAAGTATTTTACTTTTGAGTAATATTTAGAAATAAATCTATGTGAAATTTTGAGAATTTTAAAAATCCTCCATTTCTCTTATGCTCCGACATGTCCCTAAAACTATAGGCTTACAAGTCATTAAAAGATAATCAAAAAAATAGATGAGACGTGTTTATGTTTTACAAAGACGTGATTGTGTTTTACAAAATTACGTCGTTTCATTAGTAACTAGTTAGCGCCACCTTTCAGATAATAATAATAATAAATAAATAAATAAATAACTAGTTAGCACCACCAAAATAAGATTCCATAATTGGCGGTAAGAGTGATGATTAAAAAACTTTTGATTTTTTTCCATTTCAATTCGATTTCAGTGCGCTTTTCCGATTTACCATTTGCAATTAGACACTAGATCATAAGTTTAAAATTTTTTTTTATGCTAACTTAATTGTCAGAATTTAATATTTATTATTAACCATTAGTGATTATGAGTGTTCATCCAGATTGGTTATTTATCTAATCCGATTTGAAAATCAGATATCCAAATTTCGGATTCTAGATCCGGATTAATTTAAATCCGGTATCCATATTAAAATGTATCCGATTTATATTTTAATATGTTTTGATACCAGATCTAACACCTGGTACCCAGATTCTAAATAAATTAATCCGCACGAGTGACAAACCCACAGGCCACGATCTCCTTCTCTGGTTCTCAATCTGATTGATCTCTCACTCTTTCGCTCATCTTTGTCAAGCAAACCCTAGCCTCGTCGTCAAGCAACAATCGCGCCTATCTCCGTGACCGTGAATGTTTGTCATCAACGTCTGTGTTTAAATTGCATCGATTTTCGTTGATTCTAGAGTATTCTCTTGCTCTCTCGCTCTCACTTGCCTGTCGCTCTCGCTTTGTGGTATAGTTTGTATTTGATTTCTGTATTATATATATCGGAGCCTTTTGGATGAAATCTAGAACCATTTTATCCAGTAGAGATTAGCTAAGATTTTCTTTATAACATTGATGGGTTTGTTGGTTGCTATTTCTCAAAGTTGGATTCTCCAAATATATATATTCTGATTTTGAAGATGTTGGGTAGCAGATTATTCACATTAATGCAAAAAATTATAATCTTCAATATACAAGTTTACAAAAGTTTTGAAGATGTTAACAATGCCACCGTTATTAATTCTTTACCAAAAACAAGGTTTCTGGAATTTATTAAAAAAAAAAAAAGGTTTTCAAATCTGGTAACCGGATTTCCGATTTTAAAAAAATCGGATTGATCCGGATTTAATTAAGATTTCAACTCGAGTAAATCCAGATTGGAGTCCAATCCGATTTTTGACATCTAAATCTACTCCAGGTTGATCCGGATTTTCGGTCTAGAATCCGGATGAACAGCCTTATTAATGATGAGTTTTATAACTCACATAAATGTATGGACTATTATTTATACTAAATTTTTTAACTCTAAATAGTTCATTATATATAATCACCACCACACTTATTAATAAAATGTATATTAAATATATATAAAATGGAACATGCATATATAAAATAATTCATTTCATCAATAAATATTTTATACTCAGTTTATAATATTAAAAATAATTATATATAGTTGTTAAATTCAAAACAAATCTAACATAGATACAATTAGTATGAGACACGATTATTCAATTACTATATTTTTTTAACTTTTCTGAGTTAAATGTTTGGTATTAACTTCATCTGGCCGAAATTTCCTGTAATGTTCTAGCCTAAGTATATAAAATATGGTATGACAACTCGTGTTCAATCAAAATGCATGGATATGAGCCAAGGCTTGTTGGCTTTATGGCAGACGACCACTTCTCCAAAATGGAGAAGTCTGGGTTCAATCCCCCTCTCCTAAACCTCTATTAAAAGAAAAAAAAAAATTGGGTTGTAGCCTATTGTGCGCTGCAGCCCGCAATAGCTCCGCACATGAATAGCACAGCTCAAAAAAAAAAATTGCATGGATATGAAGCCATGCCAACTCCAGTAATACTACTTTACTCTCGATCATTTCCAAAAATTTGAAGTTCTTAAAGATAAGATATAGAGTACTACTTCCAAATCTGATAAATTCATCTAAGTCTTGCATACTGGCATTAGTGGAATGAGAGAGTTTTGGAAAAGGAGGGATTTAAAGATTTTGTTTCAACTCGTTATTAACTTATTGGTTTTGTGATGGGCATAAGATGCTGCTTGGGCCCACCATAGACAATTATAAGGTTTGTGAGGATATTTGGACTTGCATTGTTAATGGGTTGGGGCTGTCTAGGCCGAAGCCCATATCCACCAATTGCAAAAATAAAGTTCGAGACTTTTTCTATATGTTTAAGAGAGAAAAATTTTAGAAAGAAGTCTAATTTTTTGTACACCCACATAAATATATAAGACTATTTTTATACTCTCTTTTAAAAAACCCACCTCATTTTAGCAAAGCTCCTTAGCAAACCCATTAAACACGTATTAACGTTGGATGCTTGTGCCATTGTGCTCGTCGAATGGGGGTATAAAGCAAAAGATTTTAACCGAGATTTTTTTTTTGAGCCGACATTGATTCACTTCAATATATCACATAGTTTTGACCATTTCAATTGAAAATATGAACGAACACACTTGTCACAACATGGCAAGTTAATCATTACACCAAAGTGGCTCTTAACCGTTATAAGTGCCCAAACCTTCTGTAAAGAGATTTGTAAAATTCCTACCCAGAAGCAAATTAACAAATAAGAAAGAACACATATTTTGATAAGCTTAGAAAAGAACTGAAAGTTAGAAAATCGTTTACAGATGGAACAGTACCTTTGAGACCTGAGTGGTGGTTGCAGACTATGGCACCAGGGAAACAGGGGCATTGTGTTCCTCATCCCTCGTCAAAAATCTCGGCTGCGTCTGGCCAATAGTTCAAAATGAGCAGGAGAAGAGCTTTTGGAGTTAGAGTAAATACACAAAAAGAGAAGAACTAGAACAAAAATCAGTTTCTCAACGAACCAAGCTCCCCCTAGAATTTTGGGATGGAAGGATGGTGATGATGAAAATGTGTTTTTGAGGATGCTTGGAGGAAAAGAAAGTGACAGGAGATGGAAGTCGAAAGGTGCTGTCAGTTGTGTATCTCCCGCTAGAATTTTTCTATTGTAAGCTACGCACCGTTTATTTTGTTTTGTGCTCATACAGGGGCTTCCCTGTAGGCTGTAGTAGCACTTAGATTGCAAAACCCTAACGGGAAGCTCCAATGGCAGATATGGAAGTGAAACTAGTAGACCTAGAAGAAGATGAAGAGAAAGAGGAAGATGAAGAACCTTCGTGGTCATCAAACCTTCGTGGACTGCCTGGACTCCAAGAACGATGACCAAGCTGTCATGGGAAATTTTATTCTCAATTTGTGGCGTCACAATGCTCATGGAGGGCTTCATTCTCGACATAATATATCCACTCTCCAGCCGCTCTCCACTTGGAACCAGAGGTTCATCCATTACATTTGCGCTTCACCTTATATTTACCTCAGTTACATTACTGAGGTATATGTAACTTCTTTACTTATATTTATTCTTAGTGCAATTTTCAAGTTGGAATTAAGGGTAGCATTTTGTATTTTTATCAGTTAGAAGTTAACTGTGATTATCATCTAAAGAGGCAGCAACGGGTTGCGTTTTCTTTTGGAGTAAAATTACTCATATAGTTCATAAAGACCATAAATTATTTTCAAGTTCTGGGTATTGTTATACTAATCATCTTGAAAAGAATTGTTTGGTTTCGATTATGTTGGTGAAATTTGGGTTAGTATATGATATACAATTTAGATTGCCTTTCCAACACGTTTTGAGCTAGTTGATTTGTCAAAAGAAAATATTCTAGAGCTTTTTTGCACTAAAAACGCTATAGTGAGATTTTAAATTATTTTGTAGGAACAATGTTTTTCTGCTAATTTCATGTTTCTTTTATTAGCACTGTGAGTCCGAGAATAAAGTACCGTGTAATCGTGAGGTGCAAAAGCCCTTGAAAAGGAACTTCCTTCAAACCTTGGGTAAGCCAAGGGGAGGCTCCCATAGTCTAATGGTCCAAAGAAATTGTTTGCACCTGTGAGGATTCAAACCTTAGTCTTGAAGGGAGCATACCACCAAGATGAGCGCCTTTGGGATTCTAATTGCATAGTTGATTTATCCTTTTAGTTAATACTAGTATTTATGATAAGCAGTTTAGTTACTTATATATATATACACATTTATGAATCTGCGTATGCCCATTTCCATGTTTGGGTTGGTTGTGTTTGATTTGATATGTTTACATTTAGTTTCAGTTTTAACCAATTTGATCCATGGTGCAGGAGTGGGAAGGGAGGTTGAATGTGGGCATGTCGAACTCTGTGATGATTTCCATTCGAGAAAGTGTTTGAGATATGGCGATTGGTAAAACTAAAACTATTGAGAAAGCATACTAAGTGATTGCTGAGCAGATAAATTTTTTTTTTATAAGTGAAAATATGTTGAATTGAGCAGGTAAACCTTTAGTAAACTTTTGTTAACTTTTATATATACGGAAAAATGATTAAATGGTAGGCTTTCATAATTTATCTTACTTTTTAGATTCTGTTGTTATCTTTGCTTCGAGTTGCTATTCATTGTAAGGATGCATTACACTTGGTGTGGTGAAGAGGATCTTAGAAATTTTTTTTGGCTGTTTATCTACATGACCCTTAGTAGTGTATAGTCTCTCTTCTTAGTACTTCAGCATGATCAACAATGATGTTTAATGATATAACCTTTTTTGGCCTTTTAAGAATTAGTTTTTTAAATAGTTGTTATCATACTTTGGTTGTGTTGGGAAAATTGCTGCATTATTTTTCTAACCAGCCCTTATTTTAGTTTATGACATGTCTTTAAAGATTGTTTGTAGCTTAATATGTTTGCTTTGGATGCATCAAAAACTAGATTACGTGAAATACCTGACTAGTGTCTCATTCCTCCAGGCCATTGATCCTAGAACTCGCATGCTTTTGTTCAAGATGCTAAATTGAGGTGTATTTCATAATATAAACGGCTGCATTTCAACTGGAAAAAAAGTATGTAGATGCTGCAACCTTTAGTTTTTGTACTGATACCTCTTGTATGTTCTTGTTTCATTCTTACAATATCGGTATTGTTGGGTTAATGTACTTGTCATGCAGTCGTTTTTTTTTTGTATTTTTTGTCAGAGGCAAATGTTTATCATGCAACCAAATCTAATGGTCAAGAACTGGCAATTAAAGTACATAAAACTTCTGTTATTGTATTTAAGTATGTCTAGGAAGCACTTTTAGTTTGCTCGTGAATTATATTTACTTTTCAAAAAAAGTTTGTTTGTGAATTATACTTGCAATATAGTCCATGGATTAGAGGTTGTGTACTTGTTTGTGGGTTAGTAATGAATTTGTTGCACCTAAAAATAACAAGGACAAAGATCGTTATGTACAAGGTGACTATCATTTCAGATTTGGATACTGCAGGCATAAGCCCAGGAAAATGGTAAAAACATCGGCTGGAAAGAGATGAGGAACCTTATGAGGTAAGGCCAACACATTGTTCCTAATGATTTCACTTATCATTAGGATATTGAACTTTAGTGGAAAGTAAATGAGGTATCACCACAGATTCAAGTTCTGCTGGAGTAGAAATGCGATCTTGTGGCATATTCTGAAGTTGTTCCAGTTTTTTGAGAATCGGTCCTGTCATCTAGTATTTAATATAGTTGTTGTGAAGTGTAGGCTAAAGGTAGCGGAAATTCGGTGCCTGACCCCAATTCTTTTGAGACTTATGTTTTGGTCATGGTGTTCATAGGTATTGTGTTGATAATAACTTATTAAAAACACTTAATCTCCTATAAAAGAAGTATCGTCTTGATGATAGATGTGCTACTACTCTATAGTTTTGGTAGTTTTTATTATTATTATTATCAGCAAATAAGAATTTTATTGAAAGTATGCAAAGCCAAGTACATGGGACATATACAAGAGCCACACCTAGCTTGTAGTTCTGGTAGTTATACTCATACAGATGGAATACAATCATGGTCATTTAAACCAAGTGTTTATTGTAGATATTTCTTCTTTTCCTCCTAATTTGGTCTCGTGGATGGAATGGGGTTTTGGCTTCAAGCATACCGTTACGTTTTTGGTTAAATTTTAGTCTTTATACTTGCACAGAAAAAGCAGGTTAGGCTGCACCTCATCTTAAGGATGCTGCTTTATCTCTCGACAGGTTACGTGAAAGTTATATGGAGGTGTGTCCATATTTCTTTTGTCATTCTTCAGAAATTCTGGGTTGTGTAAAGTGGAACTTGATTTCTAGGAGGTTCCCACGTGGCCCTCCTAGGGTTTGGGGTATAAATTATTTTTGTTTTAGTTGTATTTAAATGATAAATATTTTCTGCATTTTCTTTTAGATAATAATTTCAATGCAGGCACTATATCCGAAGTGCAAATTGGTGCATGGAGACCTCAGCGAGTATAACATACTTTATTTTAAGGTGTGTGTGCATATACACATATATGTCTATCTTTTTCTTTCCTAATATTGAATTTATTCCATGTGCACTTGGTGAACATCCAGATTTATCTTGTGATTTGCAGGGTCAATTGTATATTATTGATGTCTCTCAATTAGTTGATCTTGACCATCCCCATGCCTTCAATTTCCTCAGTGAAGATTGTTCTTCATGTATTGGTATGTTCTTTATGAAAGTATCTAACAAAAGCTTTTATAATTAGTAATATGACTTTTCTCTTATCAGTAAAGAAGAAGTTTTTATTAATGAGCAGAGGCATAGCTCAAGTACATGGAACTTTTTTTTTTTTTTGGCTTAGTATCAGTAATATGAGTTAATTGTGCATTAGCGACATGCAGGAATTCTTTAAAAAACATGGTGTAGCTGTTATGATAGTTTGAGAACTCTTTGATTTCATAGTTGATCCTTCTATTGCTAATGAAGTAGTGGATAGTTATCTAGAAAAAGGTTTGTTACTTTATACTGTTAAATTTATATACGACCACTGGGAGATCTTTATCGTGACCGCTTCCCACTTATTTTAGGTGCAACAAAAAATTTTAGCTAGAGGAGACATATCTATGGAGGATGAAATTGCAGACTTTGTCTTTGGGCCGATAACTTTCTTGGCATATATTGGAGTTTCTATTCATCACCTATCATCTATACATAGCAGTTTTAAGCACATCTCATTAACATTAAGCATGCCATCTTTGTGGTTCACCAATATTTGCTAATCAAGGTTTTCAATATGTTAAATTAATATCGCAAGATATTTTTGACTCCTATAACTATCAATTCCATTAGCTAATGGATCAATTGATTGGTTCAAGCATGGAATGGTTTCATGTGTACAATGGCAAAGCATTCTTAAATAGAACCACAGTTATATCTTGAAAAACACCCTTATACTATGTTAATGTTCAACATATTGACATCTCCCTTAGTTTGATTTGCATAATACTCATAAATCTATGAAATGAGATATTAATTTTCTCTTGGTTTTATGGGTATTGAAGTTGGGGTTCAGATTTGATACTTGAAGTGGTGTGAGTGCATGCACATCTTTGCATGTATGGGTATGTGCATTTCTAAAGAATTGAAAGATACTTGAGTGATAGAATGGACCCATTAAATTGTGAGAATGTAAAAATGGTTTCATCTTCTGATTTTTTTGTATGTTTTTACAGTCATTCATTCCAAAGATCCTAGAACATGTAAAGAATGCTGAGAAGGATGTGCAACAGATAAGGACAAAGGACAAAGTGTCGGGACCGGACGGTTTCACGATAGGGTTTTTCCAAACTTGCTGGGATATTGTAAAAGGTGATGCTATGGAGGTATTTAGTGAGCTTCACTCTTTTCAGAAATTTGAGAAATCCCTCAATGCAACGTTGATTACTCTCATCCTTAAGAAACAAGGGGCTTCAGTTATTGAGGAGTTTCGTCCTATAAGTTTGGTTGTAGTGTCTACAAGATCATCTCAAAGGTGCTTGCTAACCGGTTAAGTCTTGTTCTGGAACAAATTATCTCCAAGCCTCAGAATGCTTTTATTCGTGGAAGAAAGATACTTGATTCAGTTCTCATTGCAAATGAATGTATAGATCATAAATTGCAGGAGGGCGGATCGAGTATACTTTGCAAGTTAGACATGGAAATGGCTTATGATCATGTAAATTGAGAATTTCTTTTATACTTGCTTTGGAGGTGTGGTTTTGGGGATAAGTGGATTTCTTGGATGCGTCATTGTATCTCGATGGTTCATTTTTCGATTTTAGTTAACGGCACACCGGCTGGTTTTTTCGAGAGTTCTAAGAGTTTAAGGCAATGCGACTCTCTTTCTCCTCTTTTATTTGTTATTGTCATGGAGGCTTTGAGTTGGATGGTGAAGGCTGCTGTTGGTGGTGGATTCCTGTCTGGCTTCTAGGTGAGTAATGGTACTAATGGTTCTGTTAATATCTCACACTTATTATTTGCATATGATACTCTACTCTTCTGTGAAGCGGAGAAGAGCCAAATCCAAACCTTGCGAGCACTGTTACTTTGTTTTGAAGCAGTGTCAGGGCTCGGGGTGAATCTTGGTAAGTTCAAGTTAGTGGCGGTGGGAGAGGTTCCTCATGTTTCTAGGTTAGTTAGTCTCTTGGATTGTACGGTTTCTTCTCTACCAATGAAGTATTTGGGTCTTCGATTAGGCGCAACGTTTAAGGCTAGAGCCATTTGGGATGGAGTGGTAGAGAAGATAGAAAGAAGATTGGCTGGGTGGAAACATGTGTACTTATCTAAAGGGGGGAGACTTACCCTTATCAAGAGTACGTTAACTAATATGCCCACCTATTTTTTGTCACTTTTTCCTTTGCCTACAGGGGTGGCGTGTAGGATGAAAAAGCTTTTCAGGGCCTTCTTATGGGAAGGCATGGGGGAGGAGAAGAAGTACCACCTGGTTAATTGAAAAATAGTATGTTCCCCAATTCCATATGGGGGATTGGGCGTTTGTAACTTGGGAACATTCAATACAGCTTTATTGGAAAAATGGCTATGAAGATATCATTTGGAAATGGGGGCTTTGTGGAAGGAGATCATTGATTCGAGACATGGAGTTGCTTGGAAGGGGGGTTGGTGCTCTAACAAAGTAAGGAGGTTATGATATGAGTTTATGGAAGTTTATTAAGAGAGGGTGGCCAGTTCTTGAGAATCACATTCGTTTTGTGGTCGGAGAGGGCATAGGAGTTAGATTTTGGAGAGATTTATGGTGTGGTGATGTCGCACTAGATAGAGCTTTTCCAGCCTTGTATCTCATTGCAGCTAATAGAGAAGCTTCAATGGCGGATATGCGATTATTCTTTCATGGTTCTCATCAATAGAACATCCTTTTTAATCGGGATCTCCATGATTGGGAATTGTCTATGGTTATAGATTTTTTCAGATTACTATATGCCACAAGGCTTCCTATCCTACATAGAGATAGAATGAATTGGACATCCAATGACCATAAGAGGTGTACGGTAAAAGCTTATTATAAACTTTTATTAACACAAGATCATGTTCCCTTCCCATGAAAGAACATTTGGAGGTCTCGCATGCCTTCTAAAGTAGCTTTTTTTTCTGTGGACTTCCGCTCTTGGTAAGATTTTGACTACAACAATTTGAGGAAGAGGGGATGCATTGTGTTGGATTGGTGCTACATGTGCAAAAAGAGTGGAGAATCTGTGGATCACCTCTTATTGCATTACGAGGTCACAAGGATGCTGTGGGATGAGATCTTTCAAAGAGTTGATGTTGCCTGAGTTATGCCAGCAAGGGTAGTGGACCTGTTGGGGGGTTGGAGGAAAATGCAAAGTTTTCCTTAAGTGGCAACAGCGTGGAAGATGGTCTTGTTGGGCATTATATGGTGCATATGGTCGGAAAGGAACAAACGTTGTTTTGAAGATAAGGAGCGATCAAGGGCAGAGCTACAATTTTTCTTCTTTCACACTTTAATGTTGTGGTTTACAAACATTGTATTAAATGACAACAATATTCTTCATTTCTTGTCTTTATTTTCTAACTCTTAGAATGTCTTTAGGTATTCTGTTGTATACTTCCTGTGTACACGGGATAGAATTTTTTCGATGACATCAATAATAATGATATCTTACTTATAAAAAAAAGGAATGGAGCCATTAAATTGTGAGAATGTAAAAATGGTTGCATCTTCTGATTTTTGTATGTTTTTACAATCATTCATTCCAAAGATCCTAGAACATGTAAAGAATGCTGAGGAGGATGTGCAACGGATAGCCAGTAGACAAGACATGGGAGATATGTACTATTAGACTATCACAGGACTCAAGCATGCTCTTTCAATGGCTTAGCGTACTCCCATTGAAAAGGAAGCAGGCTCTGGTAAAAATTCTTTTGTTAGTCCAGATGCTCAGCCTAGTCCTCCCACAAGTGTATTCGAGTCTCAAGAAATCAATGATGAAGAGAACTCGAGCGATATAGAAGGGAGTTCCTTAGAAACTAAGTTAGAGGTTCTTGTGGACAAGAAAGCTGCTAGAAAACAAAACAAAAAGAAAGTCAAGAGGGGAAAAGGGATGCTCGGAAGAGTAAAGTGCCTAAAGCCGTGAAGAAAAGAAAAAAGAAGTTGGCAAAACCTCACAAGACTAGATAGCTGGTAGCAATAACTTATAATACAAAGTTCTATCACTAGAACATCACTTATAGGAGTTGCTCTTATATATAACCCATGTATTTGGTTTTTGCCTATTTTTTCATCAACAAAATTTTATTTATTAATTAAAAAAAAGTTTTATTAATTTGGATAATTTTGAAAATTTTTATTTTTCATTACTAGAGAAATGAAACAATATTGGCCTAGAGTATTCGCATACTTTCTTCTTGGATCTTGTCCTTTTATTTTATCAGTAAACTCTGTAATTTTGTATACATATCTGATGTGGGCAGTGAATATATGAATGGATTTGTTAAACCTTAATTTACATCATTGTTGGTTTGCGATATTGGGTTATTTGGACTTCATCCAGCTAGTCTTTCCTCAATCTTCTACTGGTGCACATTTTCGTCCTTCGAGATTGTTTTTATATTTTAAACATAAAATATCTAAATGAAATTTTATTTACTCTCCATTTTAAGATGTTAACTCGACCTTTCTTGCTATAATAAACCTGTTCGTTTGGTGGAGCTTTAGTTTAGGCACTTTTTATGTGTTAACTCAACCTTTTTCACCATAATCAACCTCGTTGTTTGGTGAAACTTCAATCTAGGCACTTAGATATGTGTGTGGGTTCTCATTTCCATATTTGGACTAGTTGTGTTTGGTTTGCTCTCTCTCTCTCTCTCTCTCTCTCTCTCTCTCTATATATATATATAAAATTTTCAGTTTTGACCAATTCGATTAATTATATAGGAGTGGGAGGGGAGGTTGAATATGGGCACGCGACTGCCATTCTAGAAAGTGTTTGGATACTCTTGTTTTCTTTATTTTGAATAGCTATATACTATAGGGATGTATTACACCTGGTGTGGTGTAGAAGATATATTATATGACCTTGAATAGTATATAGTTTCTCTTTGTAGTGCTTTAGTGTAATCACCAATGGTGCTTAGTTATCTAACCATGTTTCTGCCTTTTAAGAATTAGCTCCATAAGTAGTTGTTATCATCTCTTGGTTGTGCTGCATGTTTATAGTTGTTATCATATCTTGGTCTGGTTGGAGACTTAGCTACATTATTATTCTGACTAGACCTCATTTCACTCTATGACATGTTTTTATAGATTGTTTGTAACTTGAGGTGTATTTGCAGAAAACTCCTTAATAAGAGTTAGTACACCCTTAAGATTAGTCAAGACATTATTTTTAAACACCCAATGCCAATTAGAAAAATTGTTTGTAGCTTAATATTTGTACTTGGTCTACACCAAATACTAGTTTGCGTGGAATAATTGTCTAATGTCCGATTCATCTTGCCCATTGATGTAACACCTTGAGTCGATAGCTCAACAACTTCTACGCAAAATTCAATATACCTTGAGCTCTCAATACCCAAATCTCCACCTCTTAATGTAAAAAATCGAAGAAATGGTGGTGAAGAATAATAGCAGAAGAAGAAAGTAACTGAGACGGTGAGGACATAAATATTAAGAAATAGAAGTACATAAACTACTGAATAGAAGAGAAAGACTAACCTGCTTCTACAACTTTTCTTAAAGCCAGGTTGAGGTCATGCAACTCGTGAGTTCTTTTCAATTTTGCTTTCTCAGGATTGAAATGGAACAAAGAGTGATTATGTGTTAAGATTGGGTCTTAGGATTTGAACCTGGGGCTACCGGCTACAAAATCGTAACATTACACTATTTTTGAATTCAAATGGTGGGGATGCATGTGCTTTTGCTACGTTGGGAGGTAATTAATAATTTAAAGAAAAATTTAGTTGTAAGTGATTCTACACACCAATATGTGCACCCATCTAATGTGATTAGTCATATTTGAATTGACTATAAAAGCAGCCAATAAGTATATATTGATGCACAAATTAGTTCACAAATTTACTTATATGTAGCATTAATCATAATTTAATGGAAACGATCTCAACAATCCATTCTAACGATTGGGTAGTGGACATTATGAACAAACTTTCTTTTATCGTATAATTTTGGTTTGGGCTCGTGGGTACATTGCACTACATAAAAACTCTCAATAACAATGCTTAAACCCCTAGTGGAAAAAGTTAAGAAGAAGGTAGTAGGATGACTTTAAAGGGAAGAAACCCTTTCAAAATTGTGCATGGTGTTTCAAAAACATAATCACATGATGCTTATCTCTTGTAAAAGATGTTTCTAAAAAATTTGCGTTGAAAAACAATTAAAAGGATCACGAATGAGAGTGTTTGTCTAGTGAGAAAATGAGGGAAAATGGAAATCACAAAGGGAAATACGCTAGCCAAAACTTTCTAAGAAAGTGAGGAGACAAAAGGGTAGGGGAAAAGTCCCAAAATTTTCGGCAAGACCTTTATATAAAACCTTCCTATTCCAAGCTTGCTCCAATGCATGCGTGACATGTGGCAGAATCTTCAAATTCTTTCCAAAATGATGAGATTGCATGGGAAATCCAAAAGGAAATTTTGGCTCCCTCTCTCTCTCTTCAAATCTAAAACTCAATCTCCTCAAATTTTTTATTTTACCCCTCAACTCAAACCTAGAACAAAAATCTAAGAAGGGCTTTTTGGGTATCTCACAAAACCCTAGCCTCTAAGGTTGCAACTTGGCATAAGATGAGTGTGGGTGGCTTATGATTTCTAAGGTGACATTTCCAATTCCCCACTCCACCTCTCTCTACACACCTAACATGGTCTCAATGCTCACAAAATCCAACTTTTGGTCTTCCCCATGTAAGAAGATTTCTTAAAAGGACAAAAGATTTAGTGTCTTACCTTGCCATTTGTCCAAGAGAATTCCAAAAGTCCCTAGGCACCTACACCATAGCATAACCGGCCTTTTGACTCTTCTAGGGCCTTACTCTAACCCTTATGTCAATCTCAACTACACTTTAAACAAGATAAAATAATCCAAATCCACCAAACTTAGGGTTTTCTTCAAAAAGGCTTCCTCTTACCTCTTTTTTTTTTTCCTTAAAGCTTTAAATACCTCAAAAATAACTAAAAGAATTACTCATCCAATTCTATCATGGATAATTGATTTTCTCACGAAAGTCCAGGATGTCATATCCTCCCCTTCTAAAAAGAATATTTCGTCCTCAAAATTGGCACGAAAGAATTTTAACACAATCTCTACTAAAGGGAATTCTATATCTCTGACACTGGTTGCCATAGAATCTTTCAAAGAGGAATATGTTGGTACATCATCTCATTCTGTCACCGAATCCTATGATAGATAAAATATCGCATCTACATTCGAATTATAATACATGTTGACCTTCATCTCATTCAGCTTATGCCGAATCTTCGACTCTTTGTCCTCAATAGATTGGCCTTCCTCTCGAAGGCAAATACGATCCTTTGATGTATCTGAAATCTCTAAAGGTATGTATCTGTCCTCACAGTCTTCTACTGTGTGACTAGATTCTTCTTCTTGACCCAATCTACGTAATCATTCTCTCTTCGCCTTTATCCAATTGCATGGCAGTTGCCGCTCCTCATGCGGTAACACGCGTCGAAAAATAGAGTTTCCTATACTATCCACGTCCATTACATGGTATAGTACTGTCTAAATAGTAGCCCGAAAATTATTGTTATAAGCAAATTCGATCAAACAAAAGTGACTTTCCCAATCAACACTTAATTCCAGAACACATGCCCGCAACATATCTTCTAAGGTCTAAATAGTTCGTTCCGTTTGTCCATCTGTTTGTGGATGATAAGTACTACTGAACTTCAGATCTGTACCCAACATCTCCTGTAAACTCTGCCAAAAATGAGAAGTAAATCTTGTGTATCGATTTGAAATGCGAGTCCAGGGTTTGCCAGCCAAGTTTAGGGTTAGCCAAGAGTTCAACCCTTAGCCTTCTCAAGCCCTCTTGATAACCTAAGATGCCTGAGGTCCGAGCTCTTCCAACTGCTTGTTGGCCTCTTCCAAGGAGGCTTGAGCACCCACCAATTCAGTTTCCTAAGCAATTCGCTCTAGATTGGAAATCTCTAGCTTCGTTTGATGAGCCTCTAACTCCTTCGTAGAAGCCTCTAGCTCGGCCTCCCAAACATCTCGCTCCCACTCCAAAGCTTCTAGATCGGCTTCCCAGGTGACAATCCCATGTGCCATGGCAGCTAGTTCGGCCTTCCGGGCAGCCAACTCTCTTTAGGCAGATGCTCAGTCCTACTCAACGTCAGCTTAGGCTTGCTGTGGCAGCTAGTTGTGGCCACAACATTGCGATGGGCCTCATCGAGGCTCACCTACAAAGTGGCATTGCTTACTCAACTCTTGATGGTTTGTATCATTGCTTTGCACTTCTCTTTAAGAGCCTTGCACTGGCCCGACGACTCTTTCAACTTGAAGAAATTGAAATGGCAAACCGTGTCAAGCTCTCAGTTGCACTCAACGAGCACTGTCGAGTAGGATCCAATGATTTTTGCTAGCTAGTTGGAGACCTGAATCTAGGAGGAAGTTAGCAAAACTTAATATCACAAAAGAAAAGCGAATAGGTGAACCATGGAGACCTACTTTTGCAAGGAGAGGTTGTAACATCTATATTGTGCGCTCGGTCGTCGTGGCTTGAGCCTGCTTGAAATTCAAAGGTACCTTATCTCAACCACTCTCTACCTTTAACCTAAAAAGTAGTCCAAATGCAGCAATCCCACTACAAAGTCAGAAGAGGGTAGGGGGTAAGGGGGAGTGTCGTGATGAAAGCCAGATCTGGACCCCACTTCAAAAATTTGAGTATGCTTCAAAGATTCTTCATCACTGATCGTCACAAACTCCTCTTGGTGGTTCCTTTCACCAAGACTTCACCTTTGTTTTGGCCACCCATGCCCTCGGTGGAGCCTTCCTCCCGAGCATCAATAGCCCTCTGGCTAGTGACCTTTTCACCTTTAGCTCCTGTAGTCGCCCTCTCGATGTGACCAACTGCCGCCTAGTTAGTGGCCCTTCCGCCTTCAATCCTCACAATCGCGCCTTCAATTGTATCACCCTTAACCTCTCTAGGATAGTCTTCAGCATTAACACTTGCCGATTTGGAGCTCTCTCGAGAGGTGGAATGAGAATCCGAAGAGAAAAGTGGCAAGGTATCTTCCTCATTGGGTGACTTGGGAAACTGGCCAACCCGAATGGCTCGGTCTTCTAGCTCCCAATTTATGGTGTCTTCAAAGGATAGGAAGCCCTCGGCACTAGAAGAAAGGGAGGAGGATGTGTTAGTGATTCCAAAAAGGTGGGTTCTACCTCATTGTCTACTTTGGTGGATGAACCGGAAGAAGATATAGGAGGAGAGACCCCTGCCGCCTGGTGGGCAGCGAATTGAGCCTCGGTGACTAACCTTCAAGTCTTGGCACGAAGCTCACCTTGAACTTGGTGTTTAGGTGAGGAAAGAGTATCTCGGCGCTCCAAGGAACATTGAGGGTTCTCAAAAATTGAAGGACTCAGGTCAAGTCGTCCCTTAGTCCTTCTCTCCTAAGGGCGAGACCGATTGGGAGCCCGTTTACGTGGGTGAATTAGAGGATTCTTAGGAATCCCCAAGAGGTTTTGGCATTTGGCATGTGATATATCGAGTTGAACCAGATACCTCAGGATGTTCTCATTGGAAAGTAGGTAGTTTGTCCACAGGGAGTTAGGGTGTTGATTGGCCTAGGCCACAACGACCTCTACTCACCTCGCCTCCACAAAGGTCAACACGACCTTGAGGCTATCTGCGAATGGAAGTAGACTTATGTTTGGCCGAATGGGAAACTCTCCCTAGGTCTTGCCCTCGGGAAATTGTTAGCCATCCCCTGAGGCGAAGAAAAAATTTTGTTGATAACCCTTCAAGCGAGAATGCCTGTCCTCAATCTGAGGCAGCTTCTAGTCATCGTTCTTAACTTGGAAGCTAGCTATATTCCCAGGGCGGCAAATCAGGTGGTACAACGACAAAAACTCCCGAGCCACCATATTGGGATAAACATCATCTTGCCCTAAAAGGGCCATCCAGAAGGTAACACAATTGGCTAGAAGTAGATGCCAGACATTCTAAAGTATCTGCGCTAGCGCCAACCCAAAGATATTGAAGGACTTCGTTATAAGGCAAGTAAAGGGGAGGCGCAAGCAAGAAAGAGTATACTACCCTCTGTGACTTCCCTAGGGAATCAGAGGCATTCTCTATCCCTTTGACTGATTCTAGCATGATTCGATGGGAAATTCTGTAACGAGTGTGAAGCTCTTCTATTGCAGGAATAGAAAAGTTCGAAGTCTAGTCATGCCCATTGAAGGAATTCCTATCGAAATCTCTTCGCTAAGAATTTTTAGGGTACTATGAGGAGAGCCCCACCCAGGCATACAGGGCTCGAGCCCATGAGCGAACTGGATGGGCCCTAGGGGTGTAAGAAAAAATTGAAAAACTAGAAAATCAGATCGGTCCGGTTTTGGTTAAGTACCAGTCCGGAATCGGTTTCCGTAATGTCAAAACCGGTGGATACCGGTTCAGTTTCAGTTCTAAACTTTTTAGAACCGGACTGGATCGAACTAGGCCGGTTCAATACAATACATATTTTATATCAAACTTTTTAATATTATATGTAATATAAAATAATACATATTTAATATCTAAGCCAAAAAGGAAGAAACTGAAGAAGACTCTTCTGAGTCCCCTACAGCTTCAGATTTGGTTATGAACATAAATGTTCTGCACCCACAATTAATGATGATGTGCAAACCCTTTGAGATTGATATGATTTCACTGGTTGATGAATTGAAGAGCATGAAAAACTGACCTAAGCGTATAGCTTATGCTCGTGATTTTAGTCAAGCCCAAAAACAAAGGGTAAGACGAAAATGGAAAGAATTGATGAGTGCCCAGCAAAGGCATATTCTTTTCTTTGATTTTCTTGAAAATCATTATGATTTTAAGCATTGTGATTTTAAGAATAAATTTTTAAATGTTTTAAAAACTACATTTGTTAAAGAAGATAAAACAGTTGTAACGGAAAGCCATCCTCCACTTGAGACCACTTTGATCTCAATGCATGGAGCTGAAGTTGAAACTTCTCCTTTCAAAATCCCAACTGTTAAAGATTCAAATTTTCCTTTATCTTCTGAAATAAAGAAGATTATTGAGAAAACAATTTTTCAAACTCTGCTTTCCACATTATAGGTCAACAATTAGACCGTATTGAGGAGAATATTGAAAAACCTGTTTTTAAATCTGATTCTGGAAGACGTACTGCTAGTCCTCCAAAACCTAAAATTAAGTTGATTGAAAAACTTTTGATTATTCTACCCGAGAACAGACAGAAAATAGATTCTGTCAGTACTCTAGATAGAATTGATCAAATGCTAGCAGAAATAAAACTAGAAAAACAAAGGTCAAAACCTTCTACAAGTGTCCTTGACAGGAGTAGAAAGGATTTTAATCCAGATTATATTTCTGTTCTTTCTACAGATGAATCCTCAGAGGATGATTCTGTCATCAATTCTGTTTTAAAACAGTTTTCATCGGAGCCAACTGAGATAGCCAGACTCACTTCTGTGAAACCTTCAGGTTTTACGAAGAACTGGTTTTCAAAGCCAACTCCACCTGATTTAGCGATCGAAGAACGTATGTTTAGAGATCAGTTTTCGGCTAGTGCTGACAGGATATATGAATGGAATATTGATGGACTCTCTGAACAAGAAGTCCTAAATACTCTACAAAAAATGTCCATGATCGCCGATGCCTATGTTCAGAAAAACATCTTACAACCTGATGTTGTTTTAATGTTAGTTTCTGGTTTTATGGGTATGCTTCGGTCTTGGTGGGATAAACACCTTACGGATGAAGCTAAACAAAGGATTCAATTTGATGTCAAGTAAAATGATGATGGTACCCCTGTTTTTGATACCACCATAGGACGAGGTGTCTCTGATGGTGTTAATACTTTGATTTATAAGATTATAAAACCTTTTATTGGTATGCCTTCAAATGTGACTAATCGTTTTTCTGATTATTTGAATAATCTGAGATGTCTTAACATGTCAGATTATAATTGGTATGAAACTGTATTTATTTCACGAGTTTTAATGCGTGATGATTCTGATAAGCCTTACTGGAAAGAAAGATTCATTGATGGTCTCCCTCGTTTGTTTGCCATTAAGGTTAAGGAGGTACTACTTGATAGTACCGATAGAGTAGATTACGATAGTTACACCTATGGTGATATTACTAGCGTAATTAAAAAACTCGGTATTAGTATGTGCAATGATCAAAAGCTCATCTCTCAGCAGATGAAAGATAGAAAGAGAGCCAAATATGAGATGGGAAATTTCTGTCAACAATTTGGTCTTCCTCCTATTGCTCCATCCAAAGAGAGAAAGAAAAAACATTTGAAAAGGTTTTCCCAAAAACCTCACGGCGATTATTTTCAAAAGAAAAGAAAAACCCGTGCTGATTTCTGTAGAAAACCTTTTGATCATAAAAGATTTCCTCATAAAAAATCTTTTCCAAAGAAAAACTCTGATATAAATCAGAGATGTTTTAAATGTGGAAAGAGGGGACATTATGCAAATAATTGTCCAAACCCTCAAAAATCTACCAAATTGAAGAATAAGCTTAATGCTTTAAATATTGATGAAGATGAGAAACAGGAATTGTTTCAATTACTCGATAACAATTCTGGTTCTTCATCCTCAGAACATGATGAATACAGTTCTAGTGATAGTAACTATCATTCAGAATCATATTCATCAGTTCAAACAATGGTTAAGCTTGGATGCAATTGCAGTGGTTCTTGTTGTAAAACTTTTGGAGTTAAAACAATTAATGTTTTAACTAAAGAGGAGGAACAGCAGAACCTTCTTCTTGATTTAATTTCTCAGCTTGAGAATACTGAGCTAAAAGAAAAGTATCTCGCCCAGCTCAGGAAGACTATGGCTCGTAGAGAGTCGTCATCTTCTCAAGAGAAAGTTAGTTTTCAAGAAACATTAAAACGTTTCGATAAGAAATCAAAGAATGTTTCTACCTCTGATTTACAACATGAAATCGGAATTATCAAGCAAGAGATTATTGAACTCAAATCTAAGGTTAATAATCTTAAACTTGAAAATTCAAGTTTAAAACAACATTTTATTACTCTTAAAATTGAGCATGCTCTTGATCAAGATCCTTCCGATAATGAAGAAACAAAAGTTTTTGACCATGATGAGCCCTCAGATATTCCTAAGGCTGTTTGCTTGATAAGACAATCCATGCCTATTAAATGGTATGCGAAAGTCAAAATTATTGTTTGTAGAGAATTTGAGTTCTCTGTTATTGCTTTGATTGATTCCGGATCGGATCTTAATTGTATCCGTGAAGGCCTGGTTCCAACCAAGTATTTTGAAAAGTCTACTGAAAGACTATCAGCGGCTAATGGTTCAAAGATGAAAATCAACTATGAGCTAAATGACGCCCATGTCTGTCAAGACAATGTGTGTTTTCGTATCCTGTCCGTCCTAGTCAAAAACATGACTTGGGATGTCATTTTAGGGATGCCTTTTATCAATTCTATTTGCCCTTTCTTGACTGAGAAAGATGGGATCACCACTGACCCCTTCGGACAGAAAGTCAAATTTAATTTTGTTTCCAAACTTGAAGCTGATACTTCAAGAGAAAAAATTTATGTGATCGTTGCTAAGGAACACCATCTACTCTCTCTTCAACAAGAATTAAGAATTAGAAAAATTTCTGAGCATTTGACTGAGCCATTAATGCATTCAAAAATTGAGGATTTTCATAAAAAACTCGTTTTTGAAATTTGTTCCGATCTCCCCAATGCTTTTTGGAATCGGAAAAAACATGAGGTTTCTCTGCCTTATATTAAAGATTTTTCAGAGAAAGAAATTCCCACTAAAGCTCGGCCTATTCAAATAAATGCTGAGACTTTAGAATTTTGTAAAAATAAAATTTCTGATCTTCTTCAGAAAAGATTAATCAAGCATAGTAAGTCACCCTGGTCGTGTGCTGCTTTCTATGTCCAGAAAAATTCTGAGTTAGAACGAGGTTCACCCCGCGTTGTCATAAATTACAAACCCCTGAACAAAGTGTTAGAATGGATAAGATATCCCATCCCTAACAAAAATGACTTAATTCAGAGGTTGAGTAAAACCGTAGTCTTTAGCAAGTTTGACCTTAAGTCTGGATTTTGGTAAATCCAAATTAGAGAGTCGGACCGTTATAAGACTGCATTTTGTACTCCTTTGGGTCATTACGAGTGGAACGTGATGCCATTTGGTCTAAAAAATGCCCCTTCTGAGTTTCAAAACATTATGAACGATATTTTCAATAGTTTTTCTCATTTCACTATTGTTTATATCGATGATATTTTAATTTTCTCTAAATCCATTAATGATCACTGGAAACATTTGTTGGCATTCCTTGATATCGCCAAAAGAAATGGACTAGTGGTTTCTGCTAAGAAAATTAAACTTTTCCAAACCAAGACTAGATTCCTTGGTTTTGATATTTGTACCAGTAAGATCAGACCAATCCAAAGGTCAATCGATTTTGCTGAAAAATTTCCTGATGTCATTATAGATAAAACTCAGCTCCAGAGATTTCTTGGTTCGCTGAATTATATCGCTGATTTTTATAAAGATCTGAGAAAATGGTGTCGTCCTCTCTTCCAGAGACTTCGTATCAACCCTTCTCCGTGGACTGATATCCACACAAATCTTGTTAGGGAAATTAAGACATATGTCAAAACTCTTCCATGTCTTAGAATTCCTAATTCTGAATATTTTAAAATTGTTGAAACAGATGCCTCTGACATTGGTTATGGTGGCATTCTGAAACAATGTGTTTCACCAGGTTCTTCCGAACAAATTGTTTGTTTCCATTCCGGGACCTAGAATCATGCACAATTAAATTATAGTACTATTAAAAAAGAAATTTTATCTATAGTACTATGCATTTCTAAATTTCAATCTGATTTATTAAATCAAAAATTTCTTTTGAGAATTGATTGCAAAAGTGCTAAGTATGTTTTAGAAAAAGATGTTGAAAACATTGCATCTAAACAAATTTTTACACGATGGCAAGCTATTTTAAGCATTTTTGATTTTGATATTGAGTATATAAAAGGATCGGATAACTCCATCCCTGATTTTCTTACTCGTGAATTTCTGCAGAGAAAAAATGAGTAAGAAAAAGAAACTAGAGAAGACTGAGAGCTCCCAGAGGCCTCCACTTCTCCCAACACCTCCTGCCTCTCTTTTGATGTCAACTTCCCCACTGAAAGTTGCAAATAGATACACAGTTCTGGGAACTATGCCCAGACCTGTAACCCTAAGTTCGTTTGCTATGGCAGTAACCATGCCACATGATTCCTTGTCCAACCCTTTGGGTAGAACAAGGCCTAGATTCCCTGCTCCTAACAGAGCAGAAAGTTTTCAAAAATCACATTTTCAAAGTCTGTTCTACATTGAGAATATTGTAGAAACAGATCCTTTCCAAATCGCTTTTCATTATTTTTCGCCAGGATGGCACTGGGTTCTTCATAATCCAGAAAAAGATTTGAAATTTTTTCTTTCTATTCTCTCCCATACGGGATCGATCTACTTGAAACCACTTTATGATAAAGTGGATCCTTCAAAGATCTTTTCCCATTCTTGTTTTATTGTCAGAATTCTGACACCTGATCAATGGGGACAGAATCCGAATACTCTTAAAAGTATTCCGGATACCCAGATCAGATATAATTATCATGATTATATCGATGCCTGGCTCCATTTTCCTTTTTATCAGACACCGAGTATGTCTCATTCTTGGTTCTTTAATTTTGATAAAAAATTCGTTCCAAAGATCCCTCTTTGGTTCATCCAATGGTGGCAATCTTTTGGCCCCATTTCAGATATCTATCCGCCAGGTCTCCAGCTTGTCCTTGATCATATTAAATCGGTAACCCCAAAAATGGATTCCCCTCATTCTAAATTTCCATTTTTAATCCATTTTTGTGCTTGTTACAAATTACCATGGATCCTTAATTGGACCAATGAGAAAACTGCAGACATTCTTGTCCACAGATTTTATGTTAAATACTGGGATAAAACCCAGATCCCTGATAATTTTTTGACTAAAGTTTTAAAGGATTTTCCTATCTCGGCACCAAATCTAAAAGACCGGGAGGAGTTTCCATCACTTAAGTCAAAAAATCAGATCGAGTTTCATTTTCCGCTCCTTGAACCTAAGGATACTCCAAGTTCATCTTCCAAACAGAAGAAAAAGACTTCATCAGAAAAGAAGCCTTCTTCTTCTCCAAAGAAGAAAGATTCAGATACAGAAAGTTCAGCCTCTTCGAAAAAAGACTCCAAGAAGAAGCAGAACAAAGAGATGCTTGAGATACTCAAGAAACAGATCGAAGGACAACACAATAGCATGATGCTATTGAAGCAGTCCATTGATGAAGAAGCCAGCAGTGAATCAGAACAGTCAGAATATGACTTTGATGACCTGTACAAATACTTTGGACACGACAAAGAATACTCTTCGCCTGATCTCGGAGAGCCATAATTACCAGTCCACAAAAGTCAAGATCGGTCAGCAGAAGAAGACATGATGTCCCCACAGTCGACACCCTTTGAGCCAGTCAGCACTAGAAGACAAAACATCTTTCGGTGCAGACAACATCATTGCCTGACAGCCCAGCTTTCGGCGCAGACAGCTTTACTTTTTCAAAAAGTAATCATGTGGTGTGGTTACTGTTTGCTTTCGGCTACTTTCGGCCGCTTTTCCTTTTTGTTTGTCTCCCGTGATCAACTCCGGGTTTCTTTTGTAATGCCTCTCCATCTATATAAGGAGAGTTCAGTTTTTAGTTTAAGACAGAGTTCATTCCACCCCTTTCTTACGATAAGAAAACTTGTAAGGAATCATCTCTGCAAGCCATAATCTTGTAATTTTGTGAATCTTGTGATTATAATGAAGAATATTTTTATTTTAAGTCTATCTTCATTATTTATGTTTATACTTTGCATACATATGGTCGGCTTTGCCGCCTATTGAACAGAATCAGGGTCGTTCCCTGGTACAGCGATCGGACTTCCCTCACAGTGCCCCTATCGGAACGATGTTCCCCCATTCATTTGAATTTTTGCCTTTCTATTTTTCATGCATTGGTCGGCTGAGCCACCTCTTAACTGCTGCATATTTATTTTCTACAACTTGTTTCTATTTTCTTTTGTTTGCTTCCGCCTGTAAATGGTATCAGAGCCACTTTCTGGTTCTGGTTTTAACTGTTGAGTTCTATCTCTTCCTCATTTTCTTGTTGACAATTGCCGGAGACGCTCTGTCTCTTTTTATCTAGTTCTTTTATTTTGTTCTGTTGCACCCCCACTTCCAGCAGTCGAGTACCATTTGCCGTAGGTAAGTCCCTGTGTTGCCGTCAGCCGAAGGAAGGCGTTAGGCATTGATGGGCACGATAGGTACCTGGTAAGGACAATAAGTCTGTGAGGGATGTGTTCCCTTAGGGTATGTGTTACCCGTGCAGCAGGGTAAGTTCAAAGACCTAGATTTAGGAAGTACCTGAGTTTCTTAGGAAGTTTCCAAGAAGAACAGGATGTTTAGATCTAGTTCTTCAGTTAGTTCTAGGTCAAGTAAACCGCCTGATATTATTAATGAAGAAGATAAAATTTTAGAAATCAATTTTGATAAAGATCCTATGATTGAAATCAATCGATGGCGTTTGCCAAAGATTGGTATTAATTCTCTTTATAATAAAACTTGGAGAGAAAAGGTTCATCTTACTGAATTCAATGTGAAAACTCTTCTGAGTCAATAATATTTTTATATTATATATATATAAAAATAATATTTATATAAAATGATTTCTATTATATTTATATTATAATATTTTTTATATTTATATAAAATAATATTTTTTATATTATATATAATATTTTATACATTAGTATATAATGTAAATTAGTTACAATTTACAGTTTATGGTCTAATACTAATAGTCTAATACTATATTATTATTAGTAATATATTTTAAGTCTATAAGAAAATTATTATTCTAAATAATTACTTATAAAATAGTAACATAGTAATACTAATATTTTTTTATAAGTAATAATAATATTATTAGTATTAATTTATTAATACTATCACTATCAATGATATAGTTATAAAAAGTTAATCTTACTATAATAAATATTAAAAGATAATTATTCAAATCACTATAACTAATACTAATAATTTAATAGACTAAATATATTAATTTAAAACTAAAAAATTGAACCGAATTGGACCGAAACTGGTAAAATTGGTATTATCGATTTTGGGGGGTAACTGGTGCATAATCGGTTTTAAAAAATATAAAATCAGTAGTATCGGTTCAATTTTAAATATTGTCCAAAATCGGATTGAACTGAACCAGTTACACTCCTAACGGTCCCATTGGCAGAACGTCACGCCAATTAGGTAATGAATACTCAGCCTAGTAGCCACATATAAGAATCGGGCAGTGAGGAGGAAACGGCACCCAAGACAACACTACCAAGATGTGTCGCGTCGAGCAGATACGTATCGCGCCCTTTATCGCATTAAATGCTAATTGTGCCAAGTCGGGCAGCAACATACCATACCCCTCATTGCATTAAATGTTAAGCATGCCAAGTCGGGTAGTAACGTACCAATGTTTTGAATACTATATCAGTAGGCATACCAGTCAAGATACTAGAACAAAATATTTTGGTATCAATTCCGTGTACCATTTTGAAATAGTTTTATATAAATAAATTATATATATAAATACATATATAAATTATATTTTAAAATAATAATCAATATATAAAAAAAAATTATATATATATGTAATTAGTCTAGTCTGAATTGAAATAAAATAGAAAAATATAAAGAAAAAAATGGTTGAATGGCCGAAACCCGATATGGCCGAAACAAAAACCAAAATAGAAATATTGACAGTACAAAACTGCTATTTTTTGTACCAAACAATTGGCTGGTATGACATATTTCAGCCAGTTCAAAATTTCAAACTACGCAATGTATCGTGCCGCTTGCTGCATTAAATACTAAACCTGCTAGAGCCACTTTACGTTAAATGTGGCTAATGCAGAAACATACCATTAAATGCGAGTCAAGAACTCCAGGCACGCGACGGCAGAAAGCAGGAACTAACACTGCTCGGAGGGGACAACTCTCCCCTAACCTGCCCATGGCGAGGCTACTCATCCTGACACGACAAAGTGAACGATGAACTAAAGAACGGGGCAGACATTCTCTCCATCCTTCGAGAACATAAAGAGTATAGATTCATATCTATAAATAAATGGACGTTCCTCGTTATTAAGGTTAAGCTCTTATCTCTCATACTATTAAGTATTCTTATCTCCTTCAACTCATTTGACTTTATCATCGGAGTGGCCACACACTCCGACCCTCTACCTTCTGCAACTCTTTTCTAGGCCTAGATTATTTGGATCATCACTAAGTTGCCCAGGTCCCGAAACATGACATCAACACACCTTAAGCCACTGGTATCCGCAACTCAGTGCAGAAGTACAGAAAAAATGGATGCCATGCCCAGCGCGCAACAGAGCTAGTAGCACCACCATGGTTTACGTTGTTCTACGCATAGAAGAGATTCGTCGAAGCGCGCGCAATTTCACATGTAGTAGAGCTAGCCCACAGTTTCATGTGTGGTGTTGCTCATAATGCAACACCATGTACGTTGTTGCTCCAAGAAGGGAAAAAAAGAAGTCAGTGCACACAGTGTAGCATTGGGACGCGGCCATGGCAGTGAAACACCAAATGGTTAGCATCACACCACCATGAGATGCAGCAACAACGCACCTCAAATGGTTTGCACAATTCGCATCACGCATGTGGTGCACTATGGTTTCACTCACAGCCCATCACCGAGATCTAAAACAACACAGCATATTTTGATAGCCATGGCTACGGGAAAAAAAGTTCTCATAAGTGTTCAGTGTATCATGTGAAGCCTGTAAGATTTCTCTTAGTGGGCATGGTGTTATTGTGAGAAAAAAAAAATCCCCTCATGCTGAAACGAGATTTTCATCATGCAAATATATTCTAGTAAATAAAATTACAATTTTCATGCAAACATAAATTGTAAACAACCGATCTTGCTTTGATACCAATGTTAGAACTATTTTATCAGATTACACAGCAGAAGTGATATTACCTCGTCAAAAATATCTCGGATCTAATGCAATTGTTCCACATGTTGTCCAACATCGTTGTTCATCCAAAATCTTCACATCGATGGTGAAGTGTGTTATGTGGTAGAAAATCAGAGCAACACCCACATAATCCACAGTCTAAATATTGAGACTAGAGATAACTATAAGAGAGAGAACTTGTTTTGTTTTAGTGAGTCATCCGAAAGGGAATGAGTAATATAAATATCCCTTTAATCATAACCCCTGGCTGGCCCTTGATGACCAGCCATCAAGTCTCATGAAGTCGCTTGATAGCCACTTCATAACCCCCAAAAAGAGGAAGGTGAATGGCTTCCTACTATGAGTGCCCCTTTCTTACGATTGTACTAATAAATTGAATGAATAATTTCTATTGAAATACAAAACAAACAAATCAAATGTAACTTAATCCTTCAAACAATCCAAATCAAAATTTCTTGTTCGAATGGTAAATTGGAAATATATTCACTTGAATGAAAATACTATTAAAAAAACCATTTGAAGAAAGAAAATTCAATTTGATCTAACCGATTTGAATGGCCGGCCGATGTCATTTCCACGAATTTATTTATGAAGAAATCTTGAAATAATTTTTTTGGATTTAAATGGAAACTGGAAAAATGATATTCAGCAGTATACCATTTGACAACCAAATTTTAGTAAACTAGATAAAATCTATTCACTTTTTTCAAATATATATATATTTATATATATTTAAATTAAAATGACTTTTCAACTCACTTTTATTCTATTAAAAAATGATAAATGAAAATAAAATTATTTTGTCAAATTTAAGACAATAATATACTCTGGAGACAGTTTTTTTTTTGTTGAGAAAATCTTGTAAATATGGATGGTGTAGGCCAAATAACACCCTCCAATGGTGTGACATAGGCAACCTATGGAGCATATTGTGGGCATACGACATACCCAACCCTTTTCACCCTCTCTCCCATTGTAATCCTCGCTCCCATCTCCATACCTTACTTGCTTCTTCCCCTTTTACCCTCTATTCCTTCTCCCAGTGTATACTAGATGCAAGTAAAATGTAACAATAATTTGTAGCAAACTGCATCACAAACAAGGGAAAATCCCTTTGTTCATAGTGAATAGATCCCCTCATCGACAGATTACAGAAATCTCTTCGTTGGCAGTGAATCACATGGTATAAAAATAATATACTTCTGATTTGTCGTCGATTATTTGTAGTTTATTATGCAATAACAGTTTATACAAATCACTTGATATCCCGATTCCTAGCCCTCAACCGAAAGGGAAAAAAATGTGTCAAATGATTATATGCCGAAAATCATACCATTAGCCTCATTTTGAAGCTCCCATCCCTGTGAAAAGGAGTGGATTCGAGTGAAAATGAGCAAGACCTCAATAGAATATGGCAACGATGTGGTTTGTATTTTGGCAGGGGATGGCAGCATCGAAGGAAGGGAAAAAGGTTTAGGGAGAAAATGAGTGGAGGGGGTGAAGGGGGGTCGACGGGTTCCAGGAAAATTCCAACCCTTTTTCACTGACAATCCGGTGCATTTATCCTTACTTCTTTACCGTGTAACTCAAGTGTTTTATTTTTATTGGTGTGTGGTAAATCCCCTATATAAACACCTTGTCTACCCCAAAGAGGAAATGTTTATTTTAGTTCAATCCTTTTTCAACTTTTTGAGTTTTCCTTAAAAGGAAATAATAAGATCATTTCAAAATCTACCGAATAAAAAAAAGAACATCAGTTTAGCCAAATAAACGAAAATAGGAGATTTTAGAAAGGATGGTGCTAGCGGACTGTCCCCACTACAAGAAAATTCGTTTTTCCCGGAGATTTTTCATCCGTCGCAAAATATTTAGCTACTTAAACTCCACATTTTTGGCAATTTCTATTTCGCCGCTTATGTTTCCCATATATTCGACACTGGTACTTTTTGCAAAGAATGTAGTGATTGTTACAGTGAAATAAATTGCCGTAAAGTGTTTTTTCCTTATTAAGGAGATTTATTTTGCCACAACAATATTTTCGATGATTACGTACGCAATATTAAATTTAGGAACAATTGATTTTGGCCAGGAAAAACGTTTTAATGAGACACACGAAATAACTCCCTTATGCGTTTGAATGGCATAAATTATTGTACTATTAGATGATTGACTATGTACACTGGGAAGATATGATTAAAGTACACTTGTGTTTGAAATTCTTTGTTCTTAAAGAATATTGTAAGTGAATTGGATATATATAGAAACTCAGGAAACGTGAATAAAAACCAATTAATTGCATAATTTGGCGTGCAACCAAATATTTATAATTTATGGCGATTTGGATCGAGCCTGGAAAACAGGGGGGCGTGCTGGGCAGCAGCCTAGCCCCGGTTGCCACATAAGCCGTTTACATGAATAATGATTTTACTGCATACTAAAATTACTGTTTATGTGAATGGCTTACGCGGTAATCGGGGTACTGCCCATATTTTTTTGAGAAACATTAATCCATGAAAAACTAATTGCAGCACATCATATTCATCGCAAAAGAAATATATATATATAGCTAAGGGTGTAAAAAGATCGAACCGGATCCGCGGACTGGACCGGACCGGTTAGAGTTCGGTCCGGTCCGATCCAAAAAATATATGGACCGGACTGGACCGGACCGAATCCGTATTTTTTTTTAAATATATGTATATATAAATAATAATATATAAATTTTAATATTAATATATAATATATACTCTTATAATATTAATATATAAATAATAAGTGTATTATTATTATTTAATATATTATTACTAATTTATTACTATTTACTAACATATAAATATATAATATACTAATGTAAATTGTGATAATGTTATTACTTATTAGTTATAGTTTATTAACATATACTAATGTAATAATATTATTAGACTATTAAATTATTAGTTATAGTTTACTAATATGCTTAATATTTAATATTAACTAATATATTAATAGATAATATATACTCTTATATATTAATATATAAATAATAAGTGTATTATTATTATTTAATATATTATTAATAATTTATCACTATTTACTAACATATAAATATATAATATACTAATGTAAATTGTAATAATGTTATTACTTATTAGTTATAGTTTATTAACATATACTAATGTGAAAGTGTTATTAGACTATTAGATTATTAGTTATAATTTACTAACATACTTAATATATAATATATACTAACATATTAATATATAATATATACTTTTATAATATTAACATATTATAATTTATAGTAATTAAATTTGGACCAAAAAAATATTTGATTATTGTAGAATTATATATTAAATTTAGCCCATTAAATCATATGGGCCATCCTTGGACTGGACCGGACCGCTCCTGGACCGAATTGGACCGGACCGATATGGACCGAACTCCTGTTCGGTCCGGTCTAGGGTGAGAGAATTCTTGGACCGAATGAAATCGGTCCACAAATTTCCCGGACCGAACCGGACCATTTACACCCCTATATATAACGTTTGTGAAATTTTTTTGCTGTGGTTAATTAGTTCGCTGTGTAATATTTATTGCAGCGATACCATTATGCCGCCAATACCTAAACAACGTTGCCTGCCCAGTGGAGCGAAAACAAATCGCTGAAAAATATAATTTTAACGGCAAGTATAAATCGTCAAAACTTCAATTAATGGATTGTCCAAACATACTATCCCTATCCCGACGATTTTAAGGAATTAACGGCAATTTATAATCACCGAAAGATGTTATCCCAGTAATTATATGAACATATTGTGGCAAATATAATGGCTGCTATTGTCTTTTTATTTGCAGTGATTTTTGCCATTGGCTGAAAGAAATTATAAAAGCTTTTCGATAGCGCCGAACGTGCGGCGCTAGCTACTTCAAGCTGGGCGTAATGCTGTCATAAATATAAAGATTTTCTTTTAAATTTTTTTATAAATACTTTTGAACATTTTTAATCATTTAAAAAAAAATATACACTACTTCAATAATAATTATTTCTTTAATTATTAAGTAAAATAAAAAATATTCGACCAACAGTAAGGCTGTCTATATAGCATTTTCCTTTTAGAAATTGGTGGAAGAAAAAAAGATGCTTTCATTGTTGTTATTTACACACTCATGATATAGATTGAAGAACCTCACCAGAAAATTGCTCTTCAATATTTCTTTTTTATGCTTTTTCTTATTGGAGGAAATTCAAGTATTTTCTCTCTCTTGGATGAGATTGGCTTCTCTCAATTATATTTACTTCCCTTGGTTCAGGCCGATTTCGTAGTGCTATCATGATTCATGTAGGCGAAATATACAAACCTTCTCGGCCAGTGTACAGAGGCCATTAAATGTTATTTATAGCTAGAAATCCAAGCAATCACGGCATTGCTTGGAAGGCTCAAGTACGCTTTATAGCTATAGAACATGCAATTATATTTAAGTTCGTTTGGATTTGGATATAGATGAGTTGAGATGAGTTTAATTTAATTTTTAATATTATTATTATTTTAATATTTAAAAAATGTATATTGAGATTTAAAAAAGATATATAAGAATTTGAAAATTGTGTATAAGAATTTGTATTTTATATAAAAAATTATAAAAGTATAATAATGAAATAAAGATGAATTGAGAACACTTCTAAATCCAAACCAGACTTAATCTTATTGTTATTGTTTTTTAGGTATTGTGGGCGTTTAGTAGTTGTTGGGATATATAGGTTAGTTACAAGAACTGCTTGAATGGAAAGACACTTTTGACTAGTTTTTTAGATATAAATAAAATAAGAGAGAAATATAAATTAAAAATATGAATAATTAAATTAAAAATATATAAAAATAATATTTATATATGAAGTGTACGCCAAAGAAGCGCACTCTGTATACAAATCGTATTTCTCTCTTTAGAAAGGACAATGCTAGAACGCCACCGAGCATGTATCATCGGCGTATTCGTAGGGCTGCGCAATTGGGCCAAATATTTTTCCAGCCTGATCTAGAACCCACGCGAAAATTTGAGTGAATCCGTATGATTATCCACCTGGATTGGATACAGACAGGTTACAAGATGAAACCATAACCAGTATAGACCCGGTTATGGATCCAGTATAGACCCGGTTATGGATCTTATCTAAGAAGACACAAAAAATAATTTCATTTTTTTAAATCTCAAAATAAAAGTAACATACAAAAATTATATTCTATAATATTTTAATTTTATAATAGTTTGTTAAAAAAATAAAAAAGCATAAAGGCCTAAAAAATAGCCTTTTGAATTGTTAAAAAGATTTTAAAGAATTTTAAAAAATCATTTAAAATATATTTGTTGAATCTGGGTATAAGGATTTCCAGCGGCAACCTGGATATCCAGGTTTACATCCGGCTATCTCGTTTTTATTGAACTTCTCCATATGGATGACCGCCCGAAATCCGGATCTTGATCTAGTTATGACCGGATATCTGAATCCGATTCTACATGGCTAATGTGTTCTCTAGTTTATTCCCAATTTTTTTTTTTTTTTGTTCCAAACATTCTGAAACATATTTTTAATTAGCTAGTCATTTTTAATTAATCTCTTAGACAACTAAAATATATGAACGGTCAGACTGAGGAGACAAAATGAGAGTTACTTTAGTATTAATTATCTTCTAGAAAGAAGTATTTCTTGATAGCTACGACAAAGTAAGCAAGCATCTAACCTAGTGTGTATATTTTTATATATATAAAGTGATTATCTAATAAAAAATTTTGTTTTAACGAAAAATTTTATTTTTCTGTTAAAGTTAATACTTTTCATCCATTTTTATTAAAATAAATACTGCATTTAATGAGAAATATTATTTTAAATACAATCTATTAATTCTATTAATCATCGAAATAATATTCTTGACATTAAATTTAATTACAACACTTCAATTTTCTATAACGATAAACTTTTCATTTAAAACTTTTTATAATGTAAAATAAATATAGAATAATAATAATAGTATAGAATGACATAATAATAATATAGAATATATAACAATATATATAAATAAACCATTCATAACAATATAATAATGCAATCCTTATTTAGAGTTGTTAATTTATACGTTAGAGAGTTTAATTTTATTCATGAAAATTTATTTTTATTATATAATTAATAATTTCATTCTTTAAAAATTATTTTATAATTTTAAAATGAATGTATTATTTATTTATTTTTTGAGATTATAAATATACGATATATACAATTAACTATAATTATATTAAATTGGTAATAATAGACAATAAATATAATTAATATATTATATATGTTTGATATTTAATTAAAATATATATGATCTAATAAATTTATATATTTAAGATTAAAATTTCATGTTATAAATTATAATATAACATTCTTTTATATAAATTATAAACTACATAATTTTTTTAAAAAAAAATTATATTATTTCTTAAAAATAATCACATAACTAAAAAAATTGTGGATGATTCAAATTTATGTATATCTAGAAAAATTCAAAAACTAAAAACATAGGTATTTTAATATCCTATCTTTTGAGGTTGTGCAAAATGACGCAAATATTATATCATCGTCTTAAAATTATAAAAATCTAATATTTTGAACGAATCTTTTATTAAAGTTTCAATCAAAATTATCTCAAATAAATTTGATAAAACTATAGATTATATGTTATGTTTATTTATGAGACTATCTTATTATTTTTATTAATATCTTTTTTTTATAATATATAAAAACGTGTAATTATTTATCATCCATTTAATTATGAATAATTTTCTAATTTTTATTAGAAATTAAACTAGATAAACGTGTTTTGCACGTTACTTTTATATATTGCCTTAGTTAGCTATATCTATTGGTAGGCAGCTTCTAGGCTATAGCAAAAACTCTTATGAATTTTTTTTATTTTTTACCAAGGGCATGACTGTTATCCCTTTAGTTTCTATTTTGGAATGATAGATACAGCAAACGATGGAATGGATTTTCTACAAACGCTTCGTTATCGGTGAAATATTTTAGTGAAAAAATGGTGCGCGCGCGAAAGATGATATTATCGCAACACACGAACTTACGAATAATTTGTAGGTTGCAATCTATGACGTAAGGTCTTTGACACTCAAGAGACAAAAGAAACTTAATATCGCATATATAAACTACATCTCATTAAATCATAATTCAATGACTGCCATTCACAGCTAGCATATAGGTGACATATTTTTCAATCACTACATTTGAGTTTTAATCTCCTTATAAAAAACGTCTCTTATCTTCACATCAAAATTAACACTCTCCAACAACATCACAACCAATAAGAAATATGGATAGCACATCCATGCTAGCTCCCATTGCTAAGAGGTAATACTAAAACCAACGCTTTCAGTACCTATGTTCGTTAATTTGCTCTATCTTGTTCTCTTTCTCTCTATAGTTTATATAATCTTTTGTTGTCATATTTCAAGATTTCCCCTAATAAAATTTGGAATCTGCAGACTAGCGGGCAAGGTTGCCTTGATAACCGGAGGGGCAAGTGGAATTGGCGAGTGTACGGCAAGACTATTTGCTGAACATGGTGCTAAGGTCATCATTGCTGACATCCAAGACGAGCTTGGTTTCTCAATTTGTAAAGACAAAAGCACCAATGGTGCCATTTCCTACGTCCATTGCGATGTCACTAGCGAGTCTGATGTCCAGAATGCTGTCAACACTGCGGTGTCGATGCATGGGAAACTCGATATAATGTTCAGCAATGCAGGCTGTGTTGCCCAAATAGATGTAAACATTTTGGCCTTTGATCAGGAGGAGTACAAGAAAGTTTTTGATGTGAATGTCTTGGGGTCAATGCTGGTAGCAAAACACGCGGCGAAAGTAATGATTCCAGCGAAAAAGGGCACCATTATATTCACCGCAAGCTGTATAACACAGACACAAGGAATAGCTTCTCACGCCTACACAGCGTCCAAGCATGCGTTGGTGGGACTAACCAAGAATTTGTGTGTTGAGTTGGGGCAGTGCGGAATTAGAGTCAATTGCATATCGCCATTTATTGTGCCCACGCCTATGTTCCTAAAAGGGTGGGGAATAGATAAGGAAATGGGTGACGAGATTGCGTCAACTGCGGCAAATTTGAAAGGGGCAGTTTTGAGAGCAGTAGATTTGGCGGAGGCAGCTTTGTTCTTGGCGAGCGAGGAGTCCAAGTATGTGAGTGGGCTCAACCTAGTCGTGGACGGGGGTTTTAGTGCCACCAATATGGCTTTACCAGAGACCATGCGAAAGCTCTTCAACTGATCAGAGCAAAAGCATATATGCTTGTTTCAGAATAAATGCATGAAGGTGCATAATTGCCTATGATATCATATTAAAAGAGTATTTTATTAATGATCTTTATATAAAGAGGTTTTTCCATAAATCGTACAAGAGAAGAAGTTAACCAAAACATATAGTCCACTTCCATCCAGGACTGTGAACAGCAAGATAGTGACACAGATTCAGTGGTTGCCCCTCAACAGCTCGTCAACGGCTAGCGTTAGTTTAAATCTTTCTATCTTTCTTTCTATTTTGTTGTTATACACCTAATGTAATCTCTCTGTTATGTATTTTGATTTAAATTACACTCTATGTTTCTGTTACATTTTGAATTACATATAATCTATAAACATCTATATATACATAATGAAATTCTTATGTATGGTATTCCATTGAAACCAGATCATTCTATAGTTCTATATTGGTATTAGAAGATCGATTTGGCTAACACCATTATTCGATCCTAAATGGCTCATCATAACACTTCCACTGCTCCTTTTCCCTTTCCCAACATTAGTCTTGTAGTCTCTGTCCGATTGGATGGCATTAATTATCTCAATTGGACCTTGCAATTTGTTCTTGTCCTTGAAAGTAATGATCTTCTAGGAATTGTAGATGGCTCGGAGCCATGTCCTACAAAATTTATTCCTAATGATGAAGGCAAACCAACCTCTACCATTAGTACTGATTAGTTGCTATGGTAGACAAATGACCAATTTATTTTGGCATGGATTAATGCCACTTGAATAGAGAAGATATTGTCCATTGTTTATGGACAAACTTCATCTCAACAAGTCCGGACCACCCTATCAAATAGGTTTGCACCACACTCTCGTTCAAGGATCTCTCACCTTAAACGACAATTGCAAACACTGCATCAAGGACACTACTTCAAAGACTTGGTTGTGACTTTGCTGTCAAGAATTTAGGTGCCCTCTCTTATTTTTTGCGCATTCAAGTTCATAAAACCATTCTTTATCTTCATCAAGGGAAATACATTGTTGAAGTCCTTCATGACTCCAAAATGATGGGTGCCAAGCTAGTTTTAGCACCATGTATCTTAGGAAGCAAACTATCCAAGCACACTAGTGATCCTCTACCTAACCCATCACCTTACAGACACATTGTAGGGGCTTTACAGTATTGCACACTTACTCGCCCAGACATTGCCTACATGTCAACCAATTGCGTCAATTTCTTCAGTGCCCAACTACTGTTCACCTCACGACAGTAAAGAGAGTGCTCTGATATTTCAAAGGAACTATTGAACATGGCTAGCATTATGGCAAAGGGTCCTTAGCTTTTCATAGTTTCTGTGACTCATTATCGCAAGTCCACCATTAGCTATTGTATCTCCTTGGGATCCTGTCTCGTCTCTTGGATGGCATAGAAACACTTAGGTGGAATACAGGTCTATGGCACTTGCTAAAACTGAGCTTTATTGGGTTCAGATGCTATTTAAAAAACTTAGTCTCCCACTTCACTCACCACCTTGCCTATGGGTTGACAATCTCAGTCCTTTGTCATTATCATCTAATCCTATATTTCATAAGGGAGAAAGTCTTTAACAGAGACATTTTAGCTGGTTACATTTCCACACATGTCCAACCTTCAGACATTTTCACAAAATGATTAACAAGTGACAGATTCTACTTGCTTTGTGACAAGCTAATGGATCTCTCACCATTAGCTTGTGGGGGATAGTTAACCAAAACACACAGTCCACTTCCATCTAGGACTGTGAACATCAAGATAGTGACACAGATTCAGTGGTTGCCCTTCAACAGCTCAGCAACGGCTAGCATTAGTTTAAATCTTTCTATCTTTCCTTTTGTTTTGTTGTTATAAACCTTAAGTAATCTTTTCGTTATGTATTTTGAATTACACTCTATCTTTTTGTTACATTTTGAATTATATGTAATCTGTAAACATCTATATCTATATAATGAAATTCTCACGTCTGGTATTCCATTGAAACCAGATCATTCTATAATTCTATTTGAAGATGCCTCCACAAGTCAATAGCCTCATCAGTGGATTGCACCCCCTACAAGTTTATAAGGTCAACTGGGATGCTTCAATAGATTGTATTCACTGCAGAATTGACATTGTAGTTATTATCCGTGATTGGACAAGGCATATAATAGCTACCCTCAAATCTCAAAGAATGCTCTTTCTAGATCCAATAATGGCAGAAGCAATTGGGACTTTCAAAGTAGTAATCTTATGTCAACAACTTCAATTGTCCACGATCATCTTAGTGGGAGATGCCAAAACAGTAGTTGACAAGATTTCCACACGTGATTCTGGGAAATGGTCCACTACAAGGATGATTATACAGGACACCAGAAACAAGATCGACACTTTGCAACAATAGTCAGTCAAGCATGTCCCAAGTGATCTCAATATTGTAGCTCACACACTAGCTAAGGATGCACTTAATCTCTCTAAGGAGAACATTGTATTGGAGGAAACTCCATCTTGTATCCAAGTTTTGATGCTTTAAGATGAATAAGAATTGTTATTTTTCTTTAATATATATATATATATATAATATTAAAGTAGATGCTAGGTTGAAATGGTTGGCACATGAAGTAGCAAACAAGCAAGCACAACATAAATTTCTTACACAGGCAAGCCATTTGGTCTTTAGTGACAGACGAAATTATTATAGAAAATGACCAAACCATTACCAAAAGTTTTTGTGACAGTCAGAAACTATCACGTCAATCGTTACCTAAAGTGCATCACAGATAAGTATTAGTGACGGTTTACTGTTCAACCTTCACAAAAAATATTTTTAGCGACAGTTGGAGGTCTTTCGTTTGATATAACGTTCAAACATTCAAAATTTTTATGACGGTTTGAATGTGTCACAAAAAGTAACATTCGAATGTCAACACTGATGTTCGAACATTAGTATTTTCATTCAAACATTTATATATCTGAACATAATGATGACTTTTGGACGTTTCTAACACAACGTTCGGACGTTTCGTTTGAGCAGCGTTCAAATGTTAATTTGATAAACATTTCAATGTTATTTTACTAAACATTCAAACTTATTCGTCAATAGGAAAGTTCATTCGAATGTTGTGCGGTACATTCGAATGCAGTTGAAACAAAGGTTTGAAAGTTTAATATGTACATTCGAACATACTAGTCAAAAATAGTAAATTTTAATAAAATTAAAAAAAATACAAATTGTATCAAGTTACATAATCAATTTAGCATATTACAATATCTTATAGTATATCAAAGCTAGATACTAAAAGTTATAAATAATAATAAAAAAATGATTTATTTTTCCTCGTAGTCACATACTGTAGTGACATAACACACTCCATCTGAGTCGCCATCTTCCTCTACACTTGTTTTTGGACTATAGTATGAATTCTTTCTTTTTGGTCTCTCTACTACTCCTGCATATGCGTCTAAAAATTAGATTGTTGCTCCAAGAGAAACTCAAACTCCTGTTGTCTTTACCTCATATACTCATTTTCTCGTTGTATTGTTTCTAAATCTTTGGTGAGATTATTAATCTATGAAATCGAGGAACTCATGGAGGATGAACCAGAGGAATGCTTGATTGAATGCCCAAATCCTCTGATCATGCCATATTTGGTCCCAAACACTTCCGTGAATATGTTTATATCACTATGAGAGGATTTCTCAGAATCTGAATGCATATCCAACATCCTGTCTTGCAATTAGAAAGAAAATACACAGTAAGTAACAAAATTAAAAGAAATACGAACAAAAAAATTATTCAGATATTGCATAATTTATTTAAAAAATTAACATCGCTTATATAATTTTTTGCAATAGCAAGATCCATCCATTCACTATGTTCATTAGTGTGATTAGTAGCATACACATGAATGGGGAAAAAATCTTCAGGATCATCACGTTTCTAATAAAGATACATTAGCGGTTGAAAATTTTAATATTAGTAAATAAATAAATGTATATCAGAAAAATAAATAAATTTCTATAAATTATTAATTATCATCTTATCAGCAAGACGGTGGAACAACCTTGAACTGACACGATGGTGAATAGTGAGAGCGAGTCTATTTTGTACATTTGTCGAACTTAAGCTCTACAAAATTAATTAGTAATGTTACAGCTAATTTAGAACGAATATAAATGTAAATAACTAACTGATTTAGAATACCTAATAATCAAGACTTGTGAAAAGGTCACAACACTTCACCCAATTATCTAATTTCATCTTCTAGAAAAGGAACTTTGCAGCCTCTTCCAACATCATAAACTTTTTGAAGTGCTCAAGGCATCAGCCCTTGTGACGTCAGAATAATATAGCAATTCTCATATCCTCGCTACAAGTTAAATTGAGGTCGAACTCATCCTAAAGAATGAATTAAGTGAGAAATACGATATACTTATTGAGATGAGAAATATATAGTTGTAAAGTTATCTCTCCAGCACATGGCTCCGAATGTGATTCTTAACCTTATTATGAACATCTTGCCATAATCGCATATAAAATAGAGTATAAGTTCAGACTATTGTACCAATATAAGAGAAAAATGTTGTCGCACCATCATCCACTCCTCCAGTGGAATTATCTGGTGGCATCCTTGAAAAAAAAATAAAAAATAATAAAGAAAAATGATTAGAATGTTATTTTTAATAATATAATATTGGAGTTTTAATTTATATGATTTTGTACTTTTATTCTTTTTATTCTAATGAATTTTCCATGCTTGTTTCAGAATTTCTCTCAATAGCATCGTCATTATCATCTTGCATGTCTTCTTCTTCTTCTTCTTCCTCAAATTCTTCTTCTTCCGCCTCACTCACTTCAATTGGATGAGCGTCTAGTTCTGATGGGTCAAGGTGGACATGTGCCACATGATCTCTACATAAGGAGAGTATCTTGAGTGCATCGAGGTCAACAAACAAGTTAATACATTGCTCTCCATCCTTCTTGTATGCCTCTACAATCGGAGTGTCATCTTCATCAACGTTTTTTATATGTTCCTACGAATTTTTTTTTTCAAGACTCTCCAAGTTATCTCTCCACTATTTTCATCAATGCCTTTTAGTGGATCAACGAAGTAATAAACTTGCGTAGCTTGACATGCTAATATGAATAGATCATCTTCATACCATTTTGATGTAGTATTGACGATCACGAAGTATTTATCCTTACGCAATGTACCCCAACCACTGCTTAGATCCCACCAATTACATCTGAAAACATAAGTTATAGACCCACCCAGATATTTCAATCTAATTATATCATGTATGACACCGTAATAGTCAATATCATCTATCCCATGACTCTTTTCGACAAACACATCACCTTTTTGCATCTTTCTATATTGTTTACAGTCCAAAGTATGGAATCTAAAATCTCAAACCGTACATGCCATGTATAAGGAACAACAGGCTAATGCATGCATTTCAGAAGAAATTGACTCGAGATCACGAACACGTTGTTCCAATATCTAACAATATAAAACAGTAAATATAATTAATATGTTACCAAGAATATTTAAAAGTTTCAAAATCAAACATGTTCGAACTTGTATTTTATACATGCTACTCAAACTAACTAGAAAATTCTTTTTTCTGTCTTTTCTCCACATTATCTATGCCTTCTGTGTTAACTTTTTCTAGGTGGTCACTGTATATTAATGAAAAAATATTATACTACGTCCAGTGTGAAGATCCAGTAATTCATCATAAATTGGATGAGTACCCTACCTGAGATAATCGTCAATCTCCCAGCAATTATTCAACATTTACTATAAAACATTTTTCAAATCTCCATCAATGAAATTGTAACAAGTTTGTGCACCCAAGGGCTGTACATTTTGGGAGAACACTGATAGCTTATGAGGAAGTAGAGCAACAAGATCAGCATTTTACTTTTCACGATTAAATCGTGTCTCAACACTGCGAAGGTATAGTGAGAAACATGTTAATCATTCATTGTGTATATAGACCTCTGCTATTGAACTCTTAGTTCTGACTTTATTCCCAATTTTGCGTTTTAGTTTACCCAAATATTTTTTGAAACTGCACCATTCCATCTAACAATACCTCTTGAGTAAATGTATTGCTAAATGGACCCTCACATCAAAAAATTAAGTGGAAATATCTGCTTGAATTTACATAAGATAATGACAATGTCGTCCATTTTCTATAGCATATCACCATTTACAATCCAAGTGCATAAATCCCTGAAAAACATATAGAGCTCGATAATGGCACCACGTACATTAGATGTCAGTTTGCCACAGATTCCAACCGGCAATAACTTCTGCATAAATATGGGACAATCATGACTTACAATCCACTGATTTTCGAGTCATCAGGGTTCACACACCTGCCGATATTTGAAACATAAACATCTAACAGTTTCACACCTTGCAACCATTTACAAAAATCCATTCTCTCATTTATCGTCATCATAAAACATACATGCGGCATGGCCACCTGATTGTCATCCACCTGCAGATGTAGATTATGTTTAATGCCCATTCGCTCAAGATATTTCCTCATGTTGACCGTATCTTTCGTCATCTTGTTAATGCTCATCATTGTTCCAAGTACATTGTCACAGATGTTCTTCTCTATATGCATAACATCCAATCTATATCGCAACATACAAGACGACTGACATGGCAAGTCAAAAAAAAAAATATTGCACTTTGTCTAATTTAATTTTACCGTGCCAAAGTTTTTTGTTCTTACATGTTACAATTGTTCCAATATATCATCCCCGGACAATTCCTTAGGTGCAGATCTTTCCTCCACTCGCCCATCAAACTTAGGTCCTTCTCTGTTCCATGCATGATTTGCTACGAGATAACGGCAATAGCCTATGAAATATATCTTTTGAAAAAATTTTAACTACTCACTAGAGGTTTCTTGATTATATGTCAGGCATGCCAACTGCCCTTTAGTACTCCAACCAGACATATTTTCATATGCAGGAAAGTTATTTATCATCCACATCACTGTAGCAAGCTTCTGAGAAGACGTCCCAGTTGATGCAACGTAAGTTCCATTGCTGGTTTCCCATAGCTATTTCAGCTCCTCAATCATTGTCTGCATAAATACATCAATGTCATTTCCCGATGATCTCAGGCTAGGGATTAGTAAAGTTAACAAAACGTTTGGTGCTTTCATGCACCTCCATGGGTAAAGATTTTAAGATATCACCACAACAGGTCAAGTTCTATAACTTATACTCATGTTGCTAAAGGAATTAAATCCATTAGTTGTGAATCCTATGCGTATGTTGCAAGCTTCATTCCCAAACTCTGGGTGTTGTTCATCAAAAGACTGCTAAGCTAGTGAGTCAACTAGGTGCCTCATATATACGCTATCATTAACTCTTTTCTCTTGGTGCCACCTAATATTTAGCTATTTTCTTAGACATATATAGTCTTTGCAATCAATGTGTCAAAGGAAAATAGCGCAACACCTTCCCCGGCACATTCTTCTTAGTTTTCCGCATCGACTCTCCGCATACAGAACACGCTTGTTTTCTCTCGTTTTCCTTCCAAAATAAGACACAATCATTCTTTCATGCGTGTATAGATTTGTACTCAAATCCTAATCCATTTATCAATTGTTTTGCTTCATAGAAGTTCTTCAACAATGCAAGCCCTTCAAGAAGCCCCTTGTTAAATAAGTCTAAATATCAGGCTTATTGCTTTCATTGATATTCCACATAATGACTTAATGTGAAGAAGCTGCACAATAAAGGACATTTTGTTGTGCTTTATGCACCTAAGATAAAGTTCGCGCTTTGTATCTTCATACATCGCAACAAAATTATTTGGATAACTCCCTTGACTGCTTGGGGCATTGTTCTTAGGTTTATACATAAATATCCTAGCACCAATATCATCCAACATCTACTCCATCTCATCCCGTTCATCAGCATCATCAATATCTTGTATATAATTTAAATGATCGAAAAATATATCCGGTATCGGTTTATACGGCTCACCATGGAATATCCATTGTATATAGCTTAGGTCCAACCTATTGACAAAAATATGATGCTCAACTTTATCTAATTCTATAGTACACAAATTTTTACAATCTTGACATGGACACTTCATGTAACCACGACTATCAGTAGAGACACGAGCAAATTTAATGAAGGTTCTGACTCCATGTGCATAGGGAACGTAGTCCTTCTCAAGTCTATCGCCCAGGCACATCCAACTTTTATCTATTTCTAAAAAAGCCTATCTATTAGTTTGAGACATTAAAATCCACCTAAAAAGTATGGTCTAATGTAATTCACTTCATTTTTGATAAGATAGTTGGTCCTATCCCATTCAAGATTATATTATCCATATTGCACAGCTTTTGTTACTTCTACGTCTCACGTCAGTAGAAATTTTGGCAGCACCTCTCCATAGTTCTCCAAATATACATGTTCGTACAGAGGGTTTGTGATCCTACAAAAAGTATATCCAAAGAACAAATGAGAAAGATCCTGAAACTTCATCGCGACGTTGAAAGTAGAAGTAACAAAAATGTACAATACAGATAATATAATTTCAAACTATTCACACTGGACACTTCAGGAATTAGTGGACACTTAATCTCAAACGGGTTTAAGGTTATTCATATATGCAATATCACACATTATATTATTTATTATTTATTTGTGAATTTCTAACTATTACATACTATTGGAATTTGGGGTTTGGATTTGGGGTTTGGTATTTAAGGTGTGGGGTTTAGGGTTTGGGGTTTGGTGTTTGGGGTGTGGTTTCAGGTTTGGGGTTTAAAGTTTGGAGTTTGGATTTGAGATTTAAGGTTTGGAATTTGGGGTTAGGGTTTGGAGTTTGGGTTTGGGGTGTAGGGTTTGGGGTTCAAGTTCGAGTTTGGGTTTGGAGATTGGGGTTTGGGGTTTGGATTTGGAGTTGGGGATTTGGGATTTGGGTTTAGAATTTGGGCTTGGGGTTTGGATTTGGGGTTTGAGGTTTGGAATTTGAGGTATGGGATTTGGAGTTCGATGTTTGGAATTTGGGGCTTGGGTTTGGGGTTTGGGTTTGTATTTGGGATTTAATTAACACATGCTTGAAAAAATAAACAGTGTCATTTCCACTAATAATTTCAACCAAAGTATCATACTAAATATGCTTGGAAAAAATGCACAAAACACTATACCCACAAAATTCACACAAAGTATTATTGATAATTAATACATGTTTGGAAAAGAGGTACAAAATATCACACCTAATATGTTTGGAAAAAAACACAAAATAATATACCCGCATTCAAATAACCATAAATCACATTCAACTAATGACTCAACATGCATGTAAAATCCCATTACTAAAAAAATAAACAAAGTTTCATTCACATATTCAAATAACTACATAATAAAAAAGATTCTTGGAAAATCCCATCACTAATATACCACATATTTAAATATAAAAAAAAAAACAAAAAAATTACATTATATGCTATGTGAAACACAACCTTAAACACTCAATAATCATCCGATATGCAAACCACAATTTATATTTCATAACTATTTAAATATCTATATATTGGTATATTTTTTAAATGAAATAAATATTTTATATATTTATATGTTATAGTAAATATAAGAAATATAAGTATCTTGCTATATTTAACTATAGTCATTATAATATTATATTTTAGGGATATTTTATATACAATAGTAATATTATAGTTAAGTAACACTATAGTTAGTGTTAAGTATTATATAGTGTTGACCAATCATATTTTAAATATCACTTTATATATTTTATCTACTAAAGTAATACTATGCAATACTTAGTGTTATAGTATTATAGCATGGTCACTATTATAATACTATATAATACACTATATAATAATTAACACTATTGTATTATATGGTACTGACTTAATATATTTTAGTGATGTCTTATACTATATAATATAATATATTTTACTATATTACAATATAATTTCAATTCAAATTTAAAAATACAAAAATACTTTGGAATATATGCTGTATCATTAGTCAACAAAATACGATGTAACATTCGAACGTTAACTGAAAATATTTGAACGTTTTATTATTACGTTCGAATGTTTTTAACAGTTAACACATAATGTTCAAACATTACCTGTATATATACAGTGGTCCAGACGGCATTTCTCACTTTTTCTTGAAATCCATTTAGTTTCTCTCGTTTTCTCTTCGCAATGAGCACCACCATTTTCATCACTAAAGCCAATGCAACTGTCACCAAAATGTAGGAAACTCTCATCTCTCAATTTTGATGTTCTTTTTGTTAAAATTTCTTAAAAATTGTAAAAACTTAAAAAATGTGGCAGCGGGATTTTCTTCTTGGTTTTCTGGCAACCACGGGTCTCCATTGACCAAAAGGCCACCGTAGAAACATTCATTGAAATGTATACTTCATTTCAATGGTGAGTTTTGGCCCTAAAACTCCATGAAATGGAGTTTCAGGAATCTCATTCAATCTTGTGTTGAACGTTCAAATATTACTATGAAACGTTTGGACGTAAATTTTTGAATTATGGAAGACGAAAGGTCACGTTTGAATGTACCTTTTATATGTTCGAATGTGACTTTTGCAACGTTCGAAGTCGAACAGTCACATTCGAATGTACCTTGTGTACATTTGAATGTGACTATCTGCAACATTGGAAGCCGAACAGTTATGTTCGAATGTAGTTTGTGTACATTCGAACGTGACTTTCTCCAATGTTGGAAGCCACAATCATGTTCAAACGTGACATTGGTTACATTCGAACGCACTACCAAATCCTTTAAAAACTTAGATAAATTAATTTTTCAAATATTGTGACTTAATTTATATTTATTTTTTTCTAATTTTTATCTTATTTATTTAAATATATATGGCTCAACAGTTCAGGATTACAAGAAAAAGGGGTTTGGAAAGAGAGAATTAGGAGGCTGCCGGTATCAAGGCCTGCATGGTTACACCCGAGCGGGAGGTGATAATTAATGAGATCGATGGACTCGTCTAGGAGAACTGGAGCCTGAGGACAGTTTTCATGGTCAGGGGCTAAACCCATATATGTGCACTGAGGGGTTTCATTTACCTCTCCTTAGTCCACGAATTCTACATGGTGATGTTCACGTTGCTGTTCGACGTGCATACACACAGGATCACGATTCATGATGTGCATCTCACAGTGTTGACTGATGCCACGCCGAGTTGCTACATATCCTACGTTAGCAGCCTCAGCCGGTAGCTACTGACCCTATGGAAGAGGTAGCTACCGCACCGGCTCCGCCTACAGATGTTGATGCTAGCATGGTGGAGTCCCATACTGACCTAGCTCACTCTACGGGCAGTCATCATGTTAAGGTCCCAAAGGCTAAGGTTGCTAGATTTGAGCATAATGATCCTCAGCGGGATGAGAATTTCTACATCCTCACTACCAGAGATTGGGACGTGCACAAGATGTCAGACACCTTCCAGCAGAGTATGCTACTAGGCTTCTTCTGGATGTTGCATCTTATTGTTGCAACAAATATTGGTTTTCTAGAGCACACGACGACATTCAGTCAAGCATGCGCGCAGTTATTGATCTATTTGGCATGTGGAGACTCGATCGACTTGTCAGTGGTGATCTTTGAGAGGATTCGCTATAAGGTGTGCATTATCTCTACGAACAACCTCTCCTATGAAGTCATCACCACTTGACTATTGTTGGCACAGGGAGTGGCACCTCAGGTAGGGGAGTTAGTACGGTACTAGATCAACTGCATCGACATGACCACCTATACCGCAGTAAAGGGCAGAGGAAGCGTATGCCTCCTCTTGTAGCAGATCTAGTTCCACCTCCCCAGCCTCAGACCAGTCGTGTTGATCTCGCTCACATTGTCAGCCCCAATCAGCAGCCTCAGATGAGATAGATTGCAGGTGGGATGTTGGACCAGCTTGGGTGGCCTCAACTATGGGAGAGTTGCAGGCACATATTGACCAACGGATCGCTGCACAAACTATCACAATGACTGCGCATGTGGATCAGGCTATGGAGCAGCTTTCCACTAATGTAGCAACCTTTCGTTTTTAAGATCGAGACATTGGTTGATGAGTTTAAGACATTAAATGACAGCCTATAGTGATGGATTTTCTATTTTTTTTATGTCTTTTGTATTTTTTTTCTAATTTATGTACGAGACCAAGTTATCTTTTTGTCTTTATGTTTTTTTTTTGTTTTTTTTTTTTTATTCTCAACTTTCTTTAATATTAGTTTATCTAAATTTATTTTTAAATTACTGCACTTCATATCTTTCACATATTAAATTATTTTATAATTTAATGTTTTCAAAAATTTATAATATTAACAGGGCTCCGCTAGAGTAGAATCTTATTTTAATTTCTTCATATATTTTTTATTCATATTTTAATCATTTTAAAATATTTAATAAAAAAATCAATACACTAATAATCAAATTATACACTATTAAGTACGGAAAAAAAATTTAAATGTATTGAAATATAAAATGTGTCAAAATAAGGTGTCAAAGTAGTATTATAGTATATTTTTTTAATATAATTTAAACATTTGGACGGTCTTTCATATCGTTCAAATGTTGGCGCAAAACTCGTTCAAACGTCAATAATCTGATTGTTCGAACATCATCTCAACATTCGAATACAAAATCGTCTTCATTTGAACGTAAGAAAATTCATCAGTTATCATTAATGACGGTTCCAAAAAACCGTCATAAAAAATGGTTTTGACATGAGGGTTTGAAAACTATTACAAATTTCAAACTGTCATTAAAGTGCAAATGTATTGTAGTGTTAAATTGTACTCGTATTACGCATATCATACAAATTTGTTGGGATTCTGATTTTTTGGAAAAGAGAAAATTATAGGTACTTTAATTCGATGACGTGGTATTCTCATCTTACTACAATGTGTCCTGTAAGTTCATAAATATCCTATGGTAAGGTCGGAGTACGTACCACAGAACAGTCTTCTAGGAGTACTTTTTATTTTTATAATTAAGCTTCATTGAAATAGATAAGGTGCTGCAAGATATTATCCACCCATTAAACTTGTACAAACTCTTGGGCAAAGGATTCCCATCACACTAAGATGTCATCTATATGCCTGCATGCTGTAACACTCTTTTTCATAGTTTAGAGATGTCACCTGATTTTCATAAAATAAATATTGCAAGAGAGTTTTTATTTTAATAAATAAATTAATTAAAGATAACTACTTGAAATCAATCTCAACTACTCTATCTAAGTCTTACCCACTTGCTCGCATTGATCATCCTCATGTGGGTAGTTAAAAATATGAAATAAATTAAAATAAATCGAAAACTCAGTTAAAAACATGTTGTAACACTCTTTTCCATAGGTTAGAAATGTCACGTGATTTTCATAAAATAAATCTTGCAAGAGATTTTTTATTTCAATAAATTAATTAATTAAAAGATAACTGCCTGAAATTAATCTCAACTACTCTATCTAAGCCTTACCCGCTTGCTCACACTGATCATCCTCACTTGGGTAGTTAAAAATATGAAATAAACTAAAATGAGTCGAAAACTCAATAAGAACTCCATCACAACATGAACATAATAAACATAAGACTTTTGTTAAAAAAATTATGCTGAGAATTTAAAACATGACTATTCATACTAATACTTATGTTATGCATGACTAGCTTACCTAAATTAGCTAGCTAATCTGATTTAACTTATTTAGCTAATGCGGTTAATTTTATTAATCTGATTGGCCAGCACACTTAATCGAATGTGCGAAGTTGTGCATCGGCCCTACGTCTCGCTGCAGTAAGGGGAGTCACTGATAGTATTTTGGTATACTATGGTAGACCACGCTTGAGTCCGTTACTTGCACATCCACTCTAATCTGAATTGCATTGATATATTCATCTGAATAACTATCTGATTAACTGATATTTTCCTAACTATCTGAATAACTATCTAATTAACTAAGATGCATAATATACAAACTGATATAAAAAAAATTGTAAATTTTTGAATCTGAACATGTTGCTGACGGATATGATCATGTGTCGTTCTTGGTGACATGATTGCATATGACATGAGGGGTACATGAAAATAAGCTGTCAAATAACTGGTTCTAATAATTATAAACTATATTATGATAATCTTAATCTGTGATCAAATTACTTACCTCGCTACACTGCTACCTAAATCTCACTTCGTAACTAGTCATCTATACGAAGTACGAACCAGCACTAAAATTCTCTACAGACATGTCATAATGTTCTACTGAATTAATACAAATCGTGGAGAGTCATTTAATGCATATTATGCTTCATACAAAAGACATTAAGTACTAATATTACAAGACTAATACAATACTAATAATATATTTTACTTTAAAAAATATTTTAGTAACATAATCAAAACTATATTCAACAAGCCGTAAACACTAAATTCTTAAAATAATTTAATTTTTTTATAATTAACATAATTCTTCAATGTTATAAGACATCTATTAAATACCAATATCATATAATTATTAAATCAATAATATCATATAGAGTTTCTCAAGTATAGTCTAGTAAAGAGTATATTTTTATTTGAACCTATAAAATAATAATTGAAATATTTTGTTCATAAAATAAACTTTATAATATTTAATATAAATGAATTCTTATGAACTATTATTATAATCTAACAATGATTTAACACTAATAACAAACTATAATTTAGTAGGAAATCATATTTAGTTTAAATCAAATAATAAAGTATATTTGGAGACTTTTCAACAAATATACTTAATAGATTCAGCATGTTAAGAAAAATAAATTAAGACTCTATTTACTATTAAAGTTTATTTTAGTAAAATAATAGTTAAGAATATAATCTGCATAAACATAACTTTCTATGGTTAAAAGTTAAAACAAAGCCCAGGATGGAAAAAGGCCAACTTAAAAAGTCGAATGAAAAATGAATCCTACGAAAACCATTTAACCCACATCTGCCATAGCTTGAAAACTAGGGTCTTAAAGTAATCAATCGTAAGGATAGTAAAGTAATTAAACACAAATAGTAGATCTAAGAATTCGTTTTCCAAAAATAACATGCAACTAGAGTGTCATCCATTAAGGGGCTCCAGACCGAGAAAGAGAAAGTTTGAAGGCTCACCATGAGTTCGACAGCAGTAATAACAAAGTTGTGATCAGAGTGAAATCAAAGAAGGCGACAGGGCTGAGATCATGGTGGTTGTCCATGGCGTCTATTGTAAAACCTTTGAACACCAATTAACAGTCAATTGTTTGAATGGTACAATCAATGCATTCAAACATTTAGGCCGGTTTGTTTAATAAACTGGATTTTATTATTCATAACTTATTTCGTACTTTCAACTTATCTGAACTACTCATTTTAAATTTCAACTCATTTCAATCACTCATTTTATTACTATTTATAACTCATCTCATCTTTTATTTGAATCTAATATGCATTCAAACACTCAGCTAATAATCGTCCGAACAATAAGCTGAGGGTTTGAATGGTAATTGCATATTAAACTATTCCCACGCAAATAGATGTTCGAATGGTCAACGACATACGTTCAAACTGTCAGTTATTAAATTTGAACTGTGATGATTTTCAAATTGAAATTGTGGAGTTCGAACAGATACTTGCTCAAATTGAATATATAACGGTATTAGTTCGAATGGTTGCATTGTACCATTCGATTGCTAATCTGAGACGAAATTAAATAATTCATAAAATATCGTTCGAATGATGTTCGAACGGTTTCCTTCACTTTCATCATCCTAAAAGTTCTTTTGGGATAGTGATATTGGGAAAATTTTGTGACGATTTTTTTCATTCCAAAATGTATAAATTGTTGTATTAAGTTCAATTCTTGTAAATGACATAATTTAATATCTTTATGCTAACTTTTTTTTGTCACTTTTTTCTTCCTCGACTTCAATATTGATATTTTTAAAAATGTTCATATTACATTATATATAAAAAAAGACTTTCTTATATTATTGCCCAAGAAAATGATGGTAGGGTTTTTCACTCTTTTATTCTCAATCGAAACTATGATGGTGGGCTTTTGCCTTGCTCTTACACTTTTGTTACAAGGACAAATATCAAATCTCATTCCTATCATTCTTTTGGTTGTTTTCCCCAAAAGATGTTTTCATGGACACTACTCATTCCACTTCTTGATGACGTTGTGGGTTCAAGCATTTCCACTAAGCATCTTTCATAAGAAAATGAAGCCCTTGATTTAACCTTTTTTCCTTGTTCGTTGTATTAATGTTCCATTAATGTTTTGCATACTAACTAGAACTGATGAGTTCTTTTCTAATTGGATTGACAACTATTGAATTTTCAGCCAACATATGTTGCATATTTTGTCTACTTTCCCAGTTTAGGTTCATATTCATTTGGGATATTATATTGTCGTTCCTTTTTTTTAATCTAATTTAAATGTTTCCTTTAGCAAACGAGAAATGATTGAGTTCCCCTTACATCGTATCTAGAAAAATAGAGATGCAATGAACATGTCTCAGTTTTTATTTTCTATTTTTAAGGAAAACTATCATCATTCATTCATTCATTAAAAAAACTTACAATCATGACCAAATGCATTTGGAGTTCTACCAGTACACCATTTCCTTTTTCTGACTGGTCTAGTTTTACTATTGTGGATACTGATCTCTACAAACAAACGTCTAAGAGACAACACTTTTTATCTAAATAGAGACTCAATCTGTATAAACAAACGTCCAGGAAATGAAATCTTTTTATTATAATTAATAATAAAGAAAGTAGTAAGATAGATAATAAAAATGAAGAACTGCAATTTAGACCAACTCAAATAGACTTTGGAATTTGTGACAGCCTGTGAAGGCAATACACTTATCCTTTTTTAGTTACAAAGATCATATCTGAAAGGTCTGATGAATGTGAGTTTGGTAATATGAAAAATGTGTAGAGAATAGCTACTGGAAGAGATGGCATGTGAGCACCATACATAGATGTGGGCAACGTGTGAGAACAACATGTGATGATTTTCACAAAACCACAACTTCTCTTTGAACAATTTATGACTTGTGAATCTACTTGTTCCTCACGTTTCTCAGGAGCTACTGGAAAGCTATAGATATATCTTTGATAGACAATGTGAGTGAATGGAAGAAGAATATAAGGAGAGGGAGAAGGAAGAGGAAGCCAAGCCCTCCTCTTCCTCTGGCGAAAATCAGATTAAGAATCCTTATTTTTTATAAGAGAAAAGAGGGGGGAGGGGGGCAATTATGAGGCGCCTCAATTTTCTAGTTCTACCACAATTAAATGTTGATCAATAAAGATTATAAAACCACCTTTGTATGTCTATCATCGTGATCTTCTCTAAAATCCAAACCCACGACTATAACATGTCCTAATATATTAATAATTACTCTTGGACTTTAAATTGTTGTGGAAGATTGGAACTTCCATATATATAGTCAGAACCATTCAAATTTTGCACAATGCTATTTCAGATAATTGAGTGAATAACAATACAAAAGTATAATTATATAAGCACAACTGTTTTACAACCCAATTGATGTTGAAAGGCAAGAGTACAAATTAACGTAGCAGCTAGCTGCTTGTGGTTATTAACTTATTGATCTCTAAAAGATTTTATGAAGCAGTGGAAGATCTGGTCTCCACCAAGGCACAAGTATAACTATCTTACTTATTGCTGCTACTCCATTACTAGCACCATTTGATTGCTAAATTATCGAGATAGAAGACCATTTGATTTATTTTCTATTTTGACCATTTTTTTCCATAATTTCCATGATCGATAATTTTCGTGATCCTTTTTACATTGATCATCATTGTAATAGAAGGATCATATTGGTTCACATATTATAAAGCCTCATTTTCAGCTTTGATTCTGATGATTTGGGTATTGAAACGAGCTAGTCAACAAAATAAAGCATTAAATATTTCTGATTTAATTTATTAGAAAATGAAAGCTTCCCCTTTCTGTTAAATGAAATTAAAATCGGTGATAGGGGAGCCTTTTGTCTTCCCTGCTAATGTGTAACAACCTTAAGGGTGACCCACATATGGGCCTAAGACTAAAAGCATACCAAAATACTCATCAAAGTGAGATATACTCTAAAAGGCCCAAGCCCATTAAATCACTCCCACTAAAATCAACTTAAAACAATAAGGGCCTAATGAGTAATAAAAATAACCAACTAAACATGAGATTGCCATGGCCCAACAAACAGTTAGCTCTAACTATGTTATTGGTTCCTTGTACACTTTCTTGGGCTGTGACAAATCCTCCGCTTTCAATGCACATTGCCAACAAGATGTGGGTAAATTGGAACAAGAATGGAATTGATGCATGCAACACTAGGGAAATCTCAAACTGGAAAAGTAGGCTCAAGTCTTGTACTTCACTCCTTGTTCTTGCTAAGCCGTGGAACTCTATTGGGTAATGATCGCTATAGAACATGTAATCTTGTACAAGAGCCTTCCCTAAAAGAAGATTGTTCAATGCTACTGCAATAATAGGTAGGGTCTGAAATGTAGGCTCATTTCGCATGAAATTCTCATAAACTTCAGCAGAACCACTCTCTTTGAGTTGAATTGATAGTCGTTTCTTATACTTCTAGAGCACTAGGTTCACCATGAATTCTAAGGCAAAATTCCATTTTCCCTGGGCCCAAACATTCAGACGTGACCTGCCTAGGCAGTGTGCAAACAAGTACAGCAACCCCCTTGGAGGTATTGTTTTCATCCCAAATAATCATGTTTGTAGCATATAATTGATCTCAAAAGCTTGTCTTTTTTGTAGTGTGGTTAAGAGGCGTCACATACACACTATTAGAAGATCGTGGAATTGGATCGCTATCTTCAAAGCTTGCAAAACTGACAATAACATGTTCAAAATTCGATAGATGTGGTTGTATATATAGTACCTTCAAAATGCTTCAAGACCAAAGCATTTTTATCAATCAACCATGGACACCGCTCCATTACCCGATCTCTATCATCAAGGTTTGCAAATCTGACAACAATAGTATTCGGTCGAGTTTCCTTAAACATATAATATTCATGTCCACTTTCCATATTAAACAACCATGAATCACCTCTTCACCTATACGTCACTCCATGCAAATTTTACCAATCACGCTTCGTTGTCCCCTATCCTCATCAATACTAATTTCTATTTCTGATTACCCTTCATCATTTAGTCTTACCTAATCCTACCTTGTTTCCAAATCTTCCATTATAACACCCTACAAATTCCACACATAGGTGGAAACAGAACCACTCTATGCATTAGCAGTATACAATGACTACCTCTTCACCTTTATCGCCTTAGACGAAGACGAGAGAGAGAATTGTTACTTCTTAACTCGCAGATATTCATTGAAATTCATCTTATATGGAACCCTGACCCATTCTGTTGGGAGTCTCATTCAACTTGCATTATAAGTTCATTGCAATTCTTGTCGTTTTGAACCCTGGACCTATGACTTCAAAATTTTAGTTTACTGGAAAATGTTGAAGACCAACAATAATGGGTTTTATTTCTTTGAAAATGCCCCTTCCTAAATCTGTTTTCAGGATGGTTTGGAATCTGGATCAGATTCTGGGTGCAATTGTGTACTCAAAAGACTACAAAGGCTACATGAAATGTATATATAAAGAGTCTTGCTACCCATATGTATAGAAAATGAAGGTTTTTTTTTTCACGTGCCGATCACCTTTTAAATTTTTCTTGAAAAAAAAAATCCAAACGTAAAAGAATGACCCGCCTATTAGAGGAGCTTAATAGCCATGGATTCAGCGTGCCTTTCATTATGATTTGTAATGTATTTATACACTTGGGTACATAGAGTATCTCGAATCAAAAGAGAATAAGTTTGTTATAGAACACAGTAAAGAATAACAGAAAAACTTCTCTACTGTGCTGCTAGTACATTGCTATTTGACACTTGTATTTTATCTACATCATTAATGCTAATAAAGCCCCTCAAGTCCAAGGGAGTGTCTACGACATTGAGACTCGTCCTGAATTTATAGAACTTGTCAACAACCAATGGCTTGGTAAAAATGTCAGGAATTTGATCACTCAAACTGATGAAAGAAACTGTAAGAGATTTGGCTGCCACATGATCTCTGATAAAATGGAAATCAATATCCATGTGTTTAGTGCGAGAGTGATACATTGGATTGGCAGCTAGGTATGTGGCCCTAATATTGTCACACCATAAGGTTGGGGTTTGAGGAAGAGATAATCCAAGTTCACATAAAAATTATAACCAAATGACCTCGGCCGCGGAAGAGGCAATGAATTTGTACTCTGCTTCTATACTACACCTTGCCACAATGTTCTATTTGTTTTTTTTGCACCAAGAAATTAAGTTCTATCCCAAATACACACAGCCGCCCCTAGTGGAGTGTCTATCATCTAGATAGCCTCCCCAGTTAGCATTGGAGTATACTTGCAAATGGAATGGATATGTTAAGGAAAATTTGAAGCGAAATTTATTTGTCCCTTTGAGATATCATAAGATACGTTTAATAGCACTCCAATGAGGCATTTTAGGGGCATTCATGAACTGATATGCTTTGTTGATAGTAAAATTGATGTCGGGCCTGGTCAGGGACAAGTACTGTAAGGCACCTACAATACTTCTGTAGTGTGAGACATCATCAAATGCAGGGCTGTCAAACTTGGACAACATCAAGGAAGCTGCCATGGGTGAGGGCATGGGCTTCGCATGCCACATATTCGACTGACGTAATAGGTCCTTAATATATTTTCTTTGAGACAACAGAAGGTCATCAGACAGATAATTAATTTCCAATCCAAGAAAGAAGGATATAGGGCCTAAGTCCTTAACTAGGAAAGCAGCACTCAACGTAGTGATAATTTGTCAATGGCCAAAGCATGTGAGGCAGTAATCAGTATATCATCTACGTATGTAAGCACAAAAATTCTCAAGGTGCCACGTGAGATAATAAAGAGGGAGGGATTAGCTTTTAAAGTTGTGAAACCATATCCCAAAAGCCACAAACTGAGCTGTGCGAATGGTGTGCTATCGCAAGCAACCAAAAATAAAACTTATTCTTCTAAAAATACATGTAGAATGTTTAGCCTCGTTTTATGCTATGTGAACAAGGATGGCAGGGTTTGAGTATAACGGAAACAATTTTAAGAAGATCAACTAAGGAATAATTCAAATTAAAGTATCGAAATCAATCAAAAGAACAAACATTGGTCTAAGTCAACATCCACCATCAAAGTTTTACAACTGATCATCGATGCAAATATATATTAATTCATACTTTGAATATTCACCGTTGAAATTATTTTTCTGTCTCTCCTTAGTCGTAGTTAATTAGAAAATAAGCAATCTAATTAACTTTAACTACTAAACAATCTAAGGCAAGTGCTAAAGGTTTAATTTAGTAGTAGCCTTAAGAATTAGAGAAATCGATGAAGTTAAACAACACAAGCACAAGCATTATATTTAATTTCGCCGAGCATTCTTTTTAGGATCTAATAATTTCTAACGCAACAAATCATTAAATCTTAGTTACTTCACAAATTAAAGGGATCAAACAATTACGAATTTGATATCTAATCTAGTAGTAGATTGCAATGAATAACAAACTAGTAGGCCTCCTAGTAATTAAACGAAACAATCATGAAAATAGGCACAGAAGAACATCCGATAGTCAAAACATAAATTAAACACAATAGAAGTTAGATCTCACAATTTTATTAATTTTGAGACTTTTGTTTCTTTCGACTAATTATGAAAGTTTAGCGACACAAGACCATAATGAAAACTCAAAAAAGAAGGTGAGAAGAGGGGAGAGAAATGCGTGTGTGAGTCTCCTGATTTCTCCCCCTTTTAACACATTCAATTCAGTTTTTTGAATCGTACAAAATCTCCTAAGAATTTTCTAAGTATTATCCTAAAATAATAATATCCAAATCTGTCTAATTGAGGAAAATATTAAAAATAAAATAAAGTCCTAATATAACTAGGAAATTAGTATTTTGAGCTGAAATTTTCGTGCACCAGATCTTTAGAACTTCTTAAAATAAGACACATAAAATCCGCATATTAGATTTGCAAGCTGTTGAACCCAAGGTTTCAAGTTACATGTAAATCTACAAATGGATTTTGATGATGACAAATACTTGATAGAACCCGAATCCTGTATTAATACTTAAGCTCCCCCTGAGAATGTGCGTTAGTTTTTCAAGCAAAAATATAAACATAATTCCAAACATATATAACAAGTTTAGCGATTAAAACAATGTTAATGTTCTAGTCTAAAATTTCTCCCCCTTTTGGCATCATTAAAAAAGAATCATAATTATCTCAATAAGATATATTCCTATAATAACTAACAGACAAATAAAACGCTGCGTTACTAGAGACTGTAGAAGTTAAAACCACCCGTGTCCGACAAAACCTGCAAAAGTTGAAGCCGAATTTTATCATCTCAGTGCGGAAGAAGATTTAAATCCGTTTGATATTATTGAAGAATTAGATGTTCCAGAGATTTGAAGTTAAAATTATTCGTGTCCGACAAAGACAGCAAAAGCTGCAGGCCTAGCTCTGGCAATGCGGTGCGGAGCCATGCATGTCCGACAAAACCTGCAAATGTTGGAAGTCTAACTCTGGCAATTCGGTGCGGAGCCACGCGTATCTGACAAAACCTGTAAAGGTTGGAGGCCTAGCTCTAGCAGTCGGTGCGAAATCAGATCAATCGCTTGATGTTGTTGACAAACGGGTTTGAAAGTTCTGAGTTTCTAAAAAAAATCATTTTCACCAATCGGATACCAAGAAAAAACATTGCTTCTTGACCTAAGTTCTGTTTCTCCATAATGATAGAATGGCCGAACAATTCTCTTCCACTAATGTTCCAGACTTGAATTAGGAACCCTTGACGCATCAACCATCAATCTTCTCTCCTAAGGCCGTCAATACCATGATAGGAGCAGAGAACAGTTTTTCTAGTAAGAAAACTTTTGACAATGTGTGTCCAGCATATCCTATATTTCTTTTGACTAATAAGATTTGAAGAGACAATAGTTTGTCTTGTTCTTTATGCTATCTCTATAAAATCAGTTTTAAAGTTCGTCCGATTTGCATCAAATCTTATTCTCATCTCTATAACTCATTTGCATTCCTTCAATATTCTCGCTTTAAGTTTTCAATTCTTTTCTCAATGGCTCATTCTTCTAACATTCCTCTAGATGCATCCATAAGGTATTGTACATCTCAATCTCATGTCCTTTCTGCAGCTACCATTGGCGCCATGTTGCAGCAAGAGAACAATAGTTTGGCTAATAAGCCAGACTCCGATGCTATCTACGACTTGGTGAGTCTCGGGACTCGCTACTCATCCTCTATTGTCGCTTTTTCCCAGCGGCTACAAGTCAAAAATCATGAGGTTGAAAAGCTTAAAGAACAAATTATTGTACTTCAACGAATTGTTCAAGAGTCTCACACAAGGGAAGGAATCCTTCGGCAGAAGAATAAAAAGTTGAAATCTCTATTGGATTCTTCATTCCGCTTGCCAGTTCCAATGGATACGGATGACATGATATTGTATGAAGAAAATGAGCGTCTCAAACATGAGGCTAAGAACCTCAAGTTTATGTAAAAGTATTTTTAAAAAAATATCTCTCTATTTTTATGAACTCTGATCTATCTTTCAAGAGATATTCATAACATGCATTATACCTATTTCTCTTCTAATCATACATAATCTATCTTCTGGTAAGGGTTTTGTAAATATATCTGCTAACTGATCGTGTGTGTTTGTGAACTCCAGTACTATATCGCCTTTCTGCATAGTCTTAGCAAAAACTTGGCACATATTTTCATTAGTAGCACCGAATATTATATCATCAACATAAATCTGAATCAAAAGAATATCATCATTTTCGTATTTAATGAAAATAGTTGTATCAATTTTTCCTCTCAAAAAGCCTTTTTCAATCAAGAAACTACTGAATCTCTCGTACCACGCTCTAGGAGCTTGTTTGAGTCCAAATAGTACTTTTGTGAGTTTGAAAACATGATTTAGAGAAATATGATTTTCAAAACTTGGAGGTTGCTCAGCATATACTTCTTCATTTATAAAACCGTTTAAGAAAGCACTTTTAACATCCATTTGAAAAAGTTTGAAATTTTTATAACAAGCATATGCAAGTAGCATTCGAATAGCTTCTAATCTTGCGACTGGTGCATATGTCTCATCATAATCAATTCCTTCTTCTTGATTGAAACCTTGAGCTACAAGTCGAGCCTTATTTCTAGTAATGACTCCGGACTCATCTTTCTTGTTTCTAAAAATCCATTTTGTTCCAATAATAGTATGATTTTTGGGTTTAGGAATAAGTATTCAAACATCATTTCTTTAAATTGATTAAACTCTTCTTACATAGTTAGAATCTAAGATTCATCAAGAAGTGCTTCATCAATATTTTTAGGTTCAATCTGAGATAGAAAAGCAGTATGATTGCAAATATTTCTAAGAGATGATCGAGTACTTACACCTTGTGAAGGTTCTCCTAGAATTTATTCCGCTAGATGATCTTTCACATGTTTCTACTATTTGGTTGCATCTTGTACTAAGTCTTGATGATCTTTCCTTCTATTTCCATGATCTTTCATTTTGAATTGTTTCCAAATATCACACATCCTTTTTCTTTAAAAGTGAAGTCAATGAATTTAGTTTTGTCTTCTGTCACGTATTTTGAGTATTCGTTGTCTAAAAATCATTTATTTTTACCTATAGAATACTTCATATATTCCAACAAAAGTAGTTGATGGAGTAAAGGTCAAAAAGGAAGAAGAAGAGTTTGATCGTGAAGACGATAGACTTTATACTTTGAATTTAACTGCTATGAATTTATTATATAATGCTCTCAATGGTAATGAATTTAATAGAGTAATGACTTGCACTATAGAAAAGGAAATTTAGAATAACTTGGAAGTTACTTATGAAGGAACTTCTCAAGTCAAGGAATCAAAAATTTATATTCTTACTCATGAATATGAAATGTTTAAGATGAATGATGATGAATCTATTTCTAATATACACACTCGTTTTACTAACATCATAAACAGCTTGACAGCTCTTGGCAAAATTTATTCCAAAGTGGAGATAGTAAGAAAAATTTTCAACTCTCTACCAAAACGTTGGGAGTCAAAAGTGACAGCGATTCTTGAAGCTAGAGACCTCAAAAAATTCGAAATGAATGAACTCATCGGGTCACTTATCACCCATGAGTACATATTGAAAAGAGGAGAAGAAGAAGGAAATTCAAAGAAGAGTTTGGCACTTAAAGGAGTCTCAAACTCAAGTTGTCCACACAATATAATCAAGCACATCAAGGAAGCAAGCATGAGCAAGAAGGGAACAAGTTCACATTAAAATCATAGAGTAATGTTGTAAATCTCTTAAAATTTCAAAATTAGGATTAAGGCTCAAAATTAATATTTTATCATAAAGTATTAAAATACATTTTCCACATATACATGAATATTTTGAAAATTAAATTTGAAAATTTTAAAAGATGATTGATTGTCATCTTTCATATGTACATGACATGATTAAAGGTTTGAATTTTGAAAATATTAAGATGATTGATTGTCATCTTTCACATGTGCATGTTTTATTTGAAGATTTTCAAAAGTGGTGGATGTTTTTCTTGACTTATGCAAAAGGTAGATGTCTTTATTTGAAAATTTTGAAAAGTAAAGTGTGCTCCTTTTGTCATATGCAAAAAGTAAAAGATTATGTTTAAAATTTTTGAAAAGTAAAGTGTGCTCCTTTTGTCACATGCAAAAAGTAAAAATATTATATTTGAAATTTTTGAAAAGTAAATGATGATATTTTTGACATGGGAATCTTTTCAAATTTGAAATTGAAAAATCATTTGCCTATAAATAGCTCACTTGAGTTTTGCAAAATTTATAACAAGAGCTTACACATCTGTTGCTAAGTTTTGCATCATTTCTTCAAAGCTCTCATTCTCTCTTTTCTAAAGTTTTGAGCCTTAATTCTTGTTCTTGTTGAGAGAGATATAAGTTGCGCTGTATTGTTTCTATCTCACTCATTGAGGAGTGTACTTTGATAGTCTACCTACTATCAACTCTTGTATTTGTAAAAGGGTGTGTATAACCCTTGTGTGTGTAGAAGGTGTTCTACACGGGAAATAGTTAAATCACCAAGTGTGAGGTGATTGGAAGTGTAGAAGGTATTCTACACGGGGAATAGTTAAATCACCAAGTGTAAGGTGATTGGAAGTGTAGAGGGTGTTCTACACGGATTCTTTGGAGCGGTGCTGCTCAAAGGTGTAATAGGTTTCTATTTCCACCTAAAGGAGATTGAATAGTAGATTTGGGGATTCTCAAGAGGTAGCTTGAGGCGAGGACGTAGGCAGTGGGGCCGAACCTCGTTAACATACTGAGTTTGCTTCTCTCTTACCCTTACTCTTTATATTTATTATTGTTTCATATTTTGTTTATATTTTATATTATATATTTGATTTATAATTGTTATTTTTTTAAATACAACTCAATTCACCCCCCCTCTTGTGTAAGTCATCTGGGCAACACAAGCTAAGGAATATTCTGGAACATCAGCATTGTAGGTGTGGCAACTTCAAGTCCGATTTTGACCTTGATACAATTAGTATCTCTCAAAAGTCAAAACATGAAAGTTGTAGAAATTTTTCTTGGCGTTCCATAGCAATTTGAATTATTACAATCGAGCTCAGATGGGAGAGTTATGCTGAAATTATGAAATAATGTCAAAACTGTCCAAAATCGCTCAGTTAGCTTCGTTAGCACTTAACGCATCTATTTGCATCCTAAATAAAAATATAAAAATAATGAATATATTTAGGTACCAAATAAATATAAAATATTAAATATTAAGGGAGAAAATATGACATTTTGCATTTTCATTAGAGAATCACGCCCTGGGCTCCAGCTTGAGGCCATAAAAGGCTTTCTTCAATAAGCACACATGATCAGGTCGAGCTAGGTCAATGAAGCCTTGTGGCTATTGCATATACACAGTTTCTGATAAATCTCCATGAAGGAATGCGTTTTGAATGTCGATTTGTCGTATGGGCCACTTCTTTGCTATGGCAATGGATAATATCAAATGTATGGTGGGCACTTTGGCAACTGGGCTGAAGGTGTCTTGCTAGTCAATCCCCTCTTGCTGGTGGTAGCCTTTAGCTACTAGTCCTGCCTTGTGGAGTTCAATTGAGCCCTCGGCTTTGTGCTTCACTTTGTAAATCCACCTGCAACCCAAAATGTTAGATGCACAAGTAGGAGGAACCAAAATCTAGGTTGAGTTGCAGAGCAAGGCATTGTACTCCTTAGACATAGCCTCACACCATTTTGGTAGTTTGGAGGCCGCAAAAAAGCCGGTAGGGGTGGTCAGAGAAGGAGTAGTGGTCATAGTGAAGCAACGTCGAGTGGGATATGACACGGTTCCATTGTTGCGAACATGAGAATGAGAGGACTGTGTTTGGGATCAAGTGATGATAGGAGACCTTGGAGGAACAAGAATGGGAGGTAGAAGACGAGATTGAGAAGAGGGGTCATGTGAGGTCTGTGTTTGTGACCTAGTGATAATAGGGGACCTTGGAGGAATTAGATTGGAAGTTAGAGGTCAAGATTGAAAGGAGTCACGAGAGGAAAGTGATGGTGACTGAGGGATGATAGAAGACACGAGGGGAATGAGAGTGGAAGGTATAGGACGAGTTTGGGAAGGTAAGTCAAGAGACAGGACAGGGGTGCGTGAGGTAGACGATAAAGCTTCTAGTGGGTTTGAAAGTAGGTGGTAGGCTTGGGCCGGGACTCTGAATGGAGGTTTGGAATAAGGGAAGGGAGGCTTGAGGGGCAGGAGGAGTGGGCTTGGGTTGGGCCGAATTGGAGGAGAAGGGAAAAGAGGCTTAATTAAATAGTACATATGGTGGTAAGCTTGTATTATTAAAACTGGTCTCGTCTTCAATGCCTATCCATATTCTCCTGAATATATAAATCCAAAAAGGTTATTAATTAGCTTTGTTGAACCTAAGATTTCAAGTCTCGTATCTACGTATAAATTTTGATGATAACAAATAAATTCAATATTCATAATCAAGTTGTCTACGCATGAATGGAGTTAAGCATATCAAGAAATCAAGTATGAGTAAGAAAGAGAACAAATCTACAAATGAAACTCATAGAGTAATTTTGTATACCTCTTGATAAAATTCAAAATTGGATTAAGGCTCAAAATCAATCATTTCTCGTAAAGTATCAAATTGCATTTTTCACATGTGCATGACATTATTAAAAACTTTAATTTCAAAAATTACATTTTTTACATGTGCATGGCATCATTAAAAACCTTAATTTCGAAAATTGCTATTTTTACATATGCATGATATCATTAAAAGGCTTAATTTCAAAAATTGCTATTTTCACATGTACATGACATTATTAAAAGTCTTAATTTCGAAAATTGCTATTTTAACATGTGCATGACATCATTAAAAATTTAATATTTGAAAATTTGTAAGATGATTGATTGTTATTTTGGACATATGCATGTTTTGTTTGAAATTTTGATTGATGCACTTTTGAAAAATAAGGTAGATGATTTTATTTGAAAATCTTGAAGGGTAGTTATGCTTTTTTTTTTACAAATGCAAAAAGAAGATGTTTTGGTTTTAAAAATAAATCATACTCATTTTGTCATATGCGAAAAATAAAAGATTATGTTTGATTTCTTTAAAAAATAAATGGAGTTGTCTTTAGCAAATGCAAAAATGAGATGTTTTTATTTGAAAATTTTGAAAAGTGAATAATGCTCTTATTTGACATGTAAATCTTTTCAAATTTGAAATTGAAAACTCATTTGCCTATAAATAGCTCACTTGAATTTTGTAAAAATCACAATAAGAGCTTACACATCAATTACTAAGTTTTGCATTATTCTTTTGATGCCCTCATTCTCTCTTCTCTAAGTTTTGAATTTTAATCATTGTTTATTTTAAGATAGATATATGTTATGCTGTATTATTTTTATTTTATTCATTAAAGAGTATACTCTAATAATCTACTCACTATCAGCTTTTGTATCAGTAAGAGGATGTGTATAACCCTTGTGTGTGTAGAAAGTGTTCTACACAAAGAATAGATGAATCACCAAGTGTGAGGTGATTGCAAGTGTAGAGGGTGTTCTACACGGATTCTGTAACGTGTTGTTCAAAAGTGTAATGAGTTTCTAACTCTATCTGAAAGAGATTGAATAGTGAATTTGAGATTCTCAAAAAGTAGCTTGAGGCAAGGATATAGGCAGTAGGGCTGAATCTCGTTAAAATACTGAATTTGTTTCATATTATCCTTATTTTTTATATTTCCTGCTACTTTATATTTTGTTTATATTTTATATTTTGTATTTGGTTTATAAGTATTAATTTTTTAATATAATTCAATTCACTAGCCTTCTTGTATTAGTCATTTGGGCAATAGGCTTCATCAGGTTTTCTCAACCTTTTTCCATTCATACTCTCTGATAGTAATGGAAAATTAGAGAAGGCAAAATAAACTTATGGTCTGAAAACTGGAGTTGAGAAGGATCTGTGTAATTCAGACGGGTTATTTAGCTATACAACTTGCTCTATCGTTAAAGATCTCATTGAAGGCTCCCGCTGGAATGTAACTTTGTCGAACCGACATGGAGCTGTCGATAAGTGCAGGAAGTATCCAAATTCCCCATTTCTTTGAGAATAGGATCATAAGCAGAGGCTGGAAACACACAAATGAAAGGAATTTTACCTTGAAATCTGCTTGGTGGGTATTGAAAAAGAAAACCCAGTTTTTTGCTAGCCAAAGTAATTTAGAGTGATTTGATCTCTTTTAAGTACTTGTTTGGAGATTAGTATTTGACACTGTAACTGTTTAATGCATTTATGAGAATATGTGGCATTCCATTAATTTCAAAATGTCATTGTCGTAAATGGCATCTAATATTGAAAACATTGAGCGCTTATTTGCTTAAGGACATTAAGCTTGTTGGTATGGGAGCATTTTGCCACAATCCTTGGTTTTTCAAATCTCCTTTCATTACTATAGAAAGACAGGTTTGTGAGATATTGGTGGCAGCTTCCAAAAGAAAAGGTCAAGCTTCTATTTTGGATTCCATAACTCCTGTTTTTACTTTATGGGATATATGGCTAGCTCGAAATGAGCATCTTCAAAATGGTAAGGAACCTGTGGCTGCAACAGTAGTTCAGAAGATAAAACCATGTAATTGAGTATAATGGCCTCATTAAGCCACCTCGGCAACTTCAGTTTCATGCTCAGATCTCTCCACAGGTTATGGGTAGTAATCCTATTAAACTCTGGGATAAAAGGCCTTTACAAATGACTTGCCAACCTCTCATCCTTCTGGACATTTAAAGTTTACTATTGATGGGTCTGCTCTTGCAAATCTTGGTATGGCAGGATGTGATGCTGTGTTGAGGAATGCAGACAGCGAGCTTATGTTTGCATCTACACTTTATTTGGAAAATGGAACTGACAAACTGGCAGAGTTGATGGCATTGAAAGTTGAAACAAGGTTTGTTGTACTGTTTACAACTAGACTATAATATAAAATATAAATTTTAATAGATTTTTTTAAAATTTTAAAATAATAATAATATTAACAAATAAATTAAATTTATCTTTAACTCATTTTATCCCTAAACCCAAAGAAAATCTCAGAAACTTGGAAAGTAATGGGCAACACCGATCAGAAATTTTCCAGGAAACGCTGTTGGCCGGCGAGCTTTTCTGCCTTTTTCTATCAACCAGTGGTAGAGCGGGTAGAGCAACGTTCAAGGGGCGTTTGCCTAGTGAGGGAATTTTTTTTTTTTGTATAAATTAATTTTTTTAAATGATTCATAAAATATGTAATGCATGGAAACAAAAAAATAAATTATAGCAAATACTTTTGAATATAATATATTAGTGAAGTAAAATAATTACATGTTTGGATAAATTAAAAAACAAAAATATTAGTTCAAAACACATCTTAGTTTAATACAAGTTTAACAAAAAATTTGATTCAACATGTTGGTTGACTGTTTTGTAGAGACCATGCAATGCATAACACCTATTTATGATCATCATATAAATTAAGTTATGGAAATGCATGACAGCATGAGGTCTTCTATTTCACTTTCATCTATTGGCAACTATAATGTACTTTCATTTAACATTTTGTAAATTCAATATGCAATAAAAAGGCCAGGTCATATTTAATATAAATCCATGGATGAGATAAGTTCATATTCAAGATTATGAACTTTGAGTCAAATTAAAAACTGAATTTAAAGCAAAACTTACAAATAAAACTTAATGAAAAAACCACCAAAAAGAAGAGACAAAATCAGTGTTGGAAGTTTTCATTAAGTATGTCAATAGTTTAAGGAACTTTACAATTACTTTGAGTTGTTATTAATTAATAATAGTTTATAGGAATTAAAATCCAAATAAGATAGGATAGAGGTGAGAAGCGAAAGGCTCCAACTTTATAGGGAGATTTCAAAAGCGATTTTGGGTCGGGCTTCATAGGGTTTCATGGCTGCCGCAAAGGATCCTCATGCATCGGGAGGGAGGCAGCGTTCCTTTGCCGATATGGTTGCACAAATGCCTTAACCTCTTCCTGAGATTGAGATGCCATTTAGGCCATCTAAAATTATTGATGGAGATGTTTGTATTGTATTTTTTGGTGAGGAAATTGCTCGATCTGATAATCCTTTGAAGTTTTCGATTGTTTTGTAAATTTTGAAGCAAAGGCCATTTCTAGACACTATTCAATCATTCATCCGAAGCAGATGGGGGTTGGTTCCCAGTCGATGGTTTTAGCTCTACGAAAGCCAATGAATGTATTTGTTTGATTCTCCAACAAACTAGACCCTTTTAAGGTTTTGTCAAGGAAGGTTATAGATATTGATGGGGTTTTTACTGAACATTCCATTGGCATCCTGGATTTAAAGAGGATTGGGAACCTTCCTTGGTGCCGGTATGGGTGAATCTTCCAAGTTTGTCACTAATTTTTATCGTGAGTCCTTTTTGACAAACATTATGGCTCTGTTGGGCAGATTTCTACGTCAAGTCGAGATAATTCAACAATGTGTGCTACTCGGAAAGATGGTGCACGGGTGTGTGTTGAAATAGTTGTAGCTCAAGAGCCTCGTCGTGGTCTTTGAGTTGGTATTCCTCATTAAGAGTTGAGTTTATACATTGAGTCAATTTATGAAAATTTGCCGGCGTATTGTAATAGTTGTCATATTCAAGGCCACAATTTTAAGACTTGTAGATGGACGGAAGGAGGTAATAAGGAAGTAGGGAAGAGAAAAGATATGGGGAAGAAGCCAATGCGTCATCGGGTTGAGAAACGAATTAAGGTTACGGAGAACTGGAAAATAATAAAATTTTGATTGTGTTAGGTGTTGCAGGGGAGGTCTGTTCGTCTAAGGTTTCGATTCCTAATGCTTCAAAAGAGTGTAGGTCCCAGTAACAAGGAAGCAGGGCTTAGTAATTTGGGTTTGGTTATTGAAGAGTCTACTCCAGTTAATTTAGAGGATGTTGAATCCAAGATTTCAAATCTCATATCTACGTATAGATTTTGATAATAAAAAATAAATTGAAGACTCAAGTTTAAGTTGTTTATGCATGAAGGAAGCTAAGTACATCAAGAAATCAAGCATGAAAAAGAAGAATAACAAGTCTACAAATGAAGCTCATAGAATAATTTTATACATCTCTTGATAAAATTTCAAATTGGATTAAAGTTCAAAATTAATCTTCTCTTACAAAATATCAAATTTGTTTTATTTTACATGTGCATGACATATGCATAACATCATTAAAAGTTTTAATTTTGAAAATTATATTTTACATGTGCATGACATATGCAATGACATCATCAAAATGTTTAATTTCAAAAATTATATTTTATATGTATATGACATATACAATGACATTATCAAAATTTTGAATTTTGAATTTGAAAAGTAATTGAGTGTCATCTTTTGATATGTGTATGTGTTGTTTGAATATTTTGAAATATGAATTATATTGCCTTGAAAAGAGATGTTTTTATTTGAATATTTTGAAATATGAATAATGTATTCACATTTGCTAACATTTAAAATTGAAGACTCATTTGCGTATAAATAATTTACTTGAGTTTTGCTCATTCATTCAAAGTTTTCATTCTCTCTTCTCTAAGTTTTGAATCTTAATCTTTGTTTATTTTGAAAGAGATATAAGTTCTTCTGTATTGTTCTTATTTCACTTATTAAGGAGTGTGCTCTAATAATCTACCCACTATCAACTCTTGTATCAGTAGGAGGATGCATATAACCCTTGTATAAGTAGAAGGTGTTCAACATAGTGAATAGTTAAGTCACCATGAGTAAAGTAATTGTAAGTGTAGAGGGTGTTCTACATGGCTTCTTTGTAGCAATGATACTCAAAAGTGTAATAGATTTCTATTTTCACCTGAATGATATTGAAGAGTAAATTTGGGAATACTTAAGGGGTAGTTTGAGACGAAGACGTAAGCAATGGGGCTGAATTTTATTAAAATACTAATTTTGTTTCTTATTACCCTTACTCTTTATATTTCATATTGCTATATATTTTGTTTGTATTTTATATTGTGTATTTAGTTTATAAGAGTTAATTTTTTAATATAACCCAATTCACCTCCCTCTTGTGTTAGTCATCTAGGTAACAATTGATATCAGAACAAGAGCTCTATTATAAAATTAATTATCTGTTACGTTAAAATCATATGGCTAATATTGCAGCTACATTCGCTGAAGATCAATTTAGTAGTCGACCTCCGCTATTTTGTGGAGACAATTACACTTTCTAGAAAGTTAAAATGAGAATATTTCTTCAGTTTCAAGGTCGAGAGATTTGGAAATGTATTGTAAATGAGTCTTATATCCCAACAAAAATTGTTGATGTGAAAAATGTCAAAAAGGAAGTAGAAGAGTTTTATGGTAAAGAAGATAAACTTTATACAGTGAATATAATGGTTATGAATTTTCTATTAATACTTTCAATGACAATGAATTTAATAAATTTACAGGACTGTACAGGAAATATAGGACAACTTGGAAGTAACTTATAAAGGAATTTCGCAAATCAAAAAATCAAAATTTATATTCTTTGCATGAATCTGAAATGTTAAAAATGAGTAATGATAAATCTATTTCCTCTATATATACTTGTTTTACTAATATTATCAATAATTTGATAACTCTTGATAAAGTTTATTCTAATTTGGAGATAATAAGAAAAAATTTCAACTCTCTGCCAAAACGTTAGGAATCAAAAGTGATGACGATTCTTTAAACTAGAGATTTTAAAAAACTGGAAGTAAATGAACTCATCAAGTCACTTATTACCCATGAGTATACATTGAAAAGATAAGAAGAAGAAAAAGGAAAGTAAAATAAGAGTTTGGCACACAAAGTTGTTATCTATGAAAGTGAAAGTGATGAAGACGAGAAAAACGATAACAAAAATGAAGAAATTACAATGATTACAAGAATATTTAAGAGATTCTTAAAGAAAATAAAATTCTTTCAAGGAAATATTTCAAAAAGTTTTACAACAAAGATACAGATAAAAACAATTCATTAACTTGTTATAAATGTAAAAAGTCAAGACATATTAAGATAGATTATCTCCTGTTAATGAAAGATAGATTGTCCCCTATTAATGAAAGATCGATACAAAATAAGAAAGTAATGAAAACTACATGGGATGATGATTCAAGTAGTTCAAACAATGAAAACTCTATAAATCTTTGTCTTATGGCTAAAAATGATTTTGAGGTAACAAATTTTGAAAATATTAAAAATTCATCTTATGAAGAATTACAAAATATTTTGGAAAAGGTATATAAGGAATTTGAAAAATTGGGTATCAAATATACTATTTTGAAAAAAAAATTCTTCTTTAACAAATAAAATTGATGTTTTAAGAAAAGAAAACATAGTTTCAAAAACTGAAAATAATTAGTTGAAAAACATGGCTAATTTAAAAAAGATTGTTGGAAACTTTACAAATAGAAAAAGAAATTTTGAAAAATTTCTTAGTAGTCAAATATGTGTTTTTGATAAGGTAGGCTTGGGATACATGCCAAAAGAAAAACTCAAACCTTATAATTTTTTTTTTTGATAAACCGAATAAATCAAAGTCAGGTTTTCAAAATTCGTTTCATAAAAATAAATATTTTAAAGAAAAATATTATTACAATCACTTAAGTTTTTCAAATATGTCACATGTTGTTTATAATTTTTGTAATAGAAATAAGTATAACTATCATGTTTGTCCTATCAGAAGAAAACATACAATAACTATTAGGATCATAGAAGTAACAAAGAATCTTATTTCTTCTAATACTAATAAAAAAGGAAATAAAGAACTTGGATATTAAGAAAAATTATTTTAATTATTTTTGTAGATATGCATGAAGTCCTCTATATTATTTCTTCAACAACCTGTGTAATCAAATAATCAAATTTCTTATTAGTCTTACCATGTGCTTCAATAAAATTATGCAAAATATCTTCTAAAGAACTTCTAGAAACATGGAGGTGCATGGTATAGCGTACGCTATGATCTATAGGGTTGTGCAAGCTGCTGGTTATTAGACTTCCAACTGAAGTTGGGGTGATTGCGCCATCTTAGATTGTAGATATCATAGTAAGGTGTGAAAGACCTTTTGTACATATCCAGAGTATTACTTTGTTCTTTATACATACCTCTCATGTCAGTATGTGTAGGACATTTTTGGGCATGATAATCTATCCCACCACATACAACACGTGGCCCAAAAGATTCAACATGGTTAGCCATGTATGTTGATTTTGAGTTTTTTGTTTTTAATAATTCTAATTCTCTAGTGAGCATTTCAACCTTAGCCTTAAGGCTATTTTATTCCCTTAGATGATAAATACCACCACTTGAGTTTCATGTAGGTCGTGACCTATTTGTGCTGCTAGTAGCACTTGATCTAGTCCAAGCATGAGCTTTTTCACCAAACTCATTGAGGTACTCTATGGCCTTATCAAGATTCTTTTGTAAAAACTCACCATTATACATCATTTCCACAAATTGGCGTTATCTAGGTATAAGTCTTTCATAAAAATAACTCACTAGACGCCAATTTTCATACTCATGATGGGGATATATACTCAGAATTCTTTCCCAAAACTAGTATCACATCTCACTTTCCTTTTGTGCAAAGGTTGAGATATGTCTCTTTAAGGCATTAGTCTTGTGTTGGGGGAAATATTTATTGAAGAAAACTTCAGTCATCTCACTCCATGTCCCAATAGATCGTGGTCTTAGTGAGTATAACCAACTTTTAGCTCTTTCTTTCAAAGAAAAAGGGAAGAACTTTAGTCTTACTGTGTCGTCAGTTGCGTTTTGACTATGAAAAGTTACAACTACTTCCTCAAATTTCCTAATATTAACATAGAGATTTTCATTTTCTAAACCATGGAAAGTAGAAAGTAACTGTATCATCTTAGATTTAAAATCTGTATGATGAGTGTTAGGTGGGAACATAATACAAGATGGTGTGGTTGTTCATGTAGGATGGGGGTAATCTTGAAGGGTTCTAGTGAATTGATCCTCGTGTTCACTCATTTCTTCAAAATTGGAAGAATTATCAAACAAGTGATTAGCAAAATTAAATTCTAAGTCTGACTCTAGCATAGGTCTACAAGCAAATCGTCCAAAGGCGTCTCTGTACCTGCACATGCAAAATAAAGAAGAGTAGAGTTTGATAGAAATGGCAAGAAGACCATGACAAAAATGACATGGTACTAAGCGTGTCCATCAAATTATTCATTAAAGTATTCATCAGATGACAAAAAAACCAGTGGCAAAAAAAGAAGGAAAAGCATTCTTAGTTAAAAATTTGAAAAGCTGAAAAGTACATCAAAAATAAAAGTATGGTCTACTGAAATATTTTATAGATTCTCTTTTATGTATACTTGGAAGTTTTTTAATTCTCTTCAGCCTTTTCTTCTTATAGCCCCAAACATAGCCAAATTACAACATTTTTGTATTGATTATTCTGATCCTAAGTATGCTTATGGAAAGAATGGTAGAATTCTCATTTGTTAGTATTCCTATCATAAGATCAATGTTTGCTTGTTATTTATAATTGCCTAATCTTCTATGAGAGTGTATGTACACCTTTTGTCAAGTTCATAGAGAGAATTTTCGTACAAAAACATTTCTATACTCATGAGTTATGGAGTTGAACTTTTTACCTAAAACGTTCTTAATATTGCATATATCAAGACTTCTGGATAAATAGATATAGCTTGGAACACATACACACTTTATGAATTGCTATATATGAATTATTTGTGAAAGGGTTATTGAATTCCTAAGATTGTTTTGATATGTGAGTTTTGAAAATGTGTCTTGATGACCCCTATGTGTGATTTTTTTTGGTTTCTCACATTATTTTTGCATAAAAATCGCTAGGAACTAGCAATAAGTAAGTTAAGGGGTGTGATGAGTGCACAAAAATATACTCAAAATATTCTATATTTGAATTAAATTGTTAAAATATGAATAGAAAGAATGAATAATAACTTGTATTATTAAAATTAAATTCTATTCACAATGAGATAGATTTGAGCATAATTTTGTAATATTTTATATCTCAATTGTTTTGAATATTGATAAGTGAAAGACAACTTGCAAAGTGGACTTCACTTGGCTTCACTTCGAATTTCATGATAGTCACATTTCTTCAATAATTCATAAGCCGCATGGGAGAGTTAATTGGATTGAACCTCTTGTCTTCATTTCAATTTTTCATATGCCCATAATTTGAAAAGTCAAATTATCACAAGAATTGTTGCCTTTACATCTCCAGCCGCATGCAACATCCATTTAGATCAACTAGCCCTGACTGCATCATAGTATAAGATGACAAATCAATTAGTGGGCTCCACTTGCAATCATATTGAGACTTGCATGTTTATTTGAAGGAACAACACATGGCACTTCATCTCTTCAAAGAAACCAGCACCAACTTGCGTCCACCACATGCAAACTCATTTGATTAAAGCACATTCAAGTTTCAGATCACTCAAACTCATCAAGATAAAATGTTTGACCAAACTGATGCAAAGTGGTACATGGCACATCAGATGGAGATTGACAAAATTTTCACACGGAAAACTCTATAAATAGAGAGCAAGAGGAGAGAAGAAGAACATGAAAAAAATAGAGGGAAAAGCCAAGAAAGAAAGGAGAAGAAACCAAGTGTATTTTTGTTTAATTTTCTCTTAGGAATTTGGTTATTCATTATGTGGATGAATAACTAAATTCTCAAGTAGAGATAGGGATGAACTTGTGTGTGATGGTATTTACAATTTATTTTTTATTCATGTATTTTGTCTTTAAATATTAAGACTCTTTGTTCTATCATTTGCAAGTTATTTTTAACATTTTTTTTTCATCTCCAAATAATTATAGAATTTATTCTGTTTATGGATTCAGTCATGCTTTTTTCATTGAGTGGATTAGTTCTATGATTATGTTTGGAGCAATTGATTGTCTATATTGATTCAGTTCTCTACTGTAATATCGTTCCCTGAGTATATTGTAGTCATTAGATTTTCTCAATAGTGATAACAATTTACGTAATTTAAATGTGTTGAATGATTTTTTTAAAGACTTACTTTTAATTTAATTTTGGTTATTAATATTATATCTTCCGATTGAGAATTTTGGAATTAAATTTTTAATTGAATTATAATTGAATTAAGAATAAATTTAAATATCAAATACACGCAAGGAATTCTCTACGCTCTATTGTTCGTTAAATTTGAATACTTTTCACATTAATCATTCTATTTCATTTTAAATTGCATTTAAAATTAGTTTTTGCTCATTCAACATTTTCCTTTAATTCTACTGTCATTCTGTTATTTTTTTATTCCGTCTCCTTGTAGAATCGACACTCTAAAACTATATTACAAACGACCGCGTTATTCTTTGGACGCAATCAAATTTTGAGAATAAGTAAAGTTGGTAAGAAGTTTTCTCTCATAATTGAAGATATTTTACTTGTTGAAAGTCTAAAGTATACTTTTTTGAGTATAAGTCAATTATGTGATAAAGGATTTACAGTTACTTTCAAAACGGATAAGTGTATTATTTTGAATAATCATTATTGCAATATTTATTGTATTGCTCTTAGAAATAATAGTGTTTATACAATCGAATTTGAAGAAATTATCTCACAAGATGCTATTTGTTTATCAGCTCAATATAAAAATAGTTGGTTATGGCATACAAGGTTAAATTATGCAAATAAGGAACTTATTTCCAAACTTTCAAAAATGATCTTGTGAGAGATTTGTCAAAAGCGGACTTCTTTAAAGACAAGATCTATGATGCATGCTAGTTTGGTAAACAAATAAAAAAATTTTTCAAAATTAAAAAACATATTTCTACTACTAGACCATTGCAACTAATACACATGAACATTTTTGGACCAAATAGAGTTGCGAGTATGGGAGGAAAATATTAGGCATTTATTATTGTTGATGATTAATCTAGATATACTTGGGTTATCTTTCTCGCTCATAAAGATGAGGTACATAATGTCTTTATCGAGTTATGCAAGAGAATTTAAAATGAAAAATGTTATATTATTTCAAGCATCTAAAGTGATAGGGGGAAAGAGTTTGTCAATAAAGATATTAAAACTTTTTGTAATGAAAATGATTTTATGTATGATTTCTCTACTCTTCGAACTGCTCAACAAAATATGGTAGTATAGAGGAATAATATATATTTTCAAGAAATGGCAAAAATAATACTTAATGAGAATAATTTACCTAATTATTTTGGGGTCGAAGTGATAAATACTACATGTTATATTATAAATGGAGTTATGTTAAGGTCTAAATTAGATGAAATTACTTATGAGTTTTGGAATGAGAAAAAGCTCAATATTGGTTATTTTCTTGTATTTGGAGGCAAATATTTTATTATTAATGATAGGGATAATTTAGGAAATTTTGATGTTAAATTTGATGAAGATATCTTTTTTGGGTATTCTACAAATAGTAAAATTTATAGAGTATTCAATAAAAAGATTTCGATTGTATAAGAATCTATACATATAGTATTTGATGAATCTAACCATCTACTCTCTAAGAAATCTATTGATGAAGAAACAGAAGGTACAAATAATACAAATAATCTCAATTTCAACAAAGAGAATACAATGGAAAAAATCCAACATGAAGACATCAGGAAAGATCATCAAGACTTAGTACAAGATGCAACCAATCAGTAAAAACATGTGAAAGATCATCCAGTGAAACAAATTTTAGAAGAACTTTTACGAGGTGTAAGTACTTGATCATCTCTTAGAAATATTTGCAATCACACTGCTTTTTTATCTCAAACTAAACCCAAAAATATTGATGAAGCACTTATTAATGAATCATAGATTCTAGCTATACAAGAAGAGCTAAATCAATTTGAAAGAAATGATGTTTGAACACTTATTTTTAGACCCAAAAATCATACTGTTATTGAAACAAAATGAGTTTTTAGAAATAGGAAAGATAAGTCTCGACTTGTAATCCAATGTTTCAACCAAGAGGAAGGAATCGATTATGATGAGACGTATGCACCTGTCGCAAGATTAGAAGTTATTCGAATGTTATTTGCGTATGCATGTTATAAAGATTTCAAACTTTTTCAAATGGATGTTAAAAGTATTTTCTTAAATGGTTTTATAAATGAAGAGATATATGGTGAGCAACCTCCAGATTTTGAAAATCATATATTTCCTAATCATATTTTTAAACTCACAAAAGTATTATATGGACTCAAACAAGCTCTTAGAACTTGGTATGAGAGGTTTAGTGGTTTTTTAATTGAAAAAAATTTTTCAAGAGAAAAAATCGATACAACTATTTTCATCAAATATGAACAAAATGATATTCTTTTAATTCAAATTTATGTGGATGATATAATATTTAGTGCTACTAATGAAAATATATACTAAAATTTTACTAAGAGTATGCAGAAAGAATTTGAAATGAGCATGATGGGAAAACTTAATTTCTTTTTTGGATTGCAAATTAATCAGTTAAAATATATCAAAGAGTTACTCAAAAAATTTGAGATGGAAGATGCAAAGGTAATTGGAACACCAATGAGTTCAACCACCAAACTTGATAAAGATGAAAGCGGTAAGTTAGTTGACTTAAAGATATATATCGAGGTATAATTGGTAGATATTTGACAGTTAGTAGACTTGATATTATGTTCAGTATATGTTTGTATGCACGTTTTCAGTCATCTCCAAAATAATCTCATTTGATTGCAGTCAAGCATATTCTTAGATATCTTGTCGGTACCATTAACCTAGGGTTCTGGTATCTTAAGCACATTTCTTTCGATCTTATTAGTTATTTAGGTTCAGATTATACTGGTTACAAAATTGATCGAAAAAGTACTAGTAAAACATGTCATTTCTTAGATCATGCACCTGTTTTATGATTTGGTAAAAAACAAAGTTTTATTGCTAAGATAGAATATATTGTTGCAGGCAGTTATTGTGGTTAAGTTCTTTACATGAAACAATAATTTCAGAATTTTAAATTTATGTACAATTATATTCCAATTAAATGTGATAATACTATAAATTTTTTAAAGAACCCTATACAATAGTCTAGAACTAAGCATATTCAAATTAGATATAATTTTTTTAGAGATCATGTGCAGAAAGGCGATATTGTATTAGAATTCACAAGCACATATGATCAATTGGCAAACATTTTCACAAAACTCCTACCAGAAGCTAAACTATGCATGATTAGAAGAGAAATAGGAATGATGCATGCCATGAATATATGTTAAATATTTTTATTATCTCAAATAACTTACAAAAACTTGAGACTTCTAGTCTCATCTTTTAACTGTATTTGCTATTTATAGATCAACATATTATTCTCGTCTAAAGGATTAGACAGTTGAAATGAAGAGGCAAGCAAAAATTTTAAATCCTTATTCTGTTACTTTAATTCTACTATTTTTCTATTTGACTCATAAGCAAATCGTTAAAGTACAGAGACTGTTTCGCTAAATTTCTCAATTTTACGAGTTTTGGACTGCAACCGAGCGAAAAAAGTGACAATGGATGATTAGTATCGAGTTTCTAGACTCACAAACTCGTAAATGGCATCACGATCTAATTTATTAGCCAAATCAATCTCTTGTTACTTCATGATACCTATGAAATATGAAGAAATAGCTTAAGACTGAGGTGAAAAATATCTCATATCTTGATCGTGAGAAGTCTTGAAAGGAAATTGATGAGTCATTGAAAACTTATAGAATGAGAATGCAGAGATGAGAAGAAAATTTGAAACGGATTAGATAAAACTAAAGATTTTTTTATAGAGATGGAAATAAATACAAGACAATCTATCATTTTAATTTTTTTCAAATCTTACTTAGTCAAACTTACAAGATATGCTAGATGCATATTATCAAAAATTACTTAGTTAAGCCAACGAGATTAATTATAATTGTCCATATTTTTCTTGTAAACGCTAAAACCCTGTCATTATTTGCTTATGGTGACTCTGTATTTGAGCTCTCACTCGTTTTAGCTCTTCTATTCATAGTTTTAGAACACGAACTAATTCCGTCAAATTCTTACTTTCTTTCTTTAACCTCTTATTTTTTCTACCTTTATTTGCAAGTTTTTGATACAGCAGTACATCTATTTGATTGTTAAGTCAATCAACCTCATTCATCTTCGCCAGTAATCTCTGAAACATGATAGTAACAGAGGCAGTATATTGAGCACCGAAAGTTTTTGATCTTGAAACAATCTTAAAATCAGTCATACCAGAAAAATGCATTTTTGCTTCTATTATGGTATTGACAGCCTCAGGAGATGAAATGATTGGTTGAAACGGTTCTTAATTCAAATCTGGAAGATTACAAAAAGAAATTTTTTCCGTCATTCTATCATTTTAGATAAACAGATACTTGATCAATGAGCAATGTGAGATTTTTCTTGTGAATATTTGATGGGTGAAAATGGTCATTTAAACAGATATTAAGAGCTTTTAAATCTCTACAAGATCTCATTTATCAACAATATCAAACAGATTTGAATCTTCTTTCACACCGAATCGATAGAACTAGACTTCCAACCTTTGCAGCTCTTGTCGGACACGGATGACTTCATTTTTAATGATGTTAAAAGGGGTAGAAGTCTTATACTAGTATTATACTATCCTGTTATATATGCTGGAATTATATTTATATTTTATTTGAAAAACTAACGTATATTTTTAGGGAGAGTTTAAGTATTATTGTAGGTTACAGATTTCTACTAAATATTTGTCATCATAAAAAAGGAGGAGATTGTTGAACCCAAAATTTCAAATCTCGTATCTATGTATAGATTTTGATAATAACAAATAAATTTAAAACTCAAGTTCAAGTTATCTATAAATGAAGGGAGTTAAACATATCAATAAATCAAGTATAAGCAAGAAGAAAAATAAGTTTACAAATGAAACTCATAATGTAAGTTTGTACATCTCTTGATTAAATTTAAAATTGGATTAATGCTCAAAATTAATTTTCACTTACAAAACATCAAATTTCTTTTATTTTACATGTGTATGACATATGCAATGACATTATCAAAAGGTCTAATTTCGAAAATTATATTTTACATGTGCATGACATCATTAAAAGTTTTAATTTCAAAAATTATATTTTATATGTGTATGACATATGCAATAACATCATCAAAAAGTTTAATTTCAAAAATTATATTTTATATGTGCATGACATATGCAATAGCATCATCAAAAATTTGAATTTTGAATTTGAAAGATGATTGTCTTGAAAATATATTCTTTTATTTGAATATTTTGAAATATGAATGATATCTTCATATTTGCTAAGATTTGAAATTGAAAACTCATTTGCCTATAAATAGCTCATTTGAGTTTTGCAAAATCACAACAATAAGAGCCTACACATCAATTACAAAATTTTGCATCATTCATTCAAAACTATCATTCTGTCTTCTCTAAGTTTTGAATTTTAATCCTTATTCATTTTGAGATATATATAGGTTATATTGTATTGTTCTTATTTCACTTATTAAGGAATGTACTCTAATAATCTACTCACTATCAACTCTTGTATCAGTAAGAGGGTGCATATAACCCTTGTGTGTATAGAAGGTGTTTTATATAGGAAATAGTTGAATCACCAAGTGTGAGGTGATTGCAAGTGTAGAGGGTGTTTTACACGAATTCTTTATAGCGATGTTGTTTAAAGGTGTAATAGGTTTCTATCTCCACCTGAAAGAGATTACATATTGAATTTAGAAATTTTCAAGGGGTAGCTTGAGGCGAGGACATAGGTAATAGGGCTGAATCTCGTTAAAATACTGAATTTGCTTATTCTTACCCTTACTTTTTATATTTTCTACTGCTACATATTATTTTTATATTTTATATTGTGTATTTGGTTTATAAGTATTAATTTTTAAATATAACATAATTTATCCCCTTTTTGTATTAGTCATCTTGGCAACAAAGTATGTTAATGTAGTTTTAGAAAAGCAAATTACAATAAATTCATAGGGGGTTTATGTGGTTGATGTTGTACAAAGTATTAAGACTGGACTTGTGATGAATATTAATGTAGTTGTGATTGAGAAGAACAAAAATGCTCAGGCAAATGGTGATAATATGTAGGGCAGGATTATATATGCACTTACTGATATTTTTATGAAATTCACTCTTTATGACTTTTACTATTATTTCTTTTGGAATGATAGAAGGTTTGGCAGGACTAGAGTATAGCAGGAGATCCGAACCTCCTAGAAGGCTCTGAGAAGCCCTGAAGTCTCACTAACTATATAGATTTTGAGAAGATGGCGGAGTATTTTTTGATCACCTGAGAAGCGTGATATGGCAAGATAGAGCTAAGGTGCCAGAAGGGCGACACTCTCTGGGTTGTTGCTTAGTTTTGAGCCCCGATGGCTTATTGACACTAGATAGCATTTATGCGACACCCATAGGGATAAGACACCGCCAGAGAGAGAAGATTAGCATGGGCTAGTTTAGGTTCAGTCCTAGTTATAAATAGGTGAAGAAAGAACCCCTACTGTGAGTTTAGAGATATTTGTATTAAGCAGTGTTGGGATGATATGTATATTATGTTACGAGTCCTGAACTTGTACTAACACTATTACTTTATGTATATTATAAAGTTTTATGGGATTGAAGTATTTACCATGTGATTACTTGCAAAGTTTTAATTCTTTGCCCATTTTAGAGATTTAACCTCATTCCGCTGCGATATTTTTGGCATACGGTTAGTAAGTTTAGATGCATTTGCATTCATTTTGACATATACGAAGGGATTTGTAGCCTAGTGTTACCTATCCTGATACTTCTAGTTACATTAAGTCCTAGACGTAGATTGAGGGCGTCACAACGGTAATATTAGAGTATTACGTCTCTAGATAAATCCACAAATGTCCTAAGAAGAAAATCATATAGTATAGGTTTGAATCTTTTGAAAATTTGATTCAAACAAGTGATGTATGGATTTGGGAGTGCCTTGGTTTATAAGAAGCAGAGTTACTAAGGCAGACAAAACTTATGAAGAGTTTTGTGCGTTTCAGGAGAATAATATGGCAATGGGTCGTCGTGCCACCAATCACCCTAGATGAGGAAAGCAAGCAGTCAAAAATCCTCCAGAAAATTCTCCTATAGTCACTTCTCCAAGAAACGAGGAACGGGTAGTACAAAACCCAATAGTGCAAAATCCTCCTTTGGAAATAGGACAAACTAGAACTGAAATTATTCTTCAAATGACAGAAGTGGTGAAGAATCTGATCGAACGAAGTCGGTGTCAGCAACACAATAAAGCTCGAGGATTGACATAGGCATGTCTATTTGAAAGATTTTTGGTCTGTAGATATCCGCAATTTTTAGGGACAGAGGGAGCTTTAAAAGTAGATAAATGGATAATTGATTTAGAATGTGCCTTCGAAATGAGTGGTTGTACAAAAACTCAGAAAGTTCAGAACGTGGGATATTTACTTCAAGGAGAAGCAGGTCTATAGTGGGATACTAAGAAAAAATTTTTGAAGTAGGAGCTAGGAGAAAATGTACTGCCCACTTGGGATCAATTAAAAAAAGAGTTTGATGATCGTTTCTTTCCAGAGTTTTTAAAGTAATGAAAAATTCTGGAATTTACTACGTTGATGCAAGGTAATATGACCGTAACATAGTATGCGGCTCGATTTATGGAATTGAAAAGGTTTTCCCTTTATCTGGTAGTCGCGAAAAAGATGTGGATACAAAAATTCCAAGATGGATTATAACCAAGAATTCATGCTCAAGTCGCATGTTTAAGAATCGAAGAATTTCAAGAATTGATGAATGTAGCCGCATTGTGGAAGTAGAACAGAGGAGCTTGATCATGCAAGCTCAAACACAAAGGAAATGAGGATTTCCTTATTCCTCGGGAAGAGATACTGGTAAAAGAAGAAATTTTTACCTTGCATATAAGGGTAAAGGAAAGGCGGGTTGTCAATGAGAGTCAACTATACCTCCAATATGTAGAAGATGCAAGAGAAGGCACAGTAGTGAATGTCAGGTAGTAATGGGCGCGTGTTTCAAGTATGGACAGATGGACCATATGATCCAAGACTGTCGACAAAATACCTCTAAAGGAGCTGCAATACCCAAAGGAAAGGCTAAAGCTCCTATGAAAGCAAATTTATTTGCGATTACACTAAGAGATGTGGACGTGGAAACGGAGGAAGCTGTTAATGCCAGCATCATCATTGGTAATATTTCTTGACTTTATCTTTGACTTATCTATATGATAGATTTCATTGAGGTATCGATAGAATAAATTTTATAGGTAAGGTTATACTGAAGCAAAATATAGCCTATGCTTTGTTTGATTCTAAAACAACGAGATCTTTTATATCTTATGATTGCATTCAGAGATGTAAGTTAGATGTAGATCCTTTAGCTCAAAAGGTTCTGGTAACAATTCCCGATGGAAAGATAATAGAGTGCAATCGAGTAGCGAAGAACTGTCCTTTGGAGGTTGCTGGTTTGAAACTAACCGCCTACCTGATAGTTTTTCATTTATTGTGATTTAATTTGATTTTGGGTATGGATTTGTAATCTAAATACTATGCTAAGATTGATTGTGTAAAAAGGAGATAGTATTTGATGTACCCATGAAAGAGAAAATTTGTTATATGGGGGAGATAGTTGGTCCCATTTCTTCGATTGTAACAATTAAGCATATTAGAAAAAGTATCAAAGGTGGAGCAAGGTATTTTTAGCTGTAACAATGGATTCATTAGAGGAAGTTAAGGGCGTCAAAGGGATTCCGGTGGTAGAAGATTTCCTTGAAGTTTTTAAAGATTATTTACCTAGATTGTCCCCTGATTGGGAGATAGAGTTCACAATAGAGTTGGAACTGGCCATGGCCCGAGTCCATAAGGCACCCTACCAAATAGCACCAATAAAACTGAAGGAATTAAAGGCACAAATTGGGGAATTATTGAAGAAGGTATTTATACAGTCTAGTTCTTCACCAGGGGGAGTGCTAGTATTTTTTGTAAAGAAGAAAAATGGGATGATGCATATGTGTATTGATTATTGAGAACTGAATAAAGTCACCATCAAGAACAAATATTCGTTACCACGGATAGATGATTTATTGGATCAACTAGAGGGAGTGACAATATTCTCCAAAACAGATCTTAGATCTGGTTATCATCAATTTAAGATCAGAGAACAAGATATACCTAAAACTGCTTTTTGGACTCAATATGGACATTTCGAGTTTCTCGTTATGCCATTTGGTTTAACAAATGCACCAGCAGTATTTATAAATTTAATGAATTGAATATTTAGACCATATTTGGACAGTTTTGTGGTCGTCTTTATTGATGATATCTTGATATATTCTTGAAGTGATAAGAAGCACAGGAAACATTTAAGAATCGTTCTAGAAATTCTGTAGAAGCATCAACTTTACGCTAAACTTAGTAAGTGTGAGTTTTGACTTCAGGAAGTTAAATTCTTGGGGCATGTTCTTTCCAGTGAAGGAATTGCTGTAGACCCGTCCAAGATAGAGACAGTAATTGAATGGCAGAGTTCGACGAATGTTCACGAAGGGTTTTCCAAACTTTCTAGACCTTTGACAGTTTTAACAAGGAAGAATGTTAAGTATGTTTGAAGTGATCAATATGAGTAAAGCTTCAAGAACTTAAAAGAAGATTAGCCACGGCACCAATTTTAGCAATATCAGAGTCTCACAAACCATACGTTGTTTATAGTAATGCTTCAAAAATGAATTTGGGATACGTTCTAATGCAAGATGGACGAGTAGTCACATATGCATCGTGATAACTTAAAGATCACGAAAGGAATTATCCTACCCAAAATTTGGAACTAGCAGTTATGGTATTTGCACTAAAAATTTGGAGGCATTTATATGGTGAAAAATGTGAAGTATACACAGATCAAAAGGTATGAAGTATTTATTCAGTCAAATGATTTTAAATATGAGATAGAGAAGATGGATTGAGACAATAAGTGATTTCTAGCGTGAGATTAAATATCACATTGGAAAAGCTAATGTGGTTGTTGATGCATTATATCGAAAAGCTCAAACAGAAGAATTTTCAATGTTGTCTGTGACGTGAGAATTGTTAACTGGGAATTTGTCAAAGGATGTTTTGATGGCAGTAGTACAAGATAATATCTCGTTAACAGATGAAGAAATTCGAGAAGTACAGCATAAGTATGTTAAGTTGGAGAAGATTTGCCAACAATTGTTAGAGGAAAAGGGTCCCCATATTTTATAATTTCTAGTGATGGAATGTTGTTTTATGGGAAGAGAAAGGTAATTCCTGATGACCCAGAGCTAATAGAAGATTGATGCGGGAAGCTAATTATACTCCCTACACAGTCCATCCTAGAAGTATTAAAATGTATCGGGATTTAAAATAAGGATTTTGGTGGGAAGGTATTAAAAAGAATGTTGCTACTTTCATGGCTAAATGCTCAATATGTCAATTAGTAAAAACTAAACACCAAAGACTAGTTGGAGAATTGCAACCCTTACCTATTATTGAATAGAAATGAGAAGATATATCTATGAACTTTGTAGTAGGATTATTAAGGACGTCGGCAGGAAATAATTCAATTTTGGGTTATTATATGATGTGATTGAGATTTTTATAGAAATCTCACTCTTTATGACTTTTACTATCATTCATTTTGGAATGATAGAAGTTTTAGTAAAACTAGATGGTACAGCAAGAGACTGAGACCTCGCAAGAGACTTCGAGGAGCCATAAAGGTCTCACTAACTATACTGATTTTGAGAAGATGGCAGAGCATTTTTTTGATCACCTGACAAGTGTGATATGGCAGGATACAACTAAGGCGCTAGAAAGGTGATGCTTTTGGGGTTGTTGTTTAGTTTTGAGCCCCGACGGCTTATTAACACTAAACAGCATTTATGTGACACCCATAGGGATAAGACACCGCCAGAGAGAGAAGATTAGCATGGGCTGGTTTAGGTTTGGTCCTAGTTATAAAAAGGTGAAGAAAGAACCCCTATGTGAGTTTAGGGGTATTTGTATTAAGCAATGTTGGGATGATATGTATATTATGTTACAAGTCCTGAACTTGTACTAACATTATTAGTTTATGTATATTATCAAATTTTATTGGTTTGAAGTAGTTACCATGTGATTACTTGCAAAATTTTAATTCTTTGCCCATTTTAGAGATTTAATCTCATTCTGTTGCGATATTTTTGGCATATTTTTAGTAAGTTTAGGTACATTTGCATTAACTTTGACATGTATGAAGGGATATGTAGTCTGATGTTACCTATCCTAACGTTTCTGGTTACGTTAAATCCTAGATGTATATTAAGGGTATCACATAGTAGTATTAGAGCATTACATCTTTAGATAAATCTACAAGTGTCCTACGAAAAAAATCACATGGTATAGATTTGAATCTTTTGAAGACTTGATTCAGAACAAGTGATATATAGATATGGGAGTGCCTTGGTTTATAAGAAGTGGAGTTACTAAGGCAAGCGAAACTTATGAAGAGTTTTGTGCGTTTCAGAAGAATAATATGGCAAGGGGTCGTTGTGCTACTAATCCCCCTAGATGAGGAGAGCAAGAAAATCCTCCAGAAAATTCTCCTGTAGTAACTCCTCCAAAAATTGAGGAACGGGTAGTACAAAACTCAATAGTGCAAAATCTTCCTCTAGAAGGAGGACAAACTATAGCTAAAGCTATTCATCAAATGATGAAAGTGGTGAAGAATCAAATCGAGCAGAGTCAGTGTCAGCAACACGATGAAGCTGGAGGATCGACACTGGGATGTCCGTTTGAAAGATTTTTGGCCTATAGATATCCACAATTTTTAGGGATGGAGGGAGCTTTAAAAGCAGATAAATGGATAATTGATTTAGAACGTACCTTCGAAATTAGTGGTTGTACAGAAACTCAAAAAGTTTAGTACGCGAGGCATTTTCTTTAAGGAGAATCAGATTTATGGTGGGATACTACGAGAAAATTATTGAAGCAGGAGTTGGGAGAGAATGTAGTGCCTACTTGAGGGCGATTTAAGAAAGAGTTTGATGATCGTTTTTTTTTTCAGAGCTTGTAAAGTAGCGAAAAGCTCTGAAATTTACTATGTTGGTACAAGGTAATATGATCGTAGAACAGTATGTGACTTGATTTATGGAATTGGCAAGGTTTGCCTTTTTCTCTTGGAATAGTTGCACCTAAAACCATCAACCACTGAAACATTCAGTAATTTACTAATCTGTTAAGAAGGTATAATTACCCTTCTAGATTGTAAAGACTGAGAAGAAATGAAAGAAATTAGTATATGAGGAACTTTCTTAGAGGAAGGTTAGCCTTTCCAGTAGAGGTTATGAGTAAAGAAGATAGCCAATATGATAAAGATGAATGCCAGATCTAGCAATCCATGAGGAGGTGTACTATCTTTAGGTAAAAAGAGCTCCCTTTCTTCCTCCATTTAGCATTTAGGAAGAATTTGATGCCCTACTTTATGAAGGCATCTTCAATCTATTCCTTTGGATACTTAAATCTTTATATTCCTGAAGTAAAGGAAGAGAAGAGCCAGAGCAGATTAGACGCTTTGTTTTGGTGAGTATCAGTTTCTCCTTTTTTGATTCACGATTTTTTCTTTCTTACTGATTACTTAACGCTTTTTTGACTTTTTGATTATTGTGTCGAGCAAAACCTTTAAACAAATTAGACAATGAGAGACTTTTGGGGAAGGTAAGGGCACATAGAAGAAGATTTTCTTACTAAATGGATTCCTGACTTTCTTCTTTCTTTGCTTTGAAGCCTTTTGAAATAGACTTTACTAGGTTTGGAATGCACGTTCTGGTAGACTTGGACTGGATACCATTCTTTCTAACGACTTTCAGCTCCATTCTCCTCGACTTCTCTTAATCTTATTGACCAATCTTGCCTAGCCTAGCTCAGCCGAGTTTGACCTCCGCTCTCCTTGAATTCTCTTAGTCTTATTGACCACTCTTGCCTAGCCTAGATCAGCCAAGTTTGACCTCCACTTTCATCCTTCTAAAAGGTAAGGAGTCTTCTCTGTCTTATGTACGTTTATGGGAATGAATTCCAAGTCTTTGTCAAGCTTCCTTCTTCAAAAAGTTTTTGCTCTCCTCTCTCTTTGCCCTAACATAATAATGGGCCAAGCTTTTGCAACCTATCTTTCACTTTATTGACTTCTAATTGAGAATTGTTTTCACTTCTTATTATGCAAATAGTTGAAGGCTTCTTTCTTTTTGAATCAAATGGGGAGTTAGTTGATCAAAAAAGTCTCGCCCAAAGTCAAGTGATTCTTGGAGATTTATCAAAATCTGTGTACATGCAACAACCATAAGGCTTCATTGACCCAACTCGACCTAATCATGTGTCCTTATTGAAGAAAGCTCTTTATAGCCTCAAGCAGGCACCCAGGGCATGGTTCGCTAATGAGAATGTAAAATATCATATTTTTCTCCTTTAATATTTAGTGTTTTATATTTATTTGATGCCTAAATATATTTATTATTCTTATATTTTGATTTAGGATATAAATAGATGTGTTAAGTGCAAATGAAGTTGATTGGATGATTTTAAATAGTTTTTATATTACTTTGTAATCTGGGTATAACTTTCTTATCCAAGCTCTGATTGAGATGATTCAAGATGATATGGAACACTAAAAAAAAGTTCTACAACTTTCAAGTTTTGAGTTTTGAGAGATACTGGCTGCATCAAGGTAGAAATTGAGCTTTAAATTGCCACACCTGCACTGCTGACTTTCTGGAACATTCCTTAACCTGCAATTCTAATATGCGAATCTTATGCAATTTATCTTAGGAAGTTCTCAAAATCTAGTGGACAAAAATTCCAACTGAAAACACCACTTTCATAGTTATATTAGGACTTTATTTTATTTTTAATATTTTTCTTAATTAGTCAGATTTAGATATTGTTATTTTAGGATAATACTTATAATATTTTTAGGAGATTTTGTACGATTCAAATTAAAAAAACTAAATTGAACATGTTAAAAGGGGGGAGAAATCACGAGACTCACACATGCATCTCCCTCCCCTCTTCTCACCTTCTCCTTTGAGTTTTCATCATAGTCCTACGCGACTAAACTTTCATAGTTGGTCGAAAGAAACGAAAGCTTCGTAATCAATAAAATTGTGAGATCTAATTTGTTTTTGTGTTCAATTTATGCTTTGAGTATCAAATATTCTTTTGTCCTTATTTTTATGATTGTCTTGTTTAATTACTAGGAGACCTACTAGTTATTATTCGTTACAATGTACTGCTAGGTTAGATATAAAATCCATAATTGTTTGATCACTTTAATTTGAAAAAAAATTAAGATTTAATGATTTGCTGTGTCAAAAATATTAGATCTTAGGAAGAATACTTGACGAAATTAAATATAACCACTTGTGTTTGTGTTGTTTAGCTTCATCGATCTCTTTAATTCTTAAGAATTCTACTAAATTAAACCTTTAGAGCTTGTCTTGCATTGTTTGGTAGTTAAGATTAATTATATCGCTTATTTTCTAATTAATTACAACTATGGATAAATAGAAAAATAATTCTAAGTGAATATTCAAAGTATGAATTAATTTATATTTGCATCGATGATCAATTGTAAAATTTCGATATTGTATGTTGACTTAGATGACGGTTTGTTCTTTTGATTGATTTTAATACTTTAATTTAAATTGTTTCTTAGTTGTTCTTTTTAAAATTATTTTCATTATACTCAAACCCTCCATCCTTGTTCACATAGCATAAAACTAAGGTAAATACTCTCTGTGGGAACGATCCTTACTTGCACCACTACATGTATTTTTAGGAGTATAAGTTTTTTTTTTGTTGCCTGCGACAACACACCATTCGCACAACTCAACTCGTGGCTTTTGGGGTATGATTTCACAACTTTAAAAGCTTATCCCTCCCTCTTTGTTCTCTCACATGGCACCTTGAGAATTTATGTGCTTATATACATAGATGATATACTGAACTGCCTCACATGCTTGGGCCATTGACAAACTTATCACTGCATTGAGTGCTGCTTTCCCAGGTAAGGACTTAGGCCCTCTATCCTTCTTTCTTAGATTGGAAATTGATTATCTATCTGATGCCTTCTGTTGTCCCAAAGAAAATATATTAAGGACCTCTTACTTCGGTCGAATATGTGGCATGCAAAGCCTATGCTCCCACCAATGGCAGCTGCCTTGATGATATTCAAATTTGACAGACTTGCATTTGATGATGTCTCACACTACAGAAGTATTGTAAGTGCCTTACAATACTTGTCCCTGACCAGGCTCGACCAATTTTGCTGTCAACAAAGCATGCCAATTCATGCATGCCCCTAAAATGCCCCATTGGAGTGCTGTTAAACGTATCTTACGATATTTCAATGGGATAATTGACTTTGGCATGAAATTTTCCTTAACATCTCCATTCCATTTGCAAGCCTACTGCGACGCTGACTGGGGAGGTTGTCCAAATAATAGACACTCTACTAGGGGCCACTGTGTGTATTTGGGATAGAACTTAATTACTTGGTGCTCAAAAAATCAGAAAATCGTGGCAAGGTGTAGTACAGAAACGGAGTATAAATTTGTTGCCTCTTTTGCTGTTGAGGTTATTTGGTTATAGTTTTTATGTGAACTCGACTTATCTCTTTCTTGGGTCCCAACCTTATGGTGTAACAAGTTCAACAAATTAGATGAGTCTCAATGTCGTAGACACTCCCTTGAACTCAAGGGGGCGTATTAGCATTACCGATGTAGATAAAATACAAGTGTCAAATAGCAATATAAAAAGCAATGTACTAGCAACAGCACTGTAGAGAAGTTTTTATGTTATTCTCAACTGTGCTCTGTAACAAACTTATTATCCCTTGATTCGAGATACTCTCTGTACACAAGTGTATAAATACACTCCAAATCATAATCAAAGGCATGCTGAATTCAAGGCCATTGAGCTCCTCTAATAGGCGGGTCATTCTTTTACGTTTGGATTTTTTTTAATTTTAAAGAAAAATTAAAAAGGCAACCAGCATGTAAAAAAAAAAAAAAAACCTACATTTCCTATACATATGGGTAGCAATACTCTTTATATATACATTTCATGTAGCCTTTGTAGTCTTTTGAGTACACAATTGCACCTAGATCCACCATAATCTAATCCAGATTCCATACCATCCCAAAAACAAATTTAGGAAGGGGCATTTTCAAAGAAATTAAACTCATTATTGTTGGTCTTCAACATTTTCCAGTAAACTAAAATTTCGAAGTCATAGGTCCAGGGTTCAAAACGAGATGAATTGCAACGAACCTATAATGCAAGTCAAATAAGACTCCCAATAGAATAGGTCAGGGTTCCATATGAGATGAATTGCAATGACTATCTGCGAGTTAAGAAGAAACAATACTCTCTCTCGTCTTCGTCTAAGGCAATAAAAGTGAAAGAGTGGTTCTATTTCCACCTATGTGTGGAATTTGTAGGGCATTATAATGGAAGATTTGGAAACAAGGTGGGATGGGTCTGCTCTTGCAAATCTTTGTATTGCAGGATGTGATGATCTGTTGAGGAATGCAGATAGCGAGCTTATGTTTGCATCTACACTTTATTTGAAAAATGGAACTGACAAACTGACAGAGTTGATGGCATTGAAACAAGGTTTGTTGTATTGTTTACAACTAGACTAATCAAATATTCTATTTGAAACTGATCAGCTATTGTTGTTCAAAGGTATTGGGAGAATATAAAATGGATGTTATGAGAGTGCCTCGATTCAGTCACTTTTATCTTACAAAATTTTAGCATTTGTTCTGTTTGTTTTGTAGATTTAAACTGCAATTAGTACAGGGTATAGATATAGTTTTTTCAAGGCCTTGGTTTTGTTGAGATTTCTTGTATCCCCTAAACTGTACTTGTAAAAGGTGTAATCAAATAATCTAATAGGCTGTGTAAAAGGGGATCTTGACAGATGTGCATCAGCACCCGTACTAAGGTGCAAAAATCCCAAATGATCACTGAACATATTGGATTTAACCAAAGTACCATTATGAGCTACATATATCTAAGTAATCTAACCTGTTTTTATAAAATACAAAATATACAATCAAAAGAAGTCCATAATTAGGAATTATTCTAACACATATGTGCCCTTTCTACACTCTCAATGCTCAAAGAAAATTGCAAACGCAGCATCTGCTCTCTCTCGCCAATCAGACACATTTGGCCTCTCCTTGTCTCTTCACAGTCTCTTTATCTAACGATATTCATTGAATTTGCAACAATTCTACAGAGGTGGCAGATGTTGGTCACCCCTTAAGGGCTTTAGATTGAGCAGCTAAAGGGCGGCCAAACTTTTTTCCACATTAAAGTATTAGTAATTGGGTATTATGACATTGATTCAACACAAAATCATCTATATTCTTCACTTTTTCTCCCACACACAGTAATCTTTGCCAGAGGTGGAAACCTGGAAATTTGAGGGAATGAGGTTTCCAAGATCCATCTTTGGTCCAATCTTCATGATGATCATATCATCAATCTCAGCAACATATAAATCGCCATCAGATGCTAGTATGCTCACAATGCTTCTGGTATTGATCCCATTCCTCGACCTAATTGCAGCCAATTTGCTTATTTCCCCCTTTAAACCCCAATCAAAGAAATGATCATAAAACTGCAAAGCATAAAACAATCTCTTTCAGTCAACAAAGTTGGTATGATACCATGATGAATCAATAGCCATATTCATAAAAAAAAAACTATATGAATAAATAAGATGGAAATTACAATGGTTGGGGTGCCAGGATGAGTTAGAATGTAAGCATATCCCAGCATGACTTTCTCAGAGGGGAATGGCCAAATCTTTTGAGTAGACCCTGTGTCATGGTTGTCAATAAATGTCACAGCACTTTGTGGTTTTATTCCAATCAATCCTGGGGGCTTTCCATTAGAGTCCTTTAACCTCCATAACTCCCCTTGCACAGCAGCTTGCAGAATCCCTTTGGTTGTGAAATCAAATGCAGTGACAGCCCCACCTGCAGACCCAACCCATTCAGATAGAGTGCGACGATGTGCATCCTGGTCGGGTTTAGGTTTCCCATCATCTCCATAAGCAAGAGAATTCCAGTTTTCGCCTACTGCAAAATCTGGATTGGTTTGTTCCATATAATATTTTGTAATACTAGGGGCATAGCCCTTCACAAAATCAAATCGCCACCCATCAAATCCAATCTCAGTCTTGAGCCAATTCATCCATTCTGACAACTCTTTCTGTACCTGTGGATTAAGATGATCAATGTCAGGTGCAGCGTCATAGCCCTCTCCACTGTCAGGATTCCCATTTCCATCCGAATAGGCTGTGTCATCCTTGCAAATGAAGGATGGACCCCAGTCAAGACGTGCATCTGGAGTCCCACCTTCAAAAATGCACCAAATTCCTCTGCCATCTTGCTTCTCAGCAGTTCTATGATTTATCACTATGTCAGCAACTGCTTTAATTCCCTTCTCATGTAGAGCCGCAATCAGTACTTTCAATTCATTCTTAGTTCCATATTTTGAGGCATCAAGATCATAAAGCCTTCCCGGCAAGTATCCTAAAATATAACGAGTTTAGATTGAGCATCTCTTAGCTACTCTATTGTCAAATAACCAAAATTGTTCTTGTTTTATGTTACTCGAAGAATCATACTTCCATGAGTATCGAATATAAGTCATAAAGCAGATTGAAAAACCGACAAAGTAGGCCAACCTAAAAGCAATTAACCCAATCGGCAACCCAAATTCAGACCACATACTATATTTTCTAGCTAGAAAAACAGATTGAGACAACTAAATATGGCATCATTTGTAGCAATATGTGATCAAATAAACATGGGAAATAAAAGTGAGGCCAAACTCTGACCAGTTATGAAATGAACTCGGCAAGAACAAGAAATTAGAGATACCTTCAGAAGCAGCAGATTGAGAGGGAGGAGGAAGCCAGACATGAGTGATTCCAGCATTAACCAAATCAGGAACAGAGTTCTTCAGTGAATTGTACCATCCTCCTTTCTTACTTGATTCCCAATTGAACCCCTATCATACCATACGATTATAAACGATTATTACGATGCATGAATGTAGATACAAAAAGAGAAAGAAAGTGGGTAGCATGCCTTGCCTGAAATAGCAAAGGCGGGCCTGCGAAGGAGTGACATAGAGAGATAAAGAGGGAAAGGAAGCAGAGGAAAGTTTTAAGATTCATGTTGTGTTGTTGGAGTTGGAGGCTTCTGTCTGGTTTGGAATTCCACCGGGTGCTGAAATTACACGCGTGATGCTCTGGACGTCAAGGGAAGACATTAAATAAGATCGTGGAAGAATGAGCAAATATTGGCAAAGAAATTCGAAGGAAGAGAATGCGAGACTAACTTTTCTAGGCTTTCATACCTTCCTCCTGTCTTTTCCTAAACGACATATCACCGCGTCTTCGTCTTCGTCTTCGTCTGCTTTCTTATCTGGACAGGCAGATTGTTTGACGTTTTCAAAGGAGTATCAGAAAATGTATATCACATATATATATATATATATAAAGAGTTCATTTTAATAATAAATATTTTATAACAATTTACAATATTAAAAATAATATATATATATATATATATGATTGTTCAATTTGAATAATGTACAATAGTTATAATTAGTATGAGATATGATTATATTATTATAAAAATTATATTTTAAAATATCATATCAATCTATCATTTCTTTAAAAAAAAATTATCCTCTTAAATATATTTATTAAGATTGTCTTCCTTCATTCAAATAATTGAAAATATCGTGAGTAGGAAAAGGCTGTAAATATTGATGTGCATATGTTAAAACGCATAAATAAAATGAAGGCGGTTTTCTTTATTATTCGTCGGTCTTGAATAGCGTCTAATTATGATGATTGCGGTGGTTTCGTCATAGTAATAGATTGGAAAATCCGGACTTTAGTCTTAGAGTTGATCATGATTCATGAGCTAGCTAGCTAGCACCGTTCTTGACACGGATCGATTTAGCTACGTACGATCGCGGAGACCAAAAGTCAAAAGACTCGAAAAGTGATGGGCAACACCGATCAAGAATTTTCTAGGAAATGGTGTTGGTTGGCGAGCCTTTCCTGCCTTTTTCTATCGACTTGTAGTAGAGCAACGTCCTAGGGACGTTTGCCAAGTGAGTGAAAATGATTTTTTTGTATAAATTAATTTTTTTTAAATAATTAATAAGGTATATAATGCATGGAAACAGAAAATAAATTTTAGCAAATATTTTATAATATAATATGTTAGTAAAGTAGAATAATAACATGTTTGGATAGATTAGAAAACAAAAATATTAGTTCAAAATACATCCTAGTTTAATACAAGTTTAACAAAAAATTTAGTTCAACATGCTGGTTGGCTGCTTTGTGGAGACCGTGCAATGCATAACACCTCATTAATTATGCCTAAAAAATAATATGATAGTTATAGTGTAGTTTTACAATATCAAATCTACATGATGAAGATAAATTAAAAAAATAACAGAAATAACAAATAAATTAAAAAAAATATTAAATAATTTATGAGAAAATAAAAATTAATTTTAAATGCAAATTAAAATAAAATAAGTGATTAACGAAAAAAATATTTAAAGTTGACGAATCGTAAAATTTTAAAAATTCCTTGCACATATCTAGTATTTTAATTATTTTTAATTCATCAATAATTCAATTGAGAATTCAATTATAAAATTTTCAATCAGAAAATATAGAATTATAAACTAAAATTAAACCAAATATAATTTTTTGAAAAATCATTCATCACTTTTAAATCACGCAAATTGTTATCTACATTAAGAAAATCTAATAATAACAATATATTTAAGGAACGATGTTACAGTAGAAAATTAAATCAATATAGACAATCAATTTATCCAAACATAATTAAAGAACCAATCTATTTAATCGAAAAAGTATAATTGAATCCATAAAATAAATAAATTCTAAAATTATTTGAAGGAAAAAATATCAATAATATATTAAAAATGATAAAATTAAAAATTTTAATAAATTAAAAATCAAATATATAAATTAAAAATAATATCACATATGCAAGTTCATTCCTAATCTTATATAAGAATTTAGTTATCATGAAGAATAACAAAAATCTCAAGAGAAATAAACAAGAAGCGGCCACCATGAATTTTCGTTTCTCCTTCGTCTGTAGCTTATTCTCCTCCAAAAAATGGCGCTGGCCTTAAGTATCAAGATACATTTACATTTCTTTTACCACTTTTTTATCACTATTTTTTATTAATATTTTATTAATTTTCTTTTACATAATAATTAAGAAAATAATTATTAATGAAATTATCTATTTTTTATTTTTTATTCTTAATTATTAAGGATGCCAAAAAAAATTTAAAAAATAAATACATTATAAATGCTAAACTAATAGTAAAATAATGTAATCCTATCACTGCTCATATATATATATATATATATATATATATATATTAGTTTGGATTGCAACGTGGGATGTACGTTTACTTTTATTGAAAAGAATAAAAATATTATATTAAGATGAGAAAAGTTATGTTTATCTATATAATATAAAGTAATGATATGTTAGGTAATAAAAAATAATTTGTATCAGTCCCCTCTTAGATTGATACATTTATGCATTAACTTACGATTGCCACCTAAGAGCATAAGCAGGATTGCTCGCTTGATGTCTTAGTATGTATGTGTATATATTTGAATCTTTGTTAATTATTTAAGTATTACATGGCAATAAAATAAGTGGGTGGCCAAAATCAACAAAAGAAATTTAGCATAAGGAGAACATTGTAGCATATGATTCATATGCTTGGTCAAATTAATGATTATCGCAATGTTTAAGAATAGACGTAATTTAAATCGCTAATCAAATAAATATATATCTAGATTACATTTTCACATTTTTTCAGTGTTATGTTGGTAAGAAAAAAACCTGTACCTTTTTTGTATGAGTCGGAGTCAAAGTAGTGGCATGTACTTGGGAGCATAAATAGTTGATGAGATTGACGAAGAGGAGATTAAACCAAGAACAAATTAAACTGATGATATAATCTATTTTGAATTCATATTAATGACAAAAATTAGTTATAAATGTTAGAAATATACAGAAAAGAAAAAACCAAATAAGAAAACATCACATTAGAAATGAATTGCTTGTAAATATTGCACTTAAACGGGAGAATGTGAAACTCCAATTATTTATTTTAAATTATTCATTATTATTGAGTCTTTCATTTCAATATGTTATTATCATTCATTTGCTTTGTTATTATTATTTTTATTTAAAATCCGATAAGTTATTTCATCCTTTTCTAGAATCCAAAAAACTTATTTGCCCTTCTTTATTTTGCGATCATAATACATCAAAGCTTCTTCCCAAAAGAAAGCATAATTTAAGTCATTGCACAATTTTTTGTTATTTTAATTTATGATTTAAATCATAATTTTAAATTTTAAATCATAATAATAATTTAAAACATAACAGTAATTTACGTTATATTAGACAATTAAAAATTTTGAGTTCGTTGTAACTTTTTTCATTATTTGAATGCATTTTTTATTTAATTTGGTCATTTTGATTTGTTATATTAATTTGGTTTCTAATTAGTTGGTATTATCTAATATAATAATAATAATAATAATAATAATAATAATAATATAGAGTCAATATGACTGCTAAGTTCTCATGCATTTTTTTTTATTGATTTAACGATTTATTATAATTATTATTTTTGGTTCTAATGAATAAATAATTTCTGTCATTCATTGCTTAGTTTTTGTAATTTTTATTAATATTTAATTTGCTTTTTAATTTAATTTTGTCATTTGATTTATTATTACTATTATTTTCACTTCTTTCATTTATATTTGTTATAATTACAAATTAATTTCTTCTTGATTTATTGCTAGGTTTATATGTAATTTGTTATAATTTTAATGTGCCTATTATTATTTCGGTTCCTGAAATAATTAACTCATGTACTTTTTATTTTTAGATCATACATAAATTTGAGTTTTTAATTAATTTCTTATTATTTTATAGTATTTATTATTATTGAGTCTTTCATTCCAATATGTTATTATCATTATTTTTCTTTGTTATTGTTTTATTTTATTTAAATTATGATTAAGTTATTTCATAATTTTTTTAAATCCCAAAAACTGATTTGGTCTTCTTTATTTTGCGATCATAATATGTCATGACTTCTTTCCATAACAAAGCGTAATTTAAATCGTTGCACATTTTTTTGTTATTTTAATTTATGATATAAATAATAATTTAAATCATAATAGTAATTTAAAACATAATAGTAATTGAATTTATTTTAGACAATTAAAAATTTTGAGTTTGTTATAACTTTTTTCATTATTTGAATGCATTTTTTATTCATTTTGATCATTTTGATTTGTTATAATTATTAATTTGCTTTCTAATTAGTTGTTGTTATCTAATATAGTAAGAATAAAAGAGTCAATATGACTGCTAAGTTGTCATGCCTTTTTTTTTTTATTGATTTAACTACTTGTTATAAATAATTTTTGGTCTTAATGAATAAATAATTTTTGTCATTCATTGCTTAGTTTTAGTTTTAGTTTTAGTTTGATCTTTCAATTTAATTTTGTCATTTTGATTTATTATTACTATTATTTTCGTTTCTTTCATTTATATTTGTTATAATTATTAAATTGGTTTCTCGCTAGATTTATTTGTAACTTGTTACTATTTTAATGTGCCTATTAATATTTCAGTTTCTCAAATTATTAACTTATGTACTTTTTATTTTTAGATCATACAAAATTTCCGTTTTTAAATAATTTTTTAATTTTTTAATATTTATATTATTCATTATTATTGAGTCTTTCATTTCAATCTGTTATTATCATTAATTTGCTTTGTTATTGTTTCGTTTTATTTAAAATCTAATTCAATTATTTCATCATGTTTTTTGAATCCCAAAGATTGATTTGATTTTCTTTGTTTTGTGATCATAATACGTCATACAAAGCGTAATTTAAGTCATTTCACAGTTTTTTGTTATTTTAATTTATGATTTAAATCATAATTTAAATCATAATAGTAATTTAAAACATAATAGTAATTGAAATTATTTTATACAATTAAAAAAATTTAGTTTGTTGTAACTTTTTTCATTATTTTAATGCATTTTTTATTCAATTTGATCATTTTGATTTGTTATAATTATTAATTTGGTTTATAATTAGTTGGTATTATCGAATATAATAATAATAAAAGAGTCAATATAACTGTTAAGTTGGCATGCCTTTTTTTTTTATTGATTTAACGATTTGTTATAATTAATATTTTTGGTTTTAATGAATAAATAATTTTTGTCATTCATTGCTTGGTTTTAGTTATACTTTGGTAATTATTTAATTGACCTTTTAATTAAATTTTGTCATTACGATTTGTTATTACTATTATTTTGATTTATTTTATTTATGTTTGTTATAAATATTAAATTGCTTTCTTCATGATTTATTGCTAGGTTTATTTGTAATTTGTTATTTTTTAATGTGCATATTATTATTTCGATTTCTCAAATTGTTAACTATGTACTTTTTAGTTTTAGATCATACAAAAATTTGAGTTTTTAAATAATTTTTTATTATTCATTATTATTGAGTCTTTTATTGTTATCAATAATTTGCTTTGTTATTATTTTATTTTATTTATAATCTGATTCAATTTTTTTATCATTTTTTTGAATCTCAAAAACTGAATTGGTCTTCTTTGTTTTGCGATCATAATACGTCATGGGTTCTCTCCATAACGAAGTGTAATTTAAGTTATTGCACAATTTATTGTTATTTATTGTTATTTTATTTTGTAGTTTATTTTACTTTATTAGTTTATTTTATTATATTATGTTTTATTATTTATTTATTTTTCTATTATATTTATTTATTTTATTGTATTTAATTTTACTATTCAATTTTATTATTCTATTTTATTATGTTATATTTTTTTTTTTTTATGTTATATCCTATTTTATAGTTTATTTTATTTTGATTACCTAAGTTAATTAGACTCTACTCGTGAACCCAACCCGCAGCATGAAGCGAGCTGAAGCCTAAACCAAACCATCCCAAAACGTATCGTTTTCAGACCCAACCTTAACCAAACCCTCCAAAATGAACCGTTTTGCATTTCATCCCCAACCAAAATGAAATGCACCGCTCGAAGACCTCTTTATTTTGTTAATCTATATTTTATATTGTTTTATATAAAATAATAAAATACATTTTATATTATTTTATTATATTATATTATATTATTCAATTTTTTATATTATAGTCTATAAATTTATTTTATTTAATTTTATTGTATTTAATTTTACTGTTTAATTTTATTCTGTTTTATAGTTTATTTTATAATATATATATATATATTGTTATAAAACTAAAGAAAGGAACTATTATTACAAGAGAGAAATATATAACAAATTCTCTGAAACTCTTAAGAACTGAAACTTTATTTCTCTCTCTATATTTTCTTATGAATTTCATTACAATTGAAGTCTTTATTTATAAGTTTTGAAATTACTATGCAAATTACTATGTAAGATTTAAAATAATAGTTGTGGGGTTATTCACATAATTTTAGTGGTGGGATAGGGGGCAGTAGTCATCGCACTAATTTGCTTCGTTCGTTTCATTACACTCCCCGTTAAATGACCACCCATAAAGAATCTGTCTCATTAAAATCTTGCCAGGGAAAAACTCAATGGGAAGAAAAACTAATGGTGAAGGAAAAAGAGTACAGTCTTCTTATGTATCTACAAGTGCTTTAAGATTGACTCATTAAAATCTTGTAGAGGAAAACCCAGTGGGACAAAACCTCAGCGAAGGAAAAAGAATACAATCAGCACAAGTCTTTTACTCCCCTTGAAAAGTGCATGACTATAGATATTTGAGTTTTCGCATTCCAATGTTATGCACAATCTTCTTGAATGTCGAAGTTGGTAACGCCTTTGTGAATAAATCTGCCAGATTATCACTAGATTGTATCTACTTGACATCAATTTCACATTTCTCTTGAAGTTCATAAAAATAAAAGAATTTAGGTGAAATATGTTTGGTTCTGTCACCTTTGATATATCATCTTCTGATTTGAGTGATACAAGTAGTATTATCTTCATATAAGATTGTTGGGCTATTATTGATCATGGGAAGTCCACACTTTTCCTGGATATGTTGAATAACTGATCTCAGCCAAATACACCTTACTTTATGAATAGCAATGATCTCTGAGTGATTTGAAAAAGTAATAGATAGTGTCTGCTTAACATATCTCCATAATTTAGCAGTATCTCCATAAGTAAATAAATATCCAGTTTGAGATCTACCTCTGTGTGGGTCTGAAAGATAACCTGCATCTGCATACCTAATCAATTGTAGACTTGATCCACGTTGATAAAATAATCACATATCAACCGTACCATGAAGGTAACGAAGGACATGTTTAATGCCATTCCAATGCCTTCGAGTTGGTGCAGAACTATATCTTGCAAGCAGATTAACTGAGAATGTAATATCTGATCGAGTGCAATTTGCAAGATACATCAAAACTCTAATTGCACTGAAATATGGTACTTTAGGACTAAGAATTTCTTCATCGTCATCATAAGGACGGAATAAATCATTCTTCACATCAAATGTTCGAACAATCATTGGAGTACTCACGGGATAAGATTTGTCCATATAAAAATGCTTTAGGACTTTTTTAGTATACATGGACTGATGAATAAAAATTCCATTTGGCAGGTATTCGAGTTGCAGGCCGAGACAAAATTTTTTTTTGCCAAGATCCTTCATTTCAAATTCATTCTTTAAATATATAGCGTTTTTTGGGATTTTTTCAGCAGTTTCCACAATATTTAAATCATCAACATAAATCGCAATAATGACAAATCCGGATTCTGATTTCTTAATAAAAACACATTGGCATATAGGATTATTCTCAAATCCTTTTTTCAATGGATATTCGCTTAAACGATTATACCACATGCGTCTGGATTGCTTCAACCTATATAAAGATCTTTGTAGTCTGATTGAGTACACATTTCTAGATGTACTTGTAGATACTTCAGGCATTTTATATCCTTCAGGGATTTTCATATATATGTCATGGTTTAAGGATCCATATAAATATGCAGTGACCACATCTATCAACAGCATTTCTAATCATTTTGTAACAACCAGACTAATCAAAAATCTAAATATGATTGCATCCATAACGGGAGAATATATTTCTTCATAATCAATATGGGTTTCTGCAGAAAACTTTGTGCGACAAGCCGTACTTTGTACCGCACAATTTCATTTTTCTCATTACGTTTTCGTACAAATACCCACTTATATCCAATAGGCATTATACCTTTTGATGTTTGGACAACAGGTCCAAATACTTCTCGCTTTGCTAGCGAATTTAATTCAGCTTCAATAGCTGCTTTTCGTTTTGGCCAATCATTTCTACGTCGACATTTTTCGACGGTTTTTGACTCACTTTCTTCATTACTTCTGGTAATGTCAAGGGTCATTTTATATGAAAATATGTTGTCGACAACAATTTTACTTCTATCCAGATTTTCTCTAGTTTTCATGAAATGTATTGAGATCTCATTATTTTAAGGTACCTGTTCCTTTTCAGGAGAAAACATTTCATGACACATCTTTTCAAGAGGTTTTGGAATAGAAGATTTGAGCTCTTTAGGAGCACCAATTATATTTGTAACCTGTATTGTGGGTACGTGTTTTTCAGGAACACCAAATTCATTTTGTATTCTTTTCCTTTTGAAAATTTTGTCTTTTACACCAATAGGTTTTCCACGCTTCGGGCGTGCCTTAGATTCACCTATTGCTGTTTTGACAATTTGTCCTTCAGGGACTTCAATCATTACTAGAGCATTAACAGTAGGAATATAAGATTTTACTACACATTTAGTGTCAATAAATACATCCGGTAATTGATTTGCAATATTTTGTAAATGAATAATCCTCTGAACTTCCCGTTTATATTCATTTGAAGGAGAATCAAATTGAGACAGGGTCTTATTATCCCAAGTAATATCTTGTCGTGCTTCAGGCACCGACTTTTCTTTACCCATTAATAGAAAATTGGATTCGTCAAAATGACAATTCTCAAAACGCGCTTTAAACATATCCCCTGTAAGGGGTTTAAGGTATCTAATAATAGATGGAGAATCAAAACCAACGTATATCCCAAGTCTATGTTGAGGGCCCATTTTTGTACGTTGTGGATGTGCAATTGGAACATATACAGCACATCCAAAAGTACGAAGATGAGAAATATTTGGTTGTTGACCAAATGCAAGTTGTAATGGAGAATATTTATGATATGCAGATGGTCTAATTCAAATTAGAGATGCTGCATGAAATATAGCATATCTCCAAGCAGAAAGGTCTAGCGATTAGCTGAAGTCTTTTGATCAAAGATTCAGCTAAACCGTTTTGTGTGTGTGTGTGTGTATAGACAATAGGATGTTCAACTATTCCAATTGACATACAATAATCATCAAAATCTTGAAATGAAAATTCACCTGCATTATCCAATCGAATGGTCTTAATTGGATACTCAGGAAATTGTGTTCGTAATTTAATTATATGAGTAAGAAGTCTAGCAAATGCAACATTTCTAGTAAAAAGCAGACAAGCATGTGACTATCAACTAGATGCATCAACCAAAACCATAAAGTATCTAAATAGTCTACTTGATGGATGAATAGCCCACATATATTTTCGTGAATCATTTGTAGAAAGAATGGAGATTCAATAATGACTTTTGAGGAAAATAGTCTGATAATCAACTTACATTGAGAACATGCAGAGTACGGAGATTCATTGGGTAGAAATATCTTTTGATTCTTTAAGGGATGCCCATGTAAATTTTCAATAATTCGTTTCATTATTATAGATCCCAGATGTCCAAGGAGATCATGCCAAGTCATAAATACTTCGGGGTCAATGCACTTCTGGTGCATTACCACATATGATTCAATTGTTCTCATCTTTGTATAATACAATCCAGAACATAGAGCAGATAGTTTTTCTAATACGAGCTTCTGGCCCGATATTGTTTTAGTAATAAGAAGAAGCTCTTTATTACTTTCATTGGTCGTTTCAATATGATAATCATTACGACGTATATCTTTGAAACTTAATAAATTTATTCTAGATTATGAAGAGAATAGAGTATCATCAATACGAAATTTAGTACCATTAGACAACACAATATAAGCTCTTCTGGAGCCCTCAATTAAATCTGATGAACCTGATATGGTATGGACATAGACTTTACTTAGTATTAGATTTTGAAAATATTTCTTTTCTTTGAAAATTGTGTGAGTTGTAGTACTGTCAGCCAGACATATATCTTTATCACTCAACTCAAAAATAAAAAACTCATCAATGTGATCTATGATTTTACAAAATATACAAAGTTTTGATTACAGATAATAGAAAGAAAATACATTAATTGAGTGAAACACTTTCATCTCCAATTAAGTGGTCAATACTACCTTTAGGATGATTAAAGAAGAGACATCAAGATGAGTAACATCTACATCTACTGAATCTAATAAATCATCTGATGATTCTACTAAATTTGTTTCATACATTTTATTCTTTCCTTTAATAGAAGTTTGATACAAATCAGCTAAGTGTCTAACCGTACGACAGGTACGTGACCAATGTCCAGTCATTCCACATCTATGACACACCTCTTCACTTTTCTTTGAAGAATTATTTTGGAGATTTTTACCCCTTTCTGAATTGTATCACTTCTGGTGATACGGTATATTATTATATCTTTTAATGTTATCACTTCTAGGACCAACATTTCTATAATTTCTCCTACAACGTCCACGCCCTCGATTTCTTCTAAAGAATGCCTCATTCACTTCTGGGAATGATGCAAACCTATTACTATTCACTTCAGGGAATGATATTGAGCCAGTAGGGCGTAACTGGTGGTTTGCTAATAAGAGCTCATTGTTCTGCTTAGCTACTAGAAGACATGATATAAGTTCAGAATATTTCTTGAACTTTCTCTCTCGATATTGCTATTGCAGGAGCACATTCGAGGCATAAAATGTAGTATAAGTCTTCTCTAACATATCATTATCGGTGATTTTCTCATCGCATAATTTTAATACTCAGTTTATTTTAAAAAGTGCGGAATTATACTCACTAACACTTTTATAATCTTGCAACCTCAAGTGCAACCAATCAAAACGAACTCTTAGGAGGATGACAGTCTTCTGGTGTTCATACCTCTCCCTTAAACTATTCTACAAAATATAGGAATCTTTTACTGTAAAATATTCAGTTTTCAATTTTTCGTGAAAATGGTAGCGAAAGAAAATCATTACTTTAGCATGGTCCTGCAGGGACGCTTGATTTCCTTCTTTAATCATTTCACCCAGGTTCATCACATCAAGATGAATTTCAGCATCAAGTATCCAGGATAAATAATTTTTTTCAGATATGTCAAGAGCAACAAATTCCAATTTTGTAAGATTTGTCATTTTAGAGGAATAAAACCACTAGTTTCAGAATTAGTAGAACCGTCGTGCTGATAACGTGTTATAAAACTAAACAAAGGAACTACTATTGCAAGATAGAAATATATAACAAACTCTCTGAAACTCTTAAGAACTGAATCTTTCTTTCTCTCTCTATATTTTCTTATGAATTTCATTACAACTAAAGTCCCTATTTATAGGTTTTGAAATTACTATGCAAGTTACTATACAAGTTACTATGCAAGTCACTATATAAGATTTAAAATAATAGTAGTGAGATCATTCACATAATTTTAATGGTGAGATACCGTCGCACTAATTTGCTTCATTCGTTTCATTTAGGGGTGTCAAAACGTGTTAACGGGTCGTGTTCGTGTCGTGTCAGAACGTGTGCATAATACTTAAAGGGTCAACACGAACACGACCCGTTAAGGATTTCGTGTCAAAAACTTCAACCCTAACACGACTCGTTAAGATAACGGGTTGACACGATACGACCCGTTAAGACCCGTTAAGACCTTTGACACTATATGACACGATATGACACGACACGATACAACACGATTTGACCCGTTTCAACCCGCAAACCCGTTAGTGACCCGTTTGAGTTTAACTTAATTGATTTTATATAAATATTAAAACTTAAATAATAGTTATAAACCATAAAAAATTAATTATAAATTACAATTTTAAAATTACAATTCAATAAGTAGTACACTATAAAATATGATAAATATATAAATATGATCTACATATTATAAAATATTAAAATTATAATCCAAACATATTAAATATAATGGGTTAACTTGTTAATGACTTTTTAATAAGTATTTAAATGGAATAGTAAAGTGTCTAAAAGTATAAAACTAATTTTAAATTATAATTTTTTGAAATTTAGCTCAATGGTATAAAAGTAAATTCAAATTTCTTATCGTGTCTTAACGGGTCATAACCCGTTATCAAATCGTGTCTTAACGGGTTGACACGAATTGACCCGAAACTCATTAAGGCTAAACACTAATCCATTTTTATTGTGTCGTGTTCGTTTCGTGTTAACGTGTCGTGTCACAAATTGTCACCCCTAGTTTATATATATATATATATATATATATATATATATATATTAGTAGTTATACAAACTCTGACTGCTTTGATTTTATCTTTTGGTTTTATTTACTTTTTGACTTTTCAATTGCTTTTACTTTACGTTTTGAGTTTTACCGTCAGACGTTTCCTTCCGTTTTCAATCTTCTTTCTTTCGTCTTCCTTTCTTCTGAAACGCGACGAAGCTTTGGTCTCTTTCACAAAATCGCACGCTCAGCTCCACTGATGAACGACGCAACTCCAAGAACGACGCCAACAGCGCAGCTCCAGTGACCCAGTCTCCTCTCCACCTCTTTCCTCTTTCATCTCCCAAATATCTTCACACGTACTTTTCGAAATACTCTTACATCCATCGACGCAAACGAATCGAACACAACCAACACGAATCGAAGACAACAAAATGGGAAAGGAAAAAATCGAAAAGCAAAAACCAACGAAATTGAAAACAAAACACAAGCAAAAGAAATCGGAAAAAAAAATTCAGCCAAAAAAGCTACAAAACCAACAAAAACAAAGAACAACGAAACCGGAAACAGAACCAAATAGAGAGGAAAAAATTTACCTAGCGAGATATTCACCATTCTCTCCTTCACCACCTAGCTTTTCCTTCACTTAGTTTTTTCTCAATCTCTTTTCGCTTTCAAACACTTTATTCCTCTCGTAGAAATGAAATACACACAGCTAATATCACTTTTCGAGAACAAAAGTGAAGAGAGAGAGCTGAGAAGAAGTAGAAGGAGATGAAGTGAAGAAGGAGAGAAAGAAGGAGAGAAAGATGAGCACGTAATATGTGGTTTGAAATTTCAGACTCTAAAGTCAAACAATAAATGCACTACGTTAAAAACTAACTCTAACCTTCGTGTAAAACAACCCAACCAAAATTGAAGTGTAAATAACAAAGATAAGATAAGTGAATAAAAGAATTATAAAAGGATAAAAATGGAAAGAAAATATGCTGAAAATTAACTATTTACTCGCTATTCTTGCTTATATTAGACCACTGATATTAATTAGTCAATTTTTTTTTAAATAGTATAATTTTATACTAATATTAAAATTTCTTTTGAAGAGTTTTGATATTTTACTATTCATTTTTTAAAACAAAAAATAATTTTATTACCTTTTCTTACACTTTTTTTTTCATTTTTGATCACTTCTTTATTTTTTTTTATATTTGTGTAAAATTATACTATTTAAATAAAATTTTTGATTAATTTAATATCAGTGCTCTTATACTAATAGATGGTAGATATATGTACATTTAAAAAAAAAAAAAAAAAGATGGTGGATATATGTTGCCGCTTGAGTGTTGAAGTGCCGTGTGAGTGTTCAATTTGAGCTTGTCGGTTGTGGGGCCATGATTGTGCGGCTTGTTGATTTGAAGATGCAGGCCCATGAAATGATAAGGTGCATGCCCATGTAAATTTAAGTGTATCAAGTCCTCCAATTAAATCGTGTTGGTAGGCCTCATCTTGATCAAGTCAACCTTTTCATTTCTTCTTCACTTTTTCATGTATGGGCTTCTATCATAGACATGCGCGCAAGTCAAATCTTCTCATCGTTATGTTTGCCATGCTCGAGTGAGGTGCCGGATTCCAAGTAAAGTCCAATTGCAAGTTATCTTTCACCTATCACTAATTTAATATTTGAGATGTAAGATATTATAAAATTGTGCTTAAGCATATCTTAATATAAATAAAAATTAAATCCAATTATATAAATTAAATCTCAATATTTTTATTCACATTTTAACATTTTAATTTAATATTAGAGTATTTAGAATGTACTTCATACACTCATCAATCATCATGTAAATTAAGTTGTGGAAGATGCATAGCAGCTTGAGGTCTCTTATTTCCCTTTCATCCATTGGCAACTATAATGTATTTTCATTTAACACTTTGCAAATTCAATATGCAATAAAAAGGTTAAGGCATATTTAATATAAATCCATGGATGAGATAAGTTCATATTCAAGGTTATGAACTTTGAGTTAGATTAAGAACTGAATTTGAAGAAAAACTTATGAATGAAACTTAATGAAAAAAATCACCAAAAAGAAAAAACAAATCAAAGTTTTGGAAGGTTTCATTCAAGTACATCAATAATTTTAGAAGCTTTACAATTACTTTTAGTTGCTATTAATTAATAATAGTTTATAAGTATTAAAATCCAAATAAAATAGGACAGAGGTGAGAAGCGAGAGGCTCCAATCTTATAGGGTGATTTCAAAAGCAATTTTGGGTCATGCTTCGTGGGGTTTCATGACCGCCACAAAGGGTCCTTGCGCATTGGTAGGGAGGCAGCATTCCTTTGCTGATATGGTTGCACAAATGCCTTAACCTCTTCATGAGGTTGAGGTGCTGTTTAGGCCATCTAAAAATATTGATGTGGAGGTTTGTATTGAATTTTTTGAGGAGGAAATTGCCCAATCTGTTGATCCTTTCAAGTTTTTGATTGTTCTGAAAATTTTGAAGCAAAGGCCATCTCTAGACACTATTCAATCATTCATCCAAAGCAGATGGGGGCTAGGTTCCCAGCCGATGGTTTCAGCTCTGTGATAACCAATGAATGTATGTGTTCGATTCTTCAACAAACCAAACTTTTGAAGGCTTTGTCAAGGGAGGTTATAGATATTGATGGGGTTTTTATCGAGCATTCCATTGGCATCCTAGATTGAATGAGGTTAGGGAACCTTCTTTGGTGCTAGTGTAGGTGGATCTTCTGGGTTTGTCACTAATTTTTATCACGAGCCCTTTTTCACAAACACTATGGCTCCATTGGGCAGATTTTACATCAAGATAATTCAACAATGTGTGCTACTCGGACAGATGGTGCACGGGTGTGTGGTGAAATGGATGTAGCTTAAAAGCCTCTTCGTGGTCTTTGGGTTGGTATTCCTCGGTCAAGTTTATACATTGAGCCAATTTATGAAAATTCGCCTGTTTATTGTAATAGTTGTCATGTTCAAGGCCATAATTTTAAGACTTGTAAATGCAGGGAATGAGGTAATAAGGAAGTAGGAAAGGGGAAGAGAAAAGATATGGGGGAGAATCCAATGTGTCATTGGGTTCAGAAACGAATCAAGGCCATGGATGAGTTGGAAAAGAATAAAATTTTGATTGCGTCAGGTGTTGCAAGGGAGGTTCGTTCCTCTGAGGTTTCGATTCTTGATGCTTCAAAGGAGATTGTACGTCCCAGTAACACGAAAGAAGGCCTAGTAATTCAGGTTTGGTTATCAAAGAGTCTACTCTAGTTAATTTAGAGGATGTTAATGTGGTTTTAAAAGAGCAAATTACTGTAAATTTATAGGGGGTTTATGTGGGTGGTATTGTACAATGTACTGAGACTGAACTTGTGATGAATATTAATGCAGTTGTGATTGAGAAGAACAAAGTTGTTCAGGCATATGGTGATAATATGCAAGATCGGATTTCATTGGAGGTCTAGAACAAAGTATTAATATGAATAAGCAAGGAAGTATTGATGATGAAAATGTTGGAGTTGGGGTTTCCACATCAGAAGGTTTTGATGAAGAATTAGAATGCCGTGACTGTAGGGAAAGAATTCCATTGGGAGGTTGTTCTTCAGACAAGGCATTGAATTATTTGAAGCCATTAAGGATGTCTAAAGATTGTGTTTTTGATGTGTAGACATAGATAAGGAAAAAAAATAGCAAATCTACCATGATTTTTGGAAGTGCTTCTAGGGTTCCTAGCAAACCCTCTCATTTGAATTTATGATTGTTACGCTATTATTTTGTTGCTGAGCCTTTTACAGATGATTCCATATTGCGGGATTTTATGAATTTTTCCTGTTTCAGAATTATTATTCTAATCAAAACTATGGTGGCAAATTGTGGTTGTTTTGGGGAAATGATTGACAGTATCCATTGTGAATTACTCGGATCAGCATGTCTCTATTGTCATGCCTTTGGTGGATAGGTAGCTGTTTCGCTCAATTTTTTAAGATAAGTGTAATTATCAACAACGTGGATTGCTATGGAGATCTTTACAACAGGATGTACCAACTGATGAACCTTGGCTGGATTTTGGTGATTTTAATGTGATTCAAGGGGATTATGAGCGTTGAGGTGGTAGACGTTGGTTGCGGGTTGCTATGGATGATTTTAATAATTTTATCGATGAGTGTGGTTTATGGGATATTTAGTCTTCTAGTAGTTTGTTTTCTTGGTGTAATGGTCAAGAAAGTTTAGCAAAGTGCTGGTTTAAATTGGATTGATGTCTTCTAAATTCTTTAGCGACTAGTTTGTGGTCAAAGGTGTGTTTATATCATTTGCCCACAATTTCTTTAGATCATGCTTCTTTGTATATTGAGCTTGATCAGGGGGATTTTAGGTATGGTCCGAGCTTGTTTAAATTTTAATAATGTGTTTGTCCCATGTTGGGTTGATGGATATGGTTAGAGAAATTGGCAAGTGGCTGCTAAAGGTTCAGGCTTATTTCGAATTGCTTTCAAACTAAAAAAAATTGAAAAATGCTTTAAAATCTTGGAACACTAATGTCTTTGGCAGAATTGAGAAAAGAATTCAGAAGTTGGAGGATCGTGCAAAGTTTAGAAGGTAGTCTTCAAGTACAGCATTTGAATAATATTGAATTGGATCTCTTGGTATCCATGGAAGAGCTTGCAGTTTGGAATCAAAGGGAGGAGGATAGACTATCTTAGCAAGTGAAATTAAAATGGGTGGAACAAGGTGAAGTTTCTTCTCATTTTCTTCGATCATTCAATTTATTAGTGAAAAATAGAGTACATACCATGCGCTGGAGGGATGGTACTATTTTGCAAAATCCTGACCCAATTTACGCTGTGACAGTTTCTTATGTTAAGGATTTTCTGAGTGCTCGTCCTCTATGGGACCAGATTTGTTTTATTTAATTGAGATGGAAGTCTCGGAGTAGGATAACCATAATATTTTGCAGCTCTCTTCAATCCAAGAGGTGAAAGAGGTAATATTCTCAATACCTATTGATAGCAATCCTAGTCTGGATGGATTTGGTTTGGGGTTCTATAAAGCATGTTGGGATATTGTTGAAAAGGATGTTGTTGATGTTGTTTGGGAATTTTTTAGAGGCATTCCTTTGCCTAGATTTTATATTGCTTCTACTATTATTTTAATTCCAAAGGTGCCCAACCCAACGGGTTTTGATAAATATAAACCCAACAGCTTATGTTCAGTGATTTATATGGTTTGTTCAAAAATCTTGGTTAGGAGGTTATCGCCTATTTTATGCAAGTTGATTTTAGCAGAGGAGGGGCTTTTTTACCAGAAGTAGTATTTTTGAGAATATTTTCTTGAGCCAAGAATTGGTACATCAAAATAATAAGATAGTAAGAGGAGCAAATGTTTTAATAAGCTGGATATGGCAAAGCATATGATAGCATTGATTGAGATTTTTTAATCCATGTTTTTAGGGCTTTCAAGTTCTCTAATACAGATTGTGACATAATCAGTCAGTGTGTAAAAAATAAATGGTTTCCAACTGTTATGAATGACACTTCAAAAATTTTTTTTCCTAGTTGTCATGCTTTTTGTCAAGGGGATCCGTTATCACCATATTTATTCATTTTGATGGGATAGGTATTGTCTAGGCTTATAAATCAAGAATTTTCTTTGGGCTTTATTAAGTCATTTTCTCATTTTCGAGGTGCACCTTTTATCTCTCATTTATTGTATGCAGATGATGTTATGATTTATATTTTACTGGTGGGAGATCTTCTTTGAAAGAGATTAAGGATATTTTCCAAAAATATGAGTCATGGTCTGGCCAAATAGTGAGTTTGGAAAAATCCTCTATTTTCCCTTTACTGATTTATCTATTGCTAGGCGCAGAAGTTTGTTGAGATTGACTGATTTTTCAACAAGGTCTTTTCCAATAAAATACTTGAGTACTCCTTTAATTTTTGGAAGACTTAAGGTGAGTCATTTCGATGATTTATTAACCCATATTCATAATATACTTGGGGATGGCAGAACTAGATTTTATTGAATGGGGTTAGGCTCATTCTCAAGCATATAGTGGATAGCATACATATTCGTGTGTTGCCTATTGTTCATGCTCCTAAGGCTGTTTTTAGCAAAATTTATTCTCTTATAAGTACTTTTTTCGAGGTTGCTCAGATGGAAAGTCTAAAAGAAAGTGGCTTGTTTAGCATAAATTGTGTTTACCTATCTGGGAGTGTGGTGTAGGCCTTTGGTATTTGGAGGAAGTCCAAACCTCTTTGTTTATAAAACTGTAACTTATTGAAAGGAAATTCGGTGTGGGCACAATTTTTTCAAGCTAAGTACATTAAGGGGAGTCGTATTACTCTTGTGAGGCCTGATAAAGGTTCATGGTTTTGGAAAAGAATTACGAAATTTATGCCAAAACTGCTCAATTAGGTTAAATGGCAAGTTAGAGATGGAAATGTCTCCTTCTAGCATGATCATTGGCTGCCTTCAGGACATATTATGATAGAGATGGACGTCGTTATAAATTAATTCTATGATAAAGGTTGCTAATTGTAAAGGTGCAAATGGATGGAATGTGGTATGGTTATTGATTTAGTGGGAATTAATGAAGCTGAAGAAATATTGGAGTGTTTTGGAAACTCTAAAGAAGGTGAGGATATCCTAATTTGGATTCCAAATGTAAATGGAGAATTCTCTACCAAAAGTGAGAGGAAATGTATTTGAATGAAGTCTCCTAAAATTAGATAGGCTGAATAGATTTGGAATAGTACTCTCCCAAAAAAATATTTTGTTCTTATGTGGAAGGCTTGGAGTGCTTGTCTATCTGTGAATGCTCGTGTATAGCAAGTTAGCATTCCGTTGTTGTCTAAGGGTGTTTTGGCGTATGGTTAGGTGGCCAAACAAATATGGCGGCGTGCAACTGTAAGCATAGGTCTCTCTTTCGTTTCTTCTCGGTCATGAAAAGAATTGGTGGAGGTTTGGTTTGTCGAGCATCTCATTCTTTGCAGAAATGTAGTCTTTTTAGATTGTTCTGTCTATTATTACTTGGGCTCTTTGGAGATGGAGATGTAAGGCTAAGATGGAAGATAACAAAAATTTATGTTGAGGCTCTTTGGAGAACAATTATGGCAGCCATTACTTGGGCCAGTATGCGATTAAAGGCTTGAAAGAAGTTTCATATGGCTGATGCTAGTATTTTGGAAGCTTTTTCTAGTAAAATATGTGGAAAAGAATAGGGTAGTTTTGGTTAGTTGAAAAAAACCAGCAATTGGATGACATAAATTGAATTTAGATGGTTCATCTCTGGGAGTCCTAGTTCAATGAAAGGGGAGGAATCATTAGGAATGAAGAGGGTTATCTAAATTTGGCTTTTTGGGAAGACTTGGGTGTAGGCACTAATAATTTTGTGGAATTGAGGGCACTTTTAATTGGCCTAATTAGACAATGAAAACAATTGGGTATTACTAAGATTGAAATTGAATCAAAGGAAAGTGTATGGAATATGGTATTTAAAGGATTATTGGAAGGAAATTATGGATTTAATGTCTTTTATGAACTATGTTATATGGCATATTTATAGGGGGCAAATGTTGCAGCAGATCTTCTATCTCACACTAACCTTGGTATGTCTTTGGCTTGGACTTCTTTTGATACGATTCCATGGAATTTCAGAGGCATTATAAGGATAGATATGCTTGGTCTTCCAGCTTTGAGGTTTGTGAAATACTATGAAGAGAGGATTGCTTGGTTTTAAGAAGACACCAGTATATATTGTCATTGCTTAAGTTTTTGTAATGGCTAGTCTTTTCCTTTTTCCTGTCTTATGTTTGGTGGCAACCGCTAGGTTTGATATATGGTTTATGGCATTTTAGGCTTGTAAGAGTCTATTGTTGGGTTGTATAGGTTTTCTGTATAGGTTTTCTTATTCATTTTGAATATTTGTTATTTGGGATGGTTTATGGAATAATTGTAATTTTCTTGGGGTTTGTAATCTCAATTTTCCCCCGCCATATGTGAGGATGACTATAATAATATATTATATGTGATTAACCCATACTCATTATAATTCTACTATATTAGTGCTTAACTTACTTACTCTTATTAATAACTAATGTATAATAACCTTAACAGATGTCAATTATATTATAATTAGTATATTATTTTGAAGACATTGGTGTTTATAACTTTATACATTACTACTATAAGTTACTATATAAGTAGATTATTTGGGAACATTAGCTTATACTATTATTTAATATGATTAGATTTTATGTTATAAATATTAAAAGTATATTATTTTGGAATACATTGGTGTTTATACATTAGTATTACTATTAATGTACATTAGTAACTTATAATATATTAGTGTTTATATATTAGTATTACAAACTATTACATTAGTTATAATACTTTAGTATATGTCCATTATATTATGAGTAGATTATTTGTAAACAATAATTAACTCATACTATTATTTTATTTAATTATCAATCTAGGGTTGTTATAGTCTATGACTACATGTAAGGTCTATGACTGTTATAAGACTACAAGTTATTAATGCATTAGCTTATGATAGTTTTAGTAGATATCTGTTATATTATTAGAATATTATTTTAAATAAATTAGTGTATAACTTTATACATTAGTATTACAAGCTATTACATTAGTAACTTATGATACTTTGGTTTTTATAACTTTATATATTACTAGTGTTTATAAATTAGTCTTTATATATTAGTATTACACATTATTACATTAATTTATGATATTTTATTAACTTATAATACATTATTGCTTCTATATTAGTCTTTAACTCTATATATTAGTATAATAAATTATTGCATTAGTAACTTTAAATATATTAGCGTTTATATTAGTATTACAAGCTATTAAAACTAATAATAATATATGTGTATTATATCATGAGTAGATTATTGGAGAATAATAAATTATTGCTTTATCTATCTATATAAGTAATAGTTATATAAAAAATATATAAATACATATATTTTTACATTTATATGCAAAATATCGGAGTTAGATTCGGATATATAGTCGGAGTCAGAGTCGGATATATAGTCGAAGTCGGATTACAAGTCGGAGTTGGATTGGAGCGGAGTTAGTGGACCTCCACCTTCGACTCTTACTCCAACTTCGACGTTGAAGGAAAAAAATCCAACTCTAACTTGTCGGAGTCGAAGTGGAAACAGGAACGAAATTGGGTTCTTGAATTTTTGCTCAGCCCTAGTTTTAAGCAGATCTCACTGACATTAAGCATGCCATCATTGACATGGGCTAGTTCTGATCGAAGTTGGTTTGATGTGGTACACCAATATTTGCTAAATGAGGTTTTTAATATGTTAAATTAATATCGCAAAATATTTATGACTCCTATAACCATTAGTTCCATTAGCTAGTGGATCAAATGACTAGTTCAAGCATGGAATGAAAGTTTTATGTATACACAGGCAAAGCATTCCTGAATAGAACCACAACTATATCATGAAAAAGATCCTTACACTATGTTAATGTATAACATATTGACATCTCCCTCAGTTTGATTTGCTTATAACTCATAAATTTATGAAATGAGATATTACTTTTCTCTTGGTTTTTATGGGTATTGAAGTTGGGGTTCAGATTTGATACTTGAAGTGGTGTGCATGCACATCTTTGCATGTATAGGTATGTGCATTTCTAAAGAATTGAATGATTCTCGAGTGATAGAATGAACTCCATTAAGTTGTGAGAATGTAAAAATGGTTGAATGTTCTATTTTTTTTTTGTATGTTTTTACAGTCATTAATAGAAACAGTGAATACAAATAAAAATTCTGAGACGAAATGGTTCTCTGGATTGTATTCATATGTGGTACAGGGGTGATATTTATACACATCAAGAGAATATTCTAGTGTTTACAAATTTCATCAATTACAAATGAAAGGAATACACGTGTAATAATAGATTTTATTCTTGCATAGGCACGTCTTTAGCATGCCTTGATGAGTTGTCCTTTGGGTGATAATCTAGTGTGATGCTTGTATTGCTGATATGCCCCTGCGAGCCAAGCTTGTCTAGAAGAACAGTTAGGCTCGAGCAAAGACTGGAAAATCTAGAAATGGAGAGGGGCTAGGTAAATATGTCGACAATCAGATCCTTGCTGGAGAGGAAGGATACTTGAAGTGCTTTTGCTTGAATTCTATCCCTTACAAAATGGTAATCTATGTCTACATGTTTTGTCCGAGAATGCATAATCGAATTCATGGATAGATAAGTTGGCCCAAGATTATCACGGAAAAGTGTTGGAGGAGTGGACAAAAAAATCCCCAATTCTGTCATAGGTGATTGCAGCCATAGCAACTCACAAGTAGCATAAGCTAAAGCTTTATACTCAACCTCTATGCTTGATCTAGCAATAGTACTTTGCTGTTTTGAGCTCCATGAAATTAAATTTTTGCCATAAAATATGCAATAACAACCAGTTGATTTCCTATCATCTAGGCACTTTGCCCAATCAACATCAATGTATGCAACCAAGGAAGGTGTGGAGCAAGGTTGAAAAAATAAGCCAAAGTGAATGGTATGCTTCAAATACCTTAAAATGCACTTAACACTCTGACAATGTGACAAACAGGGAGCATGCATGTACTAGCAAACACGATTAACTGGGAAGGCCAAATCAGGTCTCATGAACAATAAATATTGTAGGCTGCCAATGGTACTTTTGTATAGGGTTGGATCTTCAAAAGAAGTATAATCAAATGCTGATAACTTTGTAGAAGGGGAGATGAGAGTATTGACTGGTTTGCAAGTCAGTATATTGGTCTTTTTCAACAAATCCAAAATATATTTCTTTTGAGAAATAGTAATACCACTAGCATCATGCAGACATTCAAGCCCTAAAAAAGAGTGTAATTCCCCTAAATTCTTAAAAAGAAAATCAGTGCTAAAAAGAGTGATAACATCAGTCATAGCTTTCGGATTGGAAACAGTAAGGACGATATTGTGTGAGATCCCAGATTTACGTGTATTTTTACACGTTATTTTATTCTTGGTGCTAATTATTTTAATGTATTTTAATAATATTATTAGTCGTATTTTATTTATTTAAGATATTTATTTGAACTATAAATTAGTTAATGTTGAGTTACGTTGTTTCTTTATTAATTTAAATGTGAGGTAATTATTTTAATGAGTGAAATTTAATTTCCTTTATTTTATTATGTGATTTTAATTGATGTGCTTTCTTAAATAATAATTAGTGTTCTATAATTAAATTGCTCTTTAAATTAAATTAGCTTATTCTTGGACTTTATATATTTTATTTTATTGATATTGAATTGTAGTATTTTTTATTGGCTTTTATTTAATTTATTGTGTTTTTCTAGTTGGATCCCTTTTTTCTTCCTTTTCCTTTTTCTCTTTTTTCTTTTCTTTTTCTTTTCTTTTTCCCTTTCTTCCCCTGCATTCCCCCCCCCCCCCCCGGGGACCCGTGTGCAACGCAAGCCTTCCCCCTCCCCCTGTTTTCGTTCGGCCACTAAGTAGCCTAGCCACCATCCTACGCCGGCCGCCTGTCCTCACCGCCTCCACCACCAGGACCGCCACTTGCCGGCCGGCCTACTCTAGTGATCCCAGTCCCAGACCTCCTCCCACCTCCCCTCCATGGACTAAAACCCGAATGGGTATTACAATACCCATTCATGTGTTTTCCGGCTACCACCGGCCACCATCTCTTCACCACTTCATCACCGGTAGCCCCCCTAACTCCTCCCACATGATCAAGCCACGAAATGGATTTTAAAACCCATGGGTTGAGCAACGCAGCCGCCGCTTGCCGCCACCGTGAGCCTCACCTTCACCACCAAAATGTTCTTCCACCTCAGCCGACACCCTCTAACTCAGCTCCTTAAACCGTGGCCCCACTTTTCCGATACAATCCTAAACTCGAAAGTGGATTTTTACCTATTTTGAGCCCGATCCGCCACCTTCTGGTGGTTGTGCCACCACACCACCACCTCCATGAGATTCCCCACCCTTCAAAGAGTACCTCCCTAAATTTTGGTGTCAAACCGAGCATCTTAGCCTAACGTATCGGTGGCTGCTACAAACGCTGCGGATTGACGTTTGTTCAAAGATTTGCGTTTTTATCTACTGTAAGTATTTTTCAAATAAATTTTGAGATTTAAATATATTTTTGGCATCAACAAATATTGTGTTTGGTCATTGTTGAAAATTATCAGTTGTTGGTTATTTGGTGCATGGTCATCTGCATTGTGTATTTACACGCATATTTATGTGTTGGAAATGAAAATTGGATTTTCATGTGTTAATGGTTTCGGGTGCGTGTGTATCACGACCCCAAACTGGGATGGGGCATTATCCCGGTGGAGCTCCTCTGGTCACTTAGGAGCGAAATATGCTGAGTAATGTCTTCTGGGTCATCGCTGGGCGACGACGGGATCGGATGAGATGGTAACGCTCTCTTATCGACTCCATGGCTTCTCTGCTGGGGGGAGCTAGGGGATGCCTGGTCATGATACGTGCTAGGTGCGGTTTACCTAGATATCGCCCGTTCTGAAGTCACATGCGGGGTCATTACCTTCGATGTGATGATGAAAGTCAGGGTATGCAGATAGTCCCTAGGGGAGATCATGGTGCATACGGTTAATAAAACGAATGTTTAGACCATTTTCTTGAAAAGTGGCGGGTTTTAATTATTGGTTTTACATGGAACATTTTTTGGGAAAATGGTTGTGGTTTTTTTATGGATTTATGGACATCATCTTCTGGGAAGATGATGGGTGATTTTACTGGAGTTTTATTTGGACTAAAATGGGATTTTGGCGTGTGTGGTTATTTTATTAATTTTGATAAGGATGATTTTAAGTAACATGCATACGGTGTCCTATTCATCCATAGTGTTGTTGCATGAAGGTATTTATGTCTTTTAGTTTATTTGGGTTATACTTACCTATGATGCCATTTCTGGTGTCGTAGCTTTTAGATGCAGATTTTTGTGGAGGCTGAGTCTGAGGAGGCGACTCTACTGTTGAAGTAATTGTATTATAAATTGTTATCTCGAAAAATTATTTTCCCCTTTTAAAAATATGTATTTGTTTAATTTGTATTTTTGATTACTGTATTAACTCTCCTGTTGGAGAGTTTATATTAAAATGGTTTGTAAAATATTTCTAAAAATTCTGATATTTAGATAATGATATTATTGTCTGCTGTGACTTATATTTTATATGTCACGTGTGCACACACGTTTGGCACTTGTCGTTGGGATGTGTGACCTGTGTTATCATCATCCTGACGCCTCGATTCCCGTGTTATTTTAAAGAAAATTTAGGGACCTCACATATTGTCCACATAAACGAGAAAATAGATAACCAAAGATTGGTGCCTATAGATAAACAGAGAGGTATACAATTTTGAAAACCTAACTCTAGCAGGCAAGAGCTTAGCCGTGCATACCAAACACAAGATGCTTGTTTGAGGCTATACAAAACTCGATTGAACTTATAGACATATGTAGGAAATTCAGGGTGTACAAATTTAGGTGGTTGTGTTATGAAAACATGTTCATCAAGATTTCTATGCAAAAGTAAATTCTGAACACCTAACTGGTAAATCAACCAACCCATAGAAAAAGCAATTGAGAGAACTAATTGTATAGATGTTGGTTTCATAAGGGGACTAAAAGTCTTGTTATAGTCCAATCCTTCGATCTGACTGTAGCCCTTGGGTACAAGTTGTGCCTTTTGACATTCAATAAACCCATCTGACAAATGCTTCATCTTGAAAATCTATCGGCAGCCAACAACATTCTGATGAGGTGCTGGTGGAACTAAATTCCAGGTTTTGGTAGACATAAGGGCATCGAATTCCAATTGCATCATTGCCTGCCTCCATGCTGGAAATTTTGAAGCTTGAGATATCGAGGTGGGTTCGTCTGGAACAACAGATGAGGTAATATGGGTGCAAGGCAGTGGCCATGAAAAAGTGTCATCAGTTTGGATTTTTGGACAGGTTGTGTGGGTCTTGGATCGGGTTTGCATAGGATGTCCAGATTGTGTGGGGTTTGCAGAGGAAGACAAAAGGGGAGGATTTTCTGGTGAGTTCGACATGGAAGGTGCCCTAAATGAGGTTTTGAGCAGATTGCTTAGGGAATATGGGCTTCTCGAGTTAGTGGGCTCGAATGAAGGGTTAATATGTTGGGTGGGCATAAGGATGGGTCTAGACGTTATTTAGTTAGAAGTAGAATTAGGCCTGGTTGGTAAAGAAGAAGAAAAGGGTAAGTATGTAGATGGGCAGGACCAACTATTAGAATGAGGAGGTGAGGGAGATTGAGATAATGCAAAGGGGAAGAAAATTTTGTCAAATAATACATCTTTGGAAATGTACATTCTCGCCGTTGGGACATGAAAGCACATATATCCATGACGAGAAGGACTATAGCAAAGAAATATGCATGAGAGGGAACAAAAACTCATTTTGTGTTTGTTATATGGTCGAGGTTTGGCCAGTATTGGCAACCGGAGGTCTTTAAGAAAAGATAATTTGGTTTTTTCTTAAATAATAATTCAAAAGGTGATATGTTGTGCAAAGTAGGTGTTGGTAACCGATTAAATAAACAAAGATGACGAATGCATCAGACCAATATAAATGTGGTAAGGATGAATATGCAGAGTTCAAGACCATGTTCTATGATATGTCTATGTTTATGTTCTATGGAACCATTTTGTGAGTGTTCATATGGACAAGAAATGCGGTGAGCTATGCCGAAAGATTGTAAAACATTATTGAGAGAACTAAATTATCCACCCCAATTAGATTGTATTGCATGAATTTTGGTATTAAAAAGAGTCTCAACATGACACTTGAAGGAAATAAAAACATTAACCACATCAAATTTACATTTTAATGGAAAAATCCAGGTAAATTGACTATCGTCATCAACTAAAGAAAGATAAAATTTAAAACCACCACGAAAGAGTATTGCGACAGATTTCTAGACGTTAATAAAGAGAAGTTGAAGAGGTGTTGGTGATCGGTAGGTGGAATGACCATATGGGAGTTTATGTATTTTAGCTTTGCAGCAGCAGGAGCACAAACCCGTGGAGGTAGAAGATTGGATAGGAAGAGATGCTTGAGAAATTATTTTGTTGACAAGTTGCATGGACAGATGCCTGAGTCAAAGATGCCATTGAGATGGAGAAACATGTTCACTGACATGAGCTTGGGGTGATGAAGTTGGCAGTGGAAACACATACATACCATCCCTAGTAGGGCCTTGAAGAAGAGAGTCTTGGTTTGTGAATCCTTTACACACAAAAAATGAAGAGTGAAATTCCAAATATACATCATTATCTTCACATAATTTTCTAACCGAAACTAAATTCTTTGAAATAGATGGAACATGATAAGGTTGTGAGAGAAGAAAATTGCCATGAGGAGATGGAATGGATGAGCTGTCAACATGGTGGATTGGAAGAGAGTTACCATCACCTACTCGCACTTGTTCAACACCTTTATATTCAGCTAGATTAAGAGCAAGGTTGGAGAAATCATGAGTAAAATAGTGTGTTGCAGCGAAATCGAGATACCAATTTGTATCGGCAAGGGTGGGAGGTGGTGGAGGATATGTTGGTCTAGAAGTAAAATGCGCCGAGAGGGAAGGTGGAGGTTGGTAATTGAAACCAAAACGATAGTAACATGAGCTAGCCGTGTGTCTTTGTTTATGGCACACTTGACAGGTAGGTCTATTTGGAATAAAGAATGATGAGTTTTGTGGAAAATTGCAACGACCGTTTTTGTCACAACCAGCACGACCCCTAAAACCTCCCCTGCCCAGAGAGTAACCACGGCCTCGAGAAGAATTATTGTGAGGTTGTTTTTTAGTGGAGTTTGCAAAGAACTCGGTAGATGCCATGAGGCCACCGTTCTGATGTGTCAACCTAGACTCATGAGGGAGTAGATGACTATAGACTTGAGATGGAGGGAGTGGATCAACACAAGTAGTAAGTGAAGTTACTACTGAGTCGAAATCAGTGCCTAAGCCAGCCAATAAAAATGTAATAAACTCAGATGATGAAAGTTTTTTACTGGCCATGGCTAAGGTATCTTGAAAGAGCTTGGCACGAAAATAATGCTCATATTTATCAAGAAGAATTTGCGTCAAGAACATGTGCAATTAAAGTTTCAAACAGAGAAGAAATGAGAAGACTCGTAACAGCCTGATCGTGTTGCTACCAAGTAATAAACTCAGGGGTTAGGTTAGAATTTTTATCGAGTGGTTGGGTGGGAATGATAGTTCCATCAACATATCCAAACAAGTTGTGTCCTCTGAGGTAAGGCATGATTTGTGCCTTCCACAGAAGATAATTCTCATTTGATAATTTCACAATAATTAAATTCGAAGGTAAAGATAGAGTAATATGGGGTGTCGAACCTGTTGGAGGAGGGGGTGGAGAAGGGATCAAATCTTCCGAAACTTCAGCCATGAAAAACAAGCCTTGAGAGCTGTTAAACTGAGTACCCGAGAAGATGGAGGTGAGTCCTTAGTACACTTTGATTACCATAATAGAAATAGTGAACAAAAATAGAAATTCCGAGACGAAATGGTTCTCTGCATTGCATTTATATGTGGTATAGGGGTGATATTTATACACATCAAGAGAACATTCAAACATTTACAGATTTCATCAATTACAATTGAAAGGAATACATGTGTAATAACAAATTTTATTCTTGTATAGGTACGTCTTTAGCATGCCCTGATGAGGTGTCCTTTGGGTGATGATCCAGTGTGATGCTTGTATTGTGCATAGTCCTTCAATCCAAAGACCCTAGAGCATGTAAAGAATGCTGAGAAGGATATGCAACGGATAACTAGTGGCCAAGACACGGGATATATGTACTATTAGACTATCACGGGACTCAAGCATGCTCTTTCAATGGCTCAGCATACTCCCATTGAAAAGGAAGCAAACCTTGGCAAAGATTCCTCTGTTAGTCTAGCTGCTCGATCTAGTCATCCCACGAGTGTATTCAACTCTCAAGAAGTCAATGATGAAGAGAAATCAAGTGATACAAAAGGGAGTTCCTCAAAAACTAAGTTAAAGGTTCCTATGGACAAGAAAGCTGCTAGAAAAATGAACAAAAAGAAAGCCAAAGAGGAGAAGAGGGACGCTGGGAAGAGTAAACTGCCTAAAGCCATGAAGAAGAGAAGAAAGAAGTTGGCAAAACCTCACAAGACTAGATAGCTGGTAGCAATAACTTCTAATAAAAAGTTGTATCACTAGAACATTACTAATAGGCATTGGTCTTGTAAATGAACCGTTTACTTTGGCTTTGCCTATTTTTATTATCAATAAAATTTTATTTACTAATTAAAAAAAATAAGTTTTATTTGTTTGGATAATTTTGCAAACTATTATTTTTCATTACTAGAGAAATGGAACAATATTGGCCCGGAATATTCGCATATTTTCTTCCTGGATCTTGTCCTTTTAATTTGATCAGTAAGCTCTATAATTTGTATACATATCTGATATGGGCAATGAAGATATGAATGGATTTGTTAAACCTTAATTTACATCATTGTTGGTTTCCGGTATTGGGTTATTTGGAGTCGCATGTACTTCATGCAACCAGTCTTTCCTCAATCTTCTAATTTAGGCGCACATTTTCGTCCTTGCAGATTTTATTTAATCTCCATTTCAAGATGTTAACTCGACCTTTTTAGCTATAATAAACATGTTCATTTGGTATAGCTTCAGTTTAGGTACTATGTGTGTGTGTGTGTGTGTGTGTGTTAACTCGACCTTTCTCGCCATAATCAACCTCGTTGTTTGATGAAGCTTCAGTATAGGTACTTAGATAAGTGTGTGGATGCTCGTTTCCATGTTTGGATTGGTTGTGTTTTGTTTGCTATATAAAGGAAAATCCCACAAATCAAGTCAAGGACCACAAAACAGATCTGCAATTAGCCAAGAATCATGCCTAGGATCAAATAGCCGAGAATAGTGCTAACAAATACAGATTTTCTGTAAATTAATTTTCTGTATGCGTCAGTTTTTGGTATAAGCATAATCTTAGGAAGTTTTCTAGAATAGCTCTTGTAAAATTGTATTTAAGCTCATACATGTTTATATACAGAGTGCGATTGCAATATACAGTATTATTCAGAAAATAAAATCTCTGCACATATTTTATTCTCATCATGCTATATATATATATACAGGGGTAGGTACGTAGATGTGTGTGTGCCCGTTTCCATGTTTGGTCGGTTGTGTTTGATTTGATATATTTGTCTACTTTTCATTTTTGACCAATTCGATTGATAGTATAGGAGTGAGATGAGAGGTTGAATATGGGCACGCGACTACCATTCGAGAAAGTGTTTGGATACGGTTGTTTTCTTTACTTTGAGTTGCTATTTACTATAGGGATGTATTACACCTGGTGTGGTGTAGAAGATATTAGATATTTTTTTAGCGCTATTTGTCTACATGACCTTGAATAGTGTATAGTTTGTCTACATGACCTTGAATATTGTATAGTTTCTCTTCGTAGTACTTTATTGTAATCACCAATGATGCTTAAAATTGCCGATATAGATATAGGTTTTTCAACTCCTTCATTTTGTAGAGATATCTTTGTATCCCCCAAACTTTACTTGTAAAGAGGTAATCGTCTGCCAAAAGTATGGGTTATAAATAATATGGAGTATCGGCTTTTTCTTTAAAAAAAAAACCATTGTTTTGATTATATTCTCTCTCTCTCTCTCCCATTATGCTCTGCATGCCAAATGCATGCACTCAAGGAAATATGTAGAATGGAGCTTTCTTGCAGGCTTTATATTAGCAAGGTCCTAGGCACATATATGTGCCTTTTCTACTCCCAAATGCTCAACGAAAATCACAATCGCTGCTTTTTAGCTCTCTTGCCAATTAACTCAGAAGCTAATAGAAGACTTTGGAACAATAGTGAAAGGTTATAAGATAACTTTACCTATAAGATAAGTAAATCATAGCTTACAGATCAGACATATTTTGCCTCTCCTTGTCTCTTCATAGTCTTTTTATCAAACGATATTCATTGAATTTGCAACAATTCTACATGGGTGGTAGATGTTGGTCACACCTTAAGGGCTTTAGATTGAGCAACTCAAGGGCGGCCAAACTTTATTCCACATTAAAATATTAGTAATAGCGTATTATGACATTGATTCAACACAAAATCATTTATATTCTTCACTTTTTTTCCCACACACAGTAATCTTGGCCATCGGTAGCAACCTGAAAGTTTGAGGGAATGAGGTTTCCAAGATCCATCTTTGGTCCAATCTTCATGATGATCTTGTCATCAATCCCAGCTACATATAAATCGCCTTCAGATGCTAGTATGCTCACAACGCTTCTGGTATTGATCCCATTCCTCGACCTAATTGCAGTCAATTTGCTTATTGCCTCCTTTAAACCCATATCAAAGAAATGATCATAGAACTGCAAAGCATAAAACAATATCTTTCAGTCAACAAAGTTGGTATGATACCATAATGAATCATTAGCCATTTAAAAAAAAAAAACTATACAAATAAATAAGATGGAAATTACAATTGTTGGGGTGCCAGGATGTGTTAGAATGTAGGTATATCCCAACATGATTTTCTCAGTGGGGAATGGCCAAAGACTTTGAGTAGACCCTGTGTCATGGTTGTCAATAAATGTCACAGCACTTTCTGGTTTTATTCCAATCAATCCTGGGGGCTTTCCATTAGAGTCCTTTAACCTCCATAACTCCCCTTGCACAGCAGCTTGCAGAATCCCTTTGGTTGTGAAATCAAATGCAGTGACAGCCCCACCTGCAGACCCGACCCATTCAGATAGAGTGCGACGATGTGCATCCTGGTCGAGTTTAGGTTTCCCATCATCTCCATAAGCAAGAGAATTCCAGTTTTCCCCTACTGCAAAATCTGGATTGGTTTGTTCCATATAATATTTTATAATACTTGGGGCATAGCCCTTCACAAAATCAAATCGCCACCCATCAAATCCAATCTCAGTCTTGAGCCAATTCATCCATTCTGACAACTCTTTCTGTACCTGTGGATTAAGATGATCAATGTCAGGTGCAGCGTCATAGCCCTCTCCACTGTCAGGATTCCCATTTCCATCCGAATAGGCTGTGTCATCCTTGCAAATGAAGGACGGACCCCAGTCAAGACGTGCATCTGGAGTCCCACCTTCAAAGATGCACCAAATTCCTCTGCCATCTTGCTTTTCAGCAGTTCTATGATTTATCACTATGTCAGCAACGGCTTTAATTCCCTTCTCATGTAGAGCCGCAATCAATGCTTTCAGTTCATCCTTAGTTCCATATTTTGAGGCATCAAGATCATATAGCCTTCCCGGCAAGTATCCTATTATATCACGAGTTTAGTTGAACAATCATACTTCCATGAGAATCAAATATAAATCACAAAGCAGATTGAAAAACCTAAAAGTAAGCCAACTCAAAAGTAATTAACCCAATCGGTAACTCAAATTCAGACCACATACTATATTTTCTAGCTAGAAAAACAGATTGAGACAACTAAAATTGGCATCATTTGTAACATTATGTGATCAAATAAACATGGGCAATAAAATTGCAGATACCTTCGGGAGCAGCTGATTGAGAAGGGGGAGGAAGCCAGACATGAGTGATTCCAGCATTAGCTAAATCAGGAACATGGTTCTTCAGTGAATTGTACCATCCTCCTTTATTACTTGATACCCAGTTGAACCCCTATCATACCATACGATTAGAAACAATTATTACGATGCATGAATGCATATACATAGAAGATACAAAAAGAGAAAGAAAGTAGGTTGCATGCCATGCCTGAAATAGCAAGGTCGGGGCCGCAAAGGAGTGACATAGAGAGATAAAGAGGCAGAGGAAGCAGAGGAAAGTTTCGAAATTCATGTTGTTTTGTCGGAGTTGGCCGAGGCTTCTGTCTGGTTTGGAATTTTATCGGGTGCGAAGACATTAAATAAGATCATGGAAGAATGAGCAAATATTGGCAAAGAAATTCGAAGGAAGAGAATGCGAGACTATAAATTTCTTGACTTTGAGTAGGGTGCAAGCAATTTTGTTCAAAGGACAATACTATAGGAAACCGTAGATGCTATAGAAGACTTTGAATACTATCGGGTTTTGCAGTTTACACACTAGTCGGTTGTGTATGACATTTTCCTTGTTCAAAACTCTTCACTGTTGTAGGCCGTTCATACCTTACTCCTATCTTTTCTAAACAACATATCACCGCGTCTTCGTTGTCGTTTCTTCCTTAACAGGACAACCAGCTGCCAGCATGGAAATTGGCGGAGAAGATCACGCAACTTGGCCCAGTTTATTTTAAGAAATAAGATGAAATAGAAGTTGAAAAATAAAATAATATATTATTATAATATTAGTTTTATTTTATGATTTGAAAAAAATTATTTTAAAATTAAAAAAAAACTAAATTATTTATTTTATTTTATATAAAATTTAAAAAATTATAATGATATGAAATAATTTAAAAAAACAAACAAAGAAGACAACTGTCAAGGTCTAATTATAAATATGATTTTTTGTACAAATTATTGTTTTTTAAATAAATTATAAATAACATATGTAATGCATAGAAACAAAAAAAAAAAAAAAAAATTCTAGCAAATATTTTTGAAAAATAATATGTTAGTGAAGTAGAATAATTACATGTTTGAATAGATTAGAAAACAAAAATATTAGTTCAAAATATACCCTAGTTTAATACAAGTCTTGCAAATTAATTATTTTTTTGCTAAATTCGTTTAATACAAGTTTAACAAAAAGTTTAGTTCACTTTCATCCGTGGATTTATATTGAATATGATCTAGCCTTTTTGATCGCATACGAGTCAGATTAAGAATTGAAATTATAGAAAAAATTACAAATGAAACTTGACGAAAAAAATTGCCAAAAAGAAAACACAAAATCAGAGTGCTAGAAGTTTTCATTCAAGTACATCAAAAGTTTTAAGAGTTTTACAATTACTTTTAGTTGTTTTTAGTTAATAATAGTTTATATGAATTAAAATCCAAATAGCAAAAACCATAACAATTATACAAGTACTTTTCAGTTTACAAAATTTAATGACATAGAACACACTTCCCAGAATAAACAATTTCGAAGTTGGAAAGAAAAAATAAAATGAAGAAATCAAGTGAACTAAACTATCATGATTTAATTTTTGGTTGAAAATACCCACGAGATTTACGGAGCGAAGAGGTTCTTCAATCAGAGATGCCGTGATTATTTTTGAGTATCGACGTATATCCATATACTAGTCCAGTCTTTTTCAAGGCCCCAATATTCCTGAATAAGTGAACATCTAGCCTAACAATTATAAGTCAATGGAAAATCCTGACCCTATTCATACGGTGATCATGATTCATGAGTTGGCTAGCTAGCACTAGCACTAGCTTTGTTGACACGGATCGATTTAGCTACGGACGACCACGAAGACCAAAATCAAAAGACTCAAAAGACTCGGAAAGTGGTGGGCAACACCGGTCAGGAATTTTTTAGGAAACGCTGCTGGCTGTCGAGCTTTTCCTATACCTTTTTCTATCGAGTAGTAGTACGAGAGCAACGTCCCTGCAGGCTGCCGGGACGTTTGCCTAGTCGGTGAATATGATTTTTTTTTGTACAAATTAATGTTTTTTAAATAAATTATAAATAACATATGTAATGCATAGAAACAAAAAATAAATTCTAGCAAATATTTTTGAAAAATAATATGTTAGTGAAGTAGAATAATTACATGTTTGATCTAGACTTTTTGATCGCATACGAGTCAGATTAAGAATTGAAATTATAGAAAAAATTACAAATGAAACTTGACGAAAAAAATTGCCAAAAAGAAAACACAAAATCAGAGTGTTAGAAGTTTTCATTCAAGTACATCAAAAGTTTTAAGAGCTTCACAATTACTTTTAGTTGTTTTTAGTTAATAATAGTTTATATGAATTAAAATCCAAATACCAAAAACCATAACATTTATGCAAGTACTTTTCAGCTTACAAAATTGAATGACATAGAACACACTTCCCAGAATAAACAATTTTGAATTTGGAACTAAAAAAAAAAAGAAGAAATCAAGTGAACTAAACTATCATGATTTTGTATTTCTCAAAATGACTTAGATATTTTATTTTGATTAGAGCATCTAAAGTCAAGATATACACCACTTTCAATGGAGAAATTGGGATGCAAAAAACTATATACTGTAAGTACCAAGATCTAAAGTGTTTGGATTCGGAAAACCTTAAATCTCATTTAATCTCATCATTACAACATTTTCAATTTTCCACATAATATATAATAAACAATTCGATTTTTTCAAATTTCAAAATAATAATAATATTAAAAATAATATTCTAACAATATTTTATTCAATTTTTATCTAAAATCTTCTCATCTCATCTCATCTCTAAATCCGAACTAATAGATCATTCACCATTACAAAACTAGGTGGTTGGGATTAAATGGCAAGATATGTTGGGCGACCACCATGACCAAAAACAGCATATTATTGAAAGACTCTAAATAACAACATATTGGAAGAGCCTTTCTAATGGACGTTGGGCCTTAGAAGATGTGCACAAACATCTAATGAGTCAACACGTTGCTAACACTAAATAGCCAGTAGAAATTACTTCAACAACGTTAGTGGTAATTCTCTTCTCTGCAAGGTTTTTAAAACTAGATATTTCCCTACATCTAGTTGTAAGGATTGTGAATCGTAAGCTTAAGATAGAAAGTTGAAAGGTCCCTCTCATCTCTCTCGAGCTGAGTTAGGGTTTCAAGTGCCGATAGTCTTTGACTAGCGGCTGCGTCTCACTACGGTGGGATTTTGGTTTTTCTCTACTCGCTCGTCACACCCAGCAACTATGGAAGAAGATCTATCTAAGCATTGGGAACGTCTCCGTCTTTCCGAAGAGGAGACCTCAGTTTTCAAGCTCAAAAATGAAATCCCCAAAGATTTTGCTACGAAAGGAAAGCACTGCATCGTCAGTAGAATCCTAATCGAGAAGGGGGTAAATCAAGAAGCTTTCCGCTCCACTATGGCTCAGATCTAGAAATTGGATGGGTGGATTCGTTTCAAAGATCTGAAAGACCTCACCTTCCTCATAGAGTTCTAGCTCCTCGAAGACAAAGAGAAGGTCCTTAGCTGCCGCCCATGGAGTTTCGATAGGAGCCTTCTCACCTACAAGAGGTAGACGAAACACTCTTTATTAGCGAATTGAAATTTCAAAACGAAGTCTTCTGGGTCCAATGCCACAATATCCCACTCGCAGCCATGGATGAGGATACTGGAGAGAAGTTTGGAGCTTCTATTGGCGATGTTATATGAGTGGATACAGAATCAAACGGCACCACTTGGGAAGGTGTTTGAGGATCCGCATGGCGATAGACATCCACAAGCCGCTCATGAGGGGTAAGTGGCTTGAACTTGACCAAAAGAAATATTGGATTTCTCTAAAATATGAACGCCTGCAATCTTTATGTTTTCATTATAGTATTCTGTTCCATAAGAATTCATCTTGTACATTACCTAGGTATGAACAACCTCCTACTGAGATACAAACATTGCCCTACGGTCCTTGGATTAAAGCCCAACCTATAAACACTTCCCTTTTTGACTAGAGAAAATTGAAACAAGGAGAGTACCAAAACAAACATGAATATGATCCCGCTCAACAAGAAGGTAGGAAACAGGATAGTACAGAGGAACCTGCACTTAAATCAAGAGGGGGGGTGAAAATGGAAAGACAATTGAACATTTTCTCAAAGAAAATAGCTTTTTCCTTTTCAGAACCCCTTCCCAGGATGACAAAGACACATCAATCTATCCTCATCAACTTCAAACATCTACAGAGCATACCCCACCAGGCAGTGAGTCTATGATAACTGAGTCAAAAGAGACCAGCAACTTTATGGAGATGGACCTTAATAGAAACAAGGATAGTAACATAGATTTCAGTAATGATCAGTCCTTTACTGAGGGGAAAGATTCTTTAAAGTACAGCCTAGTAACCCATGAGTTAGTATCTCCAGACCCTACAGCACTCTCATCCAAACCCACAGCCCTTGATAAGGCCACCAATGAGTCTTTGGTCTTGACAAAGACTGGTAAGTGGAAAATGAAAGCTAGGATGAAGTTAGCAGCAACAGTCCCACTAGAGGACATCACTAACTCCAACCAACTGAAAGGTTGTAAAAGAGGGGCAAGCCCAAGGGATAATGTAGACACTCTCCACAAGAAAAAGTCCAATGCAGATGAGAACATGCGGCAAACAGTTCCCCAAATGGCAAGTGCTGGGTCCCAACACTGCCACAGCCAATGAATATCTTTACCTGGAATTGCCGAGGGCTTGGGAACCTTCGTGCAATTAGGATCCTTAGGAAAATTACTAAGGATAAGTGTCCCCACTTGGTTTTCTTAGTAGAAACCAAGTGCACTAAAAGTAGGTAAGAAGATGTGAGATTTATGCTACAGTTCGATGGCTGCTTTGTGGTTGATAGTTTAGGCCAGAGTAGGGGCCTAGCTCTCTTGTGGAGGTTTGAATGGAAAGTGAGTTTGGTTAACTATACTCGATGACACATCTCAGTGCAGATCCAGGAAAGTTTTGACAGCCCACCTTGGCTATTCATGGGTCTGTATGGGCACTCGAAAACCTCAAAAAGGAAGGGTACCTAGGAATTACTAAGACTGATTAAGCCCCCTCCACATATTCCTTGGCTTTGTGCTGGGGATTATAATGAGATTCTTCATCAAAAGGAGAAGTTTGAGGGACAAAGTAGACCATACAAACAAATTGAAGATTTTAGACTTGCACTTGAGTTTTGTGACCTCAAAAACCTGCAATACCAAGGGCCTCAATTCACTTGGTCGAATAACAGATTGGGTAAGAGATTCACTAAGGAGAGAATTGATAAAGCAATGGTAGACAAGGAGTGGCTGGGTAGGTTCAACTCCACCTACTGTATGGTACTTCCAGTCATCAAATCTGATCATTCCCCCCTTAACATCTACACCCGATCAACACAGCACATGAGTCACAACAAATCCCAGCCTTTTCGATTTGAGGCAGCGTGGGAACTCAGGGAAGGGTGTGGGGAGACCATAAAAAAGGCTTGGGATAAGGGAGTTCACATCACATACCGAGATAGCCACATTAGAACAAAACTAGAACTATGCCATATACACCTGATGAAACAGAGGCAACATGAACTTAAAATAAAGCTGGTAGCCGAAGACATAAGGTGAAGACAAAGAGCCAAACAGCACTGGCTTAAGGATGGTAACCGAAATTCCCATTACTTCCACAAGCATGCTTGTTAAAGAAAAAAGAATAATGCCATCTCAACCATCAGCGACACCAATGGCTACCAGGTTACTGATCGGAAGGAGATAAGTAGGATTTTGACAGGTTATTTCTCAACTCTATTCTCCTCTTCTCTCCCTAGATGCATTGATACATGTCTCCAACCTCTAGAGCCAAAACTTACCTCTGAAATGTTGAACATCCTGGAAGCCTTTTGTGGGTGAGAAAGTGAAGATGGCTACTTTCCAAATGAAACCATTGGGTTTCCAAAACCCGATGGTTTCCCGGCCATTTTTTACTAAAAAAACTGGGATAGCGTGGGGGAAGAAGTCACTAGTTTTGTCCTGCATGTCCTGAATAATAGAGGGTCCATAAAGTCTATCAATGACACTTACATAGCCTTAATCCCAAGGTGACAAATCCCAAGAAAGTCATCGAATTCCACCCCATAAGTCTGTTCAATGTCTTGTACAAAATAGTTTCCAAAACTGTGGCCAACCGATTGAAAATTATCCTCCCGAAGCTAATTTCCCTCAACCAAAGTGTCTTCGTACCCGGTAGACTTATCTCTGACAACACCTTAGTAGTATATGAGATCCTACACACCATGTCAACTAGAAGGAAGGGGAAGAAAGGATTTATGGCCCTCAAGTTGGACATCAGCAAAACGTACGATAGAGTGGAGTGGTCCTTTGTGCAAGAATCAATGAAGAAAATGGGTTTCCCCTCCTCTTGGGTCGATTTGATACAAAGATGTATGGAATCCGCAACATACTCCATTCTACTTAACGGAGCTCCACAACAACCATTCACCTCTTCAAGAGGCCTGCGACAGAGGGATCCATTGTCCCCCTACATCTTCATCTTTCTTGTTGAAGTCCTTACAACCCTCCTCCTTGAAGTTGAGAAACAAGCTGAGTTATCTAGTGTTCCCATTGGTCGTGGCCCCATTAGAGTTAACCACCTCCTTTTTGCCGACGATAGCTTGCTATTCTGTCAAGCCACTCAACTGGAAACCCATAAAGTTCTCTCTATCCTCAACTTATATGAAAGAGCCTCGAGCCAAATGGTCAACAAAGACAAGTCAACCATATTCTTCAGCAAAAATACTCCTAAAGCCGCCTAGTCTCAGATCCTAGAATCGGTAGGTATTAAATCCATCTCTAACATGGAAAAATACCTTGGCCTCCCAGCCATGCTTGGAAGGGGAAAAGTGATTGCTTTTCACAATCTCATTGATAAAACCTGGTCAAAGGTAGTTAACTAGAACACAAAATTCTTATCATTCGCGGGTAAATAATTCCTCCTAAAAGCTGTCCTCCAAGCCATCCCAACCTACTCTATGAGTACCTTCCTTTTGCCTTTCTCCATCTCCCAAAAACTAAATGAACTCCTCAAAAATTTATGGTGAGGCTTTAATGAGGATACCACTAAGATCCAATGGGTCTCTTGGGATCAACTAAGTCTGGCAAAGGAAGCTGATGGCCTCGGCTTTAGGGATATCAGATTCTTTAACCTTGCAATCTTGGCAAAGCAAGGTTGGAAGATGGTGCAAGACCCATCATCACTTGGGTCCCTGGTTCTTAAACAAAAGTATTATCCATACTCCGACCTGCTGAATGCCAACCTAGGTGCTGGTCCCTCATACGCATGGAGAAGTATTCAGGTCGGTCTCCCCCTCCTTAAAAGTGGCCTAATGTGGCGGCTAGGAGATGGTAAAAACATTAATCTCTAGTCTGAAAAATGGGTGCCTAATCTTCCATCCTTTAGAATCTCCTCCCCTAGGGACTCTGCAATTTGGTGTGAAAAAGTTTCTAATTTAATTAATCCTTTGAGCAAAAGCTGGAACGAGGTTTTACTAAGTGAACTATTTTCCCTCACCGAAATTCAAGCCATTAAGTCCATCCCTATTAACTTGGTAGATAGAGAGGACCATATGGTTTGGATACACAATACCAATGCTCAGTTCTCGGTCAAGAGTGGTTATCACCACTTAAGAGAACTGGATAAGGCCCTAGAGGGAGAAACCTCCACTAGGAAAGCTGACTCTATTATATGGAAAAGCATATGGGAGCTAAAAGTCGTTGCTGCAGTGAAGCTATTTTTGTGGAGATCGTGCAGTAAAGCTCTCCCTCCCAGGCCAATCTAAAAAGGAGGAAAATTATTGAAGTGAGTGGCTGCCCAATTTCTACTAATAAAACCGAGACTTCTGGGCACATATTATGGGGGTGTGAATCGTCAAAAGATGTTTGGAATCAAGCTAGTGTTAAAATTCAGAAAATCTCATTTCAACATGATTTTTTCATTCAAATTAGGGATATTCTTGTACAGAAATTGCAGAAAATTGAGCTAGAAGTAGCCGTTGTCACCCTACAGACCATCTGGACCAGAAGGAACGAGTTTCTCTTCAAGAACCAAAGTATTTCGCCCTAACAGCTGTTCAAACAAACTAGTGAAGAACAAGAGGCCTACCAACAAGCCACTGCTGCTCCAACCCCAGGGAAGCAATCTATCCATAGAAGACTCACCTGGAAGAAGCCTATAGCTGAAGCTCTCAAAGTCAATTGGGACTCCGCTATTAGCACAAATTCAAAGATGATTGGAATAGGTGTACTAATTCGTGATCAACAGGCCTTGTCATTGATGCTTTAAGAGCAAATAGAATGTTTGTAGGTTCTACCTTTGGTGGCGAGGCATACAAGTTACTCATTGCTGTTATTTTTTGTAAAGAATTAGGCCTTAAAGAAATTATCCTAGAGGGGGACTCCAAATTAGTTATGGACCAACTAACTGGTGTAGAGCCAAATTGGAGTTTTGGAGGTCTTTTTATTACTGATGCAAAGAAGCTTTTAGTATGTCATTGCAATTGGGCTGCTTCCCATGCCTATCGTGAGGCTAACCAAGCAGCCCACATTCTTGCTAAGTCAGCTCTGTCCTTAACAAATGACATTTATGATATTGAGGAATGCCCTGTTTGCATTCAAGCAATTGTAATCTCTGATTTGGTTAATTCCTATCAATGAAGTCAGTATCTCTTTTCAAAAAAAAAAAAAGGATTCTGAATTGGGTGGTTCTCCTTCCTATGTTTGGAGAGGCATTTGGAAAGTATAACACAGTGTACTCCAAGGCTGCAGGTGGCGTGTAGGAAATGGATCATCCATAAATATCTGGTCTGATTATTAGCTTCCAAACCAAAAATGGCTAACTGTTACAACTGCTATTATTGATGCTATTATATTTTCTCAGATGGGAACTTTAGTGGATTCTCTAATGCAATATGATCTAAGAAGCTGGGATGTTGAAAAGGTCAAAATTTGTTACTAGTGAGGGAGGCTAATGGAGTGCTTAGTATCAGATTACCAATAGAAAATATGTCAGATGCTTTCATCTGGGAGCATGAGAAAAGTGGAGTATACAATGTAAACAATGTGTTAAGATTTCTTCACATCTTTGGAGCAAAACAGAAATGAAGTAGACAGCTCAAGTGCTATAGACCATAAATTAATATGGAAGCATCTTTGGAAACTACATATACATCATTGGGTTAAAGCATTTGCATGAAGGGTTTGTAAAAAATATTCTTTCAACACTGAAAAATCTAAAGGCTTCAAAGGTTATTGAAGATGCAAGTTGCCAATGGTGTCAAGTTGAGGAAGAAGATTTAAACCATGCTTTGGTATATTGTCCTCATGTTATGGATGGTTGGATGAAGTTGTTTCCTTCTCTCAATGCCACAACTCAAAGGTTGGAGTTTTTACAACTTGTCCATACTGTTATCAGAAGAAATCTGTGGAAGAATTGGAGAAGTTATTTTTAATAGCATGGGTGTAATAACCCAAATTTCCACATACCCTTTTTAATTTACATGCTTAGTTTAATTATAATTTATTTAGAGTTATTTTGGTGGGACCTTTGGAACTTTTGAAAATATATTTATTTTGGACATTTTCTTTTGAAAAATATTGATAAGTTAAGCTTAAAGTGATGAAATGACGCAAATGGAGGAATTTAGTGTAAACTATGGTAATTAGGAAATGTTTGGCAGACTTGATATCTTCAAAGTGCTATGAAAATTAAGAAGAATATCTACAACTTTTATATTTTTAGTTTTAAGAGATATAGACTAATAAAATACGAAATTAGAATTGAAGTTGGCAGAACCTAACTTGGCATAACAGGCATTGACTTTGAATTGACTAATGACTTTGCTTAGGATAAAGTCTCTGGAATATTTTCTCAATTATTCTAAGATCTTGACAAGTGTGTAGACATATGGAAAATGAGAAGATTTTATCTAAGAAATTTCGTGTGAAATAATAAGGATTATCTAGCAAACACTTGATGTGCTCGGATTGGTTGCTCTCAGGTTACTCCAACCAATTTCAGTAAAATAAGCATATCTCTCTCATTTAATTTTGGAATAGATCACTAAAAGGATGATCTAAAACTTTCATGTTTTGAGTTTTTAAAAATACAAACTGGATCAAGAACTTAATCTGGTGTGAAGTGAGCGGACATGAATAGAAATCATTTGGTAACCGACTTAAATAAATTAACTTTGGTTTAACTCTTACTACCGATTTTGCACAGTAAAAATATTAGGATTTCCTTTTCCAATGACTTTTCCAATGACTTTACAGCATGACACGTGGATGGGGTATGTGGACTAAGGGGGAGGCATCTAGAAAAGTTGGATGACACTAGGAAAAACCAATTTGGCTGGATACACTTCTTGGAAAATCACCTATGATGTTGTTTTGTTTTTACCTCCATGTGTTGGAATTCTTTAAGCTCTTGATTAAGATAAGCTTGTAGGTGGATCAATCTTGACCATTGGATGGAGATATTAGCAAATAAGCTAAGATTAGAGGTGATCATGAGGTGAGACACCTCACCATATACGGCAAAGGGCATAACAGAATTGCCCCAAGGTGTTCCCCCTCAAACCAAGCCTTGTATCACCCCCTATGCATATATATATATATATGTGTGTGTGTGTGTGTGTGTGTGTGTGTGTGTGTGTGTGTGTGTGTGGACTTCTCTTCTCTTTCTTTTAGAAAGAACATTCGGCCATAGTGAAAAAAGAAGCAAGAAAATTCACTTAAACACACTTATTTCACCAAAGCAACAAAAGAGAGCAAATTAGGGGTTTTGGAGAAGAGATTGCACAAAGACTAATCCGACCATCAGTCCAAGCTTTGGAGAAATTTGTAAGTGTATAATTTAATGCAATATTGACATAGAATTAGTGATATGATGATTAGATCATACTTGATATTTGTTTGATATTAAACTTTACTTCTATGTTGAAATGAAACTTATTAAGTTTTGAATTAGTTCTTGTTATGAGAAAATATGAAGAAAAATTGCAAGAACTTCGGAATATGTTCTATTTTGATATATGAAGATATTTATATGAAAATCAAAGGTTTTAGACTGACAAAAAAATGAGAAACCAACCCTAGTGTATTTCGGTCTTAATAGGGATTTTGATGAAATTTTGATTCTAAATTTTATCCAATTAGTTTTTAATTATTTAGATGATATTTTAAGTATTATAATGAGTTTAGAAACTTTAAGTTATTAAAAAATTTTCAAAAATCATTTTGCTAAGAATTATAGAAAAAATGCTAAGAAAAATAATTTAATATGCATAAATTGATAAAGGAAAATTTGATACACTAAATATGTGAATTTTTGACTTGAGTTAAATAATATTTTAGTCTCCCGTGAATTTTGGCCAGCCTTGGTTTTGATAATATTTTAATATTTTATTTAATTGTTTAAGCATTATTCGTTAAGTTTTGATGTTACGAATTTGTGTGACGTAAGTGCACGTACATGTGATATATGTTCTTGTGATATATTTTCATATGTCACATGAATTATGAAGATATAAAACATGCATGTCATAAGTCTAAATTTATGCATATATTGCAGTTCATCACATATAGGTATCGTTATAAGTCATGGTGTCCATTTTAGAAAAATTTTATGTTATATGTCGTCATGTAAGTGTCTTCATAGGTCATGACGAGCATTTAAGAAATAAGATAAAAAAAACTTTATAAGTGAGAATAAGAACCCAGCAGGGACGGTGATACATAATGCCTGTCGAGATTCAAAATGGATATGGTCCCAACCACGGATAATAATAGTGGATATGGCCCAACTACGAGTAATAATAGTTGATATAACCCAACCATGGGTAATAATAATGGAGAACCTGGCAGGGATGGTGATACGTAACGTCCGTCAAGATTCTAAAACAAGAATAAGATTTAAGAAAATAATACGAATAAGATAAGAATTCTAAGAAAATAATTATTGCATGTCATGAAAGGTCGTGTACCCATGATCATACAAGTTTAGATAAAAAAAAAGGGTACCGGAGTCATGCATAAGGCATTCATGAATCATATATTAATTTAATTCATCATAATATATGTTATTTTATGTTATTGATATGCTCTGCTAATGCCCTTGTTAAATTATTTGTGTACTTACTGAGATTTTTTGGAAATCTTTCTTTTCATTTTATCTCGGAATGATAGACATTGTTATAGGAATAAATGATACATTACAAGACTCAGATATCACAGGAGATTCTGAGGTACCTTGAGAGTCCTACAGAATACTCCTTGATTATTGAAGTGATAAAGTGATTGATGACAAGATTATAGAGGAAGAGGAAAAGAATCCCCTAAGGGTAATAGGAGTAGTTCGAATATTTGTCCTAAAAATAGCAAATATCAGTAAGGAAAAGTTTGGTACAGTATACTTGATGCTTTATAAGGATATAAGTTTTACTATAGCATATCATGTGATATTTGCAAAGAATTAGATGTCTTTGCTGAAATTGGAATTTGATCTCATTTCCCTGCAATATATTCTACACACTACTAGTAAGTTAGGTGCATGCACATATTTTTCGATGCGAAATAAGAAATATGTAACTTAAGGTCACAAGTTATAACGCTTTAATTTACGTGAAATCCTAGACGTAAATCGGGACGTTACAATGGTGACTTTGGTATAGAAGAAATTAAAAGTTGTATGAAGGAAAAATACTGTCAATTGATCAGGTTATAGAGCATGCTTTTTCATTATATTAGGAACATAAATAGCAACAAAGGCTTTAAAATTTCAACAAAGATATAGATGCAGTTGGCAACCACCTCGTTCTAGTGTGTTAAAGCTCCATGTTGATGAGGCTACCTTTAGTGATCAGTGTAGATCTGGAATTGGTATGGTGCTGAGAGATGATAGTGGACATGTGCTATCTACTGCAAGCAAACCAGAGGCTGAACTTGCTAATCCAATGGAGATCGAGCTACTAGCAATTTTAAGATGTTTGTAATTGTGCATTCCTTTAGGAATTGATGAGTTACAAGTTGGATCAGAAGCTTTTCTTGTAGTACAGGAACTGCTAAAGGAAGGTTTTTCAACATCTTTGTGGGGAAATTAGTTCAAAAAGTCAAAAATCTATTGAGTAGGTGTCCTAATTGGACTGTCCAACATAAGGGCCGAGAAGCAAATGGTGTAGCATATGCATTGACTAGATTTACATGGAATCTTGATGATATAGTGATTTGGTGGGATTCAATAGCAGAATGTATTTTCCAAGCTATTTGGGTTGATTTATCTTTGTAATGCCTGGTTTTGATTAATAAAGTTACACTTTGTTATAAATAAATAAATATATATATATATAGAAATAAAACTTTAGTGGCAAGGAAAATGTTGTAAAAGCTCTCTATTAAAATTCCAAAAAAACTCCAAAAAACTCCATTCAAGTCTTTGAGCAAATACAACTAATCAAAATTCCAAAAAAACTCCAAGAAAACAAAATGCAAGATTCAAACTACCAAGCCTTCATTCTCTTCCCATTACCTCCACTCTTTGGAAAAGCATACACAAAAAACAAAGAAAGATAACTAATTCAAATCTTATACTTAGATCATACGCAAAAAATAATAGATCCCAAACACTCAAATAAGAAGAATAGAATATACAAAATAAAGAAAACTACATGACCCAACCAAAGATACTTTGGATTGTACTTCAAAATTGGTTTTTTTTTTAGAATCTTTTTAAAAAATCCACACCATCCAAGTCTTGAGAAAATACAACTAAGAAAAAATATGCATAATGCAAAATATTGATTTTGCACACAACCCTTGAACCAGATCCCACTTCAACATTAGAAGTCGACAAAGAGATGGAGACAGACCAAGACATTGATCTTAAGAGATTTCGAGATAGGAAAACACATACATCACACAAAAAAAGTTTTTTCTTTCTTCTGGTTAGTTATACAGTTTCGACCTTATTATGCTTTTAGGATTTCTAGGTTCTTCCACAAATAAAAAAGAGATAGAGAGAGAAAGAACTAATCAGAATGGATCTATAAAAGAAGTGCTTTCTATAGTGATTCATGCTTCTGCAACTTAGCTTAGCCATTCACACTATCTTGGCAAGAGGAAAAAATATAACAAGGCAGAAAAAAATAACATTGTTGTAATCAATTATAGGGGGGACATGAATGACACCCCATTTAAAAATTTAGAAACAAAATAATTAATGGATGTTGTGCAACCATCAATTAGGACAATTAAGCCATAAGGCACACCTCTAATGCCTATACATATGAGTTTTGTTCGATCAATTTGATACAAGTTTTATAAACGAAAAAAAAAAGAGAGAAAGAAAGATAGAAAACTTCAGTTATTAAATAATAAGAGTTCTAAATATTTTCTCTTATAAAAAATTTTGTAATAATATTTTCTTTTTTAGTTTTATAACACGTTATCAACATGAAGTTCTACTAATTCTGAAGTTAGTGGTCTTTTACTTCAAGTAAGTTTTTCAATATATTATTTGAGATGAATATGAAATATTATATTGCTGATTATTTCTTGATAAAATCTGTGTTTACTCCCATAACTTTATAATATATTTCTTAAATACACATTTATTTCACTATTTATATATGTAGAAAATATCAAATCTTACAAAGTTAAAATTCATTGCTCTTGACATTTTTGGAAAAAAATTATTTATCCTAGATTCTTGAAGCTGAGATCCATGTGGATGCAATGAATTTGGAAAAAATAATAAAAGAAGGAAATCAAGCGTCCATGTGCAGGACCGTGCTAAGGCAATGATTTCTATTCGCCACCATCTTCAGGAAAAATTAAAAATTAAGTAGCTCACAATAAAAGATCACTTTATTTTATGGAATAATTTAAGGGAGATATATGAATACCAGAAGACTATTATCCTCTCAAAAGCTCGTTATGACTAGTTGTACCTGATGTTGCAAGATTTTAAAAGTGTTAATGAGTATAACTCTGCACTTTTTAAAATCAGCTCAGCGTTAAAATTATGCGGTAATAAAATCACTGATGATGATATATTAGAGAAGGCATATACTACTTTTCATGTCTCAAATGTGCTCTTGCAACAGCATTATCAAGAGCGAAAATTCAAGAAGTATTCTAAACTTATATTTTGTCTTCTAATAACTGAGCAAAATAATGAGATTTTATTAAAAAATCATCAGTCACGTCCTACTGGTTCAACATCATTCCTTGAAGTGAATGGTACTTGATTTATATTATTCCCATAAGCAAATAGTGCATCCTTTAAAAAAAATCGATGGCGTGGACATGGTAGAAGGAACTATAGAAATGTTAGTCTCAAAAGCGCAAACATTAAAATGGATAATAATAAAAATATACCGTATCACCAGAAGTGGTACAACTCAGATAGGAGTAAAAGCCCTCAAAATATTTTTTCAAAGAAAAGTGAAGAGGTGGGCTATAGATGTTGTATGACTAGACATTGGTCACTTATATGTCGTACGGCCAGGTACTTGGTTGATCTATATCAAACGTCTATAAAATGAAAAAATAAAAAGTTTGAAACAAAATTAGTAGAACTATCATATGCTTTATTATATATAAATGAGAATGATATCATTTATCTTGTTTTTTCTGATTTTTTTTAAGACTCTGATAGTAAAATTGATCACTTGATTGCAAATGAAAGTGTTTCTCCCAATTAATATATTTTCTTTATTAGTAATAAAAGTTTTGTGTATTTTGTATAATCATGGATTACACTGATAAACTTTTTATTTCTGAGTTGAATGATAAAGATGTATGTCCGCCTGACAGTGCTACAACTCACACACTACTCAAAGATAAGAAATATTTTCAAAATCTAACACTAAGTAAAACCTATGTCCATACTATATCAGGTTCATCAAATCTAATTGAGGGCTCCGGAAGAACTTATATTTTGTTGCCTAATGACATCAAATTTTGTATTGATGTTACTTTATTTTTTTTTTACAATCTAGAAGAAATTTATTGAGTTTCAAAGATATACGCCGTAGTGATCATCATATTGAAACTACCAATAGGAAATAAAAATCATCTCCTCATTACTAAAATAATATCAGGCCAAAAGCTCGTATTAGAAAAACTGTCTGCACTATCTTCTGGATTGTATTATACAAGAATAAGAATAAGTGAATCATATGTGGTAATGTACCAGAAATGCATTAACCCCAAAGTATTTATGACTTGGCGTGATCACTTTAGACATCCAGGATCAATAATGATGACACGAATCATTGATAATTTGCATGGGTATCCCTTAAAGAATCAAAAGATTCTTTTATCTAATGAATATCCATGCTCTGCATGTTCTCAAGGTAAGTTGATTATCAGACCAGCTCTTTCAAAAGTCGTTGTTAAATCTTCATCCTTTTTACAAAGGATTCATGGGGATATATGTGGGTCTATTCATCCATCAAGTGGACCATTTAGATATTTTATGATTTTGATTAATGTATCAAGTCGATGGTTACATGTTTATCTTTTATCCACCAGAAATATTACATTTGCTAGATTTCTTACTCAAGTAATCAACTTACGAGCATAATTATCTGACTATCTAATTAAAAATATTCAATTGGATAATGAAGGCAAATTTCTGTCTCAAACTTTTGATAACTATTGCATGTTAATAGGAATAGATGTTAAACATCTTGTTGCCCATACACACACTCAAAATGGTTTACCTAAATCTTAGATCAAAATATTTCAACTAATTTCTACATGTTTCTACTTAAGGACATGCTATACTTCATGCAACATCATTAATTCGAATTAAATTATCTGCATATCATAAATATTTCTCATTTTCGTACTTTTAGATGTGCTATTTATGTTTCAATTGCATCTCCACAACATATAAAAATGGGCTATCAACGTAGACTTGAGATATATGTTGGTTTTAATTCTTCATTTATTATTAGATACCTTGAGCCTCTTACATGGGATATGTTTGAAACACGTTTTGAGGATTGTCACTTTGACGAATCCACTTTTTCATTACTAGGTAACGAAAAGTCGGTGCCTAAAGCACGGCAACAAATTACTTAGGATAATAAAATCCTGTCTTAATTTGATCCTCCTACAAATGAATGTAAATTAGAAGTTTAGAAGATTATCCATTTGCAAAGTGCTTCAAATCAATCACCAGATGTATTTACAGACACTAAAAGTGTTGTAAAATCATATATTTCTACTGTTAATGCTCCGACAAGGATTGTAGTCCCTGAATAACAAATTGTCAAAACAACAATAGATGAGTCTAAAACACGCCTAAAACGTGGAAGACCTATTGGTACAAAAGACAAAATTTCTCGAAAGAGAAAAATACAAAATGAATTTAGTATTCCTGAAGAACTCATATCCACAATACAGGTTATAGGCATAGTTGATGCTCTTGAAGAGTTCAAATCTTTTATTCTAAAATCTCCTGAAAAGAGGCATCTTGAAAAGGTATTTCATGAAATAATTTTCCTTGAAGAGGAATAGGTACATAAAAATAATGAGATCTCAATACATTTTATGACTACTAGAGAAATTCTAGATAGAAATAAAAATATTTTCGACAACATATTTTCATATAAGATGACCCTTGATATTACCAGAAATAATGAAGAAAGTGAGCCAAAAACCATCGAAAAATGTCGATATAGAAATGATTGGCCAAAATAAAAAGTAACTATTGAAACTGAATTAAACTCGCTAGCAAAACAAGAGGTATTTGGACCTGTTATACAAACACCAAAGGGTGTAATGCCTGTTGAATATGAGTGGGAATTTATACGAAAATGTAATGAGAAAAATGAAATTATGCAATATAAAGTACGACTTGTTGCACAAGGTTTCCTGCAGAAATTCGGGATTGATTATGATGAAATATATTCTCCCGTTATGAATATAATCACATTCAGATTTTTTATTAATCTAGTTATTACAAAAGGAATAGATATGTGATTGATAGATATAGTCACTGCATATTTATATGGATCCTTAGACCATGACATATATATGAATATCCTTGAAGGATATAAAATACCTAAAGTATCTACAAGTATATCTAGAAGTATGCACTCTATCAAACTTGAAAGATTTTTATATGGGTTAAAGTAATTCGGACGCATGTGGTATAATCGCCTAAGCGAATATCTATTGAAAGAAAGATTTGAAAATAATCCTATATACTTATGTGTTTTTATTAAGAAATTAGAATCCGGATTTATCATTATTGTGGTTTATGTTGATGATTTAAATATTATGGGAACTTCTAAAAAGATCATAAGAACCGCTATATATTTAAAGAATGAATTTAAAATGAAAGATTTTGGCAAAACAAAACTTTTTTTCTCGACCTGCAGTTCGAGTACTTGTTAAATGAAATTTTTATTCATCAATCCATGTATACAGAAAAAGTCTTGAAACACTTTTATATGGATAAAACTCATTCCCTGAGTACTCCAATGGTTGTTTGATTACTTGATGTGAAAAATGACCCAATTCGTCCTTGTGAGGACGATAAATAAATTTTTAGTCCTGAAGTACCATATCTCAGTGCTATTGAAGTTTTAATATATCTTGTAAATTGCACGCAGCCTGATATTACATTCTCAGTTAATCTACTTGCAAGATGTAGTTCTGCGCCAACTCGAAGGCATTAGAATAGTATTAAACATGAATTTTGTTACTTTCAAAGTATAATTAATATGGAATTATTTTATCAACATGGATCAAATCCACAGTTGGTTGGGTACGTAGATGTAGGTCTCAAACTGAATATATATTTACTTGTGGAGATACTGTCATATCATAGAGATATTTCAAGCAAACACTATCTGTCATATCTTCAAATCACTCAGAAATCATTGCAATTCATAAAATAAGTCAAGAATGTATTTCGTTGAGATCGGTGATTCAACATATCTAAGAAAAGTGTGATCTTCCCATGATCAATGATAACCCAACAATTTTATATGAAGATAATACTGTCTATATCACTCAAATCAGAGTAGGATATATCAAATGTAACAACAAAGGAGATACTATTACCCAACATATTTTACTTAAATTCTTTTATGCTCACGAACTTCAAGAGAAATGTGAAATTAATGTCAAGCAGATATGATCAAGTAATAACCTGACAGATTTATTCGATGAGGCATTACCAATTGCGATATTCAAGAAAATTGTGTAGAATATTGAAATGCAAAAACTTAAAGATCTATTATTATGCACTTTTCAGGAGGAGTAAATATCTTAAAAAATTGTGTTGATTGTATTCTTTTTCTTTCGCTAAGGTTTTGTCCCATTAGATTTTCCTTTACAAAGTTTTAATGAGACAATCTTAAAACACTTGATGGTATATAAAAATATTGTACTCATTTTCTTTCGCCATTTATTTTTCTTCTCACTGAATTTTTTCTTGGTAAAGTTTTAACAAATCATATTTTTTTATAGGTAGTCATTCAAAAGGGAGTATTGTAATCAATTATAGAGGAACATGAATGACCCCCATTTAGAAATTTAGAAACAAAATAATTGATAGATGTTGTGCATTCATCAATTACGACAATTAAACCATAGGACACTTTCAATTGCCTATATATATGAGTTTCATTTGATCAATTTGGTACTAGTTTTATAAACGAAATAGAAAAGAGAAAAAATATAGAAAACTTTAATTTTTAAGAAATAAGAATTCTAAAGATTTTTTCTTATAAAATTTTTGTAATAATATTTTCTTTTTTAATTTTATAACAAACATACGTTGAGAAAAATGTATATAAAAATTTCAAAACAAATCATAAGATCGAAAAGTAGGTTCTTTTTTAATCTATGATCAGAAAATAAACATAATATATATCAATATAAGATCTCACTTCAACATCAGAGACAAAATTGTACTTCCATCTTTTTAATCTTTTATAAAATAGGAATGACTTTCTTTGGACATCTTCATTAGTCTCATCAAGAGATTTATTAAACACAAATTTGATTATTTAGATTAAAAACTATTCTACATTGATCTTATCAAATTATATTTCTTAAATTTTGAGTTATAGTGATGTTTGAAAAATCCTTTAAATTTGAAGAGTTATTATTTACTTTTCATCTTATTATTTTAATATATTTTATTTTCCTTACATTTTTTTCTTTATTTTTTTATTTTCTTTATGACATGAATGTATTTATTATATTTTTTTAATTCTAGTTTTATTAAAAATTATTGAAATAATAATTTAAGTATCAAATTAAATTATTAATATACATATAGTTAATATAATTATAAAATAGTAAAAATATTTTTAAAATATTTTTAAAAAATATTTTTATATTATTATTTTGATGAGTCTAATAATAAATTTAATATCGAGATATAATAAGTATGATATATTTATCTCATTAAATTTATAATTCTTATTAAATTTTGGTGATTCCCTATGCTCTCAGTTGACTGAATGAAATCGGGGCTTCTTCTTTCTTCTTTCTGCTTTCTTTCTTCCATCTTTATTTTCTTCCCTCTTTTCTTTTCTTTTCTAGTCAGTCTGTTTGCTAATTGCTTCACGATTCTCTCCTCTCTGCCAATTTTTCATGCTGTCGTCGATTGCTTCACATCGTCTTCCTGCTGTCGTCCGCGTCTCTGTTTTCTGTCATCCTGCCATCAATTTCCAAGAGGAAATCATTGGGTATACACCGTAATTTTAGGGTTTTAAATTTTTAAAGTTAGAAATTTTAGTTACATATAATTTTGGTCTGCTTTTGATTTTGGATTTTGTAGATTTTTGATTGTGTGTGCTTCTGTGTTCAGGAAAATTGGAAATGGTTGTGATGATCAACCATTGAACTTTGTTAAGTTTACGTGCTTGGACAGCGTGTGCAAGCTATTTGTGAAAATGTCACTGAGAAAAAATACAACAAACTTGGGGTTCTTTGGCTAGGCGTGCTGAGTATTTGTTACTACATTTGTTTCTTACTAGATGAAACTTAGATTTATGATGATTAAGTTCATAGTTTCTTTGCAAATGTAATGGTAGCATGCCACGGACTCAATTTTACATGGTGTTTTGTTTTTACTTTTGTTTTAGTATGTCGGAAGCTTTTGGTGATTTTGTTCTATTCTTCTTTTATTTATGTGGTGTTTCTCTGTTTGTTTCGTTTTCTATGCCTAGTTGGATTATTAAATTTGGTAACTGTAGGTGTTGAAAATAAACAACTAAACAACTAAATACGTGAAAGAGAAGCCTAGAAGGTAGAAAGAAATAAAAAAGGCCAAGGGCAAAGAGAAGGTCCGGTAGTGCTACTTGAAAATGATTTAAACCATAACAGACTTAAAATAATACTAGCAGAAGAGACAAAAAGTACAAAATAGAATGAGGGAAGGTATACGAGGCAGCATAACTAGTGAAACAGACTTAGTGTGAAACATACAATATAATTATCTTCCATGAAAAGAAAAAGGAGAGCATGATATATGTCTGATAAGTGTATTTTTTACATAATTTTTATTATCTTTTTATTTATTAAAATTGTTAGTTTTTGTTTATTTGTTTTAAAATTATTATTTTTTGTTTATTTGTTTTGATTTTAATTTATATGATTTTTATTATCTTTTTACTTACGTCAAATCGAAATTTGAAATATAAGTATTCAAAAGTATTTTAAGTGTGTGACTTGTTGAATAATTGAGTGCATCTATCACAAATGCTTACATTCACGTCAAAAGATGAGTGATAATCTGAAGTAAAAAAAAAAAAAAAAATTAAAATTTTGAGATGTGTTTGGAGATATTCAAATGATTGAAAAGAAGTGTATGTTTTAAAAGCGGAAGGGTTTTATTTGTTTAAATCTTATCATTTCTTTGTAACACTCACTTTTACCATATATCACAAGTCTAATAAAGATCTATTGATCATTAGTAGTATTTTGTTCTATATTAGTAAAGAGTGATTTGAAAAGCTATGAAGTTTTTAGAGATCTATTTTTTATTTACTTGTTTGCATAAAACCATCCTGGAAGTTAATGATGAAGTAAGAATAATAGGTATGCATGAATGTGGGGATAGATAATGTGGTAGAGTTGAGTTTTGAATTAACTTTTGGACTTGAGTGATTATGAATAATTCCTTTAGATTATAAATTTTATGCAATCTTTGAAGCAACAACTTTCATAAATCAAAGCCATGCTTGTTTTAATTATTTTTTTCTTTTTTTATTTATTTGAGGTTTAACAAAATTTAAATTTGGGAGAATTTGATAAATATGCTTTTATATGATTTTTATTATCTTTTTACTTAATAAAATTGTTAGTTTTTCTTTATTTGTTTTAAAATTATTAGTTTTTCTTTATTTGTTTTGATTTTAATTTATTTTTCTTTATTTTCTTGTTTTTGAAGGATATGTTTCTTCATTTATTTATTTATTTTTGGTTTATTTTATAGGATGAATGTTCAAATAAAAATAAAGAAAGACACACGAGAGGGCTTTTCACTTTTGAATCTCCCAAGGCTTTTCATTTTTGGGCCAAATCATGTACTTTTCAGCTTATCAATATACCACAATTTTGGGCTGCACTTACATTTGACTTCAATATAACAAAAAGGCCACCGCACTTAATAGTGGATTTCAGCCCATTGCATGGCAGTTAAAGACTCAGCCGCATTTGAAAAGGAGAGACATGCACGTTTCTCTAAGGGGCAGTTTGAGCGCCGCACGGAAATAAGCATATATTTAGAGGAAAATTATAGAGTAAATTCATACTCAGTATATTCATATTTACAGAGTACTGTTCACATAAACAATGTTTTGTGAGTGTGAGTGTACTGAGTGTGGATTCACTCTAGCACTACTCCAAAAAAAAAAAAGTTGAGAGGTTTGGACACTGGAGTAGTATTTTGAAGATTTTTTTTGGGAGTTTTTCTGATGAGGAAGATTTGCAAAGGTAAGAGCTCAATATTTTATTCATTGATTCTAATGAAAAATACGAGTTTTATTTTTATTTTTTCAATTTTATTATAAATTAAATTTGATTTTCTAAAATTTTGATATAATTTAGTATTAAGCACAATTTATATTTTGAATTATTTTATTTTTAATATTTTTATGATTGAGTATTTAATTCTTATTCTTAATACTTATAATTTTTTACAAATTCTTGTTTGATCAATTGAATTACAATAATAAGATTGAGAAGTGATTTATGATTTTAGTTCTAGAATTAAATATCATTAGTTGAGTGAAAATAGAGATATTTTATCACGACTAGTGTGATTTTTTAAAAAAATTTCAGAGAATGTAATTAGTCTCTAATTAATTAAATTCATATAGAAATATGAAATTATTAGTTGGAGATATTTTTAATATTATTCGAGATAAGATATTGAATAATTAAGTGATTTTAAATCATCAACATGTGATTATTAAAATTTAATAATTAGAAAGAATAAACTGTGTGGAATTTGTTAGGTGAAATTAAACGCTCTAAATTCATTATTATTATATTTTTACGCTCTTATAATTTAAGCTATGCTACTTTTTATTCGTAAATTTATTTTTTCTACATATTTTAATTTAATTTAGATAGTAGAATCGTTCCATTTGTTTTTAGTTTTCCAAATAGTAATTAATTTAGTGAATTTCAATATTTAGTAGCATAATTAATCCCTATGGGTTTGACATCCATTTTTGATAAAAACACTTTACTATTTATTAAGATTTTGTGCACTTATGGATTTTTTTATACGAACAATTTCTTATCAAATAAGGATCAAACCCTAGTTAGTTAACAGATGAATATCACTTTAGACTTGCTGACTTAGGTAATACGTCTTAGAGTACTCTCGTTGGATTGTTCATTGCTATAATACAATTTTACCCAATGTGACTCAAATTTTGGCTTTTGGCTATTCCATTTACAGAAATTTCACATTAGAATTATTATTTTTTCAAATTATAACAATAAAATAATATAACTAACTTTTATTTTGGTTATTCAGATCAAATTTTCATATTGGATTGTCCATTTATGAAAATACATAATAATTCATAATTAATAATTAAAAAATAATTATCATATTTAACTATTTTATTTATTATATGATAATTAATAATCATATTTTAATTAAATTACGAGTTTAAAGAAAAAGAATAAAATGATTTGGCCAAGGGAGAGAGAAGTATGAAAGAAAAATAATAAAATAAAGGACTTGGCCATTCTAGCTAACTGGCCAAATTTGGCATTTGGTATGACTTTATTGTTCACAAAAGCTAACAAATTTGGTTTTTAGACAATCTAATGTAGACTTGAGATCTTGAATATTCAAATTCAAATTGGATTTAGCTTTTAACCAATCAAATGAGAAGACTCTTATTAACCATGTATAGGTATCTATTTAAATCGCTTAAAGCTACTAATAATAATTAATTTGTTAATTGATTCCTTGATGTTTCAAGTTTTCTTGAAGTTTCAAGCTTCATGCCTTATTTTAATATCCTGCACCATATGTATGAGGTTACCGGTTATAATTTATATGATGCCACATATACTAGATTTTATTGTTAACAATTTATATCAGTTTTTATTTCAATTCTTTTATGTACATATGCAAGCATGAATAGATGCCAACATTTTTGCTTCTATCTTATTTTTTTAGCATAGATAGATTCTTCATCAAGTGAGACTCCACAAGGGAATTTGGATGCCACAACTCCGTCCCCAGCATCGAGTCGACGATCCACTTCTAGAGTATAAACCTCATGTGCAAGTAGTTGATTTTCACTCCTAATATACATAGAGTTGGAAGATAAAAATCAATTTAATGAGAAGGATGAGATGTCTATTGGAGACAACCGGGATCAGGATGTATCACCTTCATCTGCGAGGCCATCACTATCACAATCAAATAAAAAAAGATCATGTAAATGGAACATTTCAACAAGGTTGAAGGTAATTCCCAGACACCACGTGCTGCTTACCACCATTGTGGAACAGACGTTGGCTATTATTCAAAGAGGCAAAGCACCGTTTTTTCTATATCACATCTTAACGGTTGTCAGAGGTGTGTGATTGTGAAGGGGTTGGCGGCCAAAGGTCAAAGTTAGACTAATTTTAGTTATGAGACTTCTATGACCACTAATGATACACAGGTGAAGAAAATGGTTGAAAATTGGGGCCTAGCAGACTGTTATCTGGTATGGCTAAAAAGATGCATACCAAATATGATAAATATTGGTGGCAAATGAGAAGGACCAAAAATGTTCAAGTGGATGAAGGTCGAGGATTGGGGCCATACATGAAAGGGGGCTCGATGAGCCGGACACAACAGATTGGATGAGTGTGGCAGTTTGTCACATTTTTGTAGTCTTTTATGACATCAATATGTGGATATCTAGATCCGTATATACAACTGCAAACTTGTGTTTCTACAAGGTTTTGATACTACACCACCACTTACAAGAAAGTTGTAATGACCCTAGCAAACTATTATCTAGTATGGCTAAGAAGATGCATACCAAATATAATAAATATTGGAGATAAGTTCAGAAGATAAATAAATTACTGTTCGTGGCTGTGATCCTTGACCCCTAAGTCAAGTTGGCAGTGATAGGATTTTGGGCAAATTTCGTCCTTGGAGTAGTGAAGGCTACGACGTTTATTACAACGCTTAAGAGTGATTTGGATTACTTTTACACCCACTACAGTACCACTGGCCAGCCTTCATCCACATCATGTACCTCACACTCAACTCCAAGACCTTCCAATGATGACCTTAGCTATTCATACAATAGAGGCTACAACGTTATGATATAGTATCATGAGCTCGTTACAACGGGAAATGCTATACAGTGTACAAATGAGGTTAACCATTATTTTATGGAAGAGGTTGAGGCACCTAGTCCTTTCAGATATCAACTTGGTGGAAGGCTAATTCCATCAAGTATTCAATTATCTCCTATATTATCCGAGATGTGCTAGCCCTATCACTACAATTGAATCTAAGTCGGCGTTTAGCACCGAAGGTCGAGTGTTGAATGCTTACCGGAGTTTATTGTCACCATCAATCGTAGATGCTGTTGTTTGCATATAGGATTGGATTAGTCATATGCCCCTTGACTAGATACCATTGTAATTCATGCTGAGAGCTATAGGCTTGAATCATGTAAAATTATTTTACTTGTTTTTTCTTATTAAAGTTTATTAAAATAATTATTTAAGTATTTCAATGATTTCTTTATTCTTTTTAAAATTTTATAAATCTATTTAAATTATATTGTCTACAATTTCACAAATATAATTATCAATTCCAATATAGTTGCCGATGATTGATAGAATATGGAACCCCCTGAATCCTTTAATACTTATTGGTAATAACTGGTAATCAAATACTACATTTAGCGTCTTCAAATTTTTTAATCAATTTTGGTTCTTTTTATTGATTAAATATTTTTTAGTTTTATCTTAATTTTAGGTATGACCAACCAACGATGAAACATTGTGCCACAAATGATTTTTTTTATTCTAGTTTAATGATTAATTAATATGTTCATTCTTATTCAATTTGTGTAACAACCCTTCTTTTTAAGAGGTTTCCTTAGGATATATATTTATTTTTGAGGTCATTTTAATATTTTTATGGAACCTTTTGAAAACATATGGTACCTAGGTTTTAAAAATCAAAGTAGAGATACTTAAACCATTGGATGAAATATGATGAATTGTGGTCAAATTCTTAAAAGTTTAAGCAAGGTATTAGCTAAAGTATTTTAGTTTGAACTTAGAGAAATAATATTTTTGGAAGATTAAGAAGAAAATTTAGAAATATTGGAGTTGGAAGAATAGAACACTTGGTGAGCTCAGATTGGATATTCTACGACAGTCTTGATGGGTTTCAGCAAATTAAGCATAACTTTCTCATCTGATCTCAAAATGAGATGATTCAAAATTTTATATATCATCAAGAAGAATATATAGAACTTTCATGTTTTGAGTTTTTAAAGATACGGGCTGGATCAAGGACATAATTCGGTGAGAAGTGAACGGATCTGTAAAGGGCAAAAATTGAAACCGACTTAAGGATGGGAGGAAATTTGATTGGTTTTTTTCAAGTGTTTTGGCATCATGACAGGTGTAAGAGGACATGTGGAAAGTGGGGAAGAGTTTATCTAGAATTTGGTTAGCCAAAAACCATAAAAAAACTAAAGGAGACGAAAAAGTAGTTAGAAACTAACTTAGCAAACTAATTACCAATTAATTACCAACTTTTACCTTAACCAAGTTTTAGAAAGATCTTCTAATCTATCCAAGTGTTCAAATAAGGGGTAGGACAAATGATAAAAGGGGGTGATACCACTAGAAGTGTCGGATGACCCTTAGAGAGGTGAAGTGGCTGAAGCCAACTCATATGAGATATTCTAGGATTTTATTTTATTTTTCTTTTCATGTGATGAAATTATCTAAGCTAGTGATCAAGATAAGTAGTTTATAGGTGGTTCAAACATAACCCTTGGATGAAGGTATTACCAACTAAGTTTAAGATTTAGAAGTGATCATGAGGCTACAAGAGGTAGGACACCTCACACACACGACAAGAGGTAAACTGGTTGCATCCAAGCCATTTTCATCCCTCCAATACCTCAGTGTGTCACCTCTCTCTTGAATATATATATATATATATATATATGTATATGTGGCAGAATTTCTCATAACCTCCTTTGGTGAGATATACGGCCATACTAAGAAAGAAGGAGAGTAAAAACCCTTCCAAAAATCCTATCATCTTTCAAGCATCAAAAGAGAGCATTTTGGAAAAATTTGTAAGTACGCAATTTAATTTAATCTTTGTATAAAATATTTGATTTGGATGTTATATTATGTTTGTTACTCTTTTGAACATAAACTTAATCAAAGTACTTGGATGAAATTAAAGAGAGTTTAACCTAGTTTTTGTTATGGAAAGATATTAAGGAAAATCACAACAACATAAAAATATATTCTATTATGATATATTAGGAAACTTATGTGAAAATAGGAATCATTTGAATGACAAAAAAAAAAATATGAAAACGAACCCTAGAGGGATTCGACCTAGTGAGGTTTGGAAGTGAGTTTTTTTTTTTTTAAATTTAAATTCCTATCTCTTTGATTCTAGTGATTTGGATAATTATAATAAGCTTAGAAATTTTAGTTTGCTTGGAAAATTACCATAATAATCATATGTGAAATTATTGATGAAATAACTAAAGAAAAATTTAGATATTTCGATTTCAACTTATTATAAAAGTTTATGGAAAATTTTGGTCCATAAAATTTTGGTAATATGTAAATTAAAAATTTAGTAAGATTAGCATAGAAGAAAAGAATTTTTGGACCCTATAGAGTATTCGGTCAGCCCCTCTTGGATTTATTATTTTATTTATCTTTTAAGCAACATTGCTATGTTGAGACATTACGGAGTTATTTTACGAAAAGGTATATAAACATAACGTATGTTATAGTGGCATGTTTCTATATATCATAGAACTTATGAAGACATGAAATATGCATTCAAAAATCGAAAAGTATGTTCATGTCTCGTTTTGTTGCATAAGTGTCATCATAATTTATGACATTTGTTTTAGAAAATAAGATAAGAAGATTTTATAAGAATATGATAAGACTAAAGAAATATAAATCATGTCATGACAGAGACGGTGATACGTAACGTCCGGATGACTAACATGATTTAATAAGTTAAGAGCCGTGCCACGACGGGAACGACGATACGTAACGCCCAAACAACTGACATGACTAGATAAGGATGTTTATGTCATGACGGGGATGGCAATAGATAACGTCCATATGACTGACGTGAAACAGAAAGCTGACGCGTCATACTCAGGAAACCTAACGGGGATGGCGATATGTAACGCTCATTAAGGTTAAGAAATAAGTAAAACCCACAAGATTAAGAAAGAAGTACAAAAGAAATAAAAATCTTAAGGAAAAGATGATAGGCAATGTAAGATATGAGTATGTATAGGAAAGGAAAACATAAGTCATGCATGTGTCTCATGGAGCATTCCATAAGTTATATGTTTTGTAATTTCTTATATATACTAATATCTTATTTTGTCTGTACCTTATTATGTTAACTGTATAATTACTGAGATTTTCAAGAAAATCTTACTTTTGTATATTTTTATCTCTTTTTGAAAAATTTAAATTTCATTGCAAGAAATAGAGAAGGGCAAGACCTCAGTAACTCATAGGACTCAGTGGAGCCCTGAGGGGCCCATTGATTACCCTCTTTTTGACTATTTGGCCTCTCCCACATATGACTACTTGACGAAGATTTGGAACCATTATGTATCCGCCGTATCAGTTGAGCGATAGCATGTCAGATACTGTTTAGTATTGGGTTTGATGGCTCTTTATCCCTATGTGGAGTTTATAAGACCCCGTATGGGCAATACCACCACCGAAATTTTAGTATCAGTATGGATAAATTTCGGTACGGGAGAGAATTTTCAGAAGTGGAAAAGGAGCCTAGGTGGCTCTGAAGATGTTACTTTGATAAATTATGTATATGTTTATGACTGAGAAAACTAACCGGGTTATGATATATAATAAGATAATGTTGTGACGTAAATATTATGTTGTATTAAGGTTATGTTACTACCATGTGATCATTAGATTTCTATATAAAATTTGAATTTAGACTTCTATCCAAATTATATTGCATATGATAGTAAGTTTAGGTGCATGTATTAAACTTCTGATACGTATAAGAGTAAGTAGCCTAGTGTTACTTATTCTGACTCAATTTACATTAAATTCTCATACGTAGATTGAGGACATCACAATTTGGACTGTTTGTAATGGATTGTTTCTTGTATTAGTAGTGTTTTGAAATAATTATTTGTATTAGTGTTCCACGAAGTTCGGAATGGTAAACTCTGAATCCGTAAGAGTCGGAGCACAGCCCTACTTGGAAGTCATGCACCCTTTTTTATATTCTTATCTAGCATAAACTGAGATTTTATATTTTTCCATTATGTTATTAAGAAAATTTTGGATACAATTTATTACCTATATAGAAGTTGAAATATCTTTTTTATATCCTATCAAACCACCTCACCATCATTATTTATTTACTAATTTATTTTCTTCTTAATTTAAATATCCTTCAATTTCACTTTAATCCTTGATACCATTTCATTTCACTAATTGAGAAATCTCTACAATTCTACCTCGATTGTTCACTGACTCTCTAACTTTATTATTCTCCTAGTTCTAATTACGATAAATTTTGGTTACACTTCCCCCTACTAGTAACGCTTTATTTTCTCGTCCTCTTGGGCATCTCTTTCTACAAATCAGGGCATTTAATTTTTGTTTTCAAAACCCAACTAGTTGGAAGTTGCAATAAAATGAAACCAATGCATCTTTGTCCAATCCAAGGCCTTTAGATAGAGATTATGCTAGCTTTTATATTAGCACATTTCATCTGGGCTAGTTATCATCCTATTCGGATTGATAGCTATATTACGTGTCCATCCATATGCATAACCCAGGTTTACTTCAAAAAATAAATGAATAATGTCCAACTCGATTACTAAGATTTTGTTTTTGTACAACTTGAGTACAATTTGGGTACTTAGATTTTTAAAAATATTTTAAAAAAAGGAATTTATTTTTGCAATATTTGGTATAACCAAGTACCAAATTATTGTTGCTTCTCACATTATGTAAATAGTAATAATATTCATCATCTCATGATATAGTATTACATAATTGAAGATTATTAACTAAATTTCACATATGAACCTATCATATAATGTCACAACAAGAGATGATAGGTGAATAATGAATAAATGTACTCTTCTGTATATAAGAGAGACATTTAGGAACATCTAGTGAGGCATTTAGAGAATTAGTTTAGGTTTTCAATATCCAAATTCTTCTATTTACTGGCCTAGGTTATGACCTAAGTTATGGCTGGTACCCAAATCTTATTACATTCTTGAGCTTGGTTACAACCTAGTACTTGGATCCATATCCAATTAAATAGTCATACTTTCCATTTAAAATGTATACTCTCTCAATCTAATATGAAAATGAAATGTAGCCTTGAATATCACAATTTCTATGGATTTATTTACGAGATTGTTATAAATAATTATGCTTCTTATATACTGGTGAAGCATATAAACTGGTGTGTAAACATTTCGCTTATTCATTTTTCTCAAGACAAACTTAAAAAGATTGGACTGGTGAATTATATATAGTCCAAAAGGAAAAAAACTGAACAGATGCCATTACTTCTTCTAGCTTTCAACTTTATATTAGGTTGATGGGCAAATATACAAAGCCAAAAATGAAACCAACTACTTCATTCAAATTGATTTGTTTATACCTAGCTAGTAAGAAGATAAGCTTCAAGCTAGTTCACACATGCCGCATTTATTTCTATTGAAATTAATGTGTTCATCTTTATTGAATACATTCATTATCATTTTGTTTAATGTCAAGTTAATATGTGAAGTTAATGTTTACATAACTACAAGTTAATATCATGTATCTAAAAAGTCAGAAATGAACTGATATATAAAGTTCAGTTATTATGTATTTGATCTATGGAAAAACATTGAATAAAACTTGGAGATATGTGCTCCCTGTTTTCAAGTTATTTTTCTCTTCATCTTCAATAGTTGGTACCAAAGTAGATTCGATTTGTTTTAAGGTCAAAATATGTCAAGATTTTGAGCAACAACACTAGTTCCTATCTTCAATGGAGAGGACTATGATTATTGGAGCATAAAATAAAGACTATCTTTATTTCTCAAATTCTATGGGAAGTGATAGAAAGATGAGTTAGCACTCCAATTGAAGGACAATCAATAGCAATACAGGAGCAAATAAAGTCTGAGCAGTAGAAAAATGTAAAGACCATATTTGTTCTTCAGCAGGCTATAAGTGATTCTATCTTTCTTAGATTGTGTGAGCTACAACTTAAAGCAAACTTAATATATTTTACAACTAGAATTTCAAGGAAGTGCAAAAGCAAAAATTATCAAACGTTAGGATTTGATAAGAGAGATAGGAATTTTAAAATGAAAGAATCTGAAAGTGTTAAAGAGTATTCTTCTAGATTAATCAAATTGGTTAATCAGATAAGGACTTATGGATAAGAAATCTATTACCAACAAGTTGTACAAAAAATTTTAATCAGTGTTATAAAAAAATATGATATGTTGTTGTTGCAATAGGAGAATCTAAGAATTTAACTACTCTAACCATCATTGAATTGATGGGATCCTTGGAAGCACATGAACAAAGAGTTAAGAGAAGGATTGAAGATTCTTTAGAAAATGCATTTCATTTAAAAGTAAAATATGAAATTTCTAAAGCCAAAACATTGGAAGAATCAAGGCTAGAATTATTCAAGAAAGGGTGAGAAAACCTAGAAAGAAGAAAAAAAGAAAGGCAAAAAGAGAGACTTTCGACCTTATGGAATTTGTAAAAAAAAAACCCCATGGTGAAAATGATTGTTTTCATAAATGAAACCCCAATGCAATAATTGTAAATGGTTTGATCATGTTGAAAAAGACTGCAGGATCAAAACCAATCAAAAAGCAAACTACACTAAGGTAAAGAATGAAAAACATCTATCTTTTGCTTGTCAAGCCACTACCAACAAATCTTAACCATATGGCAACAAATGAAGACATCTTCTTACAACTCGATGGATCTGTCGGAACAAAAGTTAAGATGGGAAATGGAGAAATGGTAGAGTCCAAAAAGAATGAATAGTTTCCATTCAAACAATAAAAGGTACCAAGTATATTAAAGATGCTTTACTTGTTTAGAATAAAACTTGTTTAGTGTTGGTCAAATGATTCAAAATGGTTATTCTTTACCATTTGAAGATAGTATATGTCAAGTTTTTTATGATAGAAATAACATGGAGATAGCAAAAATTAAAATGTGATGTAATAGGAATTTTCCTATCCAATGGTAACATCCAAAAGCCATGAGTGCAAAAATTAATGATTCTACAATATGGCATCAAAAATTTGAGCACTATATTTATGATGCTATAAGACAAAAAAAATTAGAAAGAAATGATTGCTGACTTACCTCTAGTTCAAGTTCAAAAGTCTTTGTGTGAAGGTTGCTGCTTGGAAAGCAATACAAAAAATCTTTCCCATCTGAAAATACATGAAGGGCTAAAGAACCAATGCAATTTCACTCAGACATGTGTGATCCAATGAGAACACTTTCATTGAATCAAAATAGGTACTTTCTTTTGTTTATTGATGATAATACAAGAATGACTTGAGTGTATTTTTTTAAGGAAAAATCAGAATTACTAGAGATCTTCAAGAAATTGCAAAAAGTTGCGAAATTCAAAGTGGCTTTAAAATGAAAACTTTGAAAACTAATAGAGGCACAAAGTATAACTCTCAATTGTTTGATAAATTTTGTGAAGAGGAAGGTCTCAAATACCAACTTATGGTAGCATACACTCTTCAACAAAATGGAATATTAGAAATGAAAAATAGGACAGTTGTGAAATGGGTAAATCAATGCCTTTCGAGAAAGGTGTACCTATAAAATTCTTATCTGAATATGTTAATACTGTTGTATATTTATTGAATAGATTTGCCACAAGTGCATTTCTTGATAAAACTCCATATAAAGTTTGGTATGGTAGAAAATCATCGGCAAGCTACTTAAAAGTGTTTGGTTGCATCTGTTTTGTACATGTTCTAGCTCCAAAGAGACAAGTTAGAGGAGAAATCTCAAAAGTGAATCTTTTTAAGATATAGTACTCAATCAAAAGATTATAGAGTCTATATTCTATAAATTGAAAAGTTGATCCTAAGTAAACATGTGCAATTTAATGAAGAAAAATTCTAGGATTGTGAAGCAAATAAAATCTCCAATAAAATTGATTCTGTTACAGTTGACAATTCAGAACCAAAAATTGATCAAGATGCTCAAGTTGATGATATAGTTGTACTCTCTAATAGTTCATATGATTCACCACCAAAGAGGCTTAGATCATTGAATGAAATATATGAAAGCTGCAATTTTGTTTCATTAGAATCTAAGAATTTTGTAGCACCCTCAAAAGAGGAAGTGTTGGTCAAAGCAATGGAGTAGGAAATGAAAATGATCATGAAAAATGATATTTGGGTGTTGGTTGATCTAACTCCAGAAAAAAAAAAAAGTCATTGGAGTAAAATGGATTTATAAAACCAAGTTGAACCTAAATAAAATAATGCAAAAATACATGGCTAGATTGGTTGTGAAGGGGTATGCTCAACAGCTTGAAAGAGACTACAATGAAACCTTTGCACCTGTTGCAAGTTTAGATACAATGAGAACTTTGATAATATTGGCAGCTAAGAAGAAATAGAGAATCTTTCGGTTAGATGTGAAGTCTGACTTCTTAAATGGAAAGTTACAAGAAGAGGTGTATGTAAGTCAACTAGAGAGCCTTATTGAAGAAGTTGGAAAAGCATTGAGACTAAAAAAGGTTGTCTATTGCCTAAAATAGGCACCTCAAACCTGGTATGTAAAGATAGATGGTTATTTTCTTGGCCAAGAATTCTTAAAAAGCAAGAGTGAACATACACTCTACACAAAACACCAAGGAACCACATACATTTTAATTGTTTCTTTGTATGTTGATAATTTAATCTTTACAGGAAACAATATCAAGGTCATTGAAAGTTTTAAAGAAAATATGATGAAAACTTTTGAAATTAGTGACCTTGGTATGAATTTTTTGGGAATGGAAGCATGTCAAAAGGAGAATGGCATCTTCATTTAAGAAAATCTACTGAAGAGAAACTGTGAAAGTTCAAAATGCTTGGGTATAAAGTGGTGGCAACACCTCTCATTGTAAGAGAAAAGTATTAGAAAAATGATGGAGTTAAAACGGCTGACCTTGCATTGTTTTGAAGCCTGGTTGGTAGTTTTCTATACTTGACTACTACAAGACCTAACATAATGTTTGCTGGAAGCTTACTTCCTAGATTTATGAAAAAACTTAGCCAACTTCATTATGGTGCAGGCAAAAGAATTCTTAGATATTTGCATGGAACTATTAATCATGGCATTTGGTTCAAGCATTGTTAAGAAGGAAAACTGATTGGTTACACTAATAGTGATTGGGTAGACTGTGGATGATTTGAAGAGTACTTTAGGTATTTGTTTCAATTGTAGCTCAAGAGTATTTCCATGGGGTTCAAGTAAATAAAAATGTGTAACACCATCCACTAAAGAGGCTGAAAATATTGCAGCAACAAATACTGCAAATCAGAGTATTTGGTTGACTAGGATTATGCAAGACATGGGAGAAGAGCAGCTAAAACCTATTAAAATGTTGTGTGATAAAAAGTCTACAATTGTCATTGCCAAGAATTCTGTTTTCCATAACAGGACTAAGCATATTGCAATTAAGGGTTGGTTTGTTTTTCTAGATCAGATGAGATAAAATTAAAAATAAAATAAAATAATAATTTTGTTTTAAGGTTTGAAAAAATTGTTTTGCGATGTGAAAAAATTAAATTTGATTATTTTATTTTGTATGAAAATTTAGAAAATTAGTAATAATGAGATAAGATTTTTTGTGAATACCAACCAGGTCTAAGTATCACTACCTAAGAGAAACTAAAGCTAATGGAAAATTTCAATTGAAGCACTCAACACTGAATAATAGTTTGCAGATATCTTCATCAAAGCTTTGCCGAGAGACGGGTTTCAAATTTTGAGGACCATGTTGGGAGTTTCTGACAAACACATTGAGATGGTATAGAGGTCTAATTAACATCAATCACAAAGTAATTTGTGTGCTGGGGTGCCCTAATAGTTTAAGAGTCTGGCTTGTATTCTAGATTTTCTCTGAATTTATCAGGTTACAGTTATAACTTTGATTTATTTGAATGAAATGAAATCTTTCTTATAAAAAAAAAAGAACAAAAAAGATAACTACAAGTTAATATCATCTAGCAAGACATGGTATAGGTCGGAATGGATAATGCGACGGCTTTAATTAAGACCTCATTTCCTCCTTGAGAGAGTAAGTTCTCCTTCCACCCTTGAAGCTTTTACCAAACTCTTGATTTCAGTTGAGAGAAAGTTTGTTGTTTTCCTTTTCCCACCATAAATGGCAGGCCTAGGTATTTATCAAAATTTTGGCATTGGTTGACTCCCCAACTTTACATTATATTTTGTTGAATACTTGGACGGAGATTATGGTAGAAAATCATATTAGTCTTCTCCTTATTGATTGTTTGCCCCAAGATCTGCTCATAACTTTCCAAGAGTTTCATAATGTTGACACTTGTTTGCATATTGGCTTTGCAAAATAAAATCGGATCATCCGCAAACATAAGTTGGTTGACCCTTGGTGCCGATCTACTAATCCTTATGCCTTCCACTCTTCTGTTGGCATTTGCATGGTGTAATAAAGTTGTTAAGCCTTCGGAGCATAAGAGAAATAAGTAAGGGGATATAGGGTCCCCTTGTCGAATGCCTCTAGTAGGAATAATTGGACCTTTAGGTTGCCCATTCACTAGGATAGAAAAGGAAATAAAGCACACACATTATATGATAAGGTTTGTCCAACTTGTCCCAAAACCCATTTTTAGCATCACTACTTCAATAAAATTTCATTCAAGGCGATCATAGGCCTTACTCATGTCTAATTTGATTGACATGAAGCCTTGTTTACCTTGTCTATTTTTTCTACTAAAATCCACCAATTCATATGCAATCAAGACATTATCTGAGATAAGTCTTCTTAGTACAAAAGCACATTGAGACTTTGAAATTACAGTAGGTAGTATCTTCTTTAATCTATTGGCCAACACCTTTGAAACAAGCTTATAATCACATTACAAAGACTTATTGGTTGAAAATCAAAAATCAACTCTGCTTTATGTTTCTTTGGAATTAAAGTGACAAAAATGTGGTTCAATTAGCAAGAAATATTCTTCCATTAAGAACAGATAGTAAGGCTACAGTCACATCTCTACTCACAATGTGCCAATATTTTTGGAAGAAAATGGGGGCCATACCATCCGGTCCAGGAGCTTTGGTCAAATTCATTTATTTAAGGGCAATGTCAACTTCAACAGCAACAAATGGGGCTTCAAGATTGTCTCTCATGTATTCCATTACTCTCCCCTCCAAGTGTTCAAGAAGTTGCATGCTGCCAATTATATCTCTTATTCCTTTAATATATTTTTTGTCCTTCTTTGAGAAGCCTTGTGGTGGAAAAAAGCCATATTTCTATCTCCAACTGCCAACCAAGCAACTCGAGACCTTTGTTTCCACATCAACTCATTTCTTTCCAGCCATTTGTGAACTTCCTGTCTAGTCACATGTAATCTAGCTTGATCATGGTTTTGGGGATCACTAGCAGTCACCATTTGCATATTCCTTTTGGCTTTCTGTAGTTGAGTTTTGACATGACCAAACTCCACTTTATTCCATTGTTGCAAGTAGTTTTCACATCATGCGATACTTTCCTTTACTGCCTCCATCGTTGACATGACCAAACTCCACTTTATTCCATTGTTGCAAGTAGTTTTCACATCATGCGATACTTTCCTTTACTGCCTCCATCGTTCTTCCACCAGGGCAAGAATTACAAGCCTTATCAATTACTTCTCGGCATCCCTCATGATCCACCCACATTGCCTCAAAACAAAACAAGTGTTGTTTTACTTCTTTTGACCTTTCAGACTGCAGATACAAATGAATTGGGACATGGTCTGAATATGCCACACTACCATGTTTAACTTTTGTAAAAGGAAATAGGCATTTCCATTTTAAAACAATCATCAATAACGTCTCAGAAGACTTTTAATTAATTGTAAGTTCTATCTCGACCCTCATCTTTCTCATCTAAGCTCCCCACTTCATTAAAATCTCCCATCAAGAGCCATACCTGGTTGGGTTGCACTTGTAATGAACATATAATGGACCAAGTCTCATGCCTCTTGTTAGTCTTCGGATTTCCATACACACCTGTGAAGAACCATGCATCATCACTACCCTCTTCATGGATTTTTGCATGTATATGGGATTTGGAAAATTTCTGGATGTTCACATAGATGGTTTTCTTCCAAAGTAGAGCAATACCGCCACTTTGACTGTCGACGCCCCCGCCTATGCTTGGGATTAGACGTAAACTGAGATGTCGGAGATAAGTAACGCAAGGATACTCACCCCTCGTTCATGTCATAAGTAAATGCATTCGCCTAACTTACTAGTAGTATGCAAAAATTTTCGTAACGAAATAAGATCAAGCCGAGTATTATAGGCAAGAAATATAACTTGTCACGCATCACATGTAGAACTAATAATTATCCCAAAAGAACCTTCATACATCACATCATAAGGTATCAAGTTTCACAAAATACCAATATTCCCAATACACAGAAAATATCCAAAGTGATTTGAAATTACTAAATTATAACTTGAAACAACATCAAAAAAGGGCTAGCCCTATTGCCCCTCCCTAAAACAGGGGTTTCTTTACATATTCTTTATGAGACGGTTAATACCAAAAAGGGGCTGCAAAATCACTAAGAGAATACTCACTTGGGCCCTTAGGGGTCCGAGGAGTCTCTTGGAGAGTCTTAACTCGTAGAATCCATCATCGCCTGTAACTTCTATTGTCCCAAAGAGAAACGATAGTTGAAAATTAAAAGGATGAGATTTCTTGATATCTCAGTAAGTATACAATTACTATAACAAAAACATTACAGGCATATATGAGTGAACACCAAACAAATGCACATGTCATGAACATGAACTTATGACTTGACTTATGTGCATGCCCTTTCATAAAAGAGTTTCATGTAACTTGACTTTCTTTGAAACCCATAACTTATGCACGTGCTTTTTCATAAAAAGGCTTTTCATATAACATTGACTTCTTTGACACGTACTTGAAAATCTTTTCATGAACTTTTCGTGTCTTTTATCATATTCTTATCTTAAGCATCATTTAACATATTCATATCATTCTTGAGGCTCGAAATCCGTTCTTGTCATGACTTCTGTGTGGGCACCTCACGGTTCCCCTATGCATCGTATGTTCCCCGCTAGTTACCATATTACCCAACGACCACTTAAGCCTAAGTGACTAAGTTACGTGTTATTACATCGCCCACAGACTACTTAAGGCGTAGCGTCTACGTTATCCACTCTTTATCACTTAGTGACCACTCAAACCGAGCGACTACATCCTTATTCTTATAACGGTAAAGTAAAAGCCAACACCATCCTTGAGCACCTATTAGCTTTAGGTGTGACTATGCTCCAAACACATTTTGGAGTCATACATGGTTCACCGATTATTCTTTGTCGACCCAAGGATTGTCACTCGACTTTAAACACTCATGAGTGAATGAGTTTCGCTATGGCAATACCCCGTTCCAGCCTTTGGGGCTCTTATAAAAAAATTCTTTATTCATTCCTTTTGAAAACACGTTGACCCAAAAGACATAGAACGCTTAACTTGAACAATCATGCATGCTAACACCATGACTTCCTTTCACAAAACACATGAATCATGAAATGTGTAATGCATGCATTTTCAAATTCATAGCTTATTCATGATAACATGTGAATATAAGTATCTATCAAGTACGTCATATGTATATACTTGAACAAATCTATAGAAAATGGGCATGGCTGAATACCCCTAGGGCTCAAACCCTAATTTTCCTTTCTTTTCTTACATCAACTCTTTCAATCTTCATCAACACAATTGATGTAATCCAAACATGGCATACCTGAAACCTTAAAAATTCCTAGGCATATTATTTTTCCAACAACTCAATATAACATGACTTCAATGGCACCTAACATGCACCCGAAACCATACATCAAGAAAACTAAAGACACATGTTCATATTGACCATTCCATGTTCTAAATCTTTATCTTTTATCATCCAAAAGTTAAAACCTAAAGTCTTTTCCTTTTAGATGGCCATAGCCGAAACCCATAAGCACAAAAAGATACATTTCCATTATTCAACATGACTTGCCATCACCATACATGCTCTAACCGATAATCATTATGGCATAACCCATAGAAAGCAAAGAAGTAATCCATTCACCACAAATAGAGTTTGACCGAGACCTAAGTATCATTAGCTTGCATAAATATTTCTCAAAATCAAATCCACATTTTATCTCATATATAGATCCAAAAATATACCCAGAGATTCTTCCTAGTATTCAAACTTTTGAACTCCTTAAGTACCTAAGTTAAGATCATTTCATGGATTAAAATATTATAATTAAAAATTTCTCCTCAAAAACTCTCCATGGCCGAGAATGCTTAAGTCCCCAAAATTTCTTTTATTCATCAACCTAACAATCCATAGTTTTTCCAACAATATCCAAAGGTTAAGGCATATTCCTTATATTCTTTCCACAAAATAATCACTATATTTCAACAATCATGTCTTAGATTAAAAGCCTAAAGTATCATCTCAACAATGTTTAAAGAAAGTATACTAAACTCATTTAACAAACAAGTCAAGCCATAGATCAAGGAACACAACCACAAGTTCACGTCATCCTTCCACATGCACTAACCAAAATCACCATATGATATTTCTTTTCATTCTTCCAACAAATAATAACTATATTTTCACAATAATCTCTTAGATTAAAAACCTATCATAACATCTCGACAATATTTCCAAGAGCATATATTAACTCACTAAACAAACAAGTAAAACAAGAGAGCAAAGATTCGCAATCATGAGTTCACCTCACACATACAAGTGATGCTAAGGCTAAAATAAGAATATATTTACAAATACTCCAAGTATAGAGCAATGAAGGAAAACGAATCTAAAAATGTATAAGGGAAACATGATTAAACCTAGAAAATATTTGCTCTATATAATCAAAATGACTTGCTTAGTAAGAAACCCATTTTGTTATTTAAAGAGAGTTATTTTTCTAAAAACACCATAGTTTTCATTTTCCTTTAAAAAGAAGAACCAAAAATCTTAGATTTTTCATACAAATTTATGAAAGTATTAAGAAACATGGTGATTAAAACTTTTAAAAAGAAGAGCTCCTTTGATATTTGCTTGAAGGGAAATAAAGAGTTTAAAGAAAAGATTATTTACTTTCAAAGGTAGATATTTTACAAAAGTTTTGAAGAATAACCCTTGATCTTGCTAGAAAATAGTGTTTGGAAGGTAAGAAAGTGTGAAAGAAAGTGGAGAGAGTTGAGTTAGCCAAAACCCACATGGATGGAGATGAGAAAAAAAAAGGGGACAAAGGATGCATGCGTCGGCCAAAGGGCTTCCTAAGGCTTAGAGTACTCCACCTACACGCCTATCAACAAATCTCTTCTTCCAAAGATCTTCTTACACATGTCTTTACTTGGAAATTTAAAATGGGATGTTTGGCCTCCCCTCCTTTTTGCCTCAACTGAAACTCTCTCTCCCTCAAACCCAACAAGTATTCACATATCATTGTCACACATTTTTTCGAAGATACTCTTACACTCAATCTCCTTTTTGTCATGTCAAGGACTTTACATTGGAAAAGTCAAAGTGAGAAAATTGGTTCCCCTTAGCTCCCTCTCATCCGTATAGTCCTCTCTCTCAAGCCACAACTTTTCTTCCCAATGATACCATATCTCAACTTGTCAATTGTCACATATCTTACAAAGGATTTCCTTACACACAAAATTTTCTTCTAGATATGGTTTGCCTAGGAAATCAAAGTGAGAATTAACTCATTTCTTGCTTCCTCTCACCCGAAGCCTTCTTCCTCTCCAAAAATAGTCACCTCACTTGTCACCATCACACCCTTACAAGTCAACACAACCTTACTAGTTTATCATATCTCTAAGGATCTTATTATACAAAATCTACATTTTGTCATATCAAAAGTGGAGCTTGCCTAGGGAAACCCAAAATGGGATGGCTTGGCTGACTCCCTCTCTCTCTTTTCTTCCTCATCTGTAGCTCCTTCTCCCCCCCTCCCCCCTCCCCCCCAACTCAATCTCAACAAATTTCCATTAGTCTCCATCATTTGCTTTTCCAAAAAATTTGGTAAGTCACATCTTCTTTTCCCCATACTTTTCCTTTTTCCCAAAAACCTATCATTCTTGGAAGACCAAAGAAAACCTACCATTCTTGGAAAACCAAAGAAAACCTACCATTCTCCGTGGGCTTTTGGGCCTTATCTCATTACTCTTGGGCCTACTACTATATTCTTCCTCTAAGAAAAGCCTAAGGTTGGGTCCACATCTCCCTAATAAAATCATAAGGATGTATTATAATGAAATAAAATTCTCACTCTAAACATCACTACTAATTGCCAAACAGCTCTCAAAACCCAATTTTCTTCTCAAATTCTTAGCCATTTTTTTGTGGAGTTTTGTCTCTTGTAGAAACAAGAGTTTGGGATCTTTCTCTCTAACAAGGTTAGAGAGCACTCAAACACCTTCCTTGTCCTACTATTCTGCACAACTTCCTTCATCATCATTGTAGAGAATTCCATTATCTTCATCTTTTTCCTCAACTCCCTTGTTGACGGATTAAAATTATCAACTTCCAATTGGTATTTAGAGCCTATCATCTTAGTGAGAATAGGTGATATTTCATTCACATTACGAGTTCTTTTTTTCCAAGTGCCTCAAGCCACTATCTTTGCCATTTCATGGACATCATCTTGGCTTGTTATCTCTTTTTGAAAAGATTTGGGCTGGTTCAGCATTTCTAAATGGGCCACATATGAGTCCATCTGATTTTCCGCCAGGAGTGGATTGTTTAAAATGCTGTTATTTTCATTATTGTCCTCCTCAATTACAGGACATGCGTCAACCCAGTCTCCCTGTATCTTACCATATCCAGGATCTTGGCAAATTGAAATTTGCTGTTTATTATTTCCTTTATTCTCGCCTTCAATCTCTTGTTCTACAATTGCTAACTGCTGATTCTGGTGGTCCAAATCCTCACCAGTATCTTCGCTTTCCATAATTGCATCCGTTATGGAAATTCTACCGGACTTCCGTTGACTCTCATCCTTTCGATCATCCTTCTCCCTCTGCTTTTGCTTATCGAAATCCGACCTTGACGAAGGACTCGTAGTTTGAGGAATACGTTTGAAACGACAACTCCTCAAATAAGCTCGTAGCCAAGCTCCAAATTGTTTCATCTCTGTTGTCACCCCTGCTAAAGAACATCACTTAGACTCATGGATGATCCGGCCACAAGTTAGACAAAAATCAAGAAGTTTTTCATATTGAAAAGGCACCCACATTTTAACTCTTTTGACCATAACAGTCCTTCCCCTAGCCAGTGGTTTTGTTAAATTAAGTATGATCTTCGTTCGGAGTGATAAGCCCCATCCAACATCATCCACATCAAACTCTACATCCTCCACCTCCCCAAGAGAACTACCAATCTTTTCTCCACATTCTCTTGACATTCCAACCAATGGAAGGTTGTACATTTGGACCCAAAAAGCTTCTTTCTCAAAAGTCATTTTACTTATTGGTGAGTAACCATCAAACGTTTGCATCACAAATAAATTGCCATAAAAAAACCATGGTCGGCCTCCCTCAACTCAAATTTTATCTAGTGTGGGTTGCAAACATAAGAATGAAAATATTCCTCCCCATTTCAATAACAGATGCAGGTTTGCTTAGCCTCCAAATTTTTGCCAATGTAGATTCCACCATAGCTTTTCCATACTAATGATCTGACCAAATCATTTCTACCAGGCTTCTGTCTCCTTTCCTTTTCACTTCTTTAATACATTCTCTGCCAATATCAATGGTTGTTGCTTCCTCTGCATCTAGATGAAAACTTTCCCACATCTCGTGTAAGGTTTCCATGATGGAAAAATACTCACTCACGACCTCTACCCAGTGGGGGTAAAGGGACTCAACTCTCTTTCTCTAGAGAGAAAAGGAAACATATGACTCATACAATGGTTTAAGTCACGAACATTCTCATAATCCACTTGAAAATGAATGAGAATTACTTTAGTAATGTTATATATGACACTCTCATCGTGCATTTATAATATTATGCTGATTTGACATTGCTTATCAACCACTAAATCAACTATTATGTTTCCATATTAATAACAAATTTGAAAGTTAATAGATAATACCTTATCAATATAATAGAATAGGAGTGCAATTTCCTAGCAATAGGGTACGATGCTTACATGGCTGAATTTATTTGTATGTAGCTAGACTTCTAAAAATTGTTGGGTTCATTCAGGGCCTGGTTGGATATATAGGTAAAATAAAATTATTTTATCTCATTTTACCAGATTTCAACTAATAATCTTACTACTATTTATAAATTATTTTAACTCATTTCATTTAATTTCATCTCACCATCCAAACGAATCCTAATCAATGCAAAAAAAATGAACATTCTACACAACCTTCCAACCTTCACACACTATCATTTTTTTCCTTTAATTTTTTTTAAATGTTTAAATATATTTTTTTTTGAATTTGTTCTTTTTAAATTAAGTTAATTTTTTATTCATTATTTATATATTAAATATTTAATTAAAAATAAAATAAAATAATGTGTTATGTGTGAATATTATGTAAATAGTAAGAAGATGAATAGATTTTTTCTAAAAAAATTGGGTAATGGGCTTAAAGTTGTTAACATTATTGATCAATCATCCACTGTTACATGTGCAAAGAACATGTATTTGACAAAACAGCCTAAGAACTATGATATAAAATAAATGATCTAGACCACTTTTTTAGTTTTATGATGGTTAATATATTACTGGTTGTAACCTTCAGATACCTTTTCTGTTATTCATTACCATATGGTTTGAGAATTTATTACCCAAACACTAACAGAATAAGAAATTTGATCGACAACCATTAGGCCTCAACTGAACTTAGACACAGAAATGGTGAATGGTTTGACTGGAACAAGGCACTCAAAAAAGTAACTGAGGACCACACAGAGCTCCTCAATCTTGGGACAATCGGTCATTTGGGGCAGCAAAATATCTCACAACCATGGACAGTGGGAGAAAGTAAAGCCGCTTTATTAAGGCTACCAAGCTCTAACAGCCACATCTTTGGTAGGACCCAGGAGGTTGAAATAATGTGAATGTACTTCATAAACTTTCAGCTCGCCAATCACTGTTGAAACACCTGGCAACTTCGTAGCCACCAAGGTAGGGCTTAAGTGCAAACGCGGTTCATGAGGCATGTAACTCATGTAAGTGTATCTTCTGGATTATAGTGACAAACAGACTATTGATTTAGGGCTTATAATTTATACTTTAACTAATAAAATCTATTATAAGAATTATTCATTATTTTAGTACTTACAAATTTGTTACATTTATTTAGAAACAATTTTTTAAAATATTTTAGATAGAAATAATGATAATTTTATTTTTAAAAAATTATGATCATATTCTTAAAAAGTTTGAAAGTTATAATTATCTCAAAGTTAGGTAAGTATTTCCATTTATTGATATTTCTTTTAAAATTTGAACTACAATTCGAATTATCCAGAATAGCAAGTATGATTCAAACGTACTTTTTTAATTTATTTGAGATTAAAAAATATTTTAATATATAATTCCCAAACAATTTAAATTTTATATTAAAGAGAATTTTAAAGCCATTTAATTAATTTTTAAACTCCTAAGGCAACCTCAAACAGGCCCTAAGCATGAATCAAATGGATTGAGACTTGTGAGTCATTTTTCAAATTCTAGTACAAAGATTGTAGATATAAATATACATATTTTAAGATTTATTGAAAATTTAACATTATCAAATGATTTTATAAAAATAATAATATATGCTTTGTATTTATTTGTATATAAGTCTTCCCATCATAGAGTTGGGACAATCATTATACAAAAATTTACGCTACTAATTAATTGCATTTCAATCTCCTAAATTGTGTGGGTAGAAATACAATTTCCATTTTTTTCCCTATTCCAGAATATGTCAGTGAACCTGAAAATTCAGTGTCCAAAATTTGGGATCAATCTCTTCAGCTCTACTCTTCTTCTAAACTTTAATACATTGAATTTTAAAAGCGCCAATAGTAATAAAATAGTTTGTAAATAAGAATAAGTAAAATGAACATATAATTAATAGTAATAAAAAATTTAAAATTTCGAAAACAGTTGTATTTTCAAACAAACCCTAAAGCTTTCCTTGATGATAATGAGTACAAAACAAGAATTAGGGAAAAATAAAGATCTTAATTAGCATCACCACATGAGTTTGTGTGGATGGGCTGGAGAGAATAATTAATGGAAGGAAAAAAAATACACTTAGAATTAAGGATTTGGAAAGGGAAATGGCATCTGGATCATAATAATTCCAACACATGCATGCCGCTTTCTATTCCAGGGATTCCTTCCAAAATCTGGCTGGGGGTCCATGCAAAGGCACTGGGAATGGGCTGTACTGAATTCCACTATTGGATCCCACCACTTCCCACCTGCAAAATAACCAACAAAAACAAAATGCCCTTGTCAAATAATTCCAGAAAAATATTGTCTTTTGTGGTTTAATTTATAAAATCACTATAAATATAACGCATCAGTCCATAAAATAAATGATGGTAAAACCTAGATTATTGTTCATAATTTTACCCCTTTCTCATTTCCTTATTATTGTAACTTTTTATTTATATCTCAAAATCTCAAGATTATCATCTGCACGTTGGTCAACATCTCAGGAAATTATTTGAGTTTCATGGATTTTATTTAGCGCTAGTTTGGATTCGAAACTCATTTCATCATTATAATTTTCTTAAATCTCTATACAAAATATAATAAATATTTTTAAATCTCACGATAATTATAATATTAAAAAATAATATTCTATCTATATTTTATTTGATTTTTTATCTTTTATCTAAAATCAATCACATTTTATTTCTAAATTCAAACCGGCCCTTATACCTGAATTTGGTGACTAAATGGTGGATCATAATCAGCATCTCCAGCTTTGCAAGCTCATTTCCCGGACAGGCATGAACTCCGCTGCCAAAGGGCATAAACGTATTGGGTTTTGGGGCAACCTAAACAAACAGTAAACATAGAAAAAGAAACATGCAAAATCACCGATCTGTCCGGTCTTGAAATAAAGAAAGGCCACGAGTGCAGAAACAGTAACTTACATACCTCAAACCTCGAAGGATCAAATCTTTGCGGATCAGCAAAAAACTCTGAATTTAGGTGAATGTTCCTGAACAAAGGCATCACTTTCCAACCTTTCGGAATTATGTACCCTGTCAACATATTCTAGTGTCAGTTATTGCCCTCAAATGTACTACTTCATTTTCTTTTTATTTATTTATTCATTCTAAAAGATAAACTTCCCCAAAAAGGCAAAAAACATAGCATTTCTTTCTGCTAAAAAGATCCCAATCTTTAAATTTTGTTCTTATAGTTTCATAAGTTCTAGTTCCTCCTCTTACCCTTGTATTCCACATCAGCAACTGCTTCTCTGAAGGTGAAAGATATGATGCTTGCAATTCTCAAACTTTCTAGCACAACCTGAGCAAAACCATATTTCCCAACTCTTAATCCAACAAAATTCCCTGCCCTTGGGATAAAACAACATATATATCAAAACAAAAATTTACTCAAAAACATCATGGCTTGGGATGAAAACTGCAGTGCAAACCTTGTAACTTAATGGCATTTTTCTTGTTTGGTTCCAACTCAAAGGCAGATTACCTTCATCATTAGCTTTACGAATAGCATTCTGTTCAGCCTGCAAAAGAGAGCAGCTTTCATAAATTAATAGGACCACAGAGTTCTGAGTGTCCCAACACAGAAGACAAAGAAAGTGGGCGGGTTGAATTTGAAAGATCATACCTTTACAGCCTCTAGAAGTTGCGGGTTATCATGGAGATACTTCACAATCCATGCCATGACACTTGCTGTAGTGTCTTGAGCAGCAAATAGCACTCCAATGACATTGTCAGCGATTTGATCATCAGTTAAGATCTCACCCTTCTCATCTTTTGAGTTCAGAAGACATCCCAACAGATCCTTCTCAAGAGATTTCTTTTCCTTCCTCTCACATATAATATCACCAAGAATATTTGTGAGCCTTTTTCTTGCCTGCAGAGAATCCAAAAGACAGAGAAACAAAGTTAGACAAATTAATTGAAAATGTCACTTTGGATAGGACTATAATATAGTATATAATTGAATTTGAAGTCTGACTGTTTTGCTTACCAAAAGTGCCTTTTTGTATGAAGTTCCAGGAATACTTATAGGAAAGGAATTGTAGCCTTTGTCTACTAAACAGTAATTCTTCTTCAGCTCATCTCTATAATGGGAGTCCAAATGGCCGAAAATTGCAAGTATTCCAACCTCAAAAGAAAACTGCAATGAAGCAAAAACACAACTTTTTAAAGACCCCATTTGGATTAATATGTCTCCAAGTTGACTGAACCCTTAATTGAACAACTAAACAATCTTGAGAAAGGCACAAAATGGCTGAGTCAAAAATATTTACGCAACCTTTTTCATTTCATGGAAAGTGTTAATGACATGGCCGCCTCCCCACGAGTCCAAGGTAGAGGCTGTAATGGCTTCGATACCCTGCATTAAGTTCCTAAGTGAGTCGAGAGACAAGGATCCTTGGACCAACTTCCTCAGACGAATATGGTTGTCCCCTTGGTGGAAAAACAGCGCTGCAGGGCCAATCAGCCGCTCTTTGCTTTTCGGGTAGGTGGGTTTGAACAAGTTAGCCTCTGTCACCAGCACAAACCGAGCAGCCTCGGGGCTAGCCAACATGACACAAGGGCAGCCAAGAATATGGGTCTTGAAGATTTCTCCATACCTGAAACATGAACTCCACCGCGTTCAAAACTCATGTTTATAAAGAAAGTCTCACAGTTATAATAAACACGCAACTTATATATAAGAGTGTCGACCTTTTCTGTTTGGCTGCAAAGAAAATATTGGGATCTTGAGAATAAAGTTGAAGAGTCTCTCCTATGTATGGCCAGCCCATCGAACCTGGCGGAAGCTTAGGTCTTGTTTGGGGACGTTGTTTGATCTTGTCCCCTCCTAGAAATATATATGAGAGTAGAGTTGTAAGGAGGAAGATAAAAACATAGAATAAAAGTCCACCCATCTCCATGATGAGCTTCCTCAGACCTCTATAAGAGCACAGAAGATTTTGCTCGTCTCCTCTCCTCTCCTCTCTGAGGAAGTGCTGCAGAATATGATATGCTTTGAGCCACGCAGAGAGGGAGGGAGAAGTGAGGAGGTTTATATAGAAGGGCAAGTTTCAGGTAAAGACTAATGGAGACAAATGGGGACTAATGGGGACAAATTTCATTCCAAGAATTAGACGTCCAATTGAAGTATGGATGGCAAAATTTATACTCGTTCTGTCATCCAACAAGCCCATGGGGAGACGTCATTATTATTGCGCCATATAGACAAATCTATAATCCGCCTTTGTATAAAAATGGTGCTATAGATTCAAAAATAAATATAAAAGAAAAATTATATAAAATAAGTTTATAAATTGATGTAATTTTATAATTCATTAGATTTATTTTATAGTAAATTTAATTTTATAATATAACATATCACATCAAACCACATCAATTTATAAATTTATTTTTATATAATTTTCTTGCATCTAAAATATTTTTCATAACAATGAAAAAGCAAAAGTGAAAGAAAAGTTTGATTAATAAAATTAGTGGATGATCATTTATATTTTATTTCTTAGAATTCTAGTTCATTCATGTATCAACTTTTGAATTTTTTTCAAATTCATCAATATATCTCATATTAATTCGTCGATCATGTATATCATCTTAATTTTCATATTTTTTATCGTGCTATGCCTATAAAAAAATGTCTCGAAGATCACTTATATAAAACAAGAAATTATAAGTAAATGATATTGAGTTTCTGAAAAGATAAATTTATATTGCAATATTTCTATTTTCTAATTGCCACTTCTATTTTATTTCACAGGAAAATTCACAAACTAATTGAGTTTCGTTGTGTACACACTTTGATCACCTTATTTTTATCTCGATTGGCTAATAAGGTATTATCCATTATAAAAAAAAAGATAGCTCTTCATCGTTAAAACGAAAGATAAGAGTTATAGTCCATACCTCTGGAGTTGATAAAGCTCTCTCTTGTTCTCTTGGCAATTTCTTTCTCTTAAGATTTCAAAAAAGTGACCGGGGAAGGGAAGCGAAGCTCCGGCTCTGTCTCCCCATTCTTTCCTTTCCTTTCATTTCTTTTTCTTTCTTTCTTTCTTTTCTTTTTCTTGATTTTTCTCTGCCACCATGTTTAGTTTTGGTTTTGATGGTGATTTACTGCGTTTGAAGGTTGGGTAAGCTGGTTCGTGGACTTCGGGGTTCCTTAGGCCAACACGCGAGGTGGCGTTGCTCTACCAGCCCACCAATCTGGCCTTCGTCGAAAGCTTTTGCAGAACGGCTTGGTGCATGCTATTCACGCACAGGGACAGAAGAAGAGTTCGTTCTTTTTATGTTCTCAGTTTGGTGGATCAACTAGCTGTCGATGGTGCAAATTAGATCCGGGACATCGGAGCTCCAAAACTGTGGTGGCGAATCACTCCTACAGTGGCGCGTGGGTCTCAAGCACCACCACAGACAATCTTGAGTTGTTGTTTACGTTTTCTGTTTATGTATTTTGTGGTTTTGTTGGTGGTTTTGTGAATATTGTATGTATAGAAAAAATCTATATTAAAGAAATAATGTCCCGGACTAAGGTCTGTGGAATTTAAGTGTTCTCCTCCTTTGGAGGATAAGATATTAGTATATTATCTATAATAGTAGTTTAGTCTCACAGACTTTGGTCTATTGAGAATTAGAAGTTGTGTTTCAGTATGTATTTAGTTGACTTGTAAACTGAGTTGTCTTAGTTCAATAGGTCACATTACAAACTTCGTTTCTTGAATAAATGAAGTAATCATATTTCTTCAAAAAAAAAAAACCTAAGAGTTGAATTTTTTTTTTTGTCGTTGAAAGTGTTTTCCTCTCTTGCGAAAAGGCGAAAAACCTCTCCCTATAGGTTTTCATCAGCTTTTCGGCGTTTGTGAGGAGATCGAAACTCCTCCGTTTTCCTATTCTCCTTTTTCTTCTTTTCTTTCTTTCCGGCCACCACTATTTGAGTTATGTTACCAGTAGTTTTCAGATATTTTGGATTTTTTTGATGGCTATTGCAGGTTTGGAGTAGCCGGATGCCATAAGGCCAACACGCGCCCTACCGCTATTCCCTTCGTCCGTTGATCGAACTGTCGTCGAGAGCTTTTGTTGAATGGAGCGGCATGTGCTTCAAAAGCGTGGAGGCTTATTTGAAGCCAGCTTCAACACGCCTCTGTGTCTTGTAGATCCCTCTCACCGGTGGCATTTTTCAGAGGATCTGAGGAAGCTGTGCTTCTCAGACCGGTGGTCTTCACTCCTAGTGTAGCACGTGGTGTCCACGCGCCACATTAAAATAGGCTTATGTAGTTATTTTGTGTCTGTTTTGTAGTTTTGTAATTTGATAGTTAGTTTTGTATATATTGTTTGTATAGAAAAAAAATTTCATGTTTGATAAATAGTATTTCGGATTTTAAGTCTATAGAGTTATAGTTTTCTCCTCCTTTAAAGGAAAAACTTTAAATGCCTCATATGGACGCAATGATTAGCCTCTCAACTTTTGACTAAAAGATTGTAGAAGTTCTCTGCGTTCAAATGCTATTAGTTGACTTATAAATTGAGCTTGTTCAATTTATATGGGTTACACTTCAAGTTTCTTGAATGAAATAAAGTAGACGTATTTCTCAAAAAGAAAAAAAAAAAGATCTAAGAGTTATCATATAATGCCAAATCATCACAATAGAATAAAATTGAAACAAGTCTGCTCGAAGTTAAACACAAATGTACGTCTACAATCTCTCATCTGTGCGTTCAAATGTACTTAAACACAAACAAAAACTAACAACTTGCCAATTGCTCGAAGTTAAAGTGTATTAGATTGGATCATAATCCCCTCATTTTATAATGTGTTGGAAGTACTTTTTTATCAGCTTTTACATATCTATATTTAAAATGGTGAGTAGCCTTATAAAATAACTCGTAAAAGTACGTAACATCATCTTAAAATATCATCAATTTAAAATATAATTATATAAAAGATTATAAAAATAGATAGTAAACATGATTTTAGTTATATATCGACTCATGATAAACTAGATTTCTTTTTTGGTTAAATGACGTTTATTTAACGCAGATAAAAGTTCTTTATTTGTGCATTATATATAAAATACTTGATCATTACAAAAAAATATATATATATATTATCAAATAATCATTTTGATTATAATCAAAATGCCACAAACATCTATTTTTTTTATAATGAATATTTTTACGTCAAATATTAAATGTCCAATTAAGATCGATCCATCGATCGGAGATTATTTTACCTTTTTTCATGCAAATCAAATTAAATGGAAAATTTGGCTCCCCAATGTGAACTTAAGAATACTAGTAATGATCTTACTAAAGTTTATTGCAAAGTTAGAATGAAGGTGAAATGATTAAATAAGTCTCACATTGAACTTGTCAAGTCTAAAATTATTTGGTTTTGATAAATAGTAAATCACTCAAACTTGCTAAATATAGAGAGTTACTATTTACTCTTCATCTTAATATTTTATTCTACTTTAATATTTAATATATTAAAATTAAATATGTTTAAAATATTAAAATCACTAAGACTTGCTAAAAATTATTTTTCGACAAGTTTATTATTAATTAATATATTAAATATATAAAATTAATATTTAATATCTCGAATTGACTATTATTTCTAAAATTAAAAAAAATTCATATATGATTTACTAAAATTAATATTTAATATATTAAGTTTAAATTTGTAAAAAACATTAGTTTTTTTACTTACAATATATAATATAATATAATTATTTAGATCTTGATTTACCTAGATCAATATAGAACTCTTAGCTAAAATCATATGCATTATGATCAAGAGAGTGAATTTAACTTTCAATTTAAACTTAGTAATGGCTAGACTATTGCTAATGCTCTAAGATGATATACCTACCCTTATACTATAGTTGAGATGGGTGATAAAAAAAATGTTAATTGCAAAATTAGTATTTGTATTTTCACATTAACGGAATGTTCTGAATTGTGATTGATTTTATTAAGGAAATTAATGCTAGTGAGTTCTCTGCGTTTGTTTCTTAGTTTTGACCACTAGTATATGTTATTTTACTTTTTTATTTTTAAACAGTTAAAATATTATCACTAGTACATTTTTATTTTTTTTAAATATATAGAAATATGAATTTTTTTTTTTTTAAAAAAAAGGCAGAATTAACTAGCGGTATAGTCCAACAGTCACCATGGGCGATATAGTAGCACGCTGGCCAATTTCTTAAGGGTGATTCAAGAGTCACTCCCGCAACTGAGATCCCGCCAAGGCCAACCTTTTCTTTTTTTTTTTTTTGGTTTTTACTCTCTACATTATTTTAAGCAGTCTTAATATTTTAAAAAAAATTACAATATCATTAAAAAATACTTACTTAATTATTAAATAAAAATAAAACAAATAAAGATTTAATGGAGCGTGACTTTGAAGAGTGATTTTAACCTTTCTCTTTTCTTAAAGTGGACGTTTTGATTTTATAAATGTTGAAAATTAGGATTTCAGATTGTAAAATGAATAATGCTAGAATGCTTTGACACCTCTTGTATTTATGTTTATTTTTTATTTTTTTATTTTTTTCTATTTTATTTAATAATTAAAGAAGTGATTATTAGTGTATTGATGTTCTTTTTTTTTTTTATATATTTTTAAAAAGTTTAAAATGATAAAAAATAATGATAACAAAATAGACAAAAAATTATTATTTTTGTTTTTTTTTTCCTATTCATATTTTTTTAATGTATTTAAAAATTTTTAAAAAATATAAAAATATATCAATACAATAATAATTACTTCCTTAATTATTAAGTAAAATAAGAAATTAAAAAAAATTAAAATCAAGAAATATAAAAAAAAATTGTCAAACTTGGTGAACATTCTAATATTACCCTTATAAAATGGGTGGCTCTATACTCCCAATCACAGAGAGTGCATTTCATGTGCTTTATTTTTATAAAAAAATTTTAAAATTTTTCTTAATTATTTAATAAAAAATTATAATATCATTAAAACACTTCTCTAATTACGAAATAAAAAATAAAAAGAAACCCATATACCAATTATAATTTTGTAATTAACCTTAAAGCTGAAAAGATTAAATACTTATTAGCACCTTAGTTAATTTTCAAGTAGGTGTAATTAGATTTCTATAAGCACTCGATTTGATATGTAGATCAAAATAACAGTGCCCACCTTAGCATTAATAACATTGTGACACATGGACTTAATTACCCAACCAGCGCATGCATGAGAGAGCACAAACATCAGGCTAGGGCCCCGGCCATTGAGAAAACGATAGGCTACATGGCGAAGAGACTGAGCTCTCTTCGGCATGTGGGGGCAGTTTTCACTTTAGCGGTACATTTGGATGTGAAAAATATTTGTCATAATTTTTTTTTATAAAAATAAGTTTATAGTAGATTGATGTAATACGTTGATTATAAAATATATTTAATATATAATATAAAATTATTTTAATTTGTGAAATTATGTTATTCAATTTTTTTGTAATTGTAATACTTTCTCTTCTATTCCGATGTTCTTAAATTTTTAGAGTAATGCTATATATTCGTAACATTTATAAGCATCGTATTATATTAAATTAAATTATCAAAAAAATTAATTTTTTTTTTTTAATAGAGTTTCAACATTTGCTAACTTTCTTTCAAAAGTATCATTGGAGTTCCCGAATTTTGTATGTTTTGCATGTTGGGCGAATATAGCTAAATGCAAAATGGTAACAATCTATCTACCCGCTCAAGGAGGGTAATATATATATATATATATATATATATATTATAATAAATAACTATCTAACGATCGCTTAATGGATTTTTACATTTTTCTATTAAGTGGTCGTTAAATTTAACAACCACTTATTATATCTAAACAATAGTAATTTTTTAACCAAAAATATTTTAATTTCCTAGAAAATATATTAATTTAAAACTAATTTTAGAATATATTTATAGATGTGAACTAATATATTTATAGTTAATTGATATATTTATTATATCTAAACAATAGTAATTTCCTAACAAAAAAATATTTAATTTCCTAAAAAATATATTAATTTAAAACCAATTTTAGAATATATTTGTAGACATAAACGTAAACGTGATGCAGTCCATTATTTAAATATAATAAATATATTAGTTTATACGCCACAACTGATATATTTTGCATTTTGATATTAATGATATATTATGTATACGTAAACCATTTAATAGATAAATATATCTATTTATTAATATCTATTTAATAAATATATTTAATAAATATAAATAAACATAAACCATTTATAATTATTGTATAAGTTTGATTCTTTTGAGGTCTACATATATATATATATTATATAACTATAATATAATTGGCTATCTATTTTAAAAATAATCCTTTATCAGTTCGAAACTGATAATGAATTTGTTATGAATTTTTTTCAATGCGAAATGTGGAATCCATTCACACATCGATTTTTTTATTTTCTTGTTTGTTTTAAGAAATGAGATGAAATGAAATGAGATAAAAGTTTAAAAAAATAATAAAATACTATTGTAATATATTTTTTTAATATTAGTTTCGTATAGGAATTTGAAAAAATAGTTTTGAAATTTGAAAAAGTTAAATTTTTTATTATATTTTATATGAGAGTTTGAAAAAGTGTAATGATGATTTTGAGGGTTTTGATTTTATCTCCTAGGGTTATAATCAAATATAAACGTGAACTGATATAGTTATTATTGAAGAAGAATTGTCTCATCATACTGCTTAGAAACATTTATCCTTCAAAAGGATTATGTAACGGAATACGTCTAATTTGTCAGGCTTTTAATCGAAATATCATTAATGCAGAAATTGCAGTTGGGCGACATAGCGGAAAAAGAGTTTTTATTCTAAAGATCCAATTCTTACCAAATGTTGATGAAAGTAGTGACTTCCCATTCAAACGAACTCAATTTCTTATTAGATTAAGTTTCGCAATGACTATAAATAAGTCACAAGATCAGACATTGGATTTTGTTGGCATATATTTACCTATTCCTGTCTTTTCACATAGTCAATTTTATGTAGATTTATCAGGGGAGAAAACTGCATCTATAATAAGGATTTTAATATAGCCGATGTCGACTAAACGATGTAAAAAAAACTTTACAAAAAGTATTGTATTTACAGAATTATTAAGATTAACATGTTTAAATTATTGTTATGTAGGTAACTAGGTACAAAAATATAGATTCAATTTAGTTATATTATAAAATCGTTATATAAATTTTGAATAGAAATTTTTGTCTGTTGATCTCCCACCTCATTCTAATATTCATGGATGCCAAATTAGCCTACTCTCGAGACGAAGGCAACCAAAAATTATGATGGTGCAAACTAAGTTTTACGTTTGAATTTTTATTATTTATAGATGCTTGTTAATTTAATTTTTTTTTAATTATATTATTTTTGTAAAAAATATATTGTACTTAATTAGGTAACGTGCTTCGCACGTTACCTTTGACCTAGAATATATATGTATATATATATCTTGCAACTCACAGATCAATTAAGCCACCTCATTCCAACAAGGATGGGGTCAAGGAGGGAAACAATAAGCATATAACAAGATAAGAAGGGGTGAAAGGAGTGGGCAAAAACTCCGCCCACTCCTACAACATCAAAGTTAGAGTATTTTTGAATTTCCTAGTCAGATTTGGAATCGGAGTCCAAAAGTCATGTTGGCTATGAATTCCAACTCCAAACTCCGATACCTTATATATTATCTATTGTGATACATATATCAGGTAGCCAAGTCACCTAATAGTTGAGACAATATTTTGGCAACATGAGAACCTGTATTTGAGTCCCTCATGCCCCAATTTTGTGGTTTGCAATTTCTTTTTTTTAAACAAAACTTTAAACGACGCTGTTTTTAATAGGGTATATAATTGTCTTTTCAAAAAATAAAATCTTAACCTACGGCATTTTCTTTCTTCTTTCTTCTCCTTCTAGTGCCTCCACTCATTCTACCACTCCACCATCACCTCTACATTCTTTAATAGGACTAAGTCAAATGCCGTACTCTTCATGTTCTTCATCTTTCTTTTTCCTCTTGGCTAGTTTCAAACGTTTCATCTTTTCCTTTCTGTTGTCCCTTCAGACTTCCACTTCTTCATCTTTTCCGTTGTGAATTGTACCTTCTTTGTCAAGATTCAAATTTCAGTCCAAGTGTTTTGTTGCTATAAGGACTTCATGCGCATGTTCTCCTTATCGTCGTGGGGGTCCCTTACATGTTTTACAAGATTCAACCACTCTTTCTCAAATTTGCTATAGCTTGTTATCCGCATGTAATTTATTGTTGTAGGTATTTTTGCAATTTTATTTGGATTGGTTGTTGTTTGTTGGTGATTTTGACAATTAGATTTGGATTAGGTTTTGTGTCTATGGGTGATTTTGGAAATCAAAGATTCAGATTTGCAATTGGATTTTTTATTTATTTATTTTGTTGAAAATTTCTCTACGACTTCAACTCTGACTACTCCGATCAAAATTGAATTCGGATTCCAATTAAAATTGGAGGGGGATTAGACCTCCAATTATAGTTGTAGTTGGAGGTAGGGCTGTTCATCCGGATTGGATTGTACCCGGCCCGGTTTAAAATTTTATTTCTTTCTTAATACTTTTAAATTTTTTTTTAAAAATGTTTTAGGAAATTTCGAATCCGGATTCCGGATTTAGGAATCTGAAATCCGAATGAACACCCCTAATTGAAAGTTGGAGGTTGGAGGCGAACATTCCGATTCAATCGGAGTTGGACCGCACTCCTTAGGAGGTGGCCCCATCAGGCAAGAGACATGTTGGTGGCAGATCCACTCCCCTAAATGTGTCCATCTCATCATGTGATTGATTTCCCCTTATAACAAGACCCCTGCCACCTTGCATTGTGGTCAAGGCAGCCACCATTTGTCGGGATATTGGTCCGTATCCAGTCCTCAACTCTATGATCCACTCGTTCTAAAGGAAGCAAAACTCTATCCACGGGTGATCATCACCTGCATGTAGCCAAGGCGCTATTGCATGTTTTTGGTTCCTTCAATTGTGTAAAGATTATTTGTTTTCATAGTCGGCATATTATAATATTACCAAGTAACTCTAACTCAGTTCTGTTTTAGATTGTAAAATAATTTCATCTCATGATCTTATTTCATCATCTTAATTTCTGAACACTACAAATATAAATATTTTTTAATTTTATATCTTTTCTTTTTTCATATAATTATTACAATTTTTTCAAATTTCAAACAAAACATAAAGAACCATTTAAATTTTTTCAGATTTTAAAATAAAAATTATTTGAAAATTTATATTTAATAATATTTTTATTCGATTTTTTTGCTCTCTTTTTCCCAAAGTCTAATAAAATATTTTGACTCAATTTATTTTACTATTATTTATAAATTTTACATATTATCTCAACATCCGAGTCTGAATTATAAGAACATTTCTGTCATAGAGCTTGATGTTCTGATCTCAATAGAACGAAAATTTTATTATTAAGGTGATGTGTGGAGCACACCCAGTAAAGTACTTACATGGTGTGATGTGATAATTATGGATGATTATAAATTTTAAAATTTGAATCTTATAAATTATATTTTATCATTTAAGCTTTTTTTAGAAACCATTTCATCTTATCTCATATCACTCAAATACAAAAAATTTTTAATTTTAATTTTTAACTTTTTCATCTAATCATTATCTAATAATTACTTTTTTAAACTTCCAAACAAAATATTAAACATAATTCAACTTTTTCAATTACAAAATAAAAAATATATAAAAATTTCATTTAACAATTTTATTTAAATTTATAATATTTTTATTCAACTTTTTTCTTTCTCATTTCTCTAAATTCAAACTACTTCACTATTATTCACAAACAATTTTACTACTATTAATAAATTATTTCACTATTATTTATAGATTTTCATCTCATTCTCAAAATTATGAAACTTTAAATTATGTAGATGATATGCTTTATATACACCGTTAGGTTTGGATTATAAGATGAGACACAAAATTTTTATCTTATTGTATTTTATCTCATCTCAAACATAACTCAAATACAAAATTTTCAAACTAATTATTATAATTTGTTCAAACTAATCATTAAAACTTTTTTCAAACTTTCAAATAAAAAATAAAAAATAATTCTAACATTTTCTAATTTTCAAACAAAAATAATATTATAGAATTATATTTTATAATATTTTAAATTCATAATATTTTTTATTAAACTTTTTTGTACTCATTTTTCAAAATTATAAAAAATACTCCATTCAAACCGTATTATTATATATATATATTATCTTATTATTATTCACAAAATTTTTATCATACCTCACTTTCCAAACGAGGCCTTAATATTATAATAACTCCCCAAAATGTTTTTTATACCGATTAAATGTTCGATGTTCGTTTAAAAATCACCATCAAAACGTGGCATGTTAATGATAAATTAATTGCACTTCTATTAACTCGTGATTTTGAGAGTGACACTTTATCCACCGGAGGTTTAGGTAAAAATTGAATTTACACAAATATAGATAGAATCAACCCCTGGTGGGTAATTTGCAGAAATGTCACTTCAGATCACAAAATAATTACAAACAAAACCTACCACCTTATACGGACCATGAACCATAGGTAGGTAAAAGTAGTACTATAGTTTCTCCTGTCATAAAAATGTGAAATTCCGACATGGATTTTTTTTTTTTTACCTCTCAAATCAAGTTTTATCATATAGATAAGTAAACATGTACAAAGATGGTAAGATAAGAATTTCCAATAATTATTATATTCTAAAAAAAACACAACAGATAAGAAAATTTATAAAAAAAAAAAGATTTCAGATCCACAAGTACGATTCCCACTAATTTTAATAAAGGAATAAGGCCTAAAGTAATTATAAAAATCGCAGCGAGAAGAGGTGCACTACATTTTATTGAATCGGTCTGTTTGAAGGAAATACCTATGTCCACTTTGCGTAAATCTCAAGTTAGAAAAAGTACAAAACAGCAAGCTGAAAGGGAATCGATACATCGAAAAAGGACGACCGCCAGCTGTGGCGGCGTTTGAAGAGCACGCACTACACTGGAAGCACTACAAGAAATATACTTATTGTTGCTTTTTTATTAGTTGCTAATAGTCTATTTTAGTTTCTAATAATCTATTTTAATCGCTAATAGTCCTTTTTGTCAATAATATTGAGTTACTATTTCCTATTTTTCTTGTAGTTAAAAAAAATTAAGATGACAAAGTAGGAGATTGGAAGCTGTTAATTTCAAAGATACCACACGTGACGGCAAAAGAGCTCTCCAAGTGTGACGGCGCGTGGATGTCACGCGTACACTCTCAAGAGTGTGGGTGGGACGCGCCACATGTTTGGACACTTCTCTTCTCCCCGCCTATCGATCAACTATTATAATAGATCGGAAACTCCTGGACTGTGGCCAAAATACTGTAAAAGTATAAGAAATAACAAAAAAAAAAAAAAAAAAGCCGGAATCAACTAAAAGAGCTCCCTCAGGGCTGGGTTGGAGGAAGGTGCTCCTTCCTCAGAAATAGCCTCTTATGGCTAGAAGCCGGCGACACAAAGTTGAGAGAAGTTGAGAGAAAAACCGAGAGAAAAATATAAAAACGTCACTCGAGCTCCCGACGACATGGACTTGCATGCATATTGGCAATTTCTCATCTAATCAAAGACTCATAGAAATTAAATTGGTCATGGTTCGTGATTTCTACGTCATATAGATACTACAAAAAGAATTTACGAACATTTCTTGTCCGTAAATTCATGCATGGATTTATAAACATGAAAAAAATTTTGGGTTTTTTTTTTCATTAAACATATATACTTTTTTTAGTATTCTTCAATTTAAATTTTTAATATTTATTTTATATTTAAATAATACTCCCACGTTATGTGAGTCAAATTCTCTTTTAGGCCTCGTTTAGATTCACAACTCACTTCTATTTTATCATTATATTTTTATAATTTTTTATATAAAATACAAATTTCTATATACCTTTTTTAAATTTAAATACATATTTTTTAAATTTCAATAAAATTTTTTTAAAATCTCAATACATATTTTTTAAATTTCAAAATAATAATAATATTAAAAAATAAACTAAATTCATTTCAACCCATCTCATCTCCAAACCTAAATTAATAAATAAGTCTAACACATAAAATATTTAATTATATGAATGAAATATAAAATTTGGACTCGAACTGATTAATTATAATCTTATATATCATTTAAAGTCATCATTTAAAAAAAAAACAATTAAGCTAAACAAAACATTGGTCAGCATATCACATTTTCGAGCTTTGAACTAGATTTGTAATTTGTTAAAAATAATGTAAGCATGGTCTCCTTTTTTTAACAAGTGCTCACAAGTTTTAAAGGTAGTTTGGATTAAAAATTAAGATAAGATGAGTTGAAATGAATTTTAAAAATTAAATAAGATATTATTTATTTGATATTATTATTTTAAAATTTAAAAAAATTATATTAAAATTTATATTTTATATAAAAATTTGAAAAAATATAAAAATTAATTTAAAATAAGTTGAATTAAGATTATTTCAACAATTTTTTAAAAAATATTTATTTTATTAAAAAATTACCTACGATGGTACGTTATTTTTTTCCCCTAATTTTTTTATAAGAATCTTGATGGGGTCCAAAGCATATATGCTGGCAGTGGCATACAGCTCAATCATATGGAGATTCTTTTATAATTAATATCGAATTTAGCCATCTCTTGACCTTGTAGGCTCCATCAATATCTTGGTATGTACGGATAAATTAGGGCAGACGTGGAATTCTTCCGAGCCTTGGACCCACAAATGTTCGTGAGTGTGGAAATGTTACATCAAAGCTAGCTGGAATTTTGAAACTTGTCACGTTTCTGGTGGTCCATTTCGAGAGGCTTCGAGTACGAGAAGGCCCCTCGAGTGGCCATCTCAAAGCTAATTCACCTGATCATCTTTCTTTAATTTTCAATCCCATTTCGCGTTATCCAAGAAATGGAAACATGATCTCAGGACTTGATTCTTTATTTATTTATTTTTTCTTTCGAATTAATTAGAAATTTTGCTATAATAAAAAACCCAATTAAGGAGTTCAGCTAAAACCATAGATCTCATGAAAAATGTCAGTCTTTCTGTTAGAATTCTTTTATTTATTGAATAAAGAAGATTTTTTTTTATACTTTAATTTTTTTTTAAATTAAAAACTACATATAAAGAAAATATATAGAAAACACACTAGCGAAAACCTCATCATTCATAATTCTTATTAGTATATGTTACATAAGGTAATAAGCTTTTAGTTTTAGGGCTTTTAATTGTAGTTTAAATATTAAGTTCTACTAGCAAGAGTTATTTATTAATTGTTAATCACATGTCAAAAATACTTTTACATATGTTATATTTATTTGGAAACAATATAAAAAATATTTTTTAGGTAAAAATGACATAAACGGTCATTGATTTTACAAAAATTATGACCATATTTTGTTTTATGGAAATCAAAACTTATAATCAAATAACGAAAATAATCTAATAAAATTTTTAGTAAGTACAATAGAAAAAAGATGAATTCAACGATTCATAAGTGAAATATCAATACAATTACCCTTATTATTGATAGCATTTTCATAGTGCCATGTTAGTCGTGATAAGATTAAATGGTAATTAAGTTATAATAGTCTCAAAGTTGTATGCATTGACAGTCTTTTTTAAAATTTGAATTACGTTTGATATTATCTTAAAAATCACATTTAAGGAAAAAAGAAATTCAAAATGATACTTTATTTGTACTGAAACATACTTTAGCTTTTTTTAGATTGAAAACGCATAATAATCAAATAATATAATCTTATCATTAAAGAGGATTTTATACTATTCAAGTACTTTTTACTACCACGAACACGCCAAATTAGAGACTCTAATCTACCATCTTCTAGTATGATATCAAATAATGATTAAAAAGTTATCGCTTAAATTTTGATTATCAACATATATATTATTTAATGTCATCATGTCGAGAAGTCATACAGCTAGACTTGTCGAATGTTGGAATAATGGAATCCGTCGTGTTCTCTAAGCATTATCATTACTAACTAATTAATTAAAAGGTGTAAAACAAGTACTGCTGCTGGTTGGATGAGACTTTGTTAACCAGCTCGTAACCTGTAGTTTAACACGTTTTTCTTTCTTTTTCTTTTTTTTACCCTGGTTATCCTTGGACAAGTAGGCCGGCTTGGATATAAAAGATTTTACTCAGCTCAATTTATTTTATTTAATCCTTATATATTTTTTTTAAAATTTAATACAAAATATATTAAATAATTTAATATTTTCAAATTTTAAAATATTAACAATATTAAAAAGTAACATTATAATAATATTTTATTAAATTTTTTTTATCTTAACTCACTTTTCAAATATTACGTAATTATATAAACACACATAAATATGTTATATATAGGTCAAAGACATTTGTTAAGCTAATCATCATGATCATAACATACGTCGTACATATATATAACATGCATATATTCTGAACTCGCTACAAAAAAATAGGCATATATAATTAATTAACTGCAATCAAAACACTTTACAACATATGTAAGTATGTGATAATAAGTATTTCAAACACCCACTCCTTTATTTCAAACACCCACTTATTTCAAACACCCACTCCTTTATGGTCCCTTTAATTTTAGAATGCAACTCAAGCAGATTAGGATTTCAAACAAGTCAATAATAAGTAGCAGAATTCCAAGAATGAAAATAATCAAAGAGTGTTCACTCATTAGGATTCTCCTGAAACCAATTACATGAAGATAAATTGTGATGTGGCTGTGAGAGAGGAAGGCAATAAAGTGGAAATTCACTATAAGAAAACTACTTATGTGCAATTATTTATTAGTCTTAAATAGTTCATTTTAAACGTTAATAGTTTGTTTCAATTGCTAATAGTCATTTTCATCACAAATGATTAGTCACTATTATCCATTTTTCTTATAGTAATTGTTGCTAGAGATTGTTAGGAGAGCTAATAATATCTGCAATGCAACCAGTGATATTCTGCTCACAAGCTACTCTGGCTAAAACTAGAGGCCTAATCTCAACTGCCAAGCTATGTAGAGACTTGGGTTTCAGAAAGGGAATTCTAGCCAAGTAGTGCAAGTTGTAAAAAAACAAAATTACCAAAATTACCAAAATAGTGTATTGGCATGTCTGGTGGAGGATATTTACACTGTTTTGACTTATGTTAGCTGGCAAATTAGGCATGTAAAGAGGGAAGCCAATCAAGGAGCACACAAGCTAGCTAAGCAGGCACTACAAGAAAATCGAGAACTTATAGAGATCGACTTTATCAACCCATGCATAGCAGAACAAGTGAGCATAGAACAACAATTTTCAAGAGACATGGTTTGATATTGTAGATAGTCTATGGAAGTGTAATGGCTGTAGACCAATGAAATGTAAGGGCTACAGAACATACTGATGTAATGGCAGCTTGCCATTCTAATGTTTGATATCGAAATGAAGTCAGGAAGCTTTTTCAAAAAAGAAAAAAAAAAGAAAAAGAAAAATAGATACCTACTTTCTAGTCATGCATGCACATGGGATCGATTTTTTTTTTAAATATATATATATAACATATTTTTAATCGATTCCATGTGCATGCATGACGCAGCATGAGTAATTAGTACGTATTTTCAATCAAATAACGTTCGGCGTCGCGAAATTGTAATTACATATATTGATTGACCTAAAAGAAAATATTCTTCACGAACCCAAGTAGAATACGGAAGAAATTGTAACAGTACCATCTTAATTTAATCATGATTCATGTCAATGATGTCATGTATTCTTAACGGCCATACTGACAACATATATTCGAGTTAAAAGTGTCCTTAGATTGAATGTTTTGGACTCCGTAAGTAGATTTTGGTTTTATTATTTGTTACTATCAAAGCGTCCTTTATTAATTGTAATTGCGGAAATGATCATCCCTCATAAATGAATGTCCTGTAATAAATTACGGGGTGTCGTCCTCTTTGCCAAAAAAAATATTCGAGTTAGAAGTGAAGTGTCGTAAATCATTCGTTGACCTGAACACCACAAAAGCAAATGTACGTGTTTTGCAATAATTGACATTCATTCTCTCATACCTATTGATTATTATTCTTGAGATCATGCATGTTCTCTGGCATAGAATTAAAATAAGAAAAAAAAATTATCAAATGTAAAGGATTGAAGGCCACGTCACTCATTTCGTACCCAAGCTTGAAGATGCTCGCTTTTGAACTCTACTACCACCTAGCTACTCTACTATTAAGTTGTAAACCCCAACCACTTGTTCCACACAAGAAAAAAAAAAAACAATCGATGTCATGCCAAGATGATAATGTAGCCGAATCTTCAAGTGAATCTCATTCATTGTATTGTTCTTTGTCTTATTCAATTTTCCTCTTTTCATCTCCATGCATGACCTACATACAATATTGCGACTAGATAGATAGTTTGGTTACTTTAGTACGAGGGTTCATGTATAGCAAAATCCTAGTCATGTTACTTTGGTACGAGGGTTGTAGCAAAATTCTAGGGTCTAGTTTGCTCCTTTTGGGATACAGAATCCTTTCAAAATGGGCAATCATGCATTTGAGGAATGTAAAAGCATGCACTGCTGATTCCAAGAACTTCATACGTGTCGAGTACTCCATCTTCCTCCTCTTCCAAGTACCTGATGAACAGTACTGAGGTACCAAGAACTCCATACGTGTCGAGTACTCCATCTTCCTTCTCTTCCAAGTGCCAAGATAGTACCGTGATTCTGTGAAAGGTACTGAACCTTCAGATTAGGATCAATTGGTTGGGGCAGGTGTCCGCTGCTCACATGCTCGAGATCAGTACGATGAAACCAACGAGCAACAGCATTGTACTCCGACGCACAACGTTAGTCTTATGTCTGAACTGTCCCTTCATACGTACACTGAATATACGTGCATCCAGAATGTTCATGCTTTTACTGCAGCTTGATTGATGGGGCTGATCATCCCCATTTACGAAGCAGCTGAATTACTACTGTTTGAGAGAGTCAGTCCAGAAATTGATAAACACGTTTTACATTTTAAATAGAGTATATTTTTAATAAAAATAATAATATTTATAATTATGAAGTAGATAAGTTTTATGTAATTATTAAAACAAATTGAGTAAAATAAAAAATTTATATGAAAAAAATTATTTTTTTTATATTAAATTTTAAACTTTTTCAAATTTATTATATAATATTTAGTCACTCTACAATAATATGTAATACTATTCTTATAAAAATAATTTATGAAATAATTATAAAAGTACTAACATCATATTTTGTATGTTTTTGAAGTTTCCAATATCAAATTAATATATCATTATTTTAAAAATTTATACTTGAGCTTAGAGAGTTCTTCATATCTAAAGAGGTTTTTATATTAAGATCCTAAGTAAGAGAGTTTGTGTTGGTCCCTATGAGACCATGTCCTTTCATTTTTTTACTTTATTCAAGATTTTTGGATGTGGCGTGACTATAGGAACGACGTCACTAAGGCTGCAAACGAATAAAATTGCTCGTGAATAATTTGAGCTCGACTCGTATAAACTCGATTCGAACTCGATTCGTTTAATAAATGAATTGTTCGTGAACACTAATATTGGTTCGAATATTAAACGAGCTAAACTCGTATAATCTCGACTCGATTCGTATAAACTCGGTTTGTGTTCATGAACAAAATTCGTATAAACTCGATTCGACTTGTTTTGAGCTCGTAACAATACTCGTAATATTTCTATATACATATATATAATTTTGCATATATTCTTACATATATTCTTTTATTATATATATTTTCTGTGTTATATATATTATTTTTGATATTTTGTATAAGTAATATATTTTGTTACTTTATGTAGAAGTATCATTTTATTTCTTTACAATAATAATGTATTAAGTTCACAAAAAAATTATTGAGTCAAATATTTATAAAGAGTAAAAAACTCGAGTAATTACTCGACTAAGGCTCGTTCGTTAGAGAGTAAAAAAAAAGATCGATAAATAACTCAATTCGACTCGAGCTCGTCTTTAATCGACTCAAATTCGACTCGACTCGGCAAACTCTCAGCTCGACTTAAACTCGAACTCGAGTTATTTGAATCCAGCTTGACTCAACTCGACTCGAACTCGTCTTTGATCGGATCGTTTGCAGTCCTAGACGTTACTAATGCAAAATAGCTATCTAACTTTAGTTTACTCACTTTGTTTGTTAGCCCTTCTTTTGCCTACTTTTTGAAGATAAAATAAAAAATAAAAAATCTTACATGGAACGCTTGCCTATCAGTAGAAGTTTCTGTCAGGTAGGCACCGTTAAGAAGGCATTAGGGCGGCGAGTCCTATCATTCCTTATTGCCTACTAACCTTTGTGTGCGTATTAAACCTCACGGGAAGGTTAGTGGCTATACCTGCTCTCCCATGTAAGGAGGTTGTGAGGAGGTTGAAACTCCTACTCACCTATTAACCTTCAATGTGAGGCAAGTATCAAGTAGTTTAGAATTGAATCCGCTCCTGTCTGATGACATCGCAAGAAGGGTAAATATTGGGTGAGACTGGTGCTGAGTCCACTCCTTCTTGTGGCAGAGTTCAGGATAAGTTTTCATACAGTTAAGGGGCTGGACCCGCACTTCGCCTAATAGGATAAAACAGCCTTTGGCATAATCATCATTTTGGTCTTGTGAGAAGGTAAGTATCGATAGTTTTTTACTAGACTTACTCCAGCCTGTTAAAACTCAAGAGAAAGGTAAGTATCAAGTAGTTGAGTACTCACTCATACTCCACTAATTGAGGGATAAAGCAACCTTTGGCATACCTCATCCCTTTGGTACCTTGTTGATGAGGTAAGTTCAGATACTTGAGTAACTGGTCTACACTTTGTTGCGATGGTAGTCAGGATAAGTTGTCGGACAACCTTAAGGCTAGTCCCCTTCTCCCCTGTAAAGAGTCTGAGCCTTCTTCTCACCTATTCATCATCACAAGAATGTAAGTATCAGACAATTTGTAATTAGACCCACTTCCATTTATTAACATCACAGGAAAGGTAAGTGTTGGATCAGGCTGGTGCTGAGCGCACTTTTCATCATGACAAAAGTTAGGATAAGTTATCAGATAATCAAGAAGCTAGAGATTTAGCTAGTGGAGGTTTTGTTGCTGTAGATTTTGCTAATGCAAACTATTTTGATGTAGTGAAAGTTGAGATAGGCGAGATGTATTATGTTTCTAAAAGGCCCCATTTTTGTTAATAGACTACATAGTGTCGACATGAAAATGTAAATTACAAGTGTTAAGTTTTCTAGTAATAAAATTTCCTCAGGTGTTCATGACTCATGAGCAATCTATGGAAGCGGTAGCTCATTTCCTTGAAAGTCTCTAAGCTTATAGGAGCTGGGCTATTGTTGGCGGTCACCATATAGGGACTTCCATCAAGGGCCTAGCTTCCCCTCATCTCAGATGATTGTCCTTATCTCTTTCAGTATGAGGTCCCCAACCTTGCACACCCTCGGGCATACTCGTTAGTTGAAAATAATCTATGAAATATAATTATAAAAGTATAATTACTTTTCTAAAAATTTCTTGTTCAATGTATATATATGTAGTGTATATATATACACACACATGATTGAAGAAAGATTGTGAAACAATTGTATGTTTATCATTAATACTCTAGCTTGTTTGGAAATACCAATCAACTAGAGATGATAATTATGGATGCTATGTGTTAGTTTGATCCTGTAAACACAATCAAACGTTAACATTTAAGACTTTGATATTTAATATTGTAGACAAGTAATATTAGAATCATGCATGTTATGGTCACACTATAATCTGGAAAACTTAGGCCTATGCTTTTGGATTATTGATTAGAAGGTAACATTTACACATTAGTTTATATTTAAATTAGCTTATATGAGCTCAATATAACAATATATTCTTCTATCTCCTCTCGTTGAGTACTGCTTGTTTGGGATTATTGTAGATAATAAATTTATCATAATTGTAAAGCTTTTTATTATAGATTTTTTTTTTTGAAAAGTTTATCACTATAAGAGATTTGACCTTTAGAGACCAAATATTTTAGGGTTGAGTTAAATTTATTCTCTAAATGTACTTATTTGGAATGAAAATTATTTCATCTCAAAGCATAAAAGTGATTTTTTATGTGTTGGAATAGAAATATTTGCTCGAACTAAACATTTACACATTAATTTATATTTAAATTAGTTTAGATGAGTTCAATAAAACAATATATTCTTCTATTCAAATACTGCTTGTTTGGGATTATTGTAGATAATAAATTTTTCATAACTGTAAAGCTTTTAATTATAGAGTTTTATTAAAAGATCACTATAAGAAATTTGACCTTTAGAGACAAAATCTTCTATGGATGAATTAAATTTCTTCTCTAAATGTACTTTTCTTGAATTCAAATTAAATTTCATCTCAAAACATAAAAGCGATTTTTTATGCGTTTTAATAGAAATATTTGTTCCGACTATACCTTTTGAGAAGAAATATAGCGTCTAAAAAATCGTTCAAATGTTAACAAAAATGTTTGAACAGTATTTTAATGAAAAGTATTTTATTGATTTTTTAAATGTTTTCATAATTGATCGAATAATAGTCTTGTTGAGAAAGTATATATATAATTGTGTCGAGGAAAAGTTGAAACCTTTCTAACGAGATATTTAATTATTCAAACTAAAGTTTTGGTTGGAACTTAAACATAAATTTGGCGGGGATGTTGTTATATTCAAACGTTCTAATACAAGTTTGAACAGTATTTAATTCACGTTCGAATGTTGACATAACTACATAACTATTCGAATAATAGTCATGATGGAAACATATACACAATTGTACTCGGGAAAAGTTAGAAGTCGTTCATACATTATATTCAATAATTCGATTATTTTTTTTTTGGTGAAAAGTTATAAATAAATTTGGCTTAGATGGTCTGTACATGGTTTGAACAGTACTTTTATGTTCAAACGGAGTTATAAATCGTAAGAATGCTCATTATAGGCGTTCAAATGATATATTTGAAAGACATTAAAGTATTAAAAAAAAAACATTATTGGAGTTTATTAATTATCATTTTCAAAGATAAGAAATCTGATTTTTATATTATTTATGGTAAATTAAGATATATCATATTCCTAGAAATTTTATACAATTAATTGAAAAATTAAATAATGACTTTTACTGTGGTAAATACAAAATAAGAATTGCAATTAAAAAATCATTACCCTCTAGGGAGTGTCATTTTTTATATTACCATGAACGAATAAATAAAATAAGAAAAATAATTTTTGATAATAAATAAGCTACTTATATATAACAAATAAAAATGATATTGTAATTAAATCAAGAACTTTCGATACAAAGCAAAAGGTTATATTAAAAATAAAATTACTGTCTAAGATTATCCAAGTCCTCTTGGATGACAGCAACACATCCTTCACTATCTTGCAGTCGAACCATGACAGGTACAGTAATCCTCTCCATCACCTGGATCAAAAGTGTGCAATACCTCCTCGATCATGGATTGTATCTTCATGGTAGTAGCCCATGTAGCTTGTCTATCAACATCCGTATCAATAGAAGCTAGATCATGCTCTGTGCTGTATCTTGTGCCACTAGAATAGTAATGCAAGCCTTCTTCAAGTGGCTCTTGCTATTACTGAATATGATTTTGTTAAGGGATCCGATCTGTGGTTGATTATATACTACAAGAAAATTTCTTACTTATCCCCAGTTATTTCTTACCAAACTAACTATTTATTACCAAAATGAATCTATTTTTGTCGCAAATAATTATTATCACCGCAAATAATTTATTTCAAATACTCAATTTTTTTTTTTTTTTGTAATGATACTCTTTCAGTAGCACATTAACCCTCAATTGGACTTGGAGGTTAGAGATCATCAATACATATGGTAGACCACCTCCACTTGAACATCATGACTCAGATGGGATACAAATGAGGAAGTATAAAGATAGATCAACTGTTCTCCTCATGCTCTCCACAAGATAAATCGAGCTTATTCGATGCGGGAGTCAGTCTTGTGCTTTTTTTATCAATATTATGGTAGACAATTATATTCGACGTTCAAAAAAATAAAATATAACTAACCTGTTTGATCACCTTACTGCCATCATATAAAGGCGCCAAATCATCATGCATCAATCGATGAATCTCACTTTGTGTGGGACTATGATCTGTTGAAGCCTCATCCTCAATGGCATCTTCACCATCAGTCCCTGCAGTCAGTTTTTGTGCAGGGTTTGAACTAAGCTCATGTAGGATCCCAAGAAAATCAGCGATAATTCCTTCTGAGATAATAATACTAACTCCCCAAATAACAAACGAGAATAACTCCTCATTAGCCTCCATCTGACTAATGACCTAGTAAAACTGATTGACCATGTCTGGACAAGCCACACCCCTCTACTGAAAAATTAGAATTTATACATCCTATATCATTGATAATAGAAAAGAGATTTCGTCTATCCCACACAAAATCATAAAACTCTTCTATAATGATCTCCCACTTTACCAACATCGGTCTCTTTGTCTAACTAGCTTCACTACTAGGTTGGCCCTCTCTCTCACATTTTCTTCCAATATATGTCATTAGTTCACTACTAATAAAACATATACACAACAAATATAAATAAAAAATAAAGTTCTAATTATATTATATACTATGATGTTCGAATAGAAGTAACTTCATTTGACATGAACTATTATGTTCAAACGACTAGGTATTTAGTTCAAATGCTAACATACTACAATCCAAACAATATCTATCCATATTTGAACAGTTTATAACCATTCAAACAATATTGTAACCTATTTGAACATTTACTATGAATTTGAATGGATAAATATGTTGTTCGAAAAGTATAAATCTTTTGACCTTCGAACATCCTAAATGTTTCGCTCAAACAAAGAGCCAAACCTATTTGAACGAAATGCCAACCCAATTCTTAACATTCAAGGATTCAGTCAAAATCCTTGGTTTTAATCTGTCCAAATTAACATGGAGAGAAGTCTTGATTTTACTCCATTTCTAAGGCTAAAGTGTGTGCCAGTTGAAAAACACCAAAGATAAGTCAGATTGGAGTCAAAATCTAATCCATTTTTCAAGTCATTTCATCCAAATTTCAAGCACTATAATACTAAATGAGATGGGTCATACCTTTTAGACAGCAAAAAATAGTCAACATAGAACGAAGTTAGTGGTGAATGATAGCATACGATAAAGAAGAGGCTTCAAACAACAGTTTGAGCGAATGTAAACTATTCGACATTTAAACTGAGTATTTTGTATCGAGTAGTCACGTTTAAACACGTATTTTTCAGTCTAAAACTATATATATTTAATTTACTCTGTTCAAATATAAATCTTGACATTCGAACAAATGCTTTAGTTGTTCAAACTATTTACAACCCCATTTGAATGGGCAAATATTTGGATTGAATGGCTATTTAAGTATATTATATAATTACATACTTAACTATGTACTACTACAGTGGAATAGTATAAACTATACTACCATTGGACATATATATAATAACATATTTAACTATATTATATATTACTAGATAGTACTATACTACTATTAAATAAATATATAGGGAAATTTTACTTTGCCTCCTAAATTTTTACGCGAATCTAAATTTGCCCTCTAACTAACAATTCAGTTATAGTGGACTTTCTAACTTTCAAAACTTATCAATCTTCCCTTTCATCCACCATTAACACTAATGCAACGTAAAATTGAATATGTAATATCTCAAAATTTCTAATATGAATTTTTATTTGGATTTCTTTAAAAGATTATATTTTGGGTATATTTTCTAGGAAAAATAGAGTTGTAAATCTAAATGAGAGTATTGGACTTAGAATAAGTGAGATTATGTATTAGAAAAAATATTGTGGAGGAATCTTTGAGATTTGGTTGAACCAAAGATCAAACACTGTTGAGTTGGTGTACATTCTCGTATTAGAGAAAATATTGTGGAGGAATCTTTGAGATGTAAATGCAAGAGGAAGTAGTTGAATCAAATATCAAACACTTGGTGTACATTCTCGGATTAAACTGTCGAGTTTTTACTCATATGAGGGCCAAATGAGGTGATTTTAATTCTTAGAGAATCCTAAGAGAAATATCCAAAACTCTTATGTTATGAGTTTTGGAATATTTGGACAGTATCAATGACTTATTTTGGAAGCAAGTGGATGACTTTAGCCTAAGCTTAAACTAGAACTCGAGTTGGAGAATATGGATCCAAATGGGATTATATCCTAACTAAATCAGGAAGTTCTAGAACTTGTTAAGTAGAGTCCTGAGGAGGTTACCAAGTAAGCAAATGAGTTAGGAGAAGGCGAAGGGACGTGGCTAAACAGATGAAGGCTAGAAAGGAAGATGCATGCATGGGTAGGTGAGATGACACATCACCACTTATCCTATAAGCCTTTACCCCCAACCATTGATCAAATGGTTAGCAAAAATATCTCAAATACTGACCACTGGATGATCATTTCAGATGCAAAGCCTAAGATTTTTGGGGGATTTAGTTAATCATGTAAATAGGCTTAGGAGTGACACCTCATGCCATGCAAACCAGAAAACAATTGTCTTTACCAAGTTGCCCCTTTTCTTTCCTTCACATGAGTCGACTACCACCCTTCTAAATAGATATTTGGGGGTCTTCTAATTCTCTTTGGTAGTGTAGCACATGAATCCCTTTGAAGAAAATCAAATAAAATCCATCTCTAATCCCTTAACCTCCATATACATCCTAAGTGAGTTTAGTAAGTGTTTTAAAAAGAAAACTTGCAAAGATTTGGTTTGATCATCTTCAACCAGACTTGGAGAGTATGTAAGTTCATATTCTAGCTTAATTTTAGTATGGAGATGGTTATTTAAATGATTGGACTATTCCTGTTGATATTGAACCCTCATATTCTTGTTAAAGTGTTATATAAGAAATCTAAGTGTTCTTTGAAGTGGTTTTGTTAATGGAAATGTGTTAAATGAAGTTAAAAGAACTTAAAAATATATTTTAATAAGTAAAAATCAAGTTTATGTGAAAAGAATGCGAGTTTTGGATTGAAAAACCCTATGCTCTGTAATTTCGCTCGAACCTCGCTCAACCGAAGGATCGAGCGAAGAACAATTGTAAACCCTGGCTTGTCTCTCGCTAGATGTCTGGCTCGAGCGAAGTGCAACCCGAGATTTCGCTTCACACTCGCTCAATGTCTTACTCGAGCGAGTTCTAACTCAAGAACTTGCTTGAATCTCGCTCGATACCTTACTCGAGCGAGATACCCAGTTTGTTTAATGTTTGCTTGATATTCTGCTTGAGCGAGTCCCAACCCGAGACTTCACTCGATTCTCGATCGATACCTCGCTCGAGCGAGATACTCTGTTTTGCTGAATTTAAGGCGTTTGCTTGAATAAAGAATGGACATTGAAATAAATAGAAATATTATGTGTTATATAAGTATTTAGTTTGTGTAAAATACTTTACAGAATTTAAAATACATATATATGTGAGTCTGTGATAATAAAAGAGTGCATGCATGTTCTTGCATGTGGTGAGAATTAAGAAAAATGATACATCATGTACTAGAGAAACATTCCTGAGAATTAAGAAATGAACAACTAAGAATAAGATATATGGATAAGTTAGTCACGTCATAATGGGGACGGTAAGACGTAACACCCAGATGACTGACGTGCCGACAGGAATGGCAAGGCGTAACACTTGCCGTATGATAAGAGTGATATATATTATCACGGGGACGGCGAGACGTAACATCCTTGGAAGTGATATGATTAGTGGAGTCAGTGAGACGTAACACCCACTATGTTACGTATGTTCCGTGTCAAGTCGAGAATGGTGAGACGTAAGGCCTGGAAGATTGACACGAGACTCATCATAACGAGGATGGATATACATAACGTTCGGGTAATTGATGAGTTATATGCAATGGGGACGGGGATACATAATACCCATTGGTGATAAGAGATAAATATGTTGTAAAAGAGTTATCTGCGATGGAGACGGCAATACGTAGCGCCCATTGAAAATAATAATTGAATAAGTGTTTAGAATGTGTTGATGGTTAAGAAAAATGAACTTTAGATATCATAAGACTGTAAACTTGTGTAGGTTATTGATAAATCACGTGAAACATGTTTTTGATCATGTTCTAGTAATATCTTTTCTTAAAAGATTAATGATAACTATGTCTATGCTCTGTTAAGCTAATTGTGTACACATTGAGATTTCTAAGAAAATCTCACTCTTTCGTGGTTTTATGTTTCTTTCTTGTATGTATAAATTATATACAGCATATGATGGCCAACAAGGGGAAAGCCCCGATGATGCAGGAGACTCCGAAGAGTCCTGAGGGACTTTTTAAATACTGTCTTTATGTAGATTTCACTTTTACGTCCCTGAGACTTTCTATATTTGATCAGCCGATAGAATTGTGGTATCACAGTACAGCTGCTTTTGCTGAGGAGGAGCAGCATATAGGTTACTGTTTTACTTTGGAAATGGATAGTTCCTTATCTATATGTGGGGTTTATTCGACACTACTGGGATAGTATCTTCAGTAAGACCGTTGTCTTAGTTTGGATATGTTCCGTTATGAGAGGAAATTTCTCTAAGTTAAAAAGAAACCCAAGTGACCATAGGGATGGTCTTTTGATATGTATTATTATTTTGTTGACACTGATAACTATTTTTGGGCATGTATATATAACAGTACAATATTTGATGAATGAAAGGAGAATGTGGAAGTTGGAAGTTAAATTTTGCCATATATGATCTTTAGAAATTTTTTATACTTAACCTTATCCACTATGTATAATAAAATTTTTATATTTTATTTATTTATTAAGATCTTGATACGTATGAGGATGAGTAGCCTAGTGTTACTTATTTTGACTCCTTGTATTACGTTAAATCACAGACGTGATTTGGAGGTGTCACAGAGTAGTATCAGAGTTATTACGTCTCAAAGTGAAATCTACATTGTCCTAGGAAAAAAGGGATCACATGGCACAAGAATAAGTTGAAATCTTTATAAGATTGGAATTAGAGTGAGATGAATGAATAAGTTGAACTTTAGAAATTTGGAAGTTTCTAAAGTTAATATAGCTCATAATGGAGTTTCGTATGTTTCAGGAAGATAAAAATGACAAGAGGTCGTCCTGTTTCGAAACGAGTAGAAACAGCAGCACCAAATCTTCCCCTGGTTACTCCTCCAAGGATAGAGGAGTAAATGGCACCAAACCCACCTCTGGAAGGGGGATCGATGGCTCCACCTTTGGAAGGAAGATAGGAGGCGTAAAACCCTTCATTAGAAGGAGGCCAGGCGATAGCTGAAACTATTTAGCAGATGACTGAGGTGGCGAGAAATCAAATAGAGCATACCCGTTATCATCAGCAGGATGAGAATAGAGGAGAAACTCAAGGATGTCCATATGAAAAAAATTGTAGTTTACCGATATCCGCATTTTATAGGAATGGAAGGAGCATTAAGGGTTGATAAATGGATTATCGACCTGGAACGTATTTTTGAAGTTAGTGATTGCACTGAGATTTAAAAGGTGCAGTATGCTAGACATTTGCTGCAAGGAGAAGCAGGATTATGGTGGGACACAAAACAGAGGTTACTGAAGCTAGGGTTAGGAGAAAATGTAGTGCCCTCATGGAAACGGTTTAAGAAAGAATTTGATGGTGGAACATTAGAATTTTCCACATTGGTACAGGGTGGCATGACGGTGGAACAACATGCAGCTCAATTTATGGAACTGGTAAGGTTTGCCCTACATTTAGTGACTACTGAGAAGATGAAAGCGCAAAAGTTTCAAGAAGGATTGCAGCCATGGATTCTTATGCAGGTGGCGTGCCTACGAATGGAGAATTTTTAGGAACTAGTGAATATAGCAGCCATAGCAGAAGCTGAACATAGGAGCGTGATGACGCAAACTTCAGTAGCTGGAAAAGGAAGATTTCTTTATTCCAGAGGAAAAGATGCTGGGAGGAAACGCAATTTTAGATTCATGAATGGAGGAAATGAATAGCAGGTAATTCAAATATACCGGTTCTATTTCCAATATGTACCAAATGCGGGCATCGACACAAGGGAGATTGTAGAATGGATGCTAGAGCTTGCTTCAAGTGTGGCCGGCCAGGACATTTGATCAAAGATTGTCCTCAGAATGTTCCTCAAAGCATAGCTATCTTAAGAGGAAAAACCAAGACACCCATGAAAGCTAAAATTTATGCAATCACGCCAGGAAAAGTGGACATGGAGGTTGATGAGACTATAGACGTTAATGTTATTACTGGTAACTCTCTAACTTTCCTTATTTTAGTTAATGAATGGATTCTTTGGATCAGTAATAATGACAGTAGGATAAATTTCTTAGGTAAGGTTATATAAAAGCAATGCATGGTTTATGCTCTGTTTGATTCGGGAGCAACAAGATCTTTTATTTCATATGAGTGTGTCCAAAGATGTGAATTAGAGGTGGAACCCGTGAGCCAAAAAGTTATAGTAGTAATGCCTGATGGGAAAGTAGCAGGATGTCACTGAATTGTAAGAAATTGTTCTTTGGAAGTTGGGAGTTTTCAGCTAGTCGCTAATTTGATATTATTCCATTTAATGGAATTTGACTTAATTTTGGGAATGGGTTGGCTAGTCAAATATAATGCTAAACTTGATTTTCGTAAAAAGGAGATAGTTTTCGACTTACCAATGAAGGAGAAGTTTTGTTACAAGGGGAAAATAATTGATTCTGTTTTTTTCATAGTAATTGCCAAGCGAATGAAGAAAAGTATTGGGGAAGGGGCAAAAGTGTATGTGATAATAATGTTAAATTCCTCGGAAGTTGTTAAAAGTACCAAAGGAATTCCAGTTGTGGAAGACTTTCCCCAACTCTTTTCAAATGAATTGTCGAGATTACCTCCTGATCGGGAAATAGAGTTCGCTATCGAATTGGAACCAACTACGGCTCCAGTTCATAAGGCACCTTATAGGATGGCACCAGTAGAATTAGAAAAGCTAAAAGCCTAGATTAAGGAACTTTTGAAGAAAAGATTTATGAGACCAAGTTCGTCTTCATGGGGAGCACTAGTGTTATTTGTAAATAAGAAAGATGGAACAATGCGGATGTGTATAGATTATCAAGATTTGAATTAGTTTACAACCAAGAATAAGTATCCATTGCCATGGATAGATGATCTATTAGAACAACTAAGAGGAGCTGCAGTACTTTCAAAAATAGACCTTTGGTCTGGTTATCATCAGTTGAAGATCAAGGAGCAAGATGTACCAGAGACAACCTTTCGAGCACGATGTACCAAAGACAACCTTTTGAGCACGATATGGGCATTTTGAATTTTTGGTTATGCCATTTGGAATGACAAATGCACCAGCGGTATTCATGGATCTGATGAACCGTATATTTAGACCTTATGTGGATAATTTTGTGGTAGTTTTTATTGATAATATTTTGGTTTACTCCCAGAATGATAAGGATCATAAAAAGCATTTGAGAATTGTAATGAAGATATTGCAAAAACATTAATTGTATGCCAAACTTAGTAAGTGTGAGTTTTGGCTACGAAAAGTAAAATTTTTTGGTCACGTGATCTCGAGTAAAGAAGTTTCTATGGATCCAGCAAAAATAAAAGCAATAATGGATTGGCAACAACCAACAAATGCACATGAAGTATGAAGTTTTTTTAGTTTAGATATTACAGAAGATTTGTCGAAGGATTTTCCAAACTATCTGCGCCTTTGACAGCACTAATCAGGAAGAATGCTAAGTACGTTTGAAGTGAACAATATGAGAAAAGTTTCCAAGAGCTAAAAAGAAGATTGACTACGGCACCAATTTTAGCTTTACCAGAACCTCACAAACCCTATGTGATATATAGTGATGCCTTAAAAATGAGATTGTGGTGTATATTAATGCAAGAAGAAAGAGTAGTTGCGTACGCATCCTGACAACTCAAGGATCATGAACAGAATTATCCCACTCACGATTTGGAATTGGCAGTCATGGTATTTGCACTAAAAATCTGGATGCACTACTTATATGGAGAGAAATGTGAAATATTTACAGACCATAAAAGTCTTAAGTATCTTTTTAGTTAGAAAACTCTGAATATGAGGCAAAGAAGATGGATGTAGACTATAAATGACTTTCAATGTGAAATAAAATTTCATCTTGAAAAGGCTAATGTGGTAATAGATGCGTTAAGCAGGAAAACTTAGACTAAAGAATTATCAGTGCTAGAAGTGATGCGAGAGATTCTTGTAGACAAGTTATCACAAGAACTCAAGTTAATGGTGATTCAAGAAATTATTCCTTTAACAAATGAGGAGATCAAGGAAGGACAACGGAAGGATGCTAAGCTGGAGATGATAAAACAGCAAATGCTGGAAGGAAAAAGGTCTTCATACTATATGATTTTAGGTGATGGATTACTATATTTTGGAAAGAGAAAAATAGTGCTGGATAAATCAGACTTGAAAGAAAGATTGATGAAGGAAGCTCATAGTACACCAACTACTGTCTATCTTGGAAGTACTAAGATGTATCAGGATTTAAAAGAAAAGTTTTGGTGGGAAGGAATAAAGAAAGATATTGCAACCTTTGTAGCTAAATGCCCAGTATATCAGTTAGTGAAAACTGAACACCAAAGACCAGCCGGTAAATTGCAACCCCTACCAATTCCTGAATGGAAATGGGAGGATATATCTATGGATTTTATGGTAGGATTACCAAGAATATCGGCAGGAAGAAATGTGATTTGGGTAATAGTTGATCGGTTGACAAAGAGTGCTCACTTTTTGCCTATTTCAAACACACATTCTAAGGAAAAATTAGCAAAAATTTATGTAAAAGAAGTAATTCGTCTACATGGAGTACCCAAGACCATAGTATCAGATAGAGATCCAAGATTTATATCTCATTTTTGGAAAAGTTTACAGAAAATGATGGGTACCAATTTAAATTTTAGCAGTGCATATTATCCCCAAACAGACGGGCAAACAGAAAGAACCTTTCAAACTTTAGAAGATATGTTGAGAGCTTCTGTATTTAATTTTGGTAAAGATTGGGAGAGTCTATTACCATTAATCGAATTTGCTTACAATAACAGTTTTCAAGCTACCATATAACTGGCACCTTATGAAGCACTTTATGGAAGGAAATGCAGGTCTCTAATATATTAGAATGAAGTTGGTGAAAGCAGTATTTTAGGACCTGAGTATTTACAGGAAGTTAAGGAGCAAATTACAGGGATAAGAAATTAGATAAAAATGATGCAAAGTAGACAAAAGAGTTATGCAGATAATCGCAAAAGAGCTTTAGATTTTATGGTTGAAGATTGGGTGTATTTGAAGATTTCGCCTATGAAGAGAGTTATGCGATTTGGTAAGAAATGAAAGTTAAGTCCTCGTTATATTGGACCTTATGAAATTCTGGAAAAAGTAGGTCCGATGGCTTACTGCTTAGCATTACCTGATATTTTGCAAGGAGTCCATAACGTTTTTCATGTATCTTCCCTGAAGAAGAGTTTAAGCAATGAATCAGTGGCAATGATGAATCCAAGTCCTGTTAATTTACGTCCCAACTTAACCTATAAAGAGTTGCCAGTGAGAATCGAAGATCAGAAAGAACAGACCCTTCGGATATGCACAATACTATTAGTGAAAGCAATCTGGAACAATCCTGTTTTTCAAGAAGCTACCTGGGAACGTGAGGATGTGATGAGAGCTAGTTATCCTCATTTGTTTGAAACTTAGTTGTATTAATTTGTGTTTGATGTTTGAACTCTGATATATGTATATATAAAGCTATTTGTATGATATTTTTATTCTTTTGGTATCTATAGTTTTTGATTATTGGTTAAAGAAAAGCACGAATGTCAATTACTCCTGTAGATTGGTTAAAGAAAAGATTGGAAAGGATTAGAGAAAGATTTTGTAGGGAGAAGCTGAAACAACAGAAAGTAGATAGATTACGTTAGTTGAATAAGAGTGAGAAACATAGAACACATATCATGAATATAGATCAAAAAAATAATCTAATCTGTAGATGAGATTTGCTAGGTGAGGAGAGGCAACCCACTCAAAAATGGTTGCAAGCAAAAAGGAAAATGTTGAAAAGAGAAGATAAAGGAAAATCCATCATAATGGAGTTATCTGATAGGTCTGAGGATAAAAAACATCAATGTGAGGAGGGACCAATAATAGAAGAAACGGAATTTGAAATACTGCGTAAATTACAAGAGATTAGTGTGAATATGTATTTTGATCAGGATGTTGAGATGACCTTTTACTATTCCCAAGACTCACTGTCAAATGAGGAGAAAGTTCCTACCTCTTCAGAAGAATCTACTACTTCAAGCAATCGATGTATTAATTCATTGAATCCTTAATTCATGTTTTAGCGATTTCGGGGACAAAATCATTTTTAAGGGGGAGAGAATGTAATATCCCAAAATTTATAAGATGAATTTTTATTTGGATTTCTTTAAAATATTATATTTTGGGTATATTTTCTAGGAAAAATAGAGTTGGAAACCTAAATGAGAGTATTGGACTTAGAATAAGTGAGATCATGTATTAGAAAAAATATTGTGGAAGAATTTTTGAGATTTGGAACAAGATATCAACCAGAGAAATTCATTTTAAGCTTAGAAGGAGTTGAATTGTCAAAAATTTGGGTGTAAATGTAAGAGGAAGTGATTGAACCAAAGATTAAACACTTGGTATACATTCTCGGATTAAACTGTCGAGTTTTAGTATAATGATCATAAGTTACTCATATGAGGTCTAAATGAGGTGATTCTAATTCTTATAGAATCCTAAGAGATAGATATAAAATTTTCATGTTATGAGTTTTGGAATATTTGAACAGTATCATGACTTATTTTGAAACAAAGTGGATGACTCTGGACTGAGCTTAAACTAAAACTCGAGTTGGAGAATATGGATCCAAATGGGATTCTATCCTAACTAAATCACGAAGGGGCCTTCTAGAACTTATTAGGTAGAGTCCTAAGGAAGTTAGCAAGCAACCAAATGAGTTAGGGGAAGGCTAAGGGGTGTGGCTAACCAAATGAAAGCTGGAAAGGGAGATGCATGCATGGGTAGGTGAGATGACATCTCATCCCTTATCCTATAAGCCTCTACCCCAACCATTGATCAAATGGTTAGTAAAAATATCTCAAATACTGACCATTGGATGATAATTCAGCTGTAAAGCCTAAGATTTTTGGGGGATTTAGTTAATCATACAAATAGGCTTAGGAGTGACATCTCATTCCATGCAAACTAGAAAACAATTGTCTTTACCAAGTTGCCCATGTTCTTTCCTTCACATAAGTCGACTACCACCCCTATAAATAGACATTTGGGGGTCTTCTAACTCTCTTTGGTAGTGTAGCACATGAATCCCTTTGAAGAAAATCAAAGAAAATCCATCTATAATCCATTAACCTCCATATACATCCTAAGTGAGCTTAGTAAGTGTTTTAAAGAGAAAGCTTGCAAAGATTTGTTTGATCATCTTCAACGAGACTTGGAGAGTATGTAAGTTTATATTCTAACTTAACTTTAGTATGGAGATGGTTATTTAAATGATTGGACTATACCTGTTGATATTGAAGCCTCGTATTCATGTTAAAGTGTTATATAAGAAATCTAAGTGTTATTTGAAATGGTTTTGTTAATGGAAATATGTTAAATGAAGTTAAAAGAACTTAAAAATATGTTTTAATAAGTAAAAATCAAGTTTATGTGAAAAGATTGTGAGTTTTGGATTCAAAAACTCCATGCTCTGTAACCTTGCTCGACTCTCGCTCGACTGAAAGATCGAGAGAAGAACAACTGTAAACCCTCGCTTGACTCTCACTAGATGTCTGGCTCAAGCGACGGGCAAACCGAGACTTCGCTTGACACTCGCTCGATGTCTTGCTCGAGCGAGTTCTAACTCAAGGACTCGTTTAAATCTCGCTCGATACCTTACTCGAGCGAAATACCCAGTTTGTTTAATGTTCACTTGATATTCTACTCGAGCGAGTCCCAACTCGAGACTTCGCTAGATTCTCGCTCGATATCTCGCTCGAGCGAGATACTCTATTTTACTGAATTTAAGGCGTTTGCTTGAATAAAGAATGGACATTGAAATAAAAAGAAATATTATATGTTATATTAGTATTTAGTTTGTGTAAAACACTTTACAAAATTTAATATACATACATATGTGAGTATGTGATAATTTAAGAGTACATGCATGTTCTTGCATGTGGTGAGAATTAAGAAAAATGATCCATCATATACTAGAGAAACATTCATAAGAATAAGAAAGAAACAACTAAGAATAAGATATATGAATAAGTTAGTCACGTCATGACGAGAACAGCGAGATGTAACGCCGAGATTACTGACATGCCAACAGAGATGGCGAGACGTAACGCCTGTCGTATGATAAGAGTGATATGTATTATCACGGGGACAGCGAGATGTAACGCCTGTGGAAGTGATATGATTAGTGGGGATGGCGAGACGTAATGCCTACTATGTTACGTATGTTCCGTGTTAAAACGGAGATGGCTAGACGTAACGCCCCGAAAATTGACACGAGACTCATCATAACGGGAACAGCGATACGTAACACCCGGGTGATTGATGAGTTATATACAATAGGAACAGTGATACGTAACGCCCATTGGTGATAAGAGATAAATATGCTGTAAAAGAGTTATTTGCGATGGGAACTACGATACGTAACGCCCATTGAAGATAATAATTGAATAAGTGTTAAGAATGTATTGATGGTTAAGAAAAATGAACTTAAGATATCATGAGACTGTAAACCTGTGTAGATTATTGATAAATCACGTGAAACTTATTTTTGATCATGTTCTGTTAATATATTTTCTTAAAAGATTAATGATGACTGTGTCTATGCTATATTAAGCTAATTATGTACTTATTGAGATTTCTAAGGAATCTCACTCTTTTGTGATTTTATGTTTCTTTCTTATGTGTATAAATTATATACAGAATGTAATGGCCAACAGGGGGAAAGCCCCGATGACGCAGGAGACTTCGATGAGTCCTGAGAGATTTTTAAAATACAGTCCTTATGTAGATTTCATTTTTGCGTCCCTGAGACTTTCTATATATGATCAGCCAGTGGTATCTCGCTCGAGCAAGGTATCGAGCGAAATTTAAGCGAGTTCTTGAGTTAGAACTCCCTCGCACAAGACATCGAATTAGTGTCGAGCGAAATCTCAGTTTGCCCGTCGCTTGAACCAAACATCTAGTGAGAGTCAAGCGAGGGTTTATAGTTGTTCTTCTCTCAATCTTTCAGTCGAGCGAGAGTCGAGCAAGGTTAGAGAGCATGGAGTTTTTGAATCCAAAACTCACAATCTTTTCACATAAACTTGATTTTTACTTATTAAAACATATTTTTAAGTTCTTTTAACTTCATTTAACATATTTCCATTAACAAAACCACCTCAAACAACACTTAGATTTCTTATATAACACTTTAACAAGAATATGAGGGTTCAATATCAACAGGTATAGTCCAATTATTTAAATAACCATCTCTATACTTAAGTTAAGCTAGAATATGAACTTACATACTCTCCAAGTCTAGTTGAAGATGATCAAACCAAATCTTTGCAAGCTTTCTCTTTAAAACACTTACTAAACTCACTTAGAATGTATACAGAGGTTAAGAGATTAGAGATGGATTTTCTTTGATTTTTTTCAAAGGGATTCATGTGCTATACTACCAAAGAGAGTTAGAAGACCCCCAAATGTCTATTTATAAGGGTGGTGGTCGACTCATGTGAAGGAAAGAAAAGGGGCAACTTGATAAAGACAATTGTTTTTTGGTTTGCATGGCATAAGGTGTAACAGTACACCTGTTTTTGCTAAGGAGGAGTAGCCTATAGGTTGCTGTTTGACTTTGGGAATGGATGGTTCCCTATCCATATATGGGATTTATTCGACACTACAGGAATAGTATCTTCAGCAAGACCTTTGTCTTAACTTGGATATGTTTCGTTATGGAAAAAAATTTCCCGAAGTTAAAAAGGAATACAAGTGACCATAAGGATGGTCTTTTGATATGTAGTATTATTTGTTGACACTGATAACTATTTTTGGGCATGTATATATAACAGTACAATGTTTAATGAATGAAAGGAGAATGTGGAAGTTGGAAGTTAAATTTTGACATATGTGATCTTTAGAAATTTTATACTTGATCTTATCCGCTATATATAATAGAATTTCTATATTTTATTTATTTATTAAAATCTTGATACGTATGAGGATGAGTAGCCTAGTGTTATTTATCCTGACCCCTTAAATTACGTTAAATCACAGACATGATTTGGGGGCATCACAAAATACATGCTACTCACGTGTAATTTCTTCATCTGCAAAGACAAAAGAACCTGTCACTCATCTAAACTTACAAACATAAGTATCAAAATCACTCAAAAAGGCAACACTCTGCATTTGGGTATTTGATATTTTAGGACTTTTGTCTCGTGGAAAAGTGGAGCAGCTGGTGTCCTTGTACACTTAAATTCTTATGTAAGACTTATAATACTACCAGTTTGCATAAAAATTATAATATAATTAAATTTTCATTTACCTCACCAAAATCAAAGCACTGGGTTGCAGTTCCACACATAGGAACACCTGCTACTTTGCTTCTTCATGAGACAAAGCCCTAGAATCTCAAATTCCCAGATGCGAAGTGCTGCCTTTTTTAGGAATTTTGATACTTATGTTTGTGATTTTATATGAGTGAGGGGTGGTTTCGTCTTTGCAAGTGAAGAAGTTGCTCGTGAGAAGGGCATGCTCAACTTTCCATTGCATTTGACGATGTTGGTAGACGAAAGGGGTAAATTATAAATTTTGAAAGTTAGAGACTTCACTATGATAAAATTGTTAGTTGGAGGACAATTTGAGAATCACGTGAAAGTTCGTGGGGCAAAGTGAATTTTTTTCAAATATATTATGGTACTATAGTACTATACAATATAATAAACTGTAATATATAATACTACTATATAGTATATAAACTAAACTATTATATACTATTATACTGCTATATTATACAATATACTATATATACCCTATACTCTTTAGTACTACTATATAGTATATATACCCCCGTTAAACAAATATAAACTATACTACATACTATTCTATATGCTATATATGTTATAAAGGTATCAACTAATTGAGTTGTTCTAATTGAGTTGTACGATCTATCTATCCTTAATTGAGTCGTTATTCTTATTAACTATAAGAATACAGCTCATATGTTACTAGTGCTTATAGTGCTAGTGTTATCATACTATAGTACTAGTTATAATATTATATTGTGATTAGTAATAGTCATCATTAGTTAGTAGTAGTTATAATAATATATTTGAAATTATTACTAGTCATATTATATTAATGCTACTTTTATATTATGTTGTTATTAGTATACTAGGTACAAATATAATATCATATATAGTGCATAAAAAGGCGCACAAGTCATTTATTCAGAGGAAAATTATTTACTCTATTTGAACGGAATATTATCATATTAGAACGGTTTGAGACGATGTTTGAATAGAGACTGTACATCATGATAGGTGCATTTGAATGGAAAGGATGGGGCTCGTTTTTAGGGGAAAACTTGTTGCCAAGTCCATTGAATCTATACCCATTCTAATGGAGTTTTACAACATTTGAATGGAATTAGATAGGCGATGTTACATACACAAACATATGTTTGAGAAAATATGTTGAAGTATATTCTTTTCAATCTGTTCAAGTTTAGTATAACTCATTCGAACGGTGATTTGATGAAATAATACGTTCAGAAGATATAATGCCATTTCTAAAATCTTGCATTCGAATATAAAAAAAAAATGGTTTGATCGGGAATATTAAACTTAGAGTAATGCTAGCATGCCCGCTGCAGCGGACCGCTAGGCCAAAGTTCCTTTTTTATTATTTTTATCATTTTATTTTTATTTTTTTATCATTTAAAACATTTTCAAAAAATATAAAAAAAAATTATCAATATATAAATAATCACTTTCTTGATCATTAAGTAAAAAGAAAAATTATAAAATAAAATATATGAGGTGTCAAAAATAGGTGTCAAATTTGATGGGCATACTAGCATCTTTCTTAAACTTAAATGTCCAGACTTCCTTCGACTTCAGAAGTCAGGAAAACTAAAGGGGGGCAACGACATATTTTTTTTTTTTTTTAAGGTGGGTGGGGGAGTTACCTTTTTGTCTGTGTTTCAATGTGAGTGAGAGTGCGAGGTAGAGAGAGAGATAGAGGATGAGGAAGAGATTTCATTCTAAAGAGGGTGTGTGTTCATACTATATGCCAACTTATTAGGGTTTGTATTTTCTTTTTTATCCAAATAGTATGTTTTGATTTATATGTTTTTGCAAATTTATTTGTTGAGTTATTTCATGTATAGGTTTTAGAATTTTGGATGCTAGTATTGAATTGCATAACCTGGAGTTAATGCTGATAAGTTTTCGATAATGATAATGTATACTTCAAAATTGATAATGTTGATCTATATTTGAAATTGATAGTAGGTTTGTTGATGAAATTAATAATGTCACTATAAGAAAAACAGATATTTGTGACATTTTAATTGTAATTAAGATGATTATTTGCATAAAAACAATCTATTTTATCGCAAATAGTCCTTCTGATTGCAATTAAAATATCACAAATACATGTATTTTCTTGTATTGTGTTTTGTACTTTGTTTGAATGATGATGATCTTGATGATATATATTGGATTTGTTCAAGTTGGAAATTAGAATATATGTGTTTGATTTGTGAATGAAGTAGATTAGGGATTTGAGAGATTAGTCTTTAGATGAATTGAAAGTTGAATTTAAGATTAAACTTAAGGTTAATAACATGAGGTCTAATATTCATTAGTTATAATTCCAATTTTATATTAGATCTGTGATACATTAGTATATATGTTTTACATTTTTGAATGAAGTAGATTAGTGTTTGCTCTTTGTGAATTATATCATATTAGTGTTTGGTCTTTGTGAACGACTTAATTACCTATTATTTCATAACCCAAATAAAATATTAGTCTTATTTTTATAACTTATCTAATTGAAATAATATGAACTAAACCATAAATTATACTAATTTTTAACCCAAATAAAATATTGGTCTCATCTTCGTAAATTACCTAATTTAAATAATATGAATCCAAACCAACTACTTAAATAACTATTAATTCTTAACTCAAACAAAATGGTTCATTTTCCATAAATTACCTAAGTGAAATAATATGAATCTAAACCATAAATTATTCTAATTTAAATATACACCAACTTCTTAATTACTTATTAATTTTCAATCCAAATAAAATATTAGGCTCATTTCCATAAATTACCCAAATTAAATGTCAGCGAGTTCTTGTCTAATTAAACATTAGACCCATTTGAGAATTATGCCCTATTGTTCGTGAAAATATTTCCGTACAACTCTTAAATTGTCTAAAGTGGACAGTTTATGATTTTATAATCTATATGAAAGATGCATTTAGTCTAGACTTTTGTGTTAGTTTGGAAAGTTGGTTAAGTATTTCCCTTTATTCTTCAGGTGTGGTTTGGAAGTGTCTCGCCCATGGATAGGGCCGATCACTTTATGAGACTATCTTACTTAGAGAATTGTAGGGAAATATTGCATTATTTTTTACTCATATGAGAGTTTTGGACTGAATATATATGCAATAGATTATAGCCTTTTGAATGGGATAAGATCAACTACCTCACAAGCATTGAATATGGAAAAACTCGTGACCTCTTTTGTTACTTTGGACTTTGATTTTTTTGGTAATGATAATAGAGTAATGGAAATACCTAGTATGATTAATATACTTAGTTATACTTGGTTTACAAGTCATAAGTTGAACGTCAATATTATTTTATATCCAATTGAGCGTTCGACCCTTCCGAGAGTTATGCCCTATTGTTCACAAAAATTGTTTTGGTACAATTTTTGAATTGTCCAAAATGGATAGTTTGAGATTCTATCATCTATATCATAGATATATTCAGTCTAAACTCATGTGTTAGTTTTGAAAATTTTGGTTCAGTATTTCCTTTCGTTCTTCGAGTGTGTGATTTATAAGTTCCTCTGTCCATGTATAAGGCTGAGGACTTTTTGCAATTAGCATATTTGGAAAATTGTAGGAAAAAGCTTTTAAAATCTAACATGAGAGTTTTTGACTGAGTATATATGCAATATAGTTGATAGTCTTTCGAATAAAATAAGACCAACTACCTTATTAAAACACAAGCAATGAATATGAATAGACAATTAATAGTATTTATCCATGACGTAGGTCTTTTTATAACAGTTGTCGAGTAGCAAAAATGCAATGGATTAAAGTTGGATGTTGTTGGGAGATAAACTTAGTAGAGACTATAAGGAATATGTAGAAATGGTGAAATATTTTATAAAATTTGCTCATAGATAATCGAGGTTTTGTAAGATGTGTATGCAATAAATGCAAAACTTTTAGCTTTTTGAACTTGGTGATAGTTGATAAACATTTATATGTCAATAGAATCGATCCTAAATACTCATCGTGGATCTTACATGGTAAACCATTTCTTAAAAGAATTATATTTGGTACTCAATCCAATCAAATGGAGGAAGGTCATAATATCACCATAGATGATATAAATATAGATTTATTTGATGAAAGTGATGACAATTGGATAAGGCAAAGGCGTTAGGCAATCTTGGTGCAAGAATGTTTGGGGCAAGACATGGAGAATGAACATATACTCAATCATTTGACAAAAATGAAAATTTTGAAAGTTTGTGGGAGGAGGCACAATAAAAACTGTACGAGAGGTGCACTCATCATACCAAGTTGTCTTCCACAACAAGATTACTTCATATTAAGTCTATATGTTGTATTTTTGCAAAGCCCATTTACATGTTGCTCAAATCATTTAAAAAGAGTCTCCCACCAAATAACATATTACCTTGTAATTTTTATAAAGTGAATCAATTTAAGTGAGTGTTAGGATTCGATTATAATATCATCCACACATATAAAAATGAATGTATTCTCTTTTGATAGTAATATTTAGAATTTGATTCATATCTAGTGTGTTATGAGTCAAGCTGGATATCTGATAAGCGTAATGTACCTCAAAAAATATAATTTTTTTTTTGTTAATTCCTATACTTCAAAATGTTTACGTCCTAGTTGACTACGCAAGACATGTTTTGGAATCATACCAAAAGAATCCAAAATGGAAACTTCATTTTGCATCCTGTATATTCTTTACAATAGAAAATATTTGATGCCAAGTACCCATAGTTTACCAAAAAACCTCGTAATGTACAATCTATGTTAGTAATGAATGATTTTTATCCATTTGGCAATACAAGTACTTCTCATAGTACTTAAATAGTCATATTAATGCCTTATAATTAACTACTTGGAAGTATATGAAGGATTCATACTTTACGATAACTTTACTGATACTAGGACCAAGGTCATCAAGGAATGAAATAAACATATATCTTCAACCATTGAATGTAGAGTTGAAAGATTTGTGAAATGATGGTGTCAATACATATGATGTGGTGTCATCACAGGAGTTCAAGATGCATGCCATAATGTTGTGGACAAAAAATGATTTTTCAACATACGAAAACTTGTCTGGGTAGAGCATAAAAGATAAAATTATTTGTCCTATTGGTGATAAACATTCTTGTCTCAATGGTAAACAAATGATAGAAAATTATGTTTAATGGAATACCTTCAATATTTATTAGATGATCATAGATGCCTTTAAATATAGTAATGTTTGATGAAAGAGTTGAGTACATGTCATCATCACCAGAGTTTTTGGGGCTAAATATTATCACGTATTTGATAAATATTTTAAAAAATAAATTTTGAAAAGATGCAAGAGCTCGGAAAATGAAACGAGAAGCAGTAGAGTGGTATTAGACAAGAAAAACATATTCTTTGAGTTGCATATTCTACCTTAACACTGTGCGAGTATATACTGGATATTTTGATGTCAATAAGATACAAAATAAAATATACAGCTAACTTTTATAAAGATCTAAAATAGTTGAAATAAGAATGGATTTGCATTTGTATGATAATGGGTCGTCAACTTATATTCCCGTTGGATGATGTTGAACCCAAGGTTTCAAGTCTCGTATTTACGTATAAATTTTGATGATAACAAATAATATTGAAAACTCAAGCTCAAGTTGTCTATGCATGAAGGGAGCTAAACACATCAAGAAATCAAGCATGAGTAAGAAAGATATCAAGTCTACAAATGAAGCTCATAGATTATTTTTGTACATCTCTTGATAAAATTAGAAATTGGATTAAGGCTCCAAATTACTCTTTTTTCTCATAAAACATCAAATTACTTTTTCCACATATGCAAAACATTTTTAAATGTCTTAGTTTTGAAAATTATGTTTTTCACATGTGCATAACACCATCAAACAAAATAATTTCGAAAATTATATTTTTTTATAAAAACTTGATTTTATAAGATGATTGATTATCATATTTGACATGTGCATATTTTGTTTGAAAGTCTTGAAGGGAGGTGGTGTGTTTTTTTGACTAATGCAAAAGGTAGATGATTTTGTTTGAGAATCTTAAAGGGTGGTTGTGTGTTTTTTTGACAAATATAAAAGATAGATGATTTGTTTGAAAATCTTAAAGGGTGGTTGTGTGTTTTTTTGACATATGCAAAAAGAAGATGATTTGGTTTGAAAAATAAATCATGCTCATTTTGTCTTGTATGAAAAGCAAAAGATTAGGTTTGATTTCTTTGAAAAATGAATGGAGTTGTCTTTGACAAATGCAAAAAGGAAATGTTTTTATTTGAATTTTTTGAAAAGTGAATAGTGCTCTTATTTGACATGGGAATCTTTTCAAATTTGAAATTGAAGACTCATTTACCTATAAATAGCTCACTTGAGTTTTGCAAAAATCACAACAAGAGCTTACACATCTATTGCTAAATTTTGCATCATTCTTTCAAAGCTCTCATTCTCTCTTTTCTAAAGTTTTGAGCCTTAATTCTTATTCTTGTTGAGAGAGATATAGTTTGTGCTGTATTGTTCTTATTTCACTCATTGAGGAGTGTTTTCTGATAGCCTACCCACTATCAATTCTTGTATCAGTAAGAGGGTGTGTATAACCCTTGTGTGTGTAGAAGGTGTTCTACACGGGGAATAGTTAAATCACCAAGTGTGAGGTGATTGAAAGTAAGAGGGTGTGTATAACCCTTGTGTGTGTAGAAGGTGTTCTACACAGGGAATAGTTGAATCACCAAGTGTGAGGTGATTCGAAGTGTAGAGGGTGTTCTACACGGAATCTTTGGAGCGGTGCTGCTCAAAGGTGTAATAGGTTTCTATCTCCACCTAAAGGAGATGAATAGTGGATTTGGGAATCCTCAAGGGGTAGCTTGAGGCGAGGACGTAGGCAGTGGGGCTGAACCTCGTAAAAATACTGAGTTTGCTTTCTCTTACCCTACTCTTTATATTTCCTACTGCTTTATATTTTGGTTATATTTTATATTGTATATTTAGTTTATAAGTATTAATTTTTTAATATAACCCAATTCACCCCCCCTCTTGTGTTAGTCATCTGGGCAACAATTGGTATCAGAGCTAGAGCTCTGTTATAAGATTAACTATCTTTTGAGTTAAGATCTTATGGCTAACATTGCAGCTTCATTTGGTGAAGGTCAATCTAGCAGTCGGCCTCCACTCTTTTGTGGAGACAATTACTCATTCTGGAAAGTTAGAATGAGAATATTCCTTCAGTCTCAAGGCCGAGAAATCTGGAAATGCATTGTAAATGGACCTTATATTCCAACAAAAGTGGTTGATGGAGTAAAGGTCAAAAAGGAAGAAGAAGAGTTTGATCGTGAAGACGATAGACTTTATACTTTGAATTTAACTGCTATGAATTTATTATATAATGCTCTTAATGGTAATGAGTTTAATAGAGTAATGACTTGCACTACAGCAAAGGAAATTTGGGATAACTTGGAAGTTACTTATGAAGGAACTTCTCAAGTCAAGGAATTAAAAATTTATATTCTTACTCATGAATATGAAATGTTTAAGATGAATGATGATGAATCTATTTCTAGTATGCACACTCGTTTTACTAACATTATAAACAGCTTGACAGCTCTTGGCAAAATTTATTCCAAAGTGGAGATAGTAAGAAAAATTCTCAACTCTCTACCAAAACGTTGGGAGTCAAAAGTGACAGCGATTCTTGAAACTAGAGACCTCAAGAAGCTCGAAGTGAATGAACTCATCGGGTCACTTATCACCCATGAGTACACATTGAAAAGAGGAGAAGAAGAAGGAAATTCAAAGAAGAGTTTGGTACTTAAAGTTGTTCCACATGAAAGTGAAAGTGATGAAGATGAGGAAAATGACGACAAAGATGAAGAAGTTGCGATGATAACAAGAAGAATTCAGAGGTTCTTAAAGAAAAATAAAACTCCTCCAAGGAAATCCTTCAATAAGTTTTCCAAGAAAGATTCAGGTAAAAATGACACTTTAATTTGTTATAAATGCAATAAACCTGGTCATATCAAACCAGATTGTCCTCTACTAAAGAAAGATCGAAACAAAGGCAAAAAAGCAATGAAAGCTACGTGGAATGATGATTCAAGTAGCTCAGATAGTGAAGCAAGCAATGGAGAATCAGCAAATCTTTGTCTTATGGCTAAAGATGACATTGAGGTAACAAATTTTGATAATATTAAAGATCTTTCATATGAAAAATTGCAAAATGTTTTAGAAGAGGTATATGAGGAATTTGAAAAATTGGATATCAAGTATACTGCTTTGAAAAAGAAAAATTCTTCTTTAACAAACGAAATTGATATTTTAAGAAAAGAAAGTATTGTTTTAAAAGATGAAAATCTTGAGTTGAAGAAAAAGAAAACTGATTTAGAAAATATTATTGAAAACTTTACGAATGGAAAAAGAAATTTTGAAAAACTTCTTGGTAGTCAAAGATGTGTTTTTGACAAGGCAGGCTTGGGATACATGCCAAAACAAAAATACAAATCTTATAAAAACTTCTTTGATAATCCTTCTACATCAAAGTCCAATATTCAAAATTCTTTTCATAAAAATAATTTTGTTAAAAAAGGATACTATTATAATCACTCAAGTTATTCATATATGTCACATGCTATTTGCAATTTTTGTAATAGCAATGGTCATAATTATTTTGCTTGTCCTATTAGAAGAAAACATACAATGACTATTAGGGCCATATGGGTACCTAAAAATTTTATTTATTCTAATACTAATAAATAAAGGACCCAAAGAACTTGGGTACCAAGAATTTTTTTTTTAATTGCTTTTGTAGGTATGCATGAAGTCGTCTACAGGTAAAAGTAAATGGTTTTTAGACAACGGATGCTCAAGATACATGACATGAGACAAAACTAAATTCATTGACTTCACTTCTAAAGAAGAAGGATGCATGATATTTGGAGACAATTCAAAAGGGAAGATCGTGGAAATAGAAAGAAAGATCATCAAGACTTAGTACAAGATGCAACCAAACAGTGAAAATATGTGAAAGATCATCCAGTAGAACAAATTCTAGGAGAACCTTCACGATATGTAAGTACTTGATCGTCTCTTAAAAATATTTATAATCACACTGTTTTTCTATCTCAAATTAAATCCAAAATATTGATGAAGTACTTATTGATAAATCATGGATTCTAGTTATGCAATAAGAGTTAAATCAATTTGAAAGAAATAATGTATGGGCATTTGTTCCTAGACCTAAAAATTATGCTGTTATTGGAACAAAATGGGTTTTTAGAAATAAGAAAGATGAGTCTAAAATCATCACTAGAAACAAGGCTCGACTTGTAGCCCAAGGTTTCAATCAAGAGAAAGAAATCGATTATGATGAGACATATGCACCAGTCACAAGATTAGAAGTTATTCGAATGCTACTTGCATATGCTTGTTATAAAGATTTCAAATTTTTTCAAATGGTTGTTAAAAGTGTTTTCTTAAATAGTTTTTTTTAAAAGGTTTTTCAAGAGGAAAGATCGATATAACTCTTTTAATCAAATATGAATAGAATGATATTCTTCTAGTTCAAATTTATGTAGATGATATAATATTTGGTGCTACTAATGAAAATATGTGTCAAGATTTTGCTAAGAATATGCAGAAAGAATTTGAAATGAGCATAATGGGAGAACTTAATTTCTTTCTCGGATTGCAAATCAAGTAATTGGAACATCAATGAGTCCAACCACTAAACTTGATAAAGATGAAAGCGGTAAGCCAGTTGACTCAAAGGTATATCGAGGTATGATTGGTAGTTTATTATATTTGATAACTAGTAGACTTGATATTATGTTCAATGTATGTTTATGTGCACGTTTTCAATCATTTCCGAAACAATCTCATTTGATTGCAGTCAAGCGGATTTTTAGATATTTTGCCAGTACCATTGACTTAGAGTTATGGTATCCTAAACACACTTCTTTCGATCTTATTAGTTATTCAGGTACCGATTATACTAGTTGCAAAGATGATCGAAAAAGTTTTAGTAGAACATGTCATTTCTTAGGTCATGCACTAGTTTCCTGATTTAGTAAAAAAACAAAATTCTGTTGCACTATCTACTGCTGAGGCAGAATATGTTGTTGCGGGTAGTTGTTGTGCCCAAGTTCTTTACATGAAGCAACAACTTGAGGATTTTTCACATTCCAATCAAATATGATAATACAAGTGCTATAAATCTTTCAAAGAATCCAATACAACAATCTCGGACCAAAGTGCAGAAGGGCGATATTGCATTAGAATTCACTAGTACACATGATCATTTGGCAGACATTTTTACAAAACCCCTACCAGAAGATAGACTACGCATGATTAGAAGAGAAATAGGAATTATGCATGCCATCAATATCTGCTAGATACTTTTATTCCATTAACTCAAATGACCTACAGAAACTTGAGACGTTTAGCCTCATCATTCAAATGCATTTGCTCCTCATAAATCATCATGCCATCCTTATCTAAAGGATTAGGCAATCGAAATGCAGAGGCAAGTAAGGATTTTAAATCCTTATTCTGTTGTTTGAAGTCTACTATTTTTTTATTAGACTCTTGAACAATTCGTTGAAGTACAACAATTTGTTCTTTAAGCTTTTCAACCTCATGATTTTTGACTTGTAGCCGCTGGGAAAAAGCGACAATAGAGGATGAGTAGCGAGTCCCGAGACTCACTAAGTCGTAGATAGCATCGGAGTCTGGCTTATTAGCCAAACTGTTGTTCTCTTGCTGCAACATGGCGCCAATGGTAACTGCAGAAAGGACATGAGATTGAGATGTAGAATACCTCATGGATGCATCTAGAGGAATGTTAGAAGAATAAGCCATTGAGAAAAGAATTGAAAACTTAAAGCGAGAATATTGAAGGAATGCAGATGAGTTATAGAGATGAGAATAAGATTTGATGCAAATCGGATGAACTTTAAAACTGATTTTATAGAGATAGCATAAAGAACAAGACAAACTATTGTCTCTTCAAATCTTACTTAGTCAAGCTTACAAGATATGCCGGATGCATATTGTCAAAAGTTACCGAACTTAGCTAGCGAGATTAATTATAATTGTCCCTGTTTCTCTCGTGAAACGCTGCCATTATCTGCTGATGTTGACTCTGTGCTTGAACTCTTACTCGTTCCGATTCCTCTATTTGAAGTTTCAGAATACGAGCCAATTCCGTCAAATCTTTATTTTCTTGCTTTAACCTCTTATTCTTTCTGCCTTTATTTACAAGCTTTTGATGCAGAACAGATATTTGATTGTTAAGTCGATCAACCTCATTTGCCCTCGCTAGTAATCTCCGAGACATGGTCGTAATAGAGGCAGCATATTGAGCACTGAGAGTTCTTGATGCTGCAACAACCTCAGAATCAGTTCTATTTGAAAAATGCATCTCTGCTTCTATCATGGTATTGACAACCTCATGAGATAAAATGACTGGTTGAGACGGTTCTTGATTCAAATCCGGAAGATTATTAGATGAAATTTTCTCCGCCATTCTATCGTTTTGAATAAACAGAAACCGAATCAATGAGTGGGGTGAAAAATTATTTGAGTATCCAACAGGTGAAAACGGTCTTTTAAACGACAACTTTCAAATCTCGATAATATTTAATTTTTCAACAATATCACGCGGATTTGAATCTGCTTTCGCACCGACTGCTAGAGCTAGGCCACCTTTGTAGGTTTTATCAGACACGCGTGGCTCCTGCACCGAACTGTCAGAGTTAGACTTCCAACATTTGCAGGTTTTGTCGGACATGCATGGCTCTGCACCGCATTGCCAGAGCTAGGCTTGCAGCTTTTGCTGTCTTTGTCGGACACGGATAATTTTAATTATTCAACTTCAAATCTCTGGAATATCTAATTCGTCAATAACATCAAGCAGATTTAAATCTTCTTCCGCACCGAGATGATAAAATTCGGCTTCAACCTTTGCAGATTTTGTCGGGCACGGGTGGTTCCAACTTCTACTCTCTAACGTACCGTTTTATTTGATTATTGCTTATTACGAAAAAAAAAAAAAAAAAAAATTGAAACCAATTACGGTTCCTTTTTAATGATGCCAAAAGGGGGAGAAGTCTTATACTAGTATTATACTACCCTGTTATATATGCTAAAATCATGTTTATATTTTTCTTGAAATACTAACGCATATTTTCAGGGGGAGTTTAAGTATTACTGCAGGTCGCAGATTTCTACTAAGTATTTGTCATCATCAAAAAGGGGGAGATTGTTGAACCCAAGGTTTCAAGTCTCGTATTTACGTATAAATTTTGATGATAACAAATAATATTGAAAACTCAAGCTCAAGTTGTCTATGCATGAAGGGAGCTAAACACATCAAGAAATCAAGCATGAGTAAGAAAGATATCAAGTCTACAAATGAAGCTCATAGATTATTTTTGTACATCTCTTGATAAAATTAGAAATTGGATTAAGGCTCCAAATTACTCTTTTTTCTCATAAAACATCAAATTACTTTTTCCACATATGCAAAACATTTTTAAATGTCTTAGTTTTGAAAATTATGTTTTTCACATGTGCATAACACCATCAAACAAAATAATTTCGAAAATTATATTTTTTTATAAAAACTTGATTTTATAAGATGATTGATTATCATATTTGACATGTGCATATTTTGTTTGAAAGTCTTGAAGGGAGGTGGTGTGTTTTTTTGACTAATGCAAAAGGTAGATGATTTTGTTTGAGAATCTTAAAGGGTGGTTGTGTGTTTTTTTGACAAATATAAAAGATAGATGATTTGTTTGAAAATCTTAAAGGGTGGTTGTGTGTTTTTTTGACATATGCAAAAAGAAGATGATTTGGTTTGAAAAATAAATCATGCTCATTTTGTCTTGTATGAAAAGCAAAAGATTAGGTTTGATTTCTTTGAAAAATGAATGGAGTTGTCTTTGACAAATGCAAAAAGGAAATGTTTTTATTTGAATTTTTTGAAAAGTGAATAGTGCTCTTATTTGACATGGGAATCTTTTCAAATTTGAAATTGAAGACTCATTTACCTATAAATAGCTCACTTGAGTTTTGCAAAAATCACAACAAGAGCTTACACATCTATTGCTAAATTTTGCATCATTCTTTCAAAGCTCTCATTCTCTCTTTTCTAAAGTTTTGAGCCTTAATTCTTATTCTTGTTGAGAGAGATATAGTTTGTGCTGTATTGTTCTTATTTCACTCATTGAGGAGTGTTTTCTGATAGCCTACCCACTATCAATTCTTGTATCAGTAAGAGGGTGTGTATAACCCTTGTGTGTGTAGAAGGTGTTCTACACGGGGAATAGTTAAATCACCAAGTGTGAGGTGATTGAAAGTAAGAGGGTGTGTATAACCCTTGTGTGTGTAGAAGGTGTTCTACACAGGGAATAGTTGAATCACCAAGTGTGAGGTGATTCGAAGTGTAGAGGGTGTTCTACACGGAATCTTTGGAGCGGTGCTGCTCAAAGGTGTAATAGGTTTCTATCTCCACCTAAAGGAGATGAATAGTGGATTTGGGAATCCTCAAGGGGTAGCTTGAGGCGAGGACGTAGGCAGTGGGGCTGAACCTCGTAAAAATACTGAGTTTGCTTTCTCTTACCCTACTCTTTATATTTCCTACTGCTTTATATTTTGGTTATATTTTATATTGTATATTTAGTTTATAAGTATTAATTTTTTAATATAACCCAATTCACCCCCCCTCTTGTGTTAGTCATCTGGGCAACAGATGACACTATCAAATTATGAGAAAATAAGTTATGTGAGCAGTTGAGGATAATCAAATTACATGATGTCTATATTTTAAACATGTAAAGATGTATGCAAACCCCTAATTGAAAGGTAATTAGTTTTGAAAATTACGACTGTGATGTATTTTTGCAGCATTTATTGCCATTTGGTGTGCATAAAAAGTCTACTCGAGATATTCACGTGGCTCTAATAGAATTAGGGAGATTTCTGAAGGATATTTGAAATGAATGTTGAAAGTTGATGCATTAGTAAAGATGGAAGCTGACATTGCAGTGATATTGTGTAAATTGCACAATTTATATCCACTTTTTTTTTTGATGTAATTGTTCATTTACTTGTACACCAGCCTTGTGAGGGTTTCGTTGTTAGCTCAGTCTAGTATAGATGGATATATCATATTGAATGGTTTTTTAGGGAAAATAAGTGATTAATGGAAAATAAGGCTCGTCCGAAAGGTTTTATTGCAAAGTCATACATTGATAATGAATAACATACATTTTGTTCTATATATTTTTGTGGGATTGATACCAGATTCATGAGATCGGACCAAAATTATAAAGATGGGAAAATGAGATTAAAATCATCATTTTTCATATTTTTTCAAACAATAATTCTCATTAGCGCAGAAAGGGACTATGATCTATGTGGATGAGAGTTTGCTAGAGCCTGATGGCATGTATTGAATAAGTGCGCAAAAATTGAAAACTACTTGAGAATATTGATATGTGCATATCAAAATAAATTACAAGTCATGGAATATAATATATCTTGAAACAAATTAATAGTTAACATGAACATACGCAATGAACGTATACAACTACTTTGTCTGGATGGTATAATTGATGTAAAAAAGAAGCATGAACATGAGTTCAACTCGTGGTTTGAACATAAGTCCAAGCAAACCATCCATTATTGTGGATGTTTGGTGCATAGATATAAATTTAACACGATTGATAGGAAACGATATAGAAAAATTAAAAATTATGGGATCGTAGTCAAAGGAATCCACGGGGAGAATAGCATTGACTTCTTCAGAGTTGTCAAAGATGTCATTAGGTTCAAGTACGTGCAGGCACATGTGGTTAGTTGTTTTAATGTAATTGGTACCTCTTATTGAATTGCTCATTCAATGAAAATTTTCAATATTATGCCTTAAAGAGAACTCGAACATCCATGCTTTTCATCACGAGATCTTGAGTCTCGCTTGTATATGATGTCTCAATTTCTAATGATGAATATTTTGCGAGTGCTAATACATATCCCACATAGTAGAGGGATGATATCCTTTCTTTCTCGTTTGTCAAGCAAATCAAGTTTTTTATTTAGATGATTTGGAGCATGAAAACCCATGTCGAGTAGTACATAGTTTGCAACTAAAATTATATACGATTACATTCGAGAGGTAAATGAACAACGTGAAAATTTTATTAGTCTAACGAATGAAGATGCATATCAAGAAAACAAATTAGAGATTAATGTATTCGTTGGTCTCAGCTATGACATGGTTCCATTGCATATAGAAGATGTTGAACAGAAGTAATTGAAATGAATTGTCAAAAAAACATGAGTCAACTAAAGTGTCTAATAAGGATGAGGTGACTAATCTATCAAAACTGATAGTTGTTTTGTGTAAATATCGTTATTATAAATGTACTAACACTTTTACAAATAACAATTTTTTACATTTTAAAATATATGTGCCTCCCAAAACTAGTGCACCTCGCGTGCCATCTTCATCCCTTATCGACTCTCCAATTGGTTTGCTTGTCATGAATGGTAGGCTAAAATCACCAGACCCAGAACAAATTATGTTACATAGAAATTTGATTTTATTTGATGATTTAAATAATAGTATTTTAAAAATAAAATGATTTTTTCTGATATTATGTGTTTTAATTATTGTATAGCTATTATAAGCAGTCGTCAAGGTCAAGATGTTACTAGGAGTGATTGTATATAAAAAGTAATGAAAACAAAAAAGATGAAAGTTGATGATAATCTTGTTGATCACACCGGTGGCTCTAGAGATTCGACATCTTGTCTTGTTTCTTATGTTGGTACCTTACTCACACATATGCACTAATGGACATCCGCATGGGCTAAAGTCCTCCAAGACGTGAAAGACTACATAAAAGGTCATTACCTGATAATAAATTACATAAAAAAAAATTAAGTACAACATGTTAATTTATAATTAGTTTGTATTTAGAATAATTGTTTATAATATCCGACTATTAGTTAATGAGCTCATGTCCATTATATTTTGACAGTACAAAGGTAGATGACATGTATGATATTAGTCAGTAATGCAACAGAGACACATCAAAGTTTATTCCAAAAAATGCCACTAAACGAATGTGAAAAGGTTTATGATATGTTTAAAAATCTTACATATTAGGCAATTTCGATGTTATCTTTCTTTATGGTATGTGATAGTTGCATCAAACAAATATGGTGATAATATATTTTTTTCCTTTGTAACAATAGAGTATTGTCAACAATGTAAATATAGCAAATTTAATGATATATCACCCTATAGGTGCTCGATCTTATCATCAACTATAAAAAAAAAATTGGAAAAGTTATATAAGTCCTTGTTAAACATCACAAAATTTGAAATTGAAGTTATAATATGGATTTTCATTTTACATGAATAAGAAAGTCTTGCTAACCATAATCTAACCCAATTGTTTGCTAAATCAACTACAAATCGTAATGTTTTTGGGCCAATCCTAAAACCAAAGCAAATTATGTAAATTTAAGTTTTTAATTTTTATTGTCGAATAATATTTTTGTTAGCTATACTACCTCTAATGATTTTTCTGATATGAGAATATGGTATCAGTTAAGAAAATTGTTGTGACTCCATCTAATGAATCATCTATGAACAATGCTCATTTTTATTCTTAAGTTCTTGGATCATGTTCTAAATATTTGAGGAGTTTAAGACATTATATGAAGCTTTTCTTAACAACATCATCATCTTCTTAAGTCAAATCAAATAACAACTCTCGAGAAATTGAGGAAGCAAGACTCGAAATTGAACATTTGGAATTCAAGCAAAGAGAGTTACAGACTAAATTAAATTAAGTAATGAATCTCGATGCAAGATTAGAATAAAATATGCATAGGAAGCTGGAGACTTAATCCTAATAACTATTTAAACAGTGAAAATTAATGATATCCCAAAATTCTATGCCACCACAATTCTAAATCTTATTTTCTTTAGTTATCATTTTATTATTATGACTTGAATATTTGAACAAAAGTGATGTTTTGATTACAATATTTAAAATTAGTTTCATATCTTGAATTTACAGTTTATTGTATCATGAGTACCGTTTGAACGTAAAATACCTTGCTCGAACGATAATTTGCAATTTATTACCCTTCGAATGTATTTTAACTTCAATTCGAAGTACCAATCAAATGACTTCAGCATTGTCCATTATGTTCAAAAAAATTAATTGTCTTTTCGAACAGACTTCATATATGAACATTCGAGCAAATAATCTATTGTAGAACACAATTGTCATCATTCAAATGATCATACACCATTCGAACAAAAGTATTGAACCACCCATTCAAATAAATGTTTTCAATTAGAATGTATATAAATCATGATCGATCAGATTATTTTTGTTTGAACATAAATATATTTGCTTGAAAAGAAAGGAAAAAAAACTGCTCAAAAACTCCATCCATTTGGACAAGATCTAAGAAATTGGCTTCGTTTGAATTAAATTTCGATAGAGTTTGAACAGATATCTAGCCGTTTGAACATAAAGTATTCCATTTGAACGGCTTTTTGGGATGAAAACGCTTCGTCTCAAAAGAATATTCTTGTTCAAACACTTTCGACATGTTCTGCTAGACTTTGTCTTTATTTTTGGTATAAAATTCAAATTTCATATCCAAAAACCTTAATTTGGGACGAATCTTTTTAGACAAAATAGAAACAAAAACTTTTCATCTCTTTCCCATTTGGGACAAAAATGTCATTTTTTTATATGAAATTTTTCGTCTCAAGAAATGCACTCTCTTGTAGTGTATCGACTATTGAGAACTTGTTTATTATTTTGTAAATATGCATTTAAATTTAGACTGTTAAAAGAACTTTATACGCTTCCAAACTCAAAACCAACAGGTACTTTAAAGTTACAAAGAATACCATTCCAACTTAATGATGGTTCAGCTTAAGCTTGTGTGTGTGTGTGTGTATATATATATATATATATGGGAACTACATGAATTATTGTCATTCAATTATTGTATATTTTGATGACTAAAGTAAAGTACTTGCTTAGATTAGCTTAAAAATTTGGTACAAATTGATTTAATTTCATATTGCTGCATGTGTATTCATGGACACCATAGATCATTAATTAAGGGTTGGTTTGGTTACAAATCATTTCATCTCATCTCATTTCATATAATCAATTCAAGTTTTCTAAATTACTAAACAAAAATTTTAAATAATTCAATTTTTTTAAACACAAATAAAAATTGTATTAAAAAATTATATTCTACTAATATTTTATTCATTTTGTAACCTTTATATTACGATATCATATCATAATGAGTTTTCTTCCAAATAATAATTGTAAGATAAACTTGTACTTTGCATGAACTTGAATTTTGAATATTATTATTCCATAGTGGTGGTTGATGCATGCACTAAGGTTCCATCAAGTAAGCTGCATGGGTGCTATATACCAGCAAGCACAACGTCCCTTGCAGGCCGGGCATGCAGGCTATCGGAATTATTGCTGTCCCCATGCCAATAAGTGAATCATTAGCATTGACCTGTGCATGATTTATAATCCGGACAAGAATCTTGATCTCGATATACGAATTACTAATGGTACGTACAAAAAGACTTACGCCTTTCGATTCTCTTTTTTGAAGTCTTATATTCCCTGCAAACCTAGACCGTCGTGCAATCACGTTTTGATCGTTCACATCTAATATACAAACATATATATATATATATATATATTTCCTTTATATATGTACGTAGGTAGCTAGCTAGCTAGCTAGCTAGTAGGATCAATATTGAAACATCCTTCAAAAGCAACAAGATCACCCGAGATAAGATAAGCACCATGGGGTCGATTTTCTCACTTTTTTATTCTTCTAATCATGTATAGGGTTATATCATGTTTTGAACCTTTTTAGATGTAACTATTTTGAAAATGGTTTACGTGGTGTTTTTTTTCATAGATTTGTAGTAATTGCCAAAATTAATAGTTTAAAAAATGATTACAAATTGTATGGTAGCTTGAAGGGATTGGATATTTTTTGTCTTTCCTTTACTTTTAAGGTCCATCTTTCTACGGTTCCACTTCTTTTGAGGCCCACCAAATAGGTATCTATGAAGTTTATGTTGGTTAATTCAAAATTATAAAATATATGGGCTTATAAAAAAATATATATATTTCAATATCAGTTTGAGTGTAGCATCTCAGAATCATTATACAGATAATAATACCATGTCAATTAGGTCAGAAATAGAATTAAAGTGAGAATATTGTGATATATCGTGATCAATATATATTCTAGATTATACGCACCGCTTTTCAAAAGGTAAATTAACCGATTCAAATGAGTACTGTAAGACAAAGTACAAATGGATTATAAACATGATTCTGACACTATACTAGCTTTTTGAACGTTGTTAGTTAATGCATTGAATCAGGGCAGGCACGTTCTACTTTCCATTATGCTCCTCTACAGATCAGGTATATCTTATCAACTCTTAACTCAAGTCGGCAACCTTATCTCCAAATCTTCTTTGGCAACACATGCACCTGCATGCATGCCAGCATTCACTGGAATATGCATATTGATATATATATATATATATATATAAAGAAACTACACATAATTTTACGTTATATGTTAGATTTATTTTAAATTAGAAGTAACTTTTTTAAATAAATAAGAAATATGTACGATATTAAATTATATCAGTATATAGATAAATTTTTGTGTAATTCTTTTATAATTAAAATATTTATGATTTTTACTTTCTTTTGCATGGTTTTTCAAAAAGCACAGGAAAAAAGATATTGTGCAAGTTCGTACGATATCGATCGATGCGATCAGAAAATAACAAGAAAAGCAATCAAAGCATGCATTAATTTTATTACTTAATTAGCTGTCTCAAATAGCGTCTGTCTTGTTATTACGCTTCTTTCGCCTGATGATATCATCTTGCATGATCTATCTATCAATTACAAAATATCTTTAATTAAGAAAAAGGAAAAGAAGAGCGAAGATAAACAAAAAGAATATTAAGAAACTAAAAAGAATGGTGGCTAAAGGATTAATATTGCTTTTTAATTTTGTAACATACGGCGGATAGGGACACACTCTGATCCCACTTCCGATCCCACTTCCGATCGTCTCGACCAATGGATGAAAAGATATAGATCATATATATTCTATAGCTAGCTGTTTCACATTTGCAGTCGAAAAATCAAATTCGTGGCTGTGAGGAGAAAGAAACTGACATCCGTATCCAACCCAAGCAATTTGCACCAATGAGAAGATCTTCAATGCAAATTTTCAATCTGCCACATCGCTCTTCCAGCTGTAGGGATCTCCGAAAGTAAATGAATTATTGGTCAGTGTCTAGGTATGTAGGAATCCAATGAACCGAAAAGATATCCAACACAGTGACAGGTCTCTCTGGCATCCAACGTTATATCCCGATGATCGGCGATCAATGTGTTGCATGCATGGATCGATCTATTTTAGTACATCTGCGTGGCCCATGATTTGTTTGCTAATATTAGAGTGTCTCGGGATTCCGAAGGGATGATACGGATTAATTATATTTGCAGTCAGAGTGGATAAGTGCTGCACTCTTTTTGATATTGATATTATGAGTGTATATATGGTCATTATTGCATAACCTAATATGACTATAACATTAATACTTTTTCTCATAATTGATATCAAATCCTTGTTCTTTCTATTTTTCTTTGCTCCCCATTTTCTTTTAATTTTCTTTGCATGAGGTTGTCAGCCTGGGAAAACGAATTTTGCAACCAGCAGTTTGGTTTTCAAACTTCTTTATTAATCTCGTTATATATTCACTCGATTCGACCTATACAGAAAAGGGTATAATTTTTGACAAAATTTTGGCAGTACCGTTGAATATTCCTAGGAACATTGCTTTTCGGTATATGCCAATGCAATATCGGTTGAAAGAATTTGGGAGAATATTTCTAAAAGAATTGTTAAAATATTTATTTTTGACTTTTGTTAATTAAGTATTCGTAGAAATTAATTATTTTTTTTATTATAAATTCTTATAAATTTCTTTATTAAAATATTGAGTAAAGGTTTTCAACCTAGCTAGTTTTCATAAGTTTGACCAAATCTGTATGTTACTGCATGTAATCTTTTGCACAAAACAAGAATCTGCATTTTTATTTTTAAGAAATATGGATTTGATTGAATAAATGAACCAACACGCAAAAAGTAAGGAAAGAGGACCTCAATAAAACACTCCGGGACATATACTCATGCAAGTACTAAATAAAGTAAGCAAATTGAGAAATGGGGTCACTGAGTTGGCTCGATTCAATTGTTTTTTAACCAAAAGGCCAAGAAAATGGCCCCCGGGAAGGCAACTTCTAGACCTGTTCCGTGGACGAGAAAATCAATGAAGGTCTGATCTAGTTGATCATTGATTGGCTGCAGCTTCTGGCAAAAGAAAAAGGACAGTAATTCTACTCCTACTGCAGGATAATGAGGGTAAAAGTGAGAGCTGATTCTTAGAATAAGGTTGTAAAAGTTTTGATTCTGGAGCATTTGCGGCCCACTAATTAAATAAATTATTTAATTAAATTTTGACTAAAAATATCAAGACTCAAATTAATTAAAATAAATTGAATTTTCTCTTTTTACTCTCCAAATTTAGCTACTGAAAAAAAGCTAAATTAATTTTGAAAATTAAAATATTTAATTCTGGCTTGTTTTTATCTCATGCACCCCATTTCCTTTTCACTCAGCTTCTTGCATTCGGCCTCATCTTTGAGTCTCTCCATGATTGTTTATAAATATGGCTATTAAAAAATATAACCTTAAAAAAAATTATTCTATTAGAAATAATTTAAACGTTAGAAAACTAATTTGTATTTTATAATAGCAAATTAATATTCAAATTATAATTATGATTAAATAAATAAATAATTAGAAATTAATATTTTAATAGAATAACTATTAATATATTTAGTCTATTATTTGATATAGTAAAAAGTGATTAGCTAAAATTTGTAAAAGTAAAATTTCAAACCAAAATTTGACTAAATTTTGACTAGTGAAAATTGAGTGCTCTAAGGCAATTTGTAAGACTCATACATGTTGTAGCGACAATCTTAGAGCATACTCGCATTGGCCTAGCCAAATTCCACTGTCTAGTTAAATTTTAGCTTAGTAGATAAAAAGTGGTCTGCATTGGAATATTTAAAACTTCAAAACTCCATTTTGAGTTACAGTAAATTCATTACTTTCGCAAAATTTAGTCACTCACTATTCATCTCCAAAACAATATTTCTCTCAAATATTCCCAACAATCTTCTTCCTTGCCTCGTTTTTCAGTTTCTACTTTCCTTTCTTTTCTTTTGGCTTCTTCATAAAATTGTAAATGTGTAGGTGTTGTATAGAAGAAAGGTTGATAAAATTTGCATATTTGGTCGTTGGATTTTAGAATGGCTAGAAAAATGTGTTTATTGGATAATTAGATTGAAAGAAAAATAGTTGGAGGACAATAATTTTAAATAAAAATTAAATTATTAATTAGTATATGAAGTATATTTGTAAAGTATAAAAATAAAAAGAAAATTATTAAAATATATAATATTATATTTTGACTTTTGACTTTTGACTTTTGACTTTTGAATAGATAGTCCAATGAGGATTAACCTCCCTAATAATTTTAGTTTTAACTTTAAATTTATCTAAATTTTAGATTTGACAATAACTAAATTATTGACAATGCTAACATAAATTCAGACAACTCCACTTAAGCCCATACACAACCCCCAAAGATCAGTCTGATCAACTTGAGCTGCGTTGGACTTGTAAAAGACCCAGAGGCTTGAGTCCTTCAGAAATGGCTGTCTACTTTGAACCTCAGGCCCATAATGTCGTGGAACTATGAATGTTCTCAACTTTGAGTCTCCATATCTAAGCTGTTTGTCATTACAGGCAAGATTGCATTCAAGTCGGGTGCTGCAACTTTTAATAATAATATTATTATTATTATTTGGATAGTAATACTATCCTATTTGGATAGTAAGATAAAATGATTTTAGATAAAAATTAAAAGATGAATAAAATATTATTATTTAAAAATTTAAAAATAATTAAATTATTTTTTATATAAAAATTTTAAAAAAAATAAAAAATAATATAAAATGAAATGAATTAAGAGTGTTTCTGTATTCAAACTGGACAGATATGACAAAAATTTATATAGATCAGCCAGTATGTTTAAAAGAACTTATTGTGGGATTTACAAGAATATATGTAAATCAGCCACATAAATATGCAGGACTCATTATAGTTTTGAAAAAAATTAAAAAATAAAATAAAATACCGACATTTTTTTATGCATTTATTTCTGCAAAAGACTTCCACATCAATAAAAAAAAATTAATTAATTTATTAATTTATTAAAAAAAAAAAAAAAAAAAACCTCTCGGCCAAGAATATCTCAATGCTAATAGATCAAACACACGTAAATAGGCATTTTAATTAATTATTGGGAAAACATATTTCAGAAGATATTTAGATTAGAGGAATTCATCCATGAATTATCCTTGAAAAAGCATTATTGCTATATCATCCAGAAATAGAGGCAGACAATGTATTCAGTATTCAGTACATCCGGAAGAAATTTCTGCAGATAATTAATCAGTAACGCCCACATGTCATTCAACACGGCTCCAATTTTCAACAGCGCCAAAAGTCCTAGTATAGTTACCAGAATAATGGCAGTGATTTAAATCAATGTACGTATATACACACACAGATCGAGGGTCGTGGACAGCACATGCTCCCACAATTTTTATACTTCCTATGAGGTAGCACTATGATGCTAGGAAAGAACAATCAGAACAGCTTATGAACCGGAATTCCCCTTCATCTCGCCCAACATTTAATTACTTCATTCAGATCTCCTTGTTACTCCTTATTAGAAGTCTGTCAGTTGTTTTGATGTCGGCTACTCACGGATTTCAGCTAGCAGAAGAGACACAATTCTTGGTAACATCTTCTGTTGTGGGAGAGTTATTTTGTGGAACAACCTTGAAGATTTATGTAAGAGATGAACAACATTGAGACTTCCATTCCCCCGAATTATATTTTCATCTTGAGCATGAAGAAAGAATGCCAACAAAGTAACTCAATTTGCAAATTACCTGATCATTGATAGAAGCATCACTTGAAAAGGATTTCATTCTTTTTGCATTGCACATAAGGCTTTCCTTTTCTCCTTCAGCTTCTTCATTAGCAAAGTTCTGATCAGACACCTCTGCAAAAACCAAAACATTATACGTCATTTTGGCATGTAGAACAATGTTTTCATGAAAAATGTCTTTCCATGTAGTTCTTAACCATCAATTTTCAACATCCAATTCAATTTATCTCAAGTAGTTCTTAACTTCAATTAATTAGGGTTCACACAAAGGATTCCAAACAAATTAAGGTTGATCACATGTATCCGTTTCTAAAGTTCTATCTTATTCAGATCCCCATTTTTTCATTTTGTGACTCTAAAAACACACGTACACAACATACTGACATTTGAAGCTCTATTCAGTTATAAATATCATGTTGTACTGTTTAGCCAATGTCATATTAATCATACCAAGAATTAGAAAAGTCCCAACAGTGTACACAAAATGTTCAATCTGAATATTCTTCTTTGCATAATTTCCTGTTCACAAAATCCAGTCTCCACCAAAATTCCTTTCGTGTTCTTCACCACAATCTTTGGGGGCAAAATAAGCACCTATCCCTTAAGCCAATGAATCACGAGCCCATCACGGATTTTGTTTTTGACCGTCTGGAAGATCTTGAAAGCACACATTTCAAGATAATGTCCTAACTCGTCACCACCCTTTTTCCTTCCATTTAAATGTTCAAAATATCCGAGACTAAGAAGCTACTTGGAGTTTCTCAACCCAATGATGCTGAGTTTTAGCTCTCACTGAACTGTTACTCAGAATACTAAGACCACACCCTTTTTCCTTCCATTTAAATGTTGTTCATAATATTTATTATAGATTGATGTGTAATGAAATGTAGTTAGTTTAGAATAAACACAAGTAATGTTTTCATTGGCTTATATGGAGAGTTAGTTATTACAGTTTTATTTCACACGTCTGTATTAGCTTATAAATACATACTCATTCTTCTATAATAAGGCTAACTCAATGTCAATACATTTTTCCAACTTCATCTCTCTCATATCAGACCTATCTTCTCCTCCATCTTTGATTACTCTATTTCATGGTATCAGATTGTAAATGGCTTCCGTTTCTAAATCAAATGTGGAGAATATTCTGAGTTACTATCACTTACAAAGTGGTGATTCACCAAGGAACGTACTGGTGTCAAATGTCCTCACTGGCGAAAACTATCATACATGGAGCAGGTCCATAATGATGGCTCTAAAAGCCAAGAACAAAATTGGGTTCGTGAATGGATCGATTGTATAACCAAGTTCAACAAATTCTGCCTATGAATTGTGGGAGAGATGCAATAATATGGTTTCTTCCTAGATCATCAGTTCTGTTTCAAAAGAATTCGATTATAGCATCATATGTGCAAGAACAGCTCAAGATATGCAGGATGATCTGAATCAAGGAAATGGTCCAAGAATCTTTCAATTACAGAAAGATCTATTAATTATAACGCAAGAAGACTCATCAGTGCGAGATTACTATACAAGAATCAAATCCCTATGGGATGAATTGCTGGATTATAATCAGATTCCAACGTGTTCATATGGAGTATTAAGAATCTGTAAGTGATGCAATAAAGATTTTCTTGGGAAGTTCGACAGCATGTGATGCAGTTTTTAATGGAGTTAAACGATTGTTTTTCCCACATCAGAGGACAAATTCTAATGTTAGAACCTCTGCTGAATATAAATACAGATTTTCTTTGGTTCTTAAGAAGCAAAACAGAGAGAGATTAGCAAAAATAATATGATTGACACTGCTACTTTGTTAGGGATCCCATTAAGTGGGCCATACTTGTTGGGCCTCTAACTTGATGGTTAGGTTTATTTTATTAAATTCTTAGTATTGATCGGCCCATGGCCTTAGTGTGGCCCATGGCCTTCATATTTCCTTAATAGCTACTGGTAATATATGTAAGAGGGAGGGACTTAGTATTTAGCATCTTGAATCTGAAATATTTATAAGAACCCCAATTTGGAGGAAAGTGCCCCTCGAAGAGCATCTGCGTGAGTCACGCATTTACCAGCTTCCATTTATTCTATTCTTTGCATTCATCATCTGCTCACATATTTCATCCATCCATATATTCTTGCATTTCATTTGTTAATCTGTGAGAAGTCTTACAAATGGTATCTAGAGCCAACGATCTTGCCATAGACGGAATCCGATTCCCAACACAGTAAGAAAATAGGCTTGTCATTAAGAAAATGATTGAACTGATTCAACAGATGCAGAACACGATCAATCAACACCATGAAGAGTCCAAGCGGATAAAGGAATCTCTAGTTGAATGGCCAAACCAAGAGGACGACGACGAAGAAGACTCGGAGGATGAAATCGACGAAAAAACACCAAACGTTGAAATGGACGTCGTTGAAATTTCCGAAGAAGACTCCAGCGAAGACACAATCGAAAAGGTTGACGAAATTTCCGAAGAAGACTCAAATGAAGGAGAGGAAAAGGTAGAATTAGCAGTGATGGAGTCTCTGACCAACGACAAAACAGAGGAAACAACCGAAAATGAAATAAGGGACGACAGCGACAATACGTCCGTAGAAATCGACAAAGAGTCAGTAGAGGATGAGTTCGTAGAAAAGGAGGAAGAAGCTACGGATTCAACCAAAGAATTACAACACTTAGTGCTGGAAATGACAAACGAATCGACCAATGTAGATGAAATTTCCGAAGAAAACGCAAGCGAAGAAGATGTAGCAGTCAACCTACGCAAGAAATCGCTAGACTCTAATGAACAAGCTAGAGAGGATATTAAACCCTCATATTTCCTCTCCAAAATTGGGTTCTTTCATTTCATCTCCGAAATTATTTTTCCCTCTCCGTTACCTCTAGCAACAACTACTTATTAACCTTAAGAGGGGAAATTCTAGCCATTATATGGGATTTTGATCCAGATGGCATCGCTAAAGCCCAAAAGACACAGACAATCATTGATCTCTTAAGATGGTCGAAGCCGATTATGACACCATTGTACAGAAACAACCAAATAAATAATCGCCCACAAGGATCATCGGTGACACAGAACACCCAGCCAGATTCCAAAAAGTCCTACATCCCCACCTCTTTTAGTGCCCTCGGTGTCACTCAAGACTTTCCCTCTTACATTGCCAAAAAAATACAAGTCCCTGTTTGCCTTGATTTCCGTCACCGACTAGTACCCCCATCAGGTCGAGTTGGTCGTGCTGGAGCTTGGGCTTTGAATCGTAGTTACGATTGAGGTTGTGGCAGTAGCTCGCACCTCGTGTTCATGGCTGGAGGAGTTGGATCAATCTAGTCTACAGAGACTTAGTGAAATGTATGTTAATAAAGGGACTGCTTCACAGAGAAGTTCCTTGGGAAATTTCAGTCACCTAGATCTCGATCACATTGTTCTGATTACGGTAGAGCCACGAACTCGGGAAGTGAATCTGGGTCACTGCAGGTGAAGAAGGCAACGTGGGTAAGAATTTCTTTGCTCACTACCTGTTTGATTATTTGCTTCTTAAGATGGTTTTTAACCCTTTTGATAGGAGAAGGGGTGGAAATCATGTTGGGTCTTGGAATGTATTTAGTCTTGGAGTTGCAGTAGAACTTGAGGTGAGGAGCTGCATAGTGCTATTTAGCATGTCAGTCATAAGTTTTGGTGTTCTTGTGGCTTCGTATGGAAAAATAAATAGAAGTTGGTTTGGAATAATAAGTATTAGGCGACTTCAAACCTACCTAGTTGCTGCCAAAGTTGATGAGTATGCAAGGGGTATGATTAGTGCTTCTGGGTCTAGCCTCTTAGAGGAGCTCAAATTATTTTCCTTGACACAATCTGATTCAAGGCTTAAAAGTCTAAATTTCGCTAGCACAAGACCGTCGATGCCTCTTAGTCATCATGTGCAACACTCTTTGTTGCATCAATATCATCTTTTTGTGCCTCTCGTTACTACACTGCACCGTTTGATCCTCTGATTATAAGCTCAATGGGGATTGTTGTTTGCTTAGCAACAACACTTGTTGCAACTGCTCTTTTTGAGATCAAGCATCTGCACCCTATTTCGTGTAGTAAAGATCTCAATGACGTGCTTGGAAAGGTATTGGAGCATAAGTCATGCCGATATGGACGCAGACAGAACTTAAGGGAAGAAGTTGAATTTTCTGGAACTACCAAAACATTGAATGATGGGTTGTTACTTTGTTGTTAATTTTTACTTTAATTGAATTGTTTAAGTTGTTTTGTGACAATGAACCTTGAGGACAAGGTTCTTTAAAAGGGGAGAGTTTGTTAGGGATCCCATTAAGTGGGCCATACTTGTTGGGCCTCTAACTTGATGGTTAGGTTATTTTATTAAGTTTTTAGTGTTGATTGGCCCATGGCCTTAGTGTGGCCCATGGCCTTTATATTTCCTTAATAGCTGCTGGTAGTATATGTAAGAGGGAGAGAGTTAGCGTTTGTCATTTTGAATCTGAAATATTTGTAAGAACCCTAATTTGGAGGAAGGTGCCCCTCGAAGAGCATCTGCGTGAGTCACGCATTTACCAGCTTCCATTTATTCTATTTTTTGCATTCATCATCTGCTCACATATTTCATCCATCCATATATTCTTGCATTTCGTTTGTTAATTTGTGAGAACCCTTACATACTTTCATGAGCAAAGCTCAAGATACAAATCCAACGATGAAAAGGTTTGTTCCTAGAAAAAGCAGAAAAGAGATAAGTTGTTTTGCACTCACTGTGATATGAACGATCATACAGTGGACAAATACTACAAGATATATGGCTACCCTCCAGGCTTTAAACAGAATTCAACCAATTTTCGATAGAAGGGAAAGTTTACAACAACTACTAATCAGATTTTGGGCCAAACCTTTGAGTACTCCTTCTGAGAATTTTAATCAAATGCCTTTCTTTCAAGAAGATTATCAAAAACTGTTATCATTAATTCACCCACAACCTGATGATAATACCAATCACCAAGCTGCAAATATCATTTCTAATTCGATTGGTCATTCTGTTCAAGGTATATCATCAAATTCTAGCTTTTCTTTAAATGCTTCAGTTTCATCTTTAATACCTGATAATACTTGGATTGTAGACACAGGGGCTATAGATCATATTGCCCATTCAATTGACATGTTTTCCTCAATCACAAAAGCCTTAAACACTTCTGTTAAATTCCCAAATGAAAAAACTGCACCAGTAACTCATATTGGTATAGTTCAAATATCTAAAAATCTAATTCTTAAAGACATACTTTGTGTACAATCTTTCTCATATAATTTGCTCTCAGTGAGTAAACTCACTTCAAATTAGAAATGCTCATTTATATTCTCATCTGGTTTTTGCTTTATTAGGAACTTACCCAATGGAAGATGATTGGGATAGCTAGAAAATCAGTTGGCCTTTACCTACTGCAGAAATCAGGTGCTAATGATGTTGTGGTTCAACCTAAACCAACCTTTTTAGATTCTGTAACAAGTTCTCAAGTCTAGCATAGCAGACTAGGACATCCTTCTATATCTCGACTATCATTTCTTTCCAATAATGTACTCTGATAAAATTGTTGACCATCATTGTACTATTTGTCCATTGGCAAAACAGAAAAGATTACCTTTTCAAATTCATCCATATAATGAAAGTTCCATTTTTCATATTGTCCATTGTGATATATGGGGCCCTTTTTTAATTCCAACCCATAATGGTTCCAGATTCTTTCTTACCATAGTTGATGATCATTCGAGATTTACTTGGATATATTTGATGAAAAACAAGTCTAAGGTCAAAAGCATATTCCAAATTTTTTACAACTTAATTGAAACACAATTTGGGAAGAAAATACAATGTATAAGAAGTGACAATGGTTTAGAATTTAAGATGATAGATTTTTAGGAATTGAAAGGAATGGTGCATCAAATGTCATGTGTAAAAACACCTCAACAAAATTCTATAGTTGAGAGAAAGTATCAATAGAGAAAGTATCAACACTTGATAAATGTAGCAAAAGCTTTAAAATCTCAGTCAAATATTCCTTTAGTTTTTTTGGGAGAATGCATGTTAACTACATGCTATCTCATAAATTGCATTCCATCCATAGTTTTAAATAACAAGTCATCACATGAAGTTCTTTATAATTCAAATCCATCTTATAATCATTTGAAAGTCTTTGCTTGTTTGGTTTATGCATCAACACTTATTCAAAATAAACACAATTTTTCACCAAGAGCCAGAAAATGTGTTTTTGTAGGTTATTTGTCTGGTATAAAAGGATATAAGTTGTATGACTTAGAAAAAGAAATCCTTTGTTTCTAAGGATGTGGTATTTCATGAATCTGTTTTCCCTTTTATGTCAAAGAATGATTCTTCAACAATCAATTCAAATTTGGATATTATTCCTCATTCATCATCAGATAATAGTCTTTCCAAAACCAGTTTCTAATTCTACTGAGACCACAAATATCTCTATACCTTCCAACTCTCAAGAACAATCCAGTAATCATCCTAGTCCAGAAAACAGAGACTCACTAAATTTGAATGATGAGACTCAATTTCCTGCTCTGAGAAGATCAACTCGACAACACAAAACACCTAGTTACCTACAATCTTATCATTGCAATCTGACTGATTCTACTACTCAATCATCGTTCACAAATCCTGCTATTAATACAAGTACTAAATATAGCATTTCTAATGTCCTATCATACTCCAAATTGTCTCAATCACATAAGAGTTTTTTCTGTTGCCATATCTACTGAAATTGAGCCAAATTTTTATCACCAAGCGATTAGGCTTACTCATTGGAGAGATCCTACGGCTACAGAATTGTCTGCACTTGAATCGAATAACACTTGGATTCTTAGATAACTTCCTCCAATTAAAAAACCAATAGGTTGTAAATGAGTATATAAATTAAATACAATTCAGAAAATTCTATTGAGACATATAAGACTAAACTTGTAGCCAAAGGGTACACTCAAAGGCAAGGCCTAGATTTTTTTGAAACTTTCTTACCTGTTGTGAAAATGGTCACTGTTCGGCAACGGCGTTATTTTCTTTATTTTACTTATAAAAAAAAATGGTCACTGTTAGATGTGTATTATCACTGGCTGCAATACATAATTGGCATCTTTTTCACCTAGATGTCAATAATGCATTTTTGTATGGAGACTTAGATGAAGAAGTTTTCATAAAAGTGCCTTCTGGTTATCTACCTAAGGGGGACTCTCGGGTATGCAAATTGCAAAGGTTCTTATATGACTTGAAGCAAGCAAACAAACAGTGGAATTCGAAATTCAAATCTGTGTTTTGATATTGGATTTACACAATCAAGAGCAGATTATTCCTTGTAAGAAGGAAGGAAGCTCATTAATGGCTTTATTACTTTATGTGAATGATATCCTATTTGCTAGCAGTGATTTAGAGGCAATTGAATATGTAAAAGCAGCATTAACTCTTCAATTTAAATTGAAAGATTTGAGACCAGCCAAGGTTTTTCTAGGGATGGACATTGTAACATCAAAAAGAGGCATTTCTTTATCTCAAAGAAAATACACTCTAGAGTTACTAGCAGATTTTGGATTGTTAGCTGCTAAACCTATTTTGTTTCCAATGGATACTCATGTTAAACTGTCAAAAGATGAAGGTGATTTAGTTGAAGATGTTTCTGGTTATCGAAGATTGATTGGCAAACTAATTTACCTCACTCATACCAGACAAGATATTATCTTTGCAGTTCACCATTTGAGTCATTATCTAGATAGTCCTCGAATACCTCATCTTCAAGTTGCAATGAAGATCCTTAGATACTGGAAATTAGCTCCTGGACAAGGTCTTTTATTTCCAAGTGATTCCAAAGTGCATATAAGGGCTTTTTCATACTCAAATTGGGCAAGTTGCATAGATACCCATAGGTCAATCAATGACTATTGTGTTTTCATTGGGGATTTTTTGGTGTCTTGGAAATCAAAGAAGCAATATACTGTTTCTAGGAGCTCAGTAGAAGCTGAATATAGATCAATAGCATTTACAGTTTGTGAAATAATATGGATTTGATCATTACTTAAGGATCTGCATCAATCACATACACAATCGGCTTTATTGTGTTGTGATAATCAAACTGCTCTTCATATAGTAGCCAATCCAGTCCCTCATGAACGAGCCAAACATATAGAGCTGGATTTTCATATTGTGCGTGACAAAATTGAAGAACAATCACTAATTGTTCTACATATTGCCTCTGCTCATCAAATTGCAGATCTGATGACTAAGCCCCTTGGTTCCAAATCATTTGATGTTTTGCCATCCAAGATGAATGTGCATAATATATACAGATCATCTTGAGGGGGACTATTATAGATTGATGTAATGAAATGTAGTTAGTTTAGAATAAACACATGTAATGTTTTCATTGGCTTACATAGAGAGTTAGTTATTACACTTTTTTTCACACATCTATATTAGCTTATGAATACAGACTCATTCTTCTGTAATAAGGCTAACTCAATGTGAATACATTTTTCCAACTTCATCTCTCTCGTATCAGACCTATCTTCTCCTCCCATCTTTGATTACTCTGTTTCAATATTCGAGAGTGAACTAACAATGGTGGTCTGCAATTTCAGCTCTCATTGACTTTTTATCTTATGCATCAATAATAAAGCCAGCCCATCTCCGATTTTCAATCACAAGTTATACTTGTAATCAGCGAGTAGAGACGGACCCTTAGTGGGCAAATCCTATTGATGCTGAGCAGTTTCCGAAGCATTTTAGTTTCAGAATATTAATTCCCTTTTCATTCTATAACATCCCTGTAACATCTTCTGTCCAGGCCATCTCTTGACAATACACTTGAAATGATGCTAGCTAGCTCTTCCCCTTCGTAGCCCCAGCCACATCTCCTTACCACAATAATTCCCAATCATCCCCTCGCACCTACTGTGTTCTCATCCAGAATGGATTCAGAAGCTTGTTGCTATCACTGAATCTGTTCCTACTACTATTGAGCGCTAAAATTCTTCAGAGAGTGCACTTCAAACCTCCTCTTACAAATGACATTGAGACACTCATCTAGCAGATTATTTCTACCATAAACAGGACATGGTGATCCAAAATTCATCAATCAGAATACCGTTCTTCTTTAAATAATTTCCTGTATTCTTTTCTTCCTTTCTAATAAGGCCTAGAGCAGATTAAAGGATATATTCAACAAATAAAAGCATGAGCAATACATGTGAATCCATATATTATTGATGCCAACACAATAAAAGGATATCAACATATAGCTGAAAGCACCTGTGTCGCTGCTAACCAAATCATGATGGTCGAGATGAAAGTGACACGCACGATTGTGCTTCAAATTACAAGTATCCGATCTGCAGACCACCATATGGCTCCCAACTAAATCCAAAGCTTCACTTGTGGATGCAACATTGTTCTGGAGATCTGCAGATGCTACAACACGTGATGTGCTTCCAGATCTAAAGTGCCGTATCCAAGGATTTGCCAGAAGACCTTTAGACCCATCTGCTTTCTTGAGTTGAAGCTCAACAGCTCTTTCAAAATTAATTTCCTTCCAGCGGCCACCTAGAAGAACCTTAAACTGGGAACAGAAAGATTGAAAGAAGCAATTCAAAAATGAAAAACTAATTAACACACTATATATAAACACACACAATGTAGAAAATTAAAGAAGAATAAGTCAGAACCTGGCCAGACGGGGTGCGAGTGTTAAGATACTTTTTCCTGGAGTATGTTGAATCTGACAAGCGGCAAAAACCAAGAGAATCCGTGGAATCATATAACTGGTTTACAAATGATGCTTCCATGGACTTGAGGTACAAGCTGTGTTTCTCATCTGTCCATTCGGTAGATATAGATTCCGTCCCCAGATTGCCCTGTTTTATAAAGATACATTACTTTTCAGAAATCCTTGGAAAAGTAAATAACTTCATGAAATTTTGCACTAAACATAATAGATTATTAATTATGACAAAGGATGCAATAAACAAAAATCAACACATATGATCCGATCCTTCTTGTTTAAGGCCTGATTAGATTTAGAACACGTCTCATCCTTATAACTTTCTCAAATTTCTACGCAAATATAATAAATAATTCAACATTTTCAAATTTCAAAACAATAATAATATAAAAAAATATTATCTTAATAATATTTTATTCGACATTCAAAACTAAACTCAACTCACCGTCCAACCCATAACTAAATTAATTGCCAGGAGAAAAAGTAAGTGTAGATAGAATGGTCAAACCAAAACGGCCAAACTACCAATAGATGCATGTGTATATTGTAATACATTCTTCTCCAAAAGAGATCAGTTTCATCCAGAAACGGGGTATAAACTAAGGTTGAATAGCGATTTACTCGATCAATCCGAACATTATTGAGTTTTCATTTTCATCTTTCTAAAAACCCCAAAAATAAAATCATTGGAAAACCAAATTACACGCCTGAAGAAGAGAAGTAAATGAAAAGTATCTGCGAAATTCTAACAAATCAGTTCATAAAAAGCTAGCGTAAAGTACCAAGTTGGAAGGCTCCTTGGTCTCGCACCACCCGTCGTTAGATGTTGTAGAAGAAGTGGGTTGACTCGTCCGAGTTTCTCTTGCTCTTAAATCCCCCATATTTTCGATAAGAACTTCAAATAATTGAGAAGAAGATGGACGGGGAGGAGGTAGAACAAATTCGTTGGTCACGGGAGAAAAGCCAGCAGAACATTACAGTCGTCTATCACTTTTACACTTGTCAATCGAATGATGGACCACGTCACTGTTGATTAGCTCTGGGACCGCCAGTGCACAGATATTTTTTTTTTAAACTTTGTTTTAGATATTTTAATTTTTCGTGAACAACCTAGATATTTCTTGCATAGAAGTCAAGTCATTGAAAATATCTTGATTTTGTCGTTCGGTGGTTTGAAGCTTTTTGATAGTAGACCGACCATGACTACCTTTTTGTTTGAGAGAAAAAGGGAAAAGGGGAGGGGCGGGAGATTTTGGTTAGTTATAATATATATTTTTTTATTTTTTTATATGTATATTTTAATATTTTTTTAAAAAAATAAAAAATATATTAATATTTATTAAAAATATTCTTTAATCATTAAATAAAGAAAAATTAAAAAAAATTAACAATAAATCGATATCTCAACTTATAATAATTGTCAAATGAATCAAATTTTTTCGTTTCCCTCTGTACTTTTTTTGAAGGTATAAAATTTGTCTCTTAGATCCTTGACTCTGTAGAGTTCTAGTGAATTCTTAGGCTCCTTCAGTTAAGTTGGAGGGCGAATTAGTTAATCTCTGTTAAGATCTCAAACTCACGAAAGTAGTGAAGAGAGAAGAAATTTCCTTATAGAATAAGAGGTGTTACTCTCAAGTGAATTGAATAAATTATACCTTGTAGGCTTGGTAGTGGGAGACAAAGACTAAATAGAGGAGAATTTAAAACCACCATGGCAAAGATATGGAAGATGGTGGGAAGAGTGACCATAAAAGATATTGGTAAAAACCATTTCCTAATTTTAGAGAACCATAGAGAAAAATTAACTCTTACAAGGTTGGTCGTGATCATTTGATAAACATTTGGTATGTATTCAAGAGTGTTAGGGTAGCCTAGTCCTACGTGAATTACAATTCACACATGAACTTTTCTGGGTCCAATTTCATGATATCCCATTCGTAGGACTAAACAAAGACATTGGAGAGAAACTTGGATCTTCAATAGGCAAAGTTCTCCTAAGGGATGTTGATGAAAACACAGAGCCTAGGAGAGTTTCTTGAGAGTTAAGATTCTACTTAACATTTCCAAACCCCTAGTAAGAGGGCGAGTGCTAAACTTTGAAGGCTTCATTACTCTGAACTACGAAAGGTTGGCGAATTTCTACTTCTATTATAGAGTTATTCGCCACCTTCAGTAGGGTTGCCCCTGTTCCAGTTCTGATGGAAGAACTCGAGCAGTTCAACAGCTCCAGTATGGCCCATAGATTAGAGCTAGTACTCCATCAAAACTAGAGGCACTACTATCCTTTTCTGATAGCAAAGACAATGATGAGAAGACTCACTCTAGCAGACAAGGTATTTTCGATGACCTAGCAAAGGGAAAGGGAGAGAAGCATGAGAATCCAAAAGAATCACGAGGCTTGAGGTATTCCCCAAAGCCGAATGCAAATACCAACACTAGACTGGATACCCACACACATACTGAGGATTACACACTAGTCCTTAACCACTTTACTAATCAACTTTTGGCACCTGGTATCGACAAGGTCTCTTTTACTCCAAATGAAGAAAGCTCAAAACCAAATGTCAGTCCTTTCAAGTTGGTATCAAATGGAGAAGGGGACATGGCATGGACTGGCCAACCTGTTACTAGAAAGGACACATCAAATCCTGACTGCATGGACCTTGGCATGCTTTATATAGGACAAAGTCAATGGGTCAGTCTCCTTTCTTCTCACTCACCCTCAACCCTTGAGATACAACCCAAAAAGTCATTTTCTTCTAACTGGAAAAGAAGGCAAGGGGTAAGGCAACCTGCTTTTCCAAGTTCCTCCTTCATACTCCCTCGAAGCAATTGATAAAAAATGCTGCAAGAAAAGACTTGTAAGTATAGATGGAAAGTCATGTAAATGTTCCAAAAGAATCAAAATCTCTATATTGGCAGAAGCTATTACATAGCTATACCAATTCCCATGAAAACCCTTTCTTGGAATTGTCGAGGGTTGGAGAACCCTCAGACAACTCGAGAACTCCATCTATTGGTGAGAAAAAAAATCCCCGGATCTCGTGTTTCTCATTGAAACAAAATGTTAAAGAAGTAAAATAGAAACAATTCGGAATAAAATTGGTTTCGATCATAGTTTTATAGTTGAATGTGCTAGAGGAAGTGGGGAATAACAGCCTAATGGTGTAGGAATATTCAATTTGAATTGGACTCCTACTCTTAAGGCATATCTCCCTAAAGTTTAAAGTTAGGCACTTAAACACCCAAGGGTTAATTACGGGGTTTTATGGACAACTAGTAATAGCTAGAAGAAAGGAAAGCTAGAACCTTCTTCGACTTCTCAAAGCTGAGCCTACCATCCCTTGATTAGGTTATGCATGGGAGATTTTAGTGAGATTATCTCTCAAGATGAGTCAACTAGACTATTCCTAAGACCACAAAGGCAAATGTCTGATTTCGGAAGTGCTCTCACATACTATGATTTAAGGGATCTTGAGTTTAAAGATTCTATATTCATATGGTGAAATAATAGAAAAAGGAAAAACTTTACAAAAGCAAGGTTGGATAGAGCCCTAACAAATTGTGCTTGGCACAACCTCTTCTCGGTTAACTTTGTCCAAGTGCTACTAGTGCAATGATCTGACCACAACCCTTATTAATCCTCAATACCGGTTTTGAACCCCATAACTCCAAGGAAAAAGTATTCAGATTCGAAACAGCTTGGTCAAAGCACCCCAAATGTGTAGAGGTGATCAAGAAAGCATTGCAAAGTACTTGGCAAATGGGAAGAAAGGCAAACATCTCGAGACGGGATATTGAAAGCTGCAAGTTTTAGCTAAAAGAGTGGTATAGAGAGAAAAGAAGATGTAAACAAAAATTGATCCAACAGATAAGAGAAATTCTTGGGATAGTGTAAGCAGCCAACTCAGACCATCTTACAGAGAGCATCAAAGTTCTGCAAAAAGAAACCGATAAACTTCTAGAGGCGAAAGACATGATTTAGAAGCAAAGAGTCAAACAAAGGTGGCTTCATGATGGAGATAGGAACACATCCTACTTCTACAAGTGCACTACATAAAGAAAACAACGAAATTCCATCAACAAAATCTGTAATGAACAAGGCACCACCACAGTGCAATTTCCTAAGGAAATTCGGAAGGAGTTTTATAGTTTCTACACACAACTTTTCTCCTCAGGCCATCCTAGTGAGTTGGAAGTCTATTTATTTGAGATTATCCCATCAGTCACTAAGGAAATAAACTAGGCCATAACTAGGAACTATAGTAGAGAGGAGGTTGAGAATGCAATTGCTGATAGAAATCCTCTAGGATCCCCAAGTCTGAATGGATTTCTAGTATTCTTTTATCAAAACCATTGAGGAATTGTAGGGGACAAGAGAGCAGAAACTGCCTTGGAGCTCCTCCATTCCAGCAAAACTGTCAGAGTATCAACCACATGTTCATCTCACTCTTCCCCAAGAAATCCTCACCTCAGCTAGTATCCGACTATAGGCCTATTAGCCTGTATAACGTCCTCTATCAAATTGTTGCAAAGGCGATATATAATAGACTCAAAAGGATCCTCCCCTGCTAATTTTCCCTACACAGAGAGCCTTCGTTCTAGGTTGTCTAATCTCAAATAATATCCTGGTAGCTTACAAACTACTCTACTCAATGCAAAATAGAGCTAGAGGTTAAAATGAGAGTTATATGACCTTAAAACTCGATATGAGTAAAACTTACGACAAAGTAGAATAGAGTTTCCTACAAGCTGCAATGACTAAAATGGAATTTGACAGCAAAGTGGTGGAACTCATTATGAAATGTGTGGCAACCGTCTCTTACTCAATCCTATTAAACAGAATTCCTCAAGCTCAATTCCAACCTTCTCGGGGCATAAGACAGGGCGACCCCCTCTCTCTCACTATCTCTTTATTTTGTGTTGTAAAATGCTTAGTCAAGCTTTAAACAAAACTAAGCAAAAAGGTTCTATTTCTAGGGGCTCCCTTTCTATTAATCATTTATTTTTTACTAATGATAATTTGAATTTTGTAAAGCCCTCCTCAATCCTTATGAGTTGGCTTCAAGCCAAAGGCTTAACCTAGAGAAAACATGTATCATGTTCAGCAAGAACACTAAGGTGTAAAACCAGCAAGCAATTTTGCCACAACAAGCATCAGAGCCACTAGACCATTTGAGAAGTACTTGGGACTCTCCCCTTATGTAGGTAGGCACAAAACCCATGCCTTCAAACATATCTTGGAAAGGATTAAGACACAAATGAGCAATTAGAAGACCAACTTCCTCTCACAAGTGGAAATGAGGTCCTCATTAAATCAGTTATCCAAGCCATCTCGACATACAGCATAGGTATCTTTACGATCCCAAATACTACCCTAAGGAACATAAACAGGTTATTACAAACCTTCTGAAGGGGACAGAAAGAGCACAAGTCTAAATTTTTATGCTAGTTCCTAGCAATTTTTATGCAAAAGTGGTGAAAAAGACCAAAGAAAATCACACAAAGATCACCAAGTCACACTTTCCAAACTCACATATCAAAACAATTTTAGAAATCTAATAATCCTATCACAATCAATTCACCTATAACAATCCACAGAGTATATGTGTGTTCTCTAAACTATATTCATCCAACTAGAAGCCCGAATACATGTAACATCAAGAACGTCTCAAGCAAAAGGTTCAGCTCCATAACTCACGAGTATAAAGTGTTTCTTGTAAGGATTCTCTCTATGGAGTTGACAAGGGGTGTACACACACTCTTGTGAAGAATTAGACAATTATATATAAGCAACAAAAAAATATTGATCTTATGATAAAAACACTAATAAATGAGAGTTTTCACCACTCATTCTATAGACTTACTTAGAATTAGAACGATCAACATAAAAGGTTATAATGTGATTTGGCTAGGGCTATATGAAAAAAAAGGTGAAAAGGATTCAAAAACTTTTAAATACATACTAAGGGAATCTTATTAAACATCTCAGTAGACCACACTTTTCACTTGATGTACTCTTTAATATCTCGATGAACAATTATATATGCTACTTTGGTATTTTGCTATTTCTACCCAATTTTGGTATTTTTGTCTATGAAGCTCACTTAATTGAACACTTTGTAGCTTGTACTCTTGCTCTTTTTTTTTCTTTCCTCCTTTTTTTTTACTCATCACAAAAGAAAAAAAATGCAATTTCCACCCTTAATACACATTTGGAAGCAATAAAAGTAGAAAAAATCAGTACATAGGTTATTCTCTAATGTGGAGAGATGTGTATGATGATGACATATGAAAGAAAAAGATTAGATATGTTTGTTGGCTCAAAGTTAGCTACTAAGAGTCTATGATTGAAAAGGTTAACTTTAAATGCTCAAAAGTTAATCCTAAAGTAACCTTCTTCATATCCGCCATCATATCACCAACCATGTAGTAATATTCTCAAAAAAAGTGCACAATTCAACAAATTAATGAACATTTATCACAATTTACCGCATTTGTTAACTCTCAATCCACTCCAAAACTCACATGAATACTTAAGTAAAATAATTCTCTAACTACATCTCCCCAGCAAATCATTTAACAAGTGTAGTTACGACTTGAAGCAACTTGAGATGCTGTAATCGACAAGATAAACTGCAAATTGGGCATAAGGGTGATTATCAGAAACGACAATGGCTTAGTCATCACCACCTTACAAGACTCTAGAAATCTCTACCTAGACCCATTGTTGGGAGAAGCAATAACGGCTACTCGAGCCATTTCTTTCTACCTAGATTTGGGGCTGAAATCAAATCTAATTTGGAAGGCAACGCGAAGCTCATAAGTCAATGTCCTAAACAACAAAGAAGAAACATGGAGCTCAACAAGTGTGAGTATTAGAGATTCCAAAAAACTTCTAGGGCTTGTTAACAATTGCTCGGTAGCCAATGTTCCTAGAGTGGTTAATATCGTGGCCCATGTTCTGGCCCAAAATATTCTTACACTTTTTGAGAAAAATGTCTATGTTGAAACTTTTCCATCTTGTATTAGCAATTTGTTATGAATGAAATGAAACCTATAATCCTCCTTTTGAAAAAAAAAAAAACAATGCTACTTCATCTCAGGCTTATATCTCAAGATTTCCCAATATAGTATAATTTTTTCTCATTCATTATTTTAATATTTTTAAATATATTTTTTTAGAGAAAAAGTCACAACATCATTAAAAAATGTTTACTTAATTATTTAGTATATATATTTAAAAATAATAATTTTTTTTTTGTATGGGGACAAATCTTAAAAAGAAATTCTAAAGAGATTTAGAATTTCTCTTTAAGGCATAGGTACTATAAGGGTAAATATAGTGAATCCTACCCAAATTCACTAAGCCCAAATTACCTTAAGCGAGCTATAGGGGAGAAAAGAAAATAAATTAGATCAAGGAGAAGCAGAAGAAAAGCTAAAGGATAGATACGCATGGGGACAAGACAAAAAGAATAAAGGATGGGGGAAAATGTAAAATAGACAAGAGGAGATGTAAAGTGGACCTTCATCACCACTCCCAACAGCTAGAATAAAAAGGAAATTTAAGAGATGCAACTAAGAGAGGAGAACAAGAACAAGGTCATCTTCAACATTAGAACGAGCGTTTAGGTTATTTATTCTCTATAAAAGAGGTTACCAACCTTCATTATAAAGAGAAATATAAGAGGTCATATACTCATATTATAGTAGATTTGCATTCTAAACGACCCTTGGGTAAGGCCATATGCCATACTACGTAAATTTGTATATCTTCATCTCTATTTACGTTTTTTGTATTTATTTTCTATTCATTGTTATGAATATATGTACAAGCATTGTACCACCATTATCATGGGCTTCAGTCGACATTGAACGAGGCCCAAGTTAACATTATGGGCCGAAAATGACTCGTTTAGGTTTGTTATGCAATTTTCAACTTAATTTGTTTCTTGTGCCTTTTGTAGCATTGATTTATTTTCTAACTAGAAGTGGGAGAATGATGATTTTCTGGCTTACAAAATCATCCTTGAATGAGCAAAAGAATTCCTCTTAGATATGTATTCTCAGTTTTGCATCTTTTATTTTAATTCATTAGTAACATTGTTACAACAACACACTTAATGTGTAACGCCCAAGAAGACAAGTTCCTCAGACACGTGAGTTGCATGTTGTAATATCCTAAAATTTCTAAGATGAAGTTTTATTTGGATTTCTTTTTAAAAGGTTTATATATATTGGGTATATTTTCTAGGAAAATAGAGTTGAAGACTTAAATGAGAGTATTGGATTTAGAATAAGTGAAATCATGTATTAGAGAAAATATTATGGAGAAATATTTGAGATTTGGAACAAGGTATCAACTAGAGAAATTCAATTTGAACCTAGAAAGAGTAGAATTCTCAAAAATTAGGGTGTAAATATAAGAGGAAGTGATTGAACCAAAGTTCAAACACTTGGTGCTCATTCTCGGATTAAACTGTCGAGTTTTAGTGCAATGAGCATAAGTTACTCATATGAGGTCTAAATGAGATGATTCTAATTCTTATAGAATTCTAAGCGATATATATAAAACTTTCATGTTATGAGTGTTTGAATATTTGGACAGTATCATTGACTTATTTCGGAAGCAAGTGGACAACTCTGGACTGAGCTTAAACAAAACTCGATTTAGAGAATATGGATCCAAATGGGATTCTATCCTAACTAAACCAAGAAGGGGCCTTTTAGAACTTGTTAAGTAAAGTCTTAAGGAGGTTAGAAAGTAATTAAATGGGTTAGGGGAAGGCTAAGGGGCGTGGCTAACTAGATGAAGGCTGGAAAGGGTGATGCATGCAAGGTTAGGTAAGATATCACATCATCCCTTATCCCATAAGCTCCCACCTCAACCATTGATCAAATGGGCTGCAAAAATATTTCAAATACTGACCATTGGATGATCATTTCAGCTTCAAAGTCTAAGATTTTTGAGGGATTCAGTTAATCATGAGAAAAAGCTTAGGAGGGACACCTCATCCTATACAAACCAGAAACCTATTGTCTTCACCAAATTGCATCTCTTCTTTCCTTCATATGGTTCGACCACCACCCCTATAAATAGACATTTGAGAGTCTTCTAACTCTTTTTGGAAGCATAGCACACACTCCTTTTGAAGGAAATCAAAGTAAAACCATTTTCAAGTCCCTTAACCTCCATATACATCCTAAGTGAGATTAGTAAGTATTTTGATAAAGCTTGCAAAGATTTGGTTTAATCATCTTCAACCAAATTTAGAAAGTTTTTAAGTCCATATTTTAGCTAACTTTAGTATGAAAATGGTTTATTTAAGTGGTTAAACTTATAATAGTATTGAACCCTTATATTATTGTTAAAGTGTTATAATGAATCTAAGTATTGTTTAAATTGGTTTTGATAATGGAAATGTGTTAAATAAAGTTAGAAGAACCTAAAATCATGTTATAATAAGAAAAAAAATTAGGTTTATATGAAAATATTACAAGTTTTGGATTCAAAACCCTATGTTCTATAATCTCGCTTGACCCTCACTCGACCGAAAGATCAAGCGAAGAACAAATATAAACTTTCGCTTGACTCTCGCTAGATGTTGGCTCGAGCAAAGTGCAACCCAATATTTCGCTTGATACTCGCTTGATGTCATGCTCACGCAAGTTCTAACTTAAGACCTCGCTTGAATCTTGCTCGATACCTCATTCGAGCGAGATACCTAGTTTGGTAGATGTTTGCTTAATAGTCTGCTCGAGCGAGTTTCAACCCGAAATTTCGTTCGATTCTTACTCGAATCTCGCTCAAGCGAGATACCTTATTTTGCTAAAATACAGGGCTCTTAATGGAATAAAAGTTGAAGTTGCAATATGGGGAGTTATATATGTGTTACCTAAGCATATAGCTTGTGTAAGATATGTTGCAAGATTTATGTTACAAGCATATATATATGATTATGTGATAAGTTTAAGGGTACATGCATTTTCTAGTATGTAATGAATTTTAAGAGAAAGTGGCATAGCATGTACTTGAGAAACATTCCTAAGAATAAGAAATGAACAATTAAGAATAAGATATATGAATAAGTTAGTCACGTCGTTACGGGGACGACGAGACGTAACGTTCGAATGACTGATGTACCGACAGGGATGGCGATACGTAACGTATGTCGTATGATAAGAGTGTTATGTGTTATCACGGAGACAGTGATATGTAACGCCTGTAGAAGTGATATGATTAGTAGGGACAGTGATACGTAACACCCATTACCATATGTTCCATGTCAAGACGAGGACAGCGAGATGTAACGCTCGAAAGATTAACACGAGACTCATTATAATGGAGACGGCGATACGTAACGCCCATCGGGAATAAGGAATAAATAAGTTTAAAATGTGTAGATTTGTTAAGAAAAAAGAGTATAAGTTACCATAAGAGTGCATACATATGTAGGTTAATTATAAGTCATCTGAAACTTGTTTTTGATCATGTTTAGTATCCTTTTCTAAAAAGATTAATAATAACCTTGTCTATAATTTATTAAGTTAATTATGTACTTACTGAGATTTTTAAGAAAATATCACTCTTTTGTAGTTTTATATTTCTTCCTTGTACATATAAATTATATACAGGATTCGATGGCAACAGGGAGAAAGCCCCAATGATGCAAGAGACTTTGAGGAGTCCTAAGGGACTCTTTAAGTATAGCCCTTATGTAGATTTCACTTTTGGTTATTTGGGACCGCTTATATATGATCAGTCGATGGGATTTTGGAAAGACAGTACATCTGCTTTTTCAATGGAGGAGAAACATACCGGATGCAGCTTAACTTTAGGATTGGATGGTTCCCTGTCCATATGTGGGGTCTATACGACACCACAAAGGCAATGTCTTCAGCGAGACCATGGTCTCAGCTTAGATATGTTTCTATATGGAAGGAAATTTTCTGAAGTGAAAAAAGAACCCAAGTGGCTATAAGGGTGGTCGTCTGGAAATATTATAAATATATTGTTAACTTTGATAACTCTTTTTGGCATGTGTATATAGCAGTACAATGTTATGTGAATGAATGAAAGATGTGCAAGTTGAAAGATAAATTTTATTGCATGTGATCATTAGAAATTTTTATACTTGAGACCATATCTGCTGTGTATATTATAATTCCTATAATTTATCCCCTAATATCTTGATATGTAAAGGTTATTCACCCTGACTCTTTCACTTACATTAAATTCCAGACATGAGTTGTGAGCGTCACACATGCACTATGCAAAGACAAGAGTAAGAATTGAGTACATAGTTGTATTTTGTTAACTTAAGTGCATTGTGCACTATACACTTAAACCATGCATTTAAATACACAACGCATGAAAATTGTGCATGGCATGCATAGTGCATGATGCATGTATGGTTATGTGCACTCATGAGTCCCTCAACCATGTATGACATGCATAATGTATAAATATGTAACGGGTGCATACTACCATGCACCCAGTGACCCTTGTGGCAGGCATGTAAGCCCACCACCCCTTTTGCTCGACACTAGTTGAAGCTGAGTTTCTGGCCAGACCACCAAAATGAGTCAATGGGACCTCTTCCACTAGTACGTCACTTCTAGAAGCCTTAGGAGCTACTGAATATCTATGATCTAGGACATTGAAACAATACCACATGTGTGTTCTACCGGTCCTTAATCAGAAAAGTCATGCACGATGCATGAAGTGGTGCATCAAGAAGCCTGACATCCCTGATCGAGCCATCTCTCTAGCCAAACTGTGGGTTGGAGAAGCAACTGGAAACCACTGCAAGGATCATCAGGCTGTCTATCTCCACCAGGGCACCCCTATCTCTAAGTTTCCATGATGGTCAAAGTACCCGCCAAAGTCATCATGTGCACACAACATATGCACCTAGGTCAAGATATAGATAGAGGCGGGTATGTATGCCTGCTGCCTATATCACATGACATGACCAAGTCTCAAGATCCACCAACTACCTACGGATTGCTAAGGTTACCCAACACCACCACTGAACTTGTTGGCGTCTCCTGTCATTGGTGTGGTGGTCCCTAGGATTGGAAAGTGTCAATGACACCTTCCCACCATGAAAAATTCTGACCATGGAGTGAGTTGCTTGGCCATTGACCTTCCTCGGTGACCCATGGTAGGCATATGTTCCTTGGCCAAACACCTCCCTCGCCCAATCATGGTAGCTAGCACTTTGTTCATCTCTAGGGAGTTACCCGACTAGACATAAGAGGGTGCACAGCCACATGGTGTTGCCCACCTACTTTAGCTCTCCTCGGCCAACACAGGTCCCTTGGCCACCATCAACTCCTTATCACTACTTGACCATGGGTTCTTTAGTCATGAGTTGAACGGCCTCAGCTCCTTGGCCATATATTACTCAACCACTACCTTTCATAGCCACTAAGAGCCAACTTTGTGCGATAAACACTACTTTGACCCACAATTTTCTCAACAAGCAAGTTCCTTAACCCCGCAAGAAAGTGGCTCAATTAATAAAGTTGCTTGGTTTGGTGATCCTTCACGACGATGACGACGACAAAATATTGCATGTACTTGGCCACACATTGCATGTCCCATGCAATGCTCCATATTTTTATTCGCCCATAGCAATGACCAACGACCACACATCGCATGTAATAGTTACTCAACTAGTTGTAATCAATTGAGAGTCTCAATTAATGCAAATAAAGCATAAGGAATATTAAAAAAAAGGAAAAAAACAACAATAAACAATGGACATTCTCTCAAGCAAAAATAAAAAACAACAGCTAAATTGCTCTGGCTTGTCTCTCTCAAAACTCGTTATTTGAATTTCATTTTTACTAACAAATTTAGTTTTAAAGTTTCTCTTCACAATACTCCTCAAGGTTTCATGAGAGTTCCAAGTGGCTACATGTCGAGGGAGCATACTTCGCTGGAAATTATTCACGTGGCACGAGAGACTAGCTACACAGCCTCACTCTGGTACCGTTCGAACATCTTAATCTATCTTCATCAAAATAGACTACTCGGTATGGCATATACTCTAGATCTACATCATTGCCAAAAGCATGGCTGCCGGATCTCAAATTTTCGTCATATTTTAGCAAAGCGATTTAGGTTTGCAAATCTCACACTTTTGATTTGGATTATCTATGCTAAGTAATTTGGCATTTTAGTGGGGTCAAACATCTCCCCAAACAAAAGTCAAGTCAATGGGCTCACCACGAACCAACAAGTGGTAGCAATCCTTTAATAGCTTGAACTTGTCACACATAAAAATTGAGTCATTAGACTTGCATGAACCAATAGGCAATAACAATCGCTTAACTTCTTAACCTTCGTGTACATAAAAGTCAAGTCAAAGGACTTGATAAGAACAAACAGGCAGTGATAGTCCCTTGACTGCTCAACTTTCATAAACACCGGACTCGTCGTGAACCAATAAGTTGTGACATTCCTTTCACTACACAACTCTCGTGCACATAAAAGCCGAGTCCCTGGACTCACACCTGGACAACAGTACCAGGACACCATCTTCTCTAGCAAACATCGAGTATTTACACTCGTGCCATAATTACTACAAGCGGATTACCTCCACAACTATCTCGTACAGGTTACCTTCGGGAAAAATTCAATGGGCTCGACAACTTCTTGAGATGGGCATAGGGGGTTAACAAGCTCCCGTACCACTTAGTGCGGTTTACTACAAAAAACTATCATTTCAATACCAAAATGAAAACACTATCACATCAAAGAACAAAAATTCACTAACACCATTGAAAACAAAAATAATAAGAAGAATATACACTCTTTGCTAATGATAAACAATCTCATGGAACCTATTAGGCAGACATTCGTACAAGAAAACTCAAAGACGAGTACTTTTAGTGAACAACACTGATGACAATCCCTTGATTTTTTCAACCCTCTCCCACAGGTTCAACAAAGTTGAGTCCCTTAAATCATTGCAAATTATGGGCGATGATAATCCCTTGGAGAAGCAATAACAACAATGACAATCCCTCGAGTACAAAGTCGAGTCTCTCGACTCACTCCAAATTATGGTGATTGTTCCTTGATTGCTCGATCCTTGAATACAAAGCCAAGTATCTTAATTCATTGTAAACAACGGCCGGTGATAGTCCCTTGATTGCCCAGTCCTCATGCTCAAAGCCAAGTCCATATAAATAAACTCTAAGACAAGCTCCACAATTGCATTTGTGCGGTCGAGCACATCTTCCACTTATCTCTCTAAGTCGAGTTTCACACTCATAAAATTTTACTACTTAGCATAAGCAAACAAAAATCTAGGGATCAAATCCAGTTACAACTTGAATTGATGAGTCTAAAGGCCTTCTTATTGAGTAAATCTAACTTAAGAATCATGGGTATCTATTGGGAGTTAAATACTCTAGGTCCAGTCCAAGACCTGCTAAGCACAAATCACCATCAAGACCCACTAAAAGGAGCTATTAGAAAAGGAAAAGGCTGCCACAAATCACCACTAGGGAGCATAAGGTCAAAAAAGGAAAAGGCTGCCACAAATCACCACTAGGGAGCATAAGGTCAAAAAAGGAAAAGGCTGCCACAAATCACCACTAGGGAGCTATAGGCCGAATTAAAATGTCTTGGTAGCATGGCATATTGTTAAGTTATTGAATATTGATAGATGTGGGAAGTCACAAAAAGAGAAGAAGGCTGCCACTAGACCATTGTCTATAAAGGGTAATTTTATAATCTGTATATCATGATCTCACATGTCTTTCGGTATGATGGAGAAAATTAGAAGATATAGAGGTTGAAGGAGAGGAGATTTGAGGTGTCTTGTACATAATGGAGTCATCCAAAGTCCCATTAGATTTATAGAGATCTCTTCCTTTTATACAAGTCTCTTTCCTTCCTTGGAGTGAATGAATTTATGAGTCCGACTCAACTTACTTTATTTCTTCTTGTCTTATCTTTTTGGCTTTATCTATTCTCCTATTATCAGCGATAGGTTTCTAATGGGATAGACCCAATCAACTTTATCCCTAGCACCGACGATCCAACACCCTACATAGTACATAATATATAGTCAAAAAATCCATTGTATGTATGATCACTAACATGGATACAATCACCTTAAAGAAATATCTGACAGAAAAGAAAGACAATAAATACATTATGTACTCTCAAACTAAGAGTTTTATACCCTGTGCTTTGAACAATTAAAATTGATGAATTGCACCCTCCAATTGTTAAAAAATTTTGTTTTCAACTTCTCTTAAATTTGACTATAAAAGTTTTATCCCATTACTTAATTTTCATACTTTTATTAATCTTTGTAGCTGAAAGATGATCAATTTTGATAGTTTAATGTAAAGGAACAGAATGATTTTTTTTTAAAACACATTACATTTTGTACTCTCAATTACCACTTTTAAAATATGCACTCTAAACATGTGCATGCTTTTAATATTGATCAATTATCATATACCATCTTTATATCTACTAAATCTCCTCTCTAAATCTCTCTCTCGAGAATAGGAGTGGTGTCTTTAATCTTTGTGTCATAGCAGAGGTGATTGGTTTCTTATAGAGAATTTATATGAATTGTGGGGTAACCTTAAGTTGAGTGAGGATGAAGATGTCACCATTGAGATTGAGGGTGTAGCAATTCTCGAGGTTCAATGAAAAGGGGATAGGAGTTTGATAGGCAAGATTTGATCTAAACGTCAGGTCGAGAAGAATATAATGGAGGCAACGAAGGTAAAGGTTTAACATTAGGAAACAAGGAAAAACGTGTTTATCATTACATTTGCAACCATGCAAATAAATATAGAGTGGAGAATGGCAAACCCTGATTTTTTTATGGACATATGTTTCAGATTAATCATTTTGATGGTGTTACTCCTTTAAGTAACATGGACTTTAACTCAGCGGCTCCATGTGCAATTCCATAATTTGCCACTGATAGGAATGAGTCAGAGATTTGGAGGAAAGTCGGGAAGCATGTTAGGGATTGTGGAAAATGTGGAAGTTGATGAAAATGATGTGGGGTGGGGCATCTTTCTGATAGTCAAAGTTCTACTAGATTTGAAGAAGTTGTCATGAAAGGAAGGATGATTACTTTGCATGGCACGAACACATGGATTCCATTGCAATACAACAAGTGACCAAGGTTTTGCTTTCTGTGTGGTAGAATCATCCATGATGGTGCGAATTGTCAACAATCATCTCAATCTAATAAAGCTCACAAGCAATTTGGAACTTGGCTCCATGTAGAACTAGGATGCAGAAGAAACCATGACTACCAAAAAGGGAGTTTCAATATGATGACTAAGGGTAGATAGTCAGAGATAAACCAGCATACGATGACAACGGGTGACACTGAGGTTGTTGAGACTCTAGTAAGTGACGTATGTCTAACTTCAATTCATAATAATGATGGATATGAGATTTTAGGTAGATGCTCAAGAGTTGATAAATAGGATGATATGAATTATAAAGGAAAGGCAACAAGGGAGGCCTTTGGACAAGGAATCTACATATAAGGAAAGAATCAATCAGTAATGACTATAAGGAAGGACTTTACTAATCATGATTTTCCTAATAAAGACCATGGGACACGGATGGAAACTATGGCTCACATGGAAAGTGATGGGGGTACTGAGCGACAACAAAGTTTTGGGTTTTCTATGGGCAATCTAGTCCATGAATCACATGCCCATTAACTTTCCAAACTCAAGTAAGGGAGACAGACATGAAGTACATGAAACAAATGAGATAGAGCACCAGGTAATAGTTTTGTTCCCCAACTAAAAAGTTTGAGTAAGAAACATGTTGTGGATGAAAATAATTGTTTCACCTTGCAATAATCTGGTACTAAAAAATGTAGAACTCTCTTAGAGCATCATGTGGATGTTAGTGGTGATAAAGTAGAGAAGATTGAGAAGGTGGGTATTAAACTTTTGAGATCAGCAAAGTTTGTTTACCAACCTTGCCATAATCAATGATTTTCTTAAACTAGAATTCCTGTGGGATTGGAAATTCCCAAAGAAATCGTGTCCTTTAGTCAGAAAGAAAGTTCTTGAGCTCATGTTCCTACAAGAAATAAGACTTTATGCTAAAGTCATGGGGAAGTTGAAGTTTAGATGCTTTTTAAAAATTGTTTGGCAATAAGTAGTAAGCGAAAATGTGAAGACCCAGAATTTTGTGCTTTATTTTATTTAAATTAATTAATTATTTTAAGGGTGATGGAGGTATTTTATTTATTTAAGCACTTGAAGTTGGGCTTAAAATTGAGCCTTGGAAGCATGACTTAAGATATGGGCCCAATTATTGTATCAAAGCCCATAAGCCCATGAAAATGATTCATGAGTCAACTAAACCCATGCATAGAGACACACGTCACTCTAAGAAAGTTTTAGTAAGTCTCCAAAGACTAGTAGGTGTGAGGAAAAAAAATACTAATAGTTGGAGGGTTTGACTAGTTGTTTATAGGAGGAAGAAGTGTGAAAATCCAATATGAGATTTTCTCATCTTTGGCCAACTAGGTAGGCGTGTAAGGTAAAGAGGAGTCTTCCAATTGAGTTTCCCTAGGTGGATATCAAATCTAGGAGATTGACTTGTACTAGATCTTGTAAGAGTAGAAGATTTATGTGTAGGGAGATCACTTGGAAGATGTATGTGACAAGTGACAAGTGGAGTGGTTGTGTCATTGGGAAGAGAAACCTTGGTTGGAGAACAAAGAGTCTACGTAGGAAATGGAGAAGGGAAGCCAACCTTGCTTCACTTTGAATCTCCCTATGCAAGCCTCACTTTTGATGTGACAAAAATATATTTGGTGTAAGAAAATCTTTAGAGGATTTGTAAGGATATGATGGTGACAAGGAGGTGAGTATTTTTGGAGAGGAAAAAGTCTTCCAATTTAGTCTTCCTAGGAGCATGTCATATCTAGGTGAGCGACACTTGTAAGATATGATGGAAATAGAGATGGGAACAAGAGAGGATTCAGTGGGAGCACTTAGCCAAACCCTTCATTGGGTTTTCCAATGCAATCTCATCTAAATCTAGATGAATGACCATTGATAGATCTTGTAAGTAGGAGTGACAAGGTGATTGACAAGTGATGAAAGGATGTGGTATTATTGGAGAGAGAGGAAAGAAGATGAAAAGAAAACGAGAGGATTTGGGTGAGCAAAACCGTAGGCCTTGTTTTTGGTCTTCCTAGAGTTTTGACAAATCTAGGTGAAATGACATATGAGATTGTGTAGGAGTGGCTTCTACTTGTGTGTAAGAGTGTAAGGTTGAGTTGTGATTGATGGGATGCATGAAAGAAGAAAGAAAACCATGGATGAGATGAGAAGATACGTATGACACAAGGAAAAGGGTGTAGCCGAATTGGTGCAAGTCCATTTCCCGAAAATTGACCTTGAGATCTTGGTAAGGGACATATGAGATGATGGATGAGTGTGAAAAAGATGATGTGAAAGAAATTGAGGGGCTAAGCCCATGTGAGGAGCCGTATATGGATGAAAAAGTGAGGAAGAGTCCAACCTAAGTGTAAGCTAGATTAGGCATGATCTGATCTAGTGATGGAAGTCACTCAAGTGTCTTTCAAACCTATCAAATGTCAACCCTAAAAAGTAGGGAATGAGTGGCCTAAGGGCCTAGAGTCTCACTTGGCCGAATGGTTTATGCCCTTGTTTTTTCTCACTTGTTTGTTTCACTTGTTCACCCACACACCTACATCCTACACACGGCAACAAGTTCTTCCATCTCACTCTCACTTTGCTTCTTATTCTTCTATCTTCTAAGCACCAAAATACCCTAAGTTCAATAGAATCAAGCAAGCATTCTTGAGTGGAAGACTACTTGAAGAGGTAATGTAAAAGCCTAAGCTATTTCAAGAATAGAAAGCTATGTTAAATCACATGCACACACCAAGACTTATATCCTTAATGATTTCTTTTGAACTATATGCTTATAAACTATTTTAATGGATTATTTTTATATATTTTTTCAAAGCAATTCTTTGCTACTTGGAGTATTGTAAGTACACTTTTATCTTGATTTTATCATTTTTTGTATATATATGAGTGAATGTGTTTGTATTGGTTGTTGGATGTATGGAAATGCTAGATTAGGTTTTTCTAAAGAAAATGCTTTGTTGCTATAGTAGAAAACCCATGCTTGATCCATATGATTCTTTAGGCTTGAAATTTGAATATGTTGGTGGATCTAGCTAAGTTGTTGCAAAGGAAATGAAGTATGATGATATGATATATGATGATGGTAAAAATGCATGCATGACTAAGATTAAATTTGTTAAGTGCTTGGAGATGTTAGGCTAGGTTCTCTTGAAAGAAATGTTTTGTTTATTTAGTTAAAAATCTATGCTTAGTCTATATGTTATTGTAGGCTTGAATCTATATCATGTTGATAGTTATAACTAAATTGATGCAAAGGAAAAAGAAGTATATTGATATGGTATATAGTGATAAGAAAATGCATGTGTGAGTAAGATAATATTTGTTGGATGATTGGAATGTTAGGATGAATGCTTAAAGAAATGTATTGTATGCTCAGTGATAAATCTATGCTTAGCAAGGTGTATGATTCTAGGCTTGAGATTTACATTTTTATTGGTGGATTTGGTTAATTTGGTATAAAGAAAAAAGAGAACATGATTAGTATGAAAAATGGTGACAAAATGCATGCATGTTAAAATGATGTTTGGAGTTGAAAAGAATTTAAATTGGTACATATATGGGTTTCGGTTTTAAAGATTTTAGGGTTAAGTTTTTAATTGATTAACTATTCTTTCATATGATGATTGAGCCTTGAATACTTGGAGAGGGTTAGAAGCATGAAAAATTTGGAGGATTCCGTAGCATGATGTTTCGGTTTCACATGTATGATTTAGTGTGTTATTTTGGTGGAAGGAAAAGTGATAAAAATACTAATCCTAAGGACAATGGGATTCGGTCAACCTCTCTTAATGAGGCTAAAATGGTTTAGTTAATTTCACTAAGGTTTAGTGAGTATGTGGAAAGAAATAGAAAGAAGAAACCCTAGGTAGTAACCAAAGAGGGTCTTAGCCCAACTATAGGGGTAGAGGCCGAGCACCCCACTCAACTCATTAAGCCCAATTATGTGCTTATATATGAATGGTGAGTTGAATAATGTGATATTTGACTTATGAAAGAAGATGGCTAAGTGTGCACTCGGGTTCGTCTCGGGTTTTTGCATGATTAGCGTTAAAGGTTTGCATGTCACATGCATGAAGCCCAAAAATCATGTTTTTGGAGTCAAACATGTTTTCAAAGGAAAAGAAAAGAATTAAAGTTTTTATAATAACCCCAAAGACTGGGACGGGGTAGTGTCCCAGTGGAACTCTCTGTTCACTTAGGAGTGATCAAAGTTGAATGAAAGCCCCTGGGTCGACGAAGAACAGTCGGCGGACCATGTATGACTCCAAAAGGTATCCGGAACATGGTTGCACCTAATGCTAGTAGGTGCCATAAAAGCAGTGTTGGTCTCAGCCTCATCATATGAAAAGTTTGTAATTACTCATAGAGAAATTCCAGTCTGACGAAAAGCGCGAAAGGGCGCGAAACGTATTCACCTAGGTTGACATGGTCGCCGGGTGTGACGGTAACTAACAGGGAGTACACGGTGCATAGGGGAATTGTGAGGTGTCCAAAATGAATAGTGATGGGGAAGGCGATATGTAACTTGCGTATGACTGACGTGACGACGGTGAAGGCAATACGTAACTGCCGTCGAGGTCAAAGAATGATATGAATATAATAAGTAGCGCCTAAGATAAGGAATGATGAAAGAAACAAAAAGTTTTTACGAAAAAAGGTTTTTAAAGTATGAGTCAAAAGAATTTCGTATATGATGAACCCTTTTTATGAAAAACAATTATATGAACCAAGATTGAAAGAAAGTCAAGTTTTTATGAAAGTCTTCATGAACATATGCATTTGCTAAGTCATTACTCTCATATGGATGACACATGTTTAGTTTGTTATTCATTGATATGTATGCTTAAAATGATTTTTTTGAGATAGTTGTGTACTTACTGAGATTTCTCGAAATCTCACCCCTTTATATTTCTATTATCGTTCCTTGTGAGGACGATATAAGTTGTTGCAGGAAAATATGACGTCGACGACTATGAAACTCAGAGAGACTCTCTAGACAACTGACGGTCTGGTGATCTCCCCACCTTTTAATGTGGTCGCGAGGTCAAAGTTTGGATGAGGACGTTTATTTACGTTTTATTTAGATTTTAGAGGTTCCCGATGTTTTGGGAGATATATATCTTTTTGGAGACTGATACACTTAATGATATTTAGTAATATGAAGTTTATTTTGGGATCTTAAATTTGTTATACCATATGACGTAAGGTAAAACTTTAAGTTCTTGCCTGATTATAGAATGGCTTGACCTTTTCCGCTGCGAAAATTTTCTATTCACTAATTTTAGTTTTAAATGCATACTCGAACATAAATAAGAATGAGGGGTGAACTTTCTTGTGTCACTCATCCCCGACGTTTCTATTCACGTGCGATCCCAAGCGTGGACGGGAGCGTCGATAGAAGAAGTGGTGGCATTGCTATTTTCTGGAAGAAGAGCATTCAGGTTGATATACTAGGTTTTCTAGGTCTCATACACATGCTCAAGTTAAAGATCAAGATAGAGTGGAACCTTAGCTTCTTGTTGGTCTATGTGGTCGGCCTGATGCCACTAGGCAACATGAATCATGGGCTCCTATTAGATCTCTTAAAGTGCCAAGTGACTAAGGCTAGTTACTGATGGGGGAATTTAATGAAATTTTGAATAATAATGAAAAACGTCGATGAAGGGCCAAATGAGATAGACAAATACAAGCTTTTAAAGATGATGTGGAGGGTGTGAATTTAATGATTTGAGATTTAGTGGCAATCCATTCACTTCATGTAATAAAGGGAGCTAGATCAATGTATTAGTGAGACATTGAACAATTTTTCTTTTTTTTTTTTTTTGTAAATTTGGAATGGCATTCTCTCTATCCTATGGTAGGTGTACTTCATGGAGTAGTTGCTCATTCTGATATGTACCTCATATATTGAAGATACAAGATGATAAGAAACAAAATACATGGAGAAGACTATTTAGATTTGAGGCTATGTGGATGGATGCAACATAATGTAAAAAAATTATTGAAGAGGCTTGGAAAGGTGTTACGAGTACCAAAGAGATGAACATTGTGATGAGGAATATTCAAAAATGTAGAGAGAAGCTAAAAGTGTGGAATAAAAATAGTTTTGGTCATGCAGAAGAATTTAAAAAAAAAAAAGAAGAAGCTAAGTTGCAGCTTCAATTACTCCATAATTCAGACCAATTGTGTCACAATAGGAAGGATTTTCGAAAAGCTAGAGTAGAGGTGCATAACTGGTTAGAAAGAGGGGAAGTTATACAGAGACAAAGATAAAAGCCAATGTGGTTGGCAGAAAGGGACAAAAATACCAGGTTCTTTCACAACAAAGCAACGCAAAGAAAGAAAAAGAACTTGATAAAAGGTGTTAGGGATTCAAAATGGAGGTGTCAAGTGGAGGAAGGGAGTGATGTTGTAATTATTGATTATTTTAAAACTCTCTTCAAGACTTCTAATAAGACTGGTAATATAGAAGTTTTAGAGGAGCTTGCTAGAAGACTTACTACAGATATGCAAGAAAGACTTGACAAGGTGTTTATAGCAAATTAGGTTGAAGTGGTATGGCCCCATTATTCTATCAAAAAGTCGCGTCTATAATAGATGTTTCATATGCAGTTTAATAAACTCTTAATAGTAGCAGTTTCCTATTAAATTAAATCACACTTATATTTCTTTGACTCCCAAAAAGAAGAAGCCTGGATTTGTTTATGATTATAGGCCAATAAGCCTTTGCACTATTATTTACAATTTGGTTTATAAGTTACTTGCAAATAAACTTAAATACATCTTACTAGGCTTGATTTCCTCTTCACAAAGTGCTTTTGTGCTTTTAGAATGATTACTAATAATATTTTGATTGCCTATGAGTTGGACCCTTTTTTGAGGAGAAAAAAAGAGGGGAATAAAGGTTTCATGTCATAGAAGCTAGACATGAATAAGGCGTATAACATAATAGAGTGGGGCTTTCTTGAGCAGTGATGATTAAGATGGGATTTGGAGAGAAATGGTTGAGGTTGGCGATGCAGTGTGTAAAGTTAGCATCCTTTTTAATATTGATGAATGGTTAGCCTAA